>CM060945.1:969921571-970581473 GCA_030765085.1 Allium cepa | reverse complement strand
TTAAGGATGATGGTTTCCCATTCCTGTGAGGTCCATCCAGTATAAACATAAGTGACCGACGAGGGTGTTAACGATTATACTAACTCAGGACTAGTATTAAGAGTGACTTGGAATTTGAACTTTAGACTAATAGTAACATCTTTGCTACGCTACGCACTTCTATTCTATAACGAACATAAGTTCAAATTGAATTACTTTATTATTAGTCGTTAGCTCTCTCCGTCAAAGTCTAAATAATATATTGGACTCCGAACTATTCATGGTATTTTTTGTTTCCAAATAGGAGTTTCCTTCTACAGAATGAAGATGTCCACACAACATTCACGACTTTCAAGAGCGGTCATGATACAAAAACGAATTTACAATTAGAAATTTATGCTTGTTTTAAATTTTAAAAGCCACTAACCAGGATTAGTATGCAATTAATTAACCCATTAGTGAGTCCATTAGTCAAATTAGAGAATATTATAAATTAAGGGATGAAGAGTTAAGTTGAAACTTTTCCCTCTCATTTTAAATCAACTCTAAACCCTAATTAGCCCTAGATCAATCCTAATTTCATCCGAAATCACCCAAATTGCTCTCTAAATCAAACTAGATTACGGATTAGATAATTGATCATCAATTAGAAGCTAGGGATCATCAAATTGCTTGATTTGGAGTGCTTTTCTTCGATATTTGGATTATATCTATATTCACCGGGTTATTAACCCAGCAGAATTCAACATAAGTTTGAACATTCAGACTAAGCCTAAATGAATTGGAACTTAAACAAGGCATCTAAAAGAACAGGGCTGGTGTTTTCTCACTTAATTCAGGGTGTTGATCCATTTTTTGGGTTAATATTTTGGTGGTTTCACTGAGATCCCAACTCTGGCTTAGATCTAGTTATCTGCTTTGGATCAGATAGATTCAGAAGTTAGATCCTCAATCTCTACTGAGAAGATTTGCCATTGAGAATCAATGGCACCAGGAACAAAGAGAACTACCTTCGAAAGATCCATAGGAGCTACCATTGCAGGAGGAGAAACAAATCCTCAAAAACCTGAAGTCAACTACCCTAACATCCGGCTGTTAGGAGCTAACTCTGGAGGTCAGGTTCCAGGATCCTCCACACATCATTAAGTTGTGACTAAGGGAGAATTGAACAAGATGGTTGTTGAAATTAACCATAAAATGGAAAACAATCAAAAGGCTCTTATGGAAAAGATAGATGCTCTATTAGGGCTCCAATCATTTACTACTTCTAGAACGGTGCCTGAAGCCATAGCTGCTATGGAGTAAGAGCATTCTTCTGTTTCTGGATTGAACAAGAGAAATAGAAGGCAAAAGCAAAAGGAAGTAGCGGGCGAAGCTCCATGAATCATGACAGAAGAAACTGTTAACACTCCACCCACTATAAAAGCACTCTGCAAACCTGAATTTAAGAGTGAAAACCCCACGGAGAGATACAACGATGGCTCTCTCCGTCTTTGAAGATGAAAAACATTTTGAAGAAGACAAATTGTATGTAAAAGCTAACGTGTGAAACGCTAGAAGAAGCTCTAAAATCCGTGCCACGACATAGTGCCAAGCAATCAAATGGTACTTCCAGAGGCAGGAGAACCAATAATAGATAACACAAATCAGGATCGATTACAAGGCCAAGATCCCATGGTATACTATGACCACTCCCAACAGGCTAGCTTCCTATCCTATAATGGAGCTCCCATTGTCGAATCAAGAATGGTTGCCATTGAATATCATCAAAAATTGTCAAAATGATCGTTGAAAAACTCACTTCAAGGTTGACTCAAAGTCGAACTCGGGTAATCACCTATTCATCTCGAAGCAAATTCTGAAAGTCCTGACTCGAAGTCGAACTCAGGTAATCACCCATCACCCATTTAACTCGAAGAAAACCTAGGAGATTCTGGCCTGAAATCAAACTCCGGTAAAGTCAAAATATTTTCCAAGCAAGCATGCAAATGACTCCAAGCACAATTCATCACCAACCTAGCAAATCAGATTCTATGACTCTAGGCGAACCATGTGCCGACTCCAAGCAAATGAATACTATTCTCGGGTTGGATTCTAAGTAAAATACCACTGATCTCTCAACGTCGATCCATCTTCTTTTTCCCATAACTCGAACATGCGAACTCCAAATGCCTTGAAATTTTAAATGCAACCTTTTGGTGCCTTCCTTGTCGCCCCAAACTGATCTCACCATGTTTTAATTTTTTTTTGGAGATCGTCACTGATCCATGACCCCATCATAAGTGATTTGCCATTCGATTGACATTCCAATCGTTCAAGCATAAGACAATCATGGATATATCATTCTCAATCTATTTTGACCCAAGCAGCTAGCTTAAAATGGACCTAGAGAATTCATACGAAATCGAATTAACTTAAAATTTTGAGGGAACTCTTAGAAGACATAAAAGAAGGTTTATAGGAATAATAAACATGATTGGAGACGATTTGATGGATCATTGGCGATCCATGTAGGTTGGGCCCCACCACCTACATTTCATAAGGTAGGTCCCACATAACCTCTAGAGTGTACCTATAAGGTGTCGTCAGACTTTTTTAAGTGTTAGGCGAGTTATGGATGATTATTCTAGACCATATGACCCATGCAAATAGATGATCAAACTAACTCCAAATGACTTGATACTTGGACAACACACTCAAAAGAACAAGTTAATGGACCTCAGGAAAATTGAGCCAAAAATATGCTAATCGGATGGATAGCTAGTGATCCATCCCCTATGGATAACGATTCGTCATGATTAGTTGGATCGCTCTCAAACTTTCCAAGCCCTCTCATACACTAAGTAAATGCTTCTGATAGAAAAATATGCTAAGTTGATGGATAGATAACGATCCATCCCCCATGGATAGCTAGCGATCCATCCTTTATGGATAGCTAGTGATTCATAGAAATGACTCAGATTGATTTGAGATTTTAGGCGATGACTTGGCATAATAATTGGGCTCTTTTGCACTTGGACTTCTGGCTCCATACTCACTGAATTCCCCTATAAATACTCACCTACCTGCAACATAAAAAGGATCTTCTGGACTTGCTGCTGGAACTCCACGGAGATTATTCTTCACTCTTCTCCTCCCACACAATAGTCATCTAGGGGTTAACTATGATTCTCCAATGAACTCTTGTATTTGTGACTTGATGTAAATCATATTGTAATCCAATTTAACTTGTAATGGCAGTCATTTAATAGAAAGTTATAAAGTGGACATAGGCTTCATTAACAACCGAACACTAAAAACTTATGGTCCTTTTACATTTATTTTCTATGTTATTGCTCTGTAAGAACAAGGCTAGTGCTTTCACACTCAATCCAGGGTATTGATCCATTTTTTGGGTTAACATTTTGTTTGGTCCATTTTCAAGTTACAATTGCTTATAATTCCAACTATACCTTCCTACAACTGTATAACTGATTCTAAATTGCTTTTTTTACAGCTATGGCTAGCATATGGATGAAGCGAGGGCAACAGATGCTATTTACTACAAGGCCCTCAGGAATCATTAAAGGATGAAACAACCCACTACTCTGGAAGAATTCTATGGGAAGGCAAACCAGTTCCAGAGACTAGAGGTGGTGTGATTGGAAGAAGGCAACCCGACAATTTACCAAAGAACATACCAAACAGTGAAGAGCTAAAGGACCTCAGGGACCTTCTGCCCAACCAAGCCACTAAGACACAGTAGAAAAGCGCTTCAGCTAACTAACGAAATCAGCCAAAAGGATGATTATCAAATAACAATCTGGCTAGCTAGCTACTGAGGAATGGGGCATCAACCTTAAGAGATGCCTTCTCATCCATCCTTGTCAACTTTTCTTTTCTATGCCCTCGACAATTCATGTCGATCCCCCTTCTAAGAACCGGCGTTGCTCTACTAGCATTGAGAAGGCTTGTCCAAAGAATCGTCAAAAAAATAGATCAAATCTGCTAATCTCCAAGAATCGACAAAACTATGTTCCCATGAGCCGAATCCTAAAAACTCCTCTTGAAGTCGATGAACCATCGCTTTAATACCATCAGGCCGTCAGACACACAACCCAGAACTTTTTTTGGAGTCGATGAATTGTCATTCCTATATATATATATATATATATATATATATATATATATAAGGCCATCTGGTCGTCGAACATGCAACCAAAATTTCTCTTGAAGTAGATGAATCATTGCTTTAGAGCGCTGGGCTATCGGACACACGACCCAAAACTCTTCTTGGAGTCGATGAATTATCACTCCAAGGCTGTTTGGTTGTCGAACATTCGACCAAAATTCCTCTTGAAGTTAATGAATCATCGCTTTAAGACCACCGGGCAATCAGACACACGACCCAAATCTCTTCTTGGAGTCGATAAATAATCGCTCTAGGGCAATTTGGTCGCTTGACATCTGACAAAAATTACTCTTGGAATCCATAAATTATTGTTTCAAGGCCGTCTGGTCATCAGACATCCGATCATAAAAACTCCTTCATGAACTAAAGCATCGGGATGGTCCTTCACGAACTAAAATATCGTTAAGGTCCTTCATAAACTAAGTCAACTTGAAGGCGAAGCTGTAGATCAGCAGCCATATGATCCAAAAATCCTTCACGAACTAAAGTGTTGCAATAGCCATTTGGAAGATAGCGGTCATCTCATCCAGAACTATCCGAGGTCAATGAAGTCATCCTCTGGCGCCATGAATTGACAATCACATCAGTTACTCCACAAAATTAACAAATTCACTTCCAATGACCAATGAGACAAACATTGCTGAATTCTATAGCTTCGAAGTCGCTTAAAGAAACCAAGCCAAAACTAAACCGACCGTGTGATCAATTAGAGGCCAACCCGAATTAAGCCAAGATTCAGCACCTGGGAGAACCAAGTTTCAAAAATTCCTAATATATATAAGTCCCTGAAGATAGAGGCTTTCCCATGCTTTAATCGTCTAGAAGACATGGTTGCATCCACTGGACTGCATGCAACCAAACGAGTTATGGAGAAACCCCAGATACAGTTTAACACACGAACAGCCTTGTGGCAAGGGTGTACCACACATATTTTAATAGTTACATGGAAAGCCAAGACTAATCATACTTTTCTGTTATACCCGATCAAAAATTCTAGCATTCTGACAACTATGGACTTAACGATCTAGCTAGCGCAACAAATGAAATAGAAGCATAATACTTGCTTGCTTCTTCCCAACTCCTCCTTTACTATCCTTGGTGACTAGTTCCTTTTCCTCTTAAACTATATGCCAGTGGAAGATCAATTCTCTAAAGGCAGTTTACACCAAAAACTGAGAGCTTTGCCATGAACTCCCATAAGCTCTTTCTTCATAACCATCTCCGTGCGGTCCGCTGTAGATCTTTCCATCATGGCAACCTTATCTATTTGGACGTGACCCTCATCCCGAATTACTAAAGGATCGTCCAAGCTTAGTAACCCCATGCAAAAACTATTTATCTCTTAGAACTGACGAAATCGTGTTCTAGCAAAGTCATATTACCGGATTGATAGGAAAACTCGATCCTTAACTTCTAAGAACTGGCGTCTCTCCTCCAGCTCCGAGAAGGCCTAAACCATTATGCTTATCCCATAAGCTATGCCTAGCTTCTTGAACCAATTAAACTATGTTCAAGCAAATAACATGCAGAATCGATTGGGTCAAATCTACTCAAACCCTGGACCACGGAACTTGATCCCTGTCTCCTCCAAAACCGATGTCACTTCGGCAGCACCGAGAAGTTCCAAACCATTTTGGATCGACAGGTCATATCGATCCCATAAGTCAGGCACTGCCATAAGCCATGCATTACTTCTTAAGCCATGGAATCACACTCTTGAAGCATGAACTCCTTACATTAACTGAAAATTGGCAACATCGATAAGTTCCAAACCATTCTGGAATGATAGGTCGTATCGATCTCATAAGACGTGCACTCCCATGGTCCACTTATCATTTCTTAAGTCGTGGAACCATGCTCTCAAAGCATGGACTCCTTAGGTTACTCGAAAATTGGCAACATCGAGAAGTTCCAAAACATTTTTGATCGACGAATCTTATTGATCTCATTAGCCGCACACTCCTATAAGCTGCATATTACTTCTTGAGCCATGGAACAACGCTCTTGAAGCACAAACTCATCACACTACCTGAAGTTTGGCAATGTAAAGAAGTTCCAAACTATTCTGGATCAATAGGTCGTATCGGTCCCATAAATTACGCTTTGCCATAAGCCGTGCATCACTTCTTGAGCCATGGAACCATGTTCTCGAAGCACGAACTCCTCACATTACCAAAGATTGGCAACGTCGAGAAGTTCCAACAATTCTGGATCGACGGATCGCATCGATCTCATATGTTGTGCATCACTTCGTAAGCCGTAAAACCACGCTCTTGAAGCACAAACTCCTTACATTACCTAAAGATCGGCAACGTCAAGAAGTTCCAAACCATTTTGGATCAATGGGTCATATCGATCTCATAATCCATACACTTCCATAAGCCGCGCATAACTTCTTGAGCCACGGAACCACGCCCTCGAAATACGAATTCATCACATTGCTCGACGATTGGCAACGTCAAGAAGTTCCAAACTGTTCCGAATCGAGGGGTCATATCGATCCCATAAGCTATGCATTTCATAGGCCGTGCACCCTTAAAAAGCCATGCATTTCATAAGCCACGCACTCTCAAAAAGCTACGCATTTCGTAAGCTGTGCAAAAGCCATGCATTTCGTAAGTCACATACTCTCAAAAGTCGCGCATTTCATAAGTCATGCATTTTCATAAGTTGCATATCTAATAAGCTGCGCAAACACTATTTGATGTTTCTCTAGCATCATGAATGAACCGTTAAAATTTTCTAAGTATAGGTGTTTTCCGACAACATCGAGAAACTTTTCTATTGCAGGATTAATAGGGATCAATTCTCGCTACCCGAAAGAGCTGACATTGCTCTGGTAGTGCCGCAAAGTTCACAAACCAAGAAGTCGGCAAAGAATTCTAATCTTTGACCAAAGTTAATGTACAAAATGTCTAAATTCAAAACATCCAAGTCATGAGTTCCTAGAGATAGGAGCTGCGATGCACCTTTGATTGAGGGCATCCAAGCAGCCTCCGAGAATATCAAGTCTCACATTAATTGTTCAGAATAATTAGCCCTGTGGACTAAGGGGCACATAACACATTAACACTTAGTTAGGATAAAAAATTGATCCAACTTGCAATAAAAGGAGGAACTTACCGGCGTCCAAAGATAGACGAAGACGGGAGGCATTTCCAAAATCAAATCATCAACGCACTAGTTTCCGAAGACAGAAGCAGGTGCATGACTGAGGTCTCAAACCCAACTTGTAGAAAACTGGCTGTTATCTGAAAACAGAAAATGGCAAGGAGAGAATGCTCAAAATCGAGCTTCTAAACAATTAATTTCGAAAGATTGGAACCAACAAATAAGGTTGATATCCAAAATAATGCTATCAGTCTAGCATAACGCATATGGCCCGAAACAAGCAAGTTTAAGTGTAGCAAATTCAAGACAAAATTACCGAACTCTACTGATAGGTGATCGGGATAGGAATGAGCACAGTTGTCTAAGGGCAATGTGATGACTCACTCGAATTTTTTTAATTTTATATAAGAACTTGGAATTTAACATCTAGAAATGAAGGGTTCGTTGCCTATAAATAAAGGGTTCCGTAGATAGCAGTCAGATCATAACAAAAACTGGTTGGAGGAAATCCAATTTTTCATGAATAAGAATAACCATGGAATTGGTTAAGCTACAACCCTACATTCCAATGGTAACACTTGACTGTGATAAACAAGGCTAGGCAATGGAAACGCTTGGGACTCCCAACCTTCTAGAACATGGTGCATCCCCAAATTAAGAAATATTAAGAAAAACAACCACATTGGGTTGAAAGGGTCTACTCAACTATATAGGATTGGATGAATAATTCAATCCTAACCAACATGACTTTAATATTGCCCGAAGACGGGCAGCACTAAGAAAAAACTTTTACAATCCAATCTCAAGGTGCAAGTTTTCGAAGGCCGAAACTAGTGCCTACTTGGACTAGAAGCATTGCCAAATTGGTAGGGAAAACCGATACCAATCTCTAGATGTCGGTGTTTCCCTGGCAACGCTAAGGCCTTTTCTCATTTCCTAAGTACAGGTGTTGCCCCAGCAATGTCGAGAAACTTTTCATTTCATAAGTATCGATGTTCCCTTGGCAACTCCAGGAAACCCTCTATTTCTAAGTACCGACATTGCTGGGAAATTTTCTATTCATTATGTACTGGTGTTGCCTCGACAACATTGGGAAAACTTTAATCTACAGGTTCAATGAGAAACATTCATTGTAGTAAACCACCAATGCACTAGCTTCTGGAGATAGAAGTTGGTCCTCAATTGAGATTCTACCCTTGTCTTCGAAAAACTACCATTGCCTAAAAATGGGAAATAAAAAGATGACATAACCTTTCATAGATCTGCCGGATGGTTCGACCTTTCATCGCAAGAATCGGCCACTGCACAGAAACAATGCATAGACGAAAGGAAATCTTAGGATTGAATTGCTCGTTTGTTAATTTCAAGGGATAAAAGCTGGTGCACAACTGAATTTCTTGAATTCAACTTAGAAAGAATTTAGATTAAACTAAAAGATAGGCAGCCTCGAGGAAATTATACTTGGAACCAAGCGGCAAGGTTATTAATTCCCAAAGACAGGAATTGGCGTATGAACAGAATTTCCATGACGACAACAATCAAGTAAAGCATGCACAATTAAGGACATGTAGTGACAATCATGGAAGGTCAGAACTAAGACCATCGAACTTCCTCAATCCTAGAAAAGACTGAGAGCCAGACCAGGGGCAATCAAATCATTTGTCCCAAACCTTTCTATCTCTCACAATGGCCTTAATGCGGGCGTTCGAAAAAGCTAGTTCCTTATGCAGGGATAGACGCATAGATACATGACCGAGAGAAATGTTGCAATGTCCAAACATGAATAACCACGAGATTAGTTAGATAATAGTTCTGTATCACAAAATAGAGCATTCTGGCAAAATGAAGGATTAAACGTTGATAAATCAAGGAATATGCTATTAGCCGAAGTTTTGTGATGCTAATAAGTAATTCCCAAATGAAACTATCGATACATTGGCTTTCGAAAAAAGAAACAAGAGCTTGATTGAATCTTAAGCCCTACCTTCTGGCCTCTCATGCTATTTTGAAGATACACAACATCAAGGAAAAATCCATTGAGTTTAATCATCCACGTACGAGTTTTTGGAGATAGAAATTGATACAAGATTAGGGTCTCAACACTAGACTTGGAAGAATTCACTCTGACAAAAGATGACGACAACATGTCATTCCAACACCTGTACCTAGAATGACATTGGATGATGATGTCAACTTGGAGTAATTCAATTATAGGCAGGGAATAGATATCATTAAAAATATAAAAGCTTGGAATCAAGCAGCGAAGTCCCTAATTCTTGGAGATAGGAGCAATCGTGTCAACCAAACAGGGTTAATCGAATGTATTACCCAGGAAACCCAGTCTCCCAAAAACATATAGACTTAATATTCAAAGAAATCAGCCCTATGGACTAGGGTAGATACACCAACACTTTGTTGAAACGAACTCAATTGAGCATAAGTAGAGATTAGCTATAGAATTGGCTAGGCCAAGCTACCTCATAATTCTAAACAAAACTATGAAATAGAATTTGCTGGAATGACCGTAGAAGTATTACTCACATGTGTAGAGTAAATCAGTATGTTGCATATGAACACAAGAGGTGCAACAACAAGAAAAGGTAATTCTCATAATTAAGCAATTAAACCAATTGTCCCTGGAGACAGAGGCAGGCATAGGTTGAATTCCGGAAAACACAAAGGAAGGATAATCGCAATCGAACAAGTCATGCGCTAGTTTTTGAAGACGAAAACTGTGCCTGACCGAACTTCAACTACAACTCTAGAAGAGAAGCCAAGCCTTGTAATTTAACTTTCATCAATCATCCCAATATGACAGGAATAATAAGCGAAGCCTAAGTTGCGAAGGACCCAGCTTCTAGAGGAGTGGAAGTCCTTCCGCTAGACTAAATATTGGATGACCAAAAAGTCATTTTCAACCATAAAACTTGGCATTTAACCCTGTCGAGTTTGTTTTACTTTAAACAATATCCATGTATAACCAATGTCAAGAATCCAA
Organism: Allium cepa; assembly: GCA_030765085.1. Taxonomy (NCBI): domain Eukaryota; kingdom Viridiplantae; phylum Streptophyta; class Magnoliopsida; order Asparagales; family Amaryllidaceae; genus Allium; species Allium cepa. Next base: position 970,571,214 of record CM060945.1, on the reverse strand, counting down.
GAGAAGTCGACATATATTGACCATTCGGGTTCTGAGCGTTGACCGAGGAAGATGTAGTGTGTTATCTACGTGAGAAGAGTCCAATATCCCGATTACTACAAATGAACAATCTAGTATAGCCAGCTTGCTAACATTTGAAAAACAATCCATATCATCCTTTGAAATTATCTTTTCCGCACATACCCGTTATGGATCAATGATCAATAATGGGGCTGCTATCTGAAGCAATGCGGGAAGCTTTTCTTTTTAGGATAACTAGGGTACAGAAATGGAAAGAGCGATACGATTGAATCGTCCACTAGCTCGATTTTTGAATAGATCATCGCATTAGAATTGAAAATGGTGGCATGAACTTAACCAAGTCCTTTAAAAGAAACAGTTAAAGACAAAGGGCAAGGTTTCGCTCTAGAACGGCGTAGAATCATTTGAGACAAAATCTAGCTTCACCACCAGTTGAGTTAAAATTATATAGATCGACTCCAAACCTATGTTGTGCACCCATTTACCGACCTAAACCCTTGTGTAAACTATGGAGCAAAGATCGCATCTTCTATAAAAAGAATTGAAATATAGAAATAAAAAATGAATGGCTATCAGAAGTCAGTCAATTGGAAACATCTTGAGATGGACTCCGACAATTCACTGATAGAATAGTAGTTCAAAATTTGTCTTGTTTTCGGAGCACACTTTGTTTCTACTGAAAGCATACTCTAGGGGATAAATTTTAACCGAGTCAGTAGAATTCAACAAGAGTTATAACATTCAGACTAAGCCAGAATGACTTGAAACTTGAACAAGGCTTCTAAAATAATAGAGCTAGTGCTTTCACACTCAATCCAGGTTGTTGATCCATTTTTTGGGTTAACAATCTATATACAAATTGGTCGGATTTGGTAGTTGGTGAATGGTTTATGCCATCTCACTATACTGCACATGTTTATATGGTAGAATTATAGGATTTAGCATGTTTTAAATTAATTTTTGGTCATAAAAATCTTTTTTAAATTCAATGACATGTTAATCTATGCATATCATATAAACTGATTAGAAATCACCTTGATTTATGTTCATATATTCATGTATATGTAGATCTATGATAGAAATTGTCTTATTTATCTTATTTTTATGGATTACAAGTTCGATTGGATGGAATTATTTGTTATTCTATATTTGAATGAAATGATTTGATGTTGTTTGCTAGTGTTGTGCATGTATAGGAAGATAGGTTAGTTAATTGGGCAAATCGAAGGCAAATTTGGTCAGAATTGGACGAAACTTAGAGGGGAAGCTCTGGAGTATGGAAGGAGCTTGGATTTTAAGTCGCATGTCTAGATTCAATAAGCACAAAAGCTGGTGCCTACATGATAGGTCAGTAGCGAGTTTTGTGGGTTGGTACAATAAGTCTGCGGTCTTGAGGAATTCTAGAGCAAGTCTATAAAGGTAACCCAAGTCAAGAGACAGGTAATTGGCTAAGTCTATAAAGGTAACCTAAGTGAAGAGATAGGTAATTGGCTAAGGGTTGAAGATTATACCGGCTTGTTTCCTAGAATTTAAAGTAGGAGCTTTGGAGTGAGAACCAAGTTTGGATGGATAGGTCGAGGTCAAAGCATCTAGGCATGGAGTAATGGAAGCAAGGAAGGGGAGGAAAGAAACTTAGCCAATAATTGGCTAAGGGGAGAGGTCAGTAACTACATGAGAGTTCGATGCTTGTTATCTAGCCTTTTGGACAGACAGAATATGAAAAGACTGGACATGTAGAACTAGGAGTTATCAAGGCCGAAAGCTCGGAGAGATAGCCCAGGAGTCTAAAAACTAAGCACAAACAAAGTCACAAGACCAAAACCAAGACAACCTAAGGCAATAAGATAGTGGGATCCCCAAAGTTTGGGGATTGATACCGAATCCCAAATAGGGATTGGTACTGACTCTCAAAACAACTTGGGTGGACCCCATCTTCTGCCTACATATTTTCTTGATGCCGAGGCTCTATCTCCAAAGTCAATTTTTTGAATTAATGCAATTCTTCATCGATCTCCACGAATACTTAAAACTACAACTTTTTTCTCCCATAACTCCATCATTTGGGCTCAGAAACAAGTTAACATTGGTGCAAACAACTATGGAATCTCCAAGCGAACCATAAGATGATCCGAAGTAAGATGTTGAAGACACCCAAATGGTGAACTTGGGGATCGGTACTGACTCCCGCTTAGGGATTAGTACCGACTCTTAAATATTGTTGAGGTGGCACATACAATTTTGGGAGAATTGGTCAAATTCATGCACAATGGCTTGGAGATATTTTAGACAAGGTTTTAAGCGCCCTACCTCTATAAATAGGAGGGTATGGCTCATTTTTAAGATCTTTTCACTCTAGTTTCTTTACTTCTTATATTCTTGTAACTTTGAAATTTCAAGCGTTGGAGTCATACCGACCCCCAAGAACTTTTGCCGCCAAATTAGAAATAAGCAATGAAACATCAAAGTGAACATAGCCCTTGTTTTTCCTAACCACTATAAACGATCATGTCTTGTTTATTTCCTCATTTTCATTTACTTTTCTTCATTTATTCTCTACTACATAAACTTTTGGGTATTTGTGTAATTTTTGGTTCAAACATTTTGGTGCTTTCATTGAGTATTGAACCTAGGCCATTTGGATCCACTATCTACAATTGGATTTCCTATATCCAAAAGATTAATGCAGTTTCTCTATCTTTTAATTCTCCAACTCAGATTTCCAACAAATCTACAAAAAGCTTTCTACATGGCCCTATTAAGAAGCGATCATTCTACTACTTCGAGGGCCACTAGAAGTTGAGAATCAGAATCCTTAATAAGGAGATAAAGTTATCCAACCAAGTCAACTCGAGATCCAAACTCCTACTGAGGTTGTGACTGGAGTGGAGATGGATAGGATGATGAAGCAAATGGAAAACAAATTCCAAGCTAGCCAACATAATATGAATAACCTAATGCGAAAAAGCTTGACATTGCTGAATGAGCTGATTCAAAATAGTCGCAGATGGAATATAAGGGATTCAAGCTTAGAATCGGAGAGTTCTTCTTCATCCGAGCAAAGACGGAGAGAAGAAAGACATAAGAAAACTCAATATGCTATTGGAACATCTACACAAGGAAGTGGACGAGCCCTAGGCTTAAATTTAGGTATCGATACCGACCCCTACTTGGGACTCGGTACTGACCTCCAAAATGGTGGGACGGGCCTCTGGAAGGCAGTATGGAAGTCATCCCTGGACGTGCTGCTGAAGGTATGAATCTGGAAAATCACAATATTGCCGATAATGTTATTTCTGTGAATCAAATAGGGGGAATGTTGGATGAATGGATCCCCTGGAGTTTGGGAAGCCTAGGTACTGAGCACCTTCTCGAGAGCAATCATCGGGATGAACACTTAGGGCAGGACCCAATCACCACCATTCAGTCGAATCTGTTGATTCAAACTATTTGGAGGATATGGTTTGGAGGTTGGTTAATGAAAACATATCTAGAAATAATGAAGATTGTGGAACATATGCTAGTCGAAACCCATTTATAGTGGACATCCTTCACGTGAGGTACCTATGGAGATTCAACATGCCAACGAAGTCATTGTACAAGGGAGCGACGGATCCTAGGAAACACTTATTAAGATATAAATGGCATACGGATCAATCAGGGCTTTGAATGCTGTGAAGTGACTCTATTTCCTTATTTTCTTAGAAGGGGTGGCTACGACGTGGTTCACTCGGCTTCCGACGAGGTCCATATCATCTTTTGTCGAATTGTCACAAAAATTCATTGAACGATTCCATTTGCAAATCTCACGTCCAAAACACGTGATTTCATTGTCTAATGTATATCAAGTTGATGGAGAATCGTTAAGGGACTATTTAAATTGGTTCCACACGGCTGTAATGGAAATAACTAATCCAAAGGAAGATACAGTGTTGATGGCGCTTTGTAGAGGAGTTCACCTAGACTCGGACTTTTAAGGATTGGATAGATAAGACGCAGCCATCGACAATGGAAGCTTTTTATATAAATGCTAATGATCATTTGCATCGGGGGGATGCATATAAGCATCCACGGAGGACTAAAGCTGGAAGTTTGAATGAGCCAATTAAAAGTAATATTGTTGTAAAGAAATCTGAATGAAGCTTTGGGATTATTGATGTGAAAGTTGGTAATCATAACAAAAGGGGAAAACAAAGCAATGATAAGGCAAAGAGAGGAAAGCCAAATAGCAGGAGTCGTCTTAGAGGTCCCAAGTATGACAATTACACTGAACTGAACAACTTGATAAAGAATATCCATCTGACTACTTAGAATAACGAACCACATAGGAAGCCGACTCTTAGAGAGTCATTTGAGAAGGAAAAGAAATTTCCACAAGATTATTGTCATATACTAACGAGTATAGGCACTTGTGTGACATGATTGCAGATTTAATAAGGAAATAGAAACTACAATAATATGTGAAAGCCATACAGGATGATGCGTAAGGAAATTCTAGCACCCCTGTGTTGTCTTCCCAGCAAGGCAAGCCGAGCCTGGCGCTGATGCTTTTAGAGGGCCAGGAAAATGATTGGTGATTAACATAATCATTGGTGGGCCTCATCTTACCGATAAGAGTTTTGTGAAAATGGAACAATACATTGGAGCCTTAAAGCATACTGGAATGAAATTTATTATACTATCGAGAATAGAGCTTCGACAAAATAATCTCGAACAATAATAGATGATATTATATCCTAAAATAATGATGCTGATGGAGTGAAGGCCCGACAATTGAACCACTCATGATCTCAGCCACGATTGGTCCTACTATTGTACAAAAGGTGCTTATGGATTATGAGAGTTCAGTCAATATTTTTTCAAAAAAGCTTATGATCAAATGATGTTAGAGGAGAGAGATTTGAAGCCTTGTAAATCTCATGTATAGGGGTTCAATGGGATGGCTATAGAAGCTATAGGATATGTCGAATTACCGATGTAACTTGGTGAGGGCGACCACAGGCGAGTGCGGGTCATGCCAATTTTAATGTTGGATATTTATTTTGCTTATAACGCATTCTTAGGTCGATCGGTCATAGCCGAATTTATAATGGCCATTGCTCCCGGCGTTTTACTATGAAATTCCCTATAGATAATGGTAAAGAGATCGTGAATGGAGATCAAGCGGCTAGCCATGAGTGCTATGTCACTGAACTGAAGGAAGCAAGGTATATGGAGGAAGGAAAGGGTGTAGAGGGGGTCCTCTGCATAAAGACTTAGGATGCATAACATCCACCACCTAGGCCTTGGCTCGGCCAAACCAGTGGCTCTATGATGACATGTAAGGCGAAAAGAGCCGGAGGATGAATGAATAGCTCCCGTTGAGTTGACAATCGTTGTTCCAATCAGCAGGGATGACCCAAGTGTTATCTGGCATGTTGACCCAGCTATATTCAAACTGACTAGACAAGTTAGACTCGACCGTCATCAAGGCTAGTAGCCTAGAGCGATGATTTTGGGGTCCAAAAATTAAGCATAGATGATAATATGAAGCAGAAGCATGAAAGCTCACTACCCCCCGAAGATGGATCAGGTACGATCCATATTCAACACTATGGATCATATCGTATTGATTCCACAACCTAATTTTGCAGCGATGATCGATCAATAACTCAAAATCTACACAAGCTATCAACATGAAACTTGGAGTACAAGCTTACTACAATAGGTGAAACGTCTTCTAGGGATCACATTGAAATTGGAGGAAGTTGGAGGGATTGGTATAACTCTCTTTGGAGAGATCGATAGAAATCAGAACTCAAGCAACACTACTTCACGGGAAATGCGATATCTCACAAACTGTACGTCGGAATTGCATGAAATTTAGGAAGCAAGTAGCTAACATCATAGGTCATCCCACATAAGGATCGTAGCTCATTTAGATCTATTAATAGGGATCCATGCCGCTTCCAATTGTGGGCCCCCTTGGGTTTATAAATTTTTTGGTAGCCTCGTCTTGGTCTCCCGGACCTTCTGCCAAAATTTCAATCCTATCCATGCACGTCTTTCCATATAAATAAAGTACGCATGGCATCAGAAAAGAGATCGTACTTTCTCTGCCGAGGCTCTGCCATTTTTATTCTTCACTTTTGTTCTAATGGATCCTAACTGATCCAAACACTCTTGTAATCATAATCAAGTGGATGATAAAAAAAATAAAAAGTGGACGTAGGACAAGATTGTCGAACCATTATAATAATTTGTGTGTTGTTTTAATTTCATTCTTCATTTAATCTCTACTAGATTCTATTGGGTGTCATTGCCCATTTTTGGCGTCAACACCAAGTAAAGTTCTAAAGATTAGATCTCAGCTCGGTACTAGTGCGATGAGGGATTTGGTTGGTTTTCTTTGGGAAAACATGGATGTGTTTTCCTAGAAACACTCAGACATATGTGGAATCTCACCCGGGGTAGTGAGCCATGCACTAAACATCAACCTCAAATGCATTCTGGTGAAACAGAAACACCACAGTCTGGGTCCAAAGAGATCCGCTGCAATTAAAAAAGAAGTGGATAAGCCAAAAGATAACGGGTTCATCCACGATGCCTTATTCCCGAATTGGGCATCTAACGTTTTTTTGGTAAAGAAAGCAAATGAGAAGTGGAGGACATGCATTGACTATTCGGACTTAAATAAGGCATGCCCGAAGGACAGCTTTCTGCTACTGCCAAGGAAAGACCAGTTGGTGGACTCAACTGCCGGATACCAGCTGTGGAATAATTATATCAGCATGTCAAATATACATAAGTAAAATACGGAATAACTATGCATGCACGGCTCTGACAGATTATGTACAAAGTCTTTATATAAAAGGGAGAGTGACTTGCTATTTTGATGAAAATTTTGTAAGCTTAGTACATTACCGTTGGATTATAGATAAGTTGCTTGCTATGCTCTCTTGTATTCATTCGTAACATGAAGGACAACAATAAGAATTATGCTTGATGATATATGCTCCATGGCTATTTTAGTTTATATAATACTTTTTACTATTGAATTGCACATGTAAGAGAGCTTCCATTTCTTTTCCTTGTATTTTCTAAATTCTCCTTGTGTGATATTCCGGAATTTCAAACCTGATTTAAATGAGATAATATTTTTAATAAGTTAATTAAAATTGATAAATTTTTATTTTAAAATAATAATAATAATTGTGTTGTAAATATATTGATTTTAAATGAAATTATTATAAACAGATGGAAAATGGATTTGTTAAAATCATATGTACATATCATATTAATTTTTAAATTGAATTTTAGATTTAATTTGAATTTGAATTGTTAAGTTGAAATTTAAAATATGGTCATTTATATCCTAAATTATACTTTGATTTTAAAGTGTATTTTTATGATTTTATTTAGAATATAAAATTTGATTTATATTTATTTCTTTTAAAAAAGAATTGATTTATATAAATTAAAAATGTATTTAAAAAATTGAAAATTAATTATAAAAACATTTAAAAACCTATTTTGCATGAGAATTATATGTGTTAATTTGTAAATTCCTCTAACGACATGTGTTAAGAAAAAAAAATAATGTTTAGCGACAAGTGTCACATTTATAAATTATTTTCTCTAATTTTAATAAAACAAAATTTTTATCTATAAAGGGTTATTTCATTTTCTTCATTTAAACTTTCCTATCTCATTTTCTAAACGCAAGAAATAAATCACTCCTTCAACTACAAATCTGAAAAATTCATCAATCTCTACTCTTTCAACCAAAAATTAAAACAAGAATTCAAATTTCATTTCAAAGATTCTAAATCTGCAAACAGAATACAAAAGAAAATCTATAAGAACAATTTCCAACAAAAAGTTTTATTCAGGGGATTCAAGCTTCATCAAATCTGTAGAAAAATTTTCACAAAATTAGGCATCATCAAGGAGCCTTCCCGGATTTGAAAATCAAATCAACAATTAAGCTTTAGATCAAAATCAAATTCAGGAAACAAGAAGAAACCTGTCTCTGTTCAAACTGGTTAGTAATTTTTTATTAAGAAAAGTTTAAGTAAATAAAATTTATGCATGTGAGTTTCTGAGATAATTTATGACTTGCATGTATATATATTAGTGAAATCTTTGTAAATATATTGTATCGGAACTGTGCATGTTTGAATCTGTCTGATTCTTCTCTGTTTTCAAGTTACAGAGTAAAACTAAAACAAAAATTCAAAATTTCCTTAAAAATCACTGTTAGGCTTTGAGTTTCAAACACAGTATGTTTGTTTAAACATAAATTAAAGTTTACAATTTTATTCAAATAAAATTTGTTTGAATATCTTCTGAAATCAAGATGATACAGTAGAAATTTTAAGAACATGATAAAATCAAGTATTGAAATTTGTTGATTCAATTTTATATCTTGAATCAACTCTGGGAAATATGATTTTTAGAGTAAAAATCATGATTTTTAAATGGGTTTTAGGGCAATATTTCGGTGATGACCAAGAGTTTGTTTTTGGGTAAATTCTGGTGGACGGAGGGGTTATGGTGGTCAGGGTTTCGACTGGAGGTGGAATGAGGATTGGAGGTCACGGAAAAAATGATTAGAGGTGTTCTCGGTCGATGAGGTGGCCGAACGAAGTGAGTTTAGGGTTTAAGCCATGTGTTTGGTCGCGATTGGAAATGTCGTGACTGGAAATTATGGGGTGAAACGAGTGGCGCGTGATCTTGGGAGTGGTTGTGTGGAGGGCTTGCGGTGTTGTGGCCGAAATTTCGTGACGAACTGTGGTCGACATCATGTGATTGATGGGTTTTCAGGCGAAGTGGATGTTCTAGGAGATGTGTGAACTTCCTTGATTTCGATTGAGGTCGCGCGATGGCTGGTCAGGGGTCGGAGTCGTGTCAGGGGTCGATGGGGAGTTTGCGCGCGGTGTCACTGGAGGTGGCGGCGGAGTTGGTGCGTTGTGCACGTGTACGGTGTCAGTGGTTGTGTCAGTGAGGAAGGTGTTGGGGTAACTCGAAGTGATGATCGAGTGAAGGGGGTTCTGGATCGCGTTATGGCACGGGGTGATGCTGTTGTTGTTCGTGCCTGGGTTCGTGTGTATTTGCTTCTTTCCAGTTTTCGTGAAATTTAAGTTTTAACTTAAGCTAAAAGAAATAGGAAAGGAAGAAGAGGAATGGACTCGAGTTTGTTTGAGTTTGGGTCGGGTCGAACCCAAAGTAAGTGATGTTTTAAAGGATTTTTCAAACTAGATTTTTAAAATTTTAAATTTAATTTGATTTAAACCACTTTATGATAAATGTTAAATTATTTGATTTAAAGTGGTTTTACTTTGATAACTAAAATTTGAAATGTTAATGTATTCTTTTAAATGTAACTTTCAAAAGTAATTAAGTTTAAACAAAGTAGAATTATTTTGAATATGTAATAATTTTAAGAAATTAATGAACTTAATTATTTGGGAAGTTAATTAACTTTACATGATTAAAAGTTGTTTAATTAATAAAGTAATTAAAGTTTAATTAATCAATAATTTTAGATTAATTAATTTATAAAGGTCTAATTAATTAGTTATGGATTAAGTAATTGATAATTAAGAATTAAATTAAATTATAATTAATACATAATTAGTTAATAAATAAAGATTAATTACTAAATGATTAGTAATTAATAATTAAGTGATTAGTGATTAATTAATTAATGGTTAAGAATTAATGAATTAATTAATTAGGGTTAATTAATTAAGTAATTAATCATTAATTAGTTTATAAATAGTAGTTAATTAATTAATGATTAAGAATTAATTAATTAAGTAATTAAGAGAAATTAATTTATAATTTGCAATCAATTAAGCAATCAATTAAGATTAACTAATTGTAAATTAAGGATTAATTAGCAATTAATTAAGGAATGATTAATTTTTGATCAAGTTTTAATAATGAATAATTGGAGATTATTAATTAATAGTTAAAAGATAATTAATTAATTAATTAATTAAAGATTAATTAATTGATAATAAGGTTAATTAATGATTGTAATTAGTGATTGGAAGCAAGATTAAGTGATTAATTCTTAAGTAATTAATTTAATTTGAATTAATTAATTTAATTATAATAGGAATTGGAGATATACTTGCTTATGGATGATTGTTTTGAATTGAATGATTGGATTTTGTTGATATCCATTGGATGATAATTTGAGATATTCTATGATGAAATATTGTATATATCTGTGATAGGTGTTGATGATTATCTATGGATAATGCTATGTGAATTCATGTTTAAAATTGAATGAAATTGTTTAAATCTTTAAACAACTTGACCTTTAAGATGGCGTTTGGATTTCGATGAGACCGAGATCGGGAATCAAGTTTGATTTTCCGAAAACCACATCGATCCAAGTAAAACGTTAGGTCGTGACATTTCAAAGTGAAGATCGAGATGGAGTTTCATAGTGCAAGGGTTATTGTCGTTAACTCTGAGGGTGATTCCAAAATGAGTGTAATGAAATAATGCCTTCGGTTTCGTTCGAACCCGGAATGAACTTGTATGGATTGAATGCTTTCAGCACATCGTCAGGTGGACGATGAGCATTCTAAGAGATATGTTCTATAAAGGTAATCATAGCCTCAAGCCTCATCAACCGAGAATGGCTAAAACAGGGGAGGTGCAGCAAGGCTAAGTGGGTCATGCTCAAGTAGGACGAGATATATCCCTGTCTAGAAGTCCCTTATTATTTCGGCTGTGTGGGCAGTTGTTGGCCACAACTGCGGGGGTGTCTTGTTCGGGACTGTCCAGTAAGGGATGGTTCTGGCTTTGTGTTGCAGGGGATTGAGAGTGGTCCTCGGTATAGTGATCTAGGCCCCGTACTGTGACGGGCGGTACCCCAGTAGCCCTGCCATTGATGGAAACCCATTCTTCCTACGAGACCTTACAGTTTTGATTGTATTACCCACTTTTGTGGCTAGTAGCTGGAATTTAATAGATGTAACAATTTCGGCTATTTTCTATTTACTTGAAAACCCTAGACACTATTATAATATCACTAGATTTCCTATCAAATGTTTTGGTTAGCGTAAGGTAAAAACTTACCCATGCTTATGTGTGGGAAGTCTTACGTGATACCTTTTGTTTTCAAATGATTTTAAAGTTAAACAACTTTAACCTGTTTACTCACACCAGACCCATGTTTTTCATAAACTCTTGGGTACTCAAATTTTTATGAATAGCCAAGTGATCAGGTTGGAATTGTCAAATGTTTTGGAAGCTGAAGCTGGAGACCAGACGTACCTATCTATCTTTGTCCGCTGTAGTGACATTTTGATGATTTTGGGTTGTATGGTTTGGCAGACTCTTTTAAATGTCTAATGTAATGAAGTCGTATTATTTTGTGTACTCTGATATGTGAATTTATGTAATGGATATGTGTAATATTATATTTTGTTCCGTTTCCGCTGTGAGATTCTGATGTTGTTGTTCTTTTCTTTCTTTTCTTATTGATGATACGCCTTTCTATGGATTGAAAGACGGGTCATCACAGTTGGTATCAGAGCATAGGTTGAGAAACACCTAGGCTCTGGAGTAGTATCTACCTTGAGAGTGCGTATTTGTATTTTTTTTATATAACTATATCCCTATCTAAATTGGTTAGGTTACCTGCCCAGGTAGCCAGAATGAGTTCAAGAGGCAGAAGGGGAAGGGTTGTAGGAAGTATATCGACCAATGATAGAAGAGGTCAGATTGATAATGAGGCTGTTAATCCAGTACCGCCTCCAGTCAGTTTTGCTGCTTTATGTAAGGACTTCATCAACCTTGGAGGAGGACCATTTAAAGGGTCAGAGACTATAATCGAGGTCCAAGCATGGCTACGCTCTTGTGAGAGAATCTTTAAGAGCATGAAATATCGGATGAGCCGAAGAGGGTAATGGATTCGTGGTAATTACAAGGAGGTGCTGCAGCCTGGTGGGATGCAGTGACAACAAATGTCTCGGAGGATGATATGTCTTGGGAAGAGTTTAAGGAGTTGTTTGAGGAGAAATTCATGCCTACAGCAGGGAAAACTCGTCTTTATCAGGATTTTCTGAATTTAAAGCAAGGCAGCATGACTATAGCGGAGTACGAGACCAAATTCAACGAGTTATCTTGCTATGGTTCAGGGCTTATAGACACTCCTCTTAAAAAGAACGAGATGTTTGTGCAAGGATTGTGGTCAGAATTTCATGAAAGGATGACGGCGCACTTGAAAGGATCTTTTGTGGAGTTAATTGATATGGCATTAAGATATGAGGATTTGATGAATAAGAGATCAGTGGCATGAGTAGCTGCATAGGGAGGGAATTCTTCTAACCCAAATAGGAGGAAATTCAATCCCAATTGGAAGAAGAAAAACAAGAAGAAGTCTGTAAGCAACAATGGACCTCGTAAATGCTATATTTGTCAGCAAGAAGGTCACCTGGCGAATAAATGTCCCAGGAAAAGGTCTCAGCAACAGCAGCAACAGCCGCATTATAGTGGACCAGGTTCAGCTTTGGTTCAGAAATCTCTTTGCTTCAACTGCCATCAACCAGGTCATATGATCAAAGATTGCCCGCTCCTTTATAAAGTCCAGCAAAATAAGGTATTTGCTTTAGAAGGTGCACCATCAACTTCATCTAAGGGCAAAGGAGTATTGGAAGGTGCATTACTTTTAGATGGCAAGTATATTAAAGTTTTGTTTGATTCTGGTGCTTCTTTGAGTTTTATTTCTATGGAATCTGTAGAGAAGTTCTTTCTTACCCCTAGTACTGTAGACAATCCCATCTTTGTATCTTATCCTATAGGGGGAGTAACCAAATTAGATAGGATCTGTAAGGGTTTGAGAATCTCCTATCTATCTCATAGTTTTTCTCGTGACCCTTATGTCTTGGAGTTTAAGGGGTTTGACCTTATATTGGGAATGGATTGGCTTAATAAGTATAAGGCTGTCTTAAATTGTGATGAGAGAACAGTTTCGTTGGAAACTGATCTGGGTAGGATTGCTAGAGTAATGTGTGATAACTCTGGAATACACTTGAGTAGTCTTTTACATGGAATTGAGACTTCTCAAGAGGAGGTTGAAGATATCAAAGTGGTCCAAGATTTCTCAGATATATTCGAGGAAGTCAAGTGTTTACCTCCGCACTGAGAGATAGAGTTTTGCATAGATTTGGTTCCAGGAGCAGTACCCGTGATTCAGCCTAGTAGAAGGATGGCTCCTAGGGAGAGGGAGGAACTAGTGAAGCAAACTCAAGATCTGTTGGAGAAGGGATTGATTAGGCCCATTTTTTTTTGTTGGGGTTCGGCTGCGGCGTTTGTCACCAAGTCGGATGGGTCGCTAAGGTTCTGCGTAGACTATCAAGAGTTGAACAAAGTGACCATTCGAAATAATTATCCTCTTCCTCGTATTGATGATCTCTTCGACCAGCTGCATGGAGCTTCAGTCTTTTCCCAATTGGATTTAGCATCAGGTTTCCATCAGTTAAGGGTAGCTGAGGACAGTATTCCCTTAACTGCATTTAGGGGACCTAATTGTTTCTATGAGTGGTTGGTTATGCCTTTCGGGTTAACCACCGCTCCTGCCTACTTTGTCGACCTGATGAACCGAGTCTTTAGAGATGTATTGAATAATTTCGTTTTGGTGTTCATCGATGATATCTTGGTCTACTCTAAGTCTGAAGAAGAGCACAAGCAGCACTTGAGAATAGTATTGGAAACTCTGAGAAGGCATGTTTTAAAGGAGAAGTTCTCTAAGTTTCATTTTTGGAAATCAGAAGTAAAATTATTGGGGCATATTGTTTCTGGTGAGGGAATCTTGGTAGATCCAGCGAAGGTTGACACTATTCTGGAGTGGAAGCAGTCTTGGACACTGACTGAAGTTCACAGTTTTCTAGGATTGGCTGGCTACTACAGGAAGTTTATTAAGGGTTATTCCAAGATCTCTTCGCATCTAATTAAGCTGACAAGGAAGGGAGCTAAATTTAAGTGGACACCTGAATGTGAGGAGGCTTTTAAGAATCTGAAGGCAAAATTGACAAGTGCTCCTGTGTTGGCTATTCCGGATGGGAAGAGTAAGTTTGAGGTTTATACTGATGTCTGTATTGTCGGATTGGGAGCAGTGCTAATGCAAAATGGTAGGGTAATTGCGTATGCGAGTCGGCAATTGAAGCCACATGAAAGGAACTATGCTACGCACGATCTAGAGCTGTTGGCCATTGTTTTTGCTTTAAAGATCTGGAGACACTATGTTTTGGGAGAGAAGTTTGAGATATTCACGGATCACAAACCGTTGAAATATCTGTTCTCTCAAAAAGATCTTAATCTAAGACAGCAGCGATGGGTTGAGTTTTTGGCATCGTATGATTTGGATATTCTGTTGAATATGCGTTTTGCGCTATATGATTTTTGTTTGATGATAATAAACATATATACATTCATTTAAATGTATTTGTCAATGTACTATTTTTCATAGAATAAATAAATATTTGTTGAATAAAATAAATTACACAGAATTTGAATTTGAATTCAAACAAAACAAGTTAAACAGATTTTGAATTCAAACAGAAATTTTATTCAAACAAATATTTATTACAATTTTGAATAGTATGTATTTGGTAATGTACTATTTTGTTTTTCATAGATTAAATAAATATTTATTGAATAAAATAAATTACACAGAATTTGAATTTGAATTCGAACAGAATAAGTTACACAGATTTTGAATTCAAACAGAAATTTTATTCAAACAAATATTTATTACAATCTTGAATAGTACAAATTCATGCTCTCACTATACATATACATTTTTGATTACATCACGATTACATCACAAATATTTTTACATTGATAACCTCGCTACATATCACTCACACTCGTATTTTGTCTTCAACTGCATGCTAGTTTGAATCCAGCACCTGAGAAATCTGCAAAAATATTCACTAACGCAGTAAAATTGAAAAAGAAATATTTTTGCAATATAAAATGAAATACGATTTTTGAAAATATCGTTTGCCTCAGTTATTTGGGTTGTTCGTCATCATTCACACTTGAATTCATCACAAAGTCGTGCACATAGATATTACAGGGACAGGTAATCATAAGTGGCTGCAATACACACGTGTACAATCATACACGTGTGCATTGCCTCGCCAACTCGTGTGGACAGCTCCAACCAGAAATTCAAATGCAACAGTCAGACCAAAAGGCTGCAGTGAAGCATGTACATGAGTGGACTGGACTACAACTCGACCAAATGGCCAACATAACATGCAGTGCTGTGCACAAAAGCTACAATGGACTGCACAGATGTATTCAAGTCCAGCAACATGAACACATGAGAATGGACAAGGCACAAATCAAGTTGCAGACTCCAAGTTACAAACTTAAATGCAAACAGGAATAAAATATGACAATGCAATATGGTGAAGCAGCATTGATACAGCATAAGTCAAGATAGCTACAACACAAGTACAGGTGAAACCATACTTATCACAGTGAAACTCAAACAAGCCAGACCAACACTGTACAGGCCAGTGAACATAAAAGAGAATGACTCGAAGCAGTTGTGAACAAATGTGAAAATGCTCAAGACCATCAGTACACAGTGATGACAATACAAGGAAATGAAGATTACAGCAATATACAGATGAAAAAAATTGACCAACTGCAACAATGCAAACAATAGACACAAAAGAATATGGACTGCAACAAACATGAAAATGAACCAAAGTAGTACAGCAGCTCCATGACCAAGTGATACAACAGATACTACCAGTGAAACACAAATGAACGAATATCACTATGAATCAACAATACATGCAGGTGAACAGAAGTCTTTGAATCAAAACATAATCAAGTCCAGCTACTAGTTGCAGACTTCAAGTTGCAGACTCAAAGCAAACATGACACCAAACTACAAAATCAAATGAAAACTCAGTATACACATATGTACAGGTACAAACAACAGTGAGCATTCATATGTACAAATGCAAAGAACAGTGGTGATGCAGTGCAATATCTTCAACAAGCAACTGAGAGCAACAAAGACCAAAGCTACAACCTCAAATGAAGTACAAAGCAAACATGCCAACAACTAATGCATCAGTAACCGAGCAACAGGGAATCACATGAACAAATAACCAAACAACATCATGATTGAAAATTTAAGTACCAGAGAAAAAGGTTGAAGACTACAAGATGAACGAGTCAAGGCCGAAGCAGTAGAAATCAACATCGTAGTCATCACGAAAATGAATTAAAGCCGTGACCAACCAAGCAAGAAATATGAACAAGTCAACATCAAAGCCGTGGGACGCAAGAATTAAAATTATACGCATATGAAAAAGTCAGAATCGATCTCAATCATTCAAACATCATCAAGTGGCCGAGATAAAGAATTTGACAAATTCAATCAAATTTATACGAACGCAAATATAGGAATTCAACCTATATAAATGCCCTAATCATCATC
Organism: Allium cepa; assembly: GCA_030765085.1. Taxonomy (NCBI): domain Eukaryota; kingdom Viridiplantae; phylum Streptophyta; class Magnoliopsida; order Asparagales; family Amaryllidaceae; genus Allium; species Allium cepa. The sequence continues at coordinate 970,554,725 of CM060945.1, read as the reverse complement.
AGCAAAAAAGCATCGAGTTCAAGTATCAATTTAGAAAAGCAAAAGGAGACAGTACATACTGAATTCACAAGCAACGAACTCGATCGAGCAACTGCAAAACGAGCAATAGTCAACCATCAGAGAAGCAGCGAGCTAGGGCAACGTATAACAGGTTAATTGAAGAATTCGAAGCCCTAATTGGAACAAAGAGCCGAAGCCCTAACTGGAACAAAAGGGAACGAAGCAAGCCGCCATTATTCGCACGAACGAAACAAAAGGGATCGGGCTGGAGATAACAAAGAAAGGAACGAGTTTAAGTGGGCCGGTCTAATTAAAATCAAAAGGGGGTTTTTGTTTTAATTTGAGGCTTTATTATATTAATTAGTTTTTAGGGTTATTTTTTTTTATTGTTTCTTAATTACTGTTTTTTATTTTACGAACCAAAGAATCTTGGTAAATCACCACCTAGGTTTAGGTAGTGTCAGATTGTCTATTTTGAATTAGTTCAGTGAGCAGGGTGTGCGAGTTTGCAAAGCTCTATAGGCGGGAGCAGTGTTTGCAAGTGAGCGAAACTCTATAGGCGGGAGCAGGGTGTGCGAGTCTAGTAGAGTGTTTGTGAGCGGGAGCAAAAGGGTCTGTGAGTCTAGTAGAGTGTTTGTAAGCGTGATACTATTTAATTCTAATAGAAATCTGTGAATGCAGCAGTAGGCAGGGGTTGCCGAAGCTGGGTAAATTTTGTGTGTGATTTACTTTTCAGCATATTTATTTCTGCTATTATATTTCTGTGTTTAATTCGAGAAAATTTGCTATAACCCTATTAACCCCCCCTCTAGGGTTAATCTAGATCCTACAAGTGGTATCAGAGCCCGGTATATTTTTTATTTAACTCTAGAGTCACGAGTCTACAAAATAATGCTTTTTCTGAGGGGCAATCTATTGCTAGGCCACCCATGTTTAACGGGAACGATTATGCTTATTGGAAAGTTAGGATGAGTATTTATCTTAGTTCCGTTGATTATGATGTTTGGGATATTATTGAAACTGGCTATAAACTTCCCACTATAATTGTTGGTGGTACTGAGATTCCTAAACCTAAGGATAGGTGGGATGCTAACGATAAGAAATTGAAAACGACAAATGCTAAAGCCATGAATGCTTTGATATGTGCTCTTGATAAAAATGAATTTAATAGAATTTCTCATTGTACAACAGCACAGGAAATATGGCATACTTTGGAGGTGACACACGAAGGAACTTCTCAAGTCAAGGAGTCTCGGCTAGCCCTATTCAGCAATGAATACGAAAACTTTGTGATGGACAAAGGCGAAAGCATAAAGGATATGTTTGGACGTTTTTCAACCTTGGTATACAATGCTAGAGCGCTTGGGAAGGTATTCACTGAGGTAGAGCTTGTGAGGAAGATACTACGAGTTTTACCAATGAACTTTGAGGCAAAAGTCACAGCAATCCAAGAATCGAAAGATCTGAGCAAACTAAGCATGGAGGAGTTGATTGGCAACTTGATGGCATATGAGCTTGAGTTAAAAGCAAAGGAAGAACGCAACAACTCCGAACCAAAGAAGAAGACGATTGCCTTAAAAAGTAAAGAAGAAAGCGATGAAGAAGATCCAATTGAAGAGCTTGCAATGGCTGTCAATAATCTTAGAAGATGGTCTAGATTCAAGCCACGCAAGAAGAAAACAAAGGGCAATAGGTCAAAAGATTCCGAAAATTCCGATAATGAACTGACATGTTATAACTGCAACAAGCCTGGCCACATCAAACCAAAATGCCCACTTCTCAAAAACAACAAAGAAAAGAAAAAGGCGAAGAAGGTATTTGCAGCGACTTGGGATGATGAAGAAGGAGAGGAAGCTTCGGATAGCAGCCCAGAGGAGGCTAACTTGTGTTGCATGGCAAAATCAGAATCAGAAGCAACCTCCGACGAATCTAGTGAGGCAGGTGAGTTTTCTTATAAAGAACTTGTTTTTATGTGTTCTGATCTTACTAAGGTAGTGGATACTCTTAAATCTAAAATTGAAAAACTGAAATCTGTTAGGAGAGAATTTGCTCGTGAAAATTTTAGGTTAAAAACTGAACTTGAAAATATTCAAAACCTAGAATGTAAAAAATGTAAGATTTTAGATTCGAAATTATCAAAATTGAGGAATAACTTTGAAAGTCTTGAAAATGAAAACTTGAATCTTAAGGAAACCATCGACACTAGGAGAAAGGATTTTATTAATCGATGCACCTCACTTGTCACTGAAAATTCAACATTAAAAACCAAAGTCCAAAATCTTGAGAAATCTTTGAATAACTTTTCAAGAGGCGAAAAATCTTTCAAAATGTTATTTGGAAATCAAATTTTTGCTAACAATAGAAAAGGACTAGGTTATGGAAAATCACAAGATGATGGTAAAGGTAAAAGTGTTGCTCGATCTGAAATAATTGGAAATCATGTTGAAAATCATAGTCATAGGAACACAAAATTTAATCAAGTCAATTTAATGTGCACGTTTTGTAGAGAATTTGGACATAATCGAAATAATTGTTGGTATAGACCCAAACACGTGAAAACTATACCAATTTGGGTTCCAAAAGGCACAAATATAAAATCTTTGAAAGTCAAACAAATTTGGGTGCCAAAAGGAACATATATAAATAGTTTTGAGTCTCCAAAAACATATTTTTCATATTCTGCCACTAACAACAATAGACCTATAAAAACAAATAGGTCACACAAATCTTTTATCGTGTAGGTGTGGTGGCAGGCTAAGGAACAACAACAGTGTTCTCTGAATTTCGGCTGTTCCAGAAACACAACGGGCGACAAAGCAAAGTTCCTTAGCCTAGTATAAAGGTGACAGAATCACAATGGGCAATCACGAAAAATTATCGTAAAGGTAAAACAGGTAATTGTTTTTAAATGTGATTATCTGCACCATACTCTAAATTAAAATCAGCCAATATTGAGATGAACAAAAGATGATGATTTTGATGCTATGATTTTTTTAAATATTGACTAACCATCTTTAAATAGAATTACTTGGAGTAATTATGATGGTTGACTGATTCAGACTTAATTGATATGATTTTTTGACTTGTTCTTATTTATGACATTAATTTGTGCTTAATTGATGACCAATCAGATTTTCAATTTTTGAACTAATTTATATAAATTTGTTCAGTCAAATGCTGGTTACTCATGCTACACGTAGATATATTGGTTCTGACATTTTGATCACTGCTTGTAAATTTGCACGATTTCAAATTCATGAGAAAAAGGATTTTAAGAAATTGTTATGATTGACTGTTGATTACTCATGAAAATAATTGTTTATCCTCTGGTTTCTGAAATTAACATCATGATATTTGTTTGAGTGTTAACACGGCTTAAATTCAAAATTCAAAAGAATGATGTTTTGAAATTTTTGGTGCACATCTCATGGTTTGATTCAACAAGTGAATATTGAGTGAAATTTAAATTCAGATGCGGATTACACTGGTAATATAGTTGATAGAAAAATTATTAGTGTAACGTGATTAATTTTTGAAACATTCATTTGCTGCATCGTTTTTTTTTCAAAGAAAATGTCTGCATATTTTTCACTTGAAATAATGTTCAAATAGCAGAAAATTTTCTTATAAAACTCTCCTCAAGAAAATCATGTTCGACCATATTTACAGCTTAATTATTTTTGAAAAATTGATTTTATAATTTTTAATTTGATTTTAAATGACAAATTTGACTAATCTGACTCCCTTGATTATCGAAAAGATAAATAGTGATTGAAAAAGAGATGAGTGTTGATATTTATCATATATTATAACTCGAGAAAGTATAATTAAAAAATTTCTTTAGAATTTCATAACAAGAGTTATAAAAATTTTTTGTTGGGTAATAATTCCATGACCATTTCTATTTTTATCATCTTTCTATCGAACATCACTCATCAAGATCATATTTAATATGTAAATTTGTGGTAGTTTACAAAGGAAATCATTTGTTCTTCAATATCTTTAAATCGGTGAAGGAAATTATTTGTGCTTCAATTTCTTATATTCAGCAATTAAAAATAAATATCCAAAGTATTCACTCTCATTTAAAAGTCCTCACGGTCATGCATGGGTGAATTACTTGGATTTTTGATTATGTGCTTCCATGCTCATTTAAAAGTCCTCACGGTTATGCATGTATGGAACGCATATTAAAAATAATTGATTTATTAGACAAGTTGATTCTAATCCCATTTAAAAGTCCTCACGGTCATGCGTGGTTAGAAGATACTTGATTTCATTTTTTAAATTAAATTGGAATACTACTAATCTCATTTAAAAGTCCTAACGGTTATGCATGGTTAGTAGATATTCAAATTTCCAGAAATAAATATACCACAAATAGACATATCTATATGAATTTTTTGATGATTCTATCTCCATCACTTCTGAAAGTGGAATATGCGCTTGACAAGGGTAATTATGATTTTTGTTTGAGTTTTATTGAAATTTGATATTTATATTTAATTGAGTTAAATGTTTGATTCATGTCTATCACTTCATCCCTATTTTATAACACTGTTATTCTTTTGCTGATAACAAAAGGGGGAGAGAAAAGTTAAGATTTTGTCAAATAGAATCAAGCAAAGGTCAAATAATTTTCACTTTGCATATAGGCTCATTTACATATTTTTTATTTGTATGCATATATGTAGGGGGAGCCATATATGTAGGGGGAGTATCACATAAAAAGGAAGCATTCAAATAGGGGGAGCAAATGAAATTATCAAATACATTTAATATATTCAAAATCTTAAATATATGTTTGTTATCATCAAAAGGGGGAGATTGTTGAATATGTGCTTTGCGCTACATGATTTTTGTTTGATGATAATAAACATATATACATTCATTTAAATGTATTTGTCAATGTACTATTTTTCATAGAATAAATAAATATTTGTTGAATAAAATAAATTACACAGAATTTGAATTTGAATTCAAACAAAACAAGTTAAACAGATTTTGAATTCAAACAGAAATTTTATTCAAACAAATATTTATTACAATTTTGAATAGTATGTATTTGGTAATGTACTATTTTGTTTTTCATAGATTAAATAAATATTTGTTGAATAAAATAAATTACACAGAATTTGAATTTGAATTCGAACAGAATAAGTTACACAGATTTTGAATTCAAACAGAAATTTTATTCAAACAAATATTTATTACAATCTTGAATAGTACAAATTCATGCTCTCACTATACATATACATTTTTGATTACATCACGATTACATCACAAATATTTTTACATTGATAACCTCGCTACATATCACTCACACTCGTATTTTGTCTTCAACTGCATGCTAGTTTGAATCCAGCACCTGAGAAATCTGCAAAAATATTCACTAACGCAGTAAAATTGAAAAAGAAATATTTTTGCAATATAAAATGAAATACGATTTTTGAAAATATCGTTTGCCTCAGTTATTTGGGTTGTTCGTCATCATTCACACTTGAATTCATCACAAAGTCGTGCACATAGATATTACAGGGACAGGTAATCATAAGTGGCTGCAATACACACGTGTACAATCATACACGTGTGCATTGCCTCGCCAACTCGTGTGGACAGCTCCAACCAGAAATTCAAATGCAACAGTCAGACCAAAAGGCTGCAGTGAAGCATGTACATGAGTGGACTGGACTACAACTCGACCAAATGGCCAACATAACATGCAGTCCTGTGCACAAAAGCTACAATGGACTGCACAGATGTATTCAAGTCCAGCAACATGAACACATGAGAATGGACAAGGCACAAATCAAGTTGCAGACTCCAAGTTACAAACTTAAATGCAAACAGGAATAAAATATGACAATGCAATATGGTGAAGCAGCATTGATACAGCATAAGTCAAGATAGCTACAACACAAGTACAGGTGAAACCATACTTATCACAGTGAAACTCAAACAAGCCAGACCAACACTGTACAGGCCAGTGAACATAAAAGAGAATGACTCGAAGCAGTTGTGAACAAATGTGAAAATGCTCAAGACCATCAGTACACAGTGATGACAATACAAGGAAATGAAGATTACAGCAATATACAGATGAAAAAAATTGACCAACTGCAACAATGCAAACAATAGACACAAAAGAATATGGACTGCAACAAACATGAAAATGAACCAAAGTAGTACAGCAGCTCCATGACCAAGTGATACAACAGATACTACCAGTGAAACACAAATGAACGAATATCACTATGAATCAACAATACATGCAGGTGAACAGAAGTCTTTGAATCAAAACATAATCAAGTCCAGCTACTAGTTGCAGACTTCAAGTTGCAGACTCAAAGAAAACATGACACCAAACTACAAAATCAAATGAAAACTCAGTATACACATATGTACAGGTACAAACAACAGTGAGCATTCATATGTACAAATGCAAAGAACAGTGGTGATGCAGTGCAATATCTTCAACAAGCAACTGAGAGCAACAAAGACCAAAGCTACAACCTCAAATGAAGTACAAAGCAAACATGCCAACAACTAATGCATCAGTAACCGAGCAACAGGGAATCACATGAACAAATAACCAAACAACATCATGATTGAAAATTTAAGTACCAGAGAAAAAGGTTGAAGACTACAAGATGAACGAGTCAAGGCCGAAGCAGTAGAAATCAACATCGTAGTCATCACGAAAATGAATTAAAGCCGTGACCAACCAAGCAAGAAATATGAACAAGTCAACATCAAAGCCGTGGGACGCAAGAATTAAAATTATACGCATATGAAAAAGTCAGAATCGATCTCAATCATTCAAACATCATCAAGTGGCCGAGATAAAGAATTTGACAAATTCAATCAAATTTATACGAACGCAAATATAGGAATTCAACCTATATAAATGCCCTAATCATCATCGGCAAAAAAGCATCGAGTTCAAGTATCAATTTAGAAAAGCAAAAGGAGACAGTACATACTGAATTCACAAGCAACGAACTCGATCGAGCAACTGCAAAACGAGCAATAGTCAACCATCAGAGAAGCAGCGAGCTAGGGCAACGTATAACAGGTTAATTGAAGAATTCGAAGCCCTAATTGGAACAAAGAGCCGAAGCCCTAACTGGAACAAAAGGGAACGAAGCAAGCCGCCATTATTCGCACGAACGAAACAAAAGGGATCGGGCTGGAGATAACAAAGAAAGGAACGAGTTTAAGTGGGCCGGTCTAATTAAAATCAAAAGGGGGTTTTTGTTTTAATTTGAGGCTTTATTATATTAATTAGTTTTTAGGGTTATTTTTTTTTATTGTTTCTTAATTACTGTTTTTTATTTTACGAACCAAAGAATCTTGGTAAATCACCACCTAGGTTTAGGTAGTGTCAGATTGTCTATTTTGAATTAGTTCAGTGAGCAGGGTGTGCGAGTTTGCAAAGCTCTATAGGCGGGAGCAGTGTTTGCAAGTGAGCGAAACTCTATAGGCGGGAGCAGGGTGTGCGAGTCTAGTAGAGTGTTTGTGAGCAGGAGCAAAAGGGTCTGTGAGTCTAGTAGAGTGTTTGTAAGCGTGATACTATTTAATTCTAATAGAAATCTGTGAATGCAGCAGTAGGCAGGGGTTGCCGAAGCTGGGTAAATTTTGTGTGTGATTTACTTTTCAGCATATTTATTTCTGCTATTATATTTCTGTGTTTAATTCGAGAAAATTTGCTATAACCCTATTAACCCCCCCTCTAGGGTTAATCTAGATCCTACAAGTGGTATCAGAGCCCGGTATATTTTTTATTTAACTCTAGAGTCATGAGTCTACAAAATAATGCTTTTTCTGAGGGGCAATCTATTGCTAGGCCACCCATGTTTAACGGGAACGATTATGCTTATTGGAAAGTTAGGATGAGTATTTATCTTAGTTCCGTTGATTATGATGTTTGGGATATTATTGAAACTGGCTATAAACTTCCCACTATAATTGTTGGTGGTACTGAGATTCCTAAACCTAAGGATAGGTGGGATGCTAACGATAAGAAATTGAAAACGACAAATGCTAAAGCCATGAATGCTTTGATATGTGCTCTTGATAAAAATGAATTTAATAGAATTTCTCATTATACAACAGCACAGGAAATATGGCATACTTTGGAGGTGACACACGAAGGAACTTCTCAAGTCAAGGAGTCTCGGCTAGCCCTATTCAGCAATGAATACGAAAACTTTGTGATGGACAAAGGCGAAAGCATAAAGGATATGTTTGGACGTTTTTCAACCTTGGTATACAATGCTAGAGCGCTTGGGAAGGTATTCACTGAGGTAGAGCTTGTGAGGAAGATACTACGAGTTTTACCAATGAACTTTGAGGCAAAAGTCACAGCAATCCAAGAATCGAAAGATCTGAGCAAACTAAGCATGGAGGAGTTGATTGGCAACTTGATGGCATATGAGCTTGAGTTAAAAGCAAAGGAAGAACGCAACAACTCCGAACCAAAGAAGAAGACGATTGCCTTAAAAAGTAAAGAAGAAAGCGATGAAGAAGATCCAATTGAAGAGCTTGCAATGGCTGTCAATAATCTTAGAAGATGGTCTAGATTCAAGCCACGCAAGAAGAAAACAAAGGGCAATAGGTCAAAAGATTCCGAAAATTCCGATAATGAACTGACATGTTATAACTGCAACAAGCCTGGCCACATCAAACCAAAATGCCCACTTCTCAAAAACAACAAAGAAAAGAAAAAGGCGAAGAAGGTATTTGCAGCGACTTGGGATGATGAAGAAGGAGAGGAAGCTTCGGATAGCAGCCCAGAGGAGGCTAACTTGTGTTGCATGGCAAAATCAGAATCAGAAGCAACCTCCGACGAATCTAGTGAGGCAGGTGAGTTTTCTTATAAAGAACTTGTTTTTATGTGTTCTGATCTTACTAAGGTAGTGGATACTCTTAAATCTAAAATTGAAAAACTGAAATCTGTTAGGAGAGAATTTGCTCGTGAAAATTTTAGGTTAAAAACTGAACTTGAAAATATTCAAAACCTAGAATGTAAAAAATGTAAGATTTTAGATTCGAAATTATCAAAATTGAGGAATAACTTTGAAAGTCTTGAAAATGAAAACTTGAATCTTAAGGAAACCATCGACACTAGGAGAAAGGATTTTATTAATCGATGCACCTCACTTGTCACTGAAAATTCAACATTAAAAACCAAAGTCCAAAATCTTGAGAAATCTTTGAATAACTTTTCAAGAGGCGAAAAATCTTTCAAAATGTTATTTGGAAATCAAATTTTTGCTAACAATAGAAAAGGACTAGGTTATGGAAAATCACAAGATGATGGTAAAGGTAAAAGTGTTGCTCGATCTGAAATAATTGGAAATCATGTTGAAAATCATAGTCATAGGAACACAAAATTTAATCAAGTCAATTTAATGTGCACGTTTTGTAGAGAATTTGGACATAATCGAAATAATTGTTGGTATAGACCCAAACACGTGAAAACTATACCAATTTGGGTTCCAAAAGGCACAAATATAAAATCTTTGAAAGTCAAACAAATTTGGGTGCCAAAAGGAACATATATAAATAGTTTTGAGTCTCCAAAAACATATTTTTCATATTCTGCCACTAACAACAATAGACCTATAAAAACAAATAGGTCACACAAATCTTTTATCGTGTAGGTGTGGTGGCAGGCTAAGGAACAACAACAGTGTTCTCTGAATTTCGGCTGTTCCAGAAACACAACGGGCGACAAAGCAAAGTTCCTTAGCCTAGTATAAAGGTGACAGAATCACAATGGGCAATCACGAAAAATTATCGTAAAGGTAAAACAGGTAATTGTTTTTAAATGTGATTATCTGCACCATACTCTAAATTAAAATCAGCCAATATTGAGATGAACAAAAGATGATGATTTTGATGCTATGATTTTTTTAAATATTGACTAACCATCTTTAAATAGAATTACTTGGAGTAATTATGATGGTTGACTGATTCAGACTTAATTGATATGATTTTTTGACTTGTTCTTATTTATGACATTAATTTGTGCTTAATTGATGACCAATCAGATTTTCAATTTTTGAACTAATTTATATAAATTTGTTCAGTCAAATGCTGGTTACTCATGCTACACGTAGATATATTGGTTCTGACATTTTGATCACTGCTTGTAAATTTGCACGATTTCAAATTCATGAGAAAAAGGATTTTAAGAAATTGTTATGATTGACTGTTGATTACTCATGAAAATAATTGTTTATCCTATGGTTTCTGAAATTAACATCATGATATTTGTTTGAGTGTTAACACGGCTTAAATTCAAAATTCAAAAGAATGATGTTTTGAAATTTTTGGTGCACATCTCATGGTTTGATTCAACAAGTGAATATTGAGTGAAATTTAAATTCAGATGCGGATTACACTGGTAATATAGTTGATAGAAAAATTATTAGTGTAACGTGATTAATTTTTGAAACATTCATTTGCTGCATCGTTTTTTTTTCAAAGAAAATGTCTGCATATTTTTCACTTGAAATAATGTTCAAATAGCAGAAAATTTTCTTATAAAACTCTCCTCAAGAAAATCATGTTTGACCATATTTACAGCTTAATTATTTTTGAAAAATTGATTTTATAATTTTTAATTTGATTTTAAATGACAAATTTGACTAATCTGACTCCCTTGATTATCGAAAAGATAAATAGTGATTGAAAAAGAGATGAGTGTTGATATTTATCATATATTATAACTCGAGAAAGTATAATTAAAAAATTTCTTTAGAATTTCATAACAAGAGTTATAAAAAATTTTTGTTGGGTAATAATTCCATGACCATTTCTATTTTTATCATCTTTCTATCGAACATCACTCATCAAGATCATATTTAATATGTAAATTTGTGGTAGTTTACAAAGGAAATCATTTGTTCTTCAATATCTTTAAATCGGTGAAGGAAATTATTTGTGCTTCAATTTCTTATATTCAGCAATTAAAAATAAATATCCAAAGTATTCACTCTCATTTAAAAGTCCTCACGGTCATGCATGGGTGAATTACTTGGATTTTTGATTATGTGCTTCCATGCTCATTTAAAAGTCCTCACGGTTATGCATGTATGGAACGCATATTAAAAATAATTGATTTATTAGACAAGTTGATTCTAATCCCATTTAAAAGTCCTCACGGTCATGCGTGGTTAGAAGATACTTGATTTCATTTTTTAAATTAAATTGGAATACTACTAATCTCATTTAAAAGTCCTAACGGTTATGCATGGTTAGTAGATATTCAAATTTCCAGAAATAAATATACCACAAATAGACATATCTATATGAATTTTTTGATGATTCTATCTCCATCACTTCTGAAAGTGGAATATGCGCTTGACAAGGGTAATTATGATTTTTGTTTGAGTTTTATTGAAATTTGATATTTATATTTAATTGAGTTAAATGTTTGATTCATGTCTATCACTTCATCCCTATTTTATAACACTGTTATTCTTTTGCTGATAACAAAAGGGGGAGAGAAAAGTTAAGATTTTGTCAAATAGAATCAAGCAAAGGTCAAATAATTTTCACTTTGCATATAGGCTCATTTACATATTTTTTATTTGTATGCATATATGTAGGGGGAGCCATATATGTAGGGGGAGTATCACATAAAAAGGAAGCATTCAAATAGGGGGAGCAAATGAAATTATCAAATACATTTAATATATTCAAAATCTTAAATATATGTTTGTTATCATCAAAAGGGGGAGATTGTTGAATATGTGCTTTGCGCTACATGATTTTTGTTTGATGATAATAAACATATATACATTCATTTAAATGTATTTGTCAATGTACTATTTTTCATAGAATAAATAAATATTTGTTGAATAAAATAAATTACACAGAATTTGAATTTGAATTCAAACAAAACAAGTTAAACAGATTTTGAATTCAAACAGAAATTTTATTCAAACAAATATTTATTACAATTTTGAATAGTATGTATTTGGTAATGTACTATTTTGTTTTTCATAGATTAAATAAATATTTGTTGAATAAAATAAATTACACAGAATTTGAATTTGAATTCGAACAGAATAAGTTACACAGATTTTGAATTCAAACAGAAATTTTATTCAAACAAATATTTATTACAATCTTGAATAGTACAAATTCATGCTCTCACTATACATATACATTTTTGATTACATCACGATTACATCACAAATATTTTTACATTGATAACCTCGCTACATATCACTCACACTCGTATTTTGTCTTCAACTGCATGCTAGTTTGAATCCAGCACCTGAGAAATCTGCAAAAATATTCACTAACGCAGTAAAATTGAAAAAGAAATATTTTTGCAATATAAAATGAAATACGATTTTTGAAAATATCGTTTGCCTCAGTTATTTGGGTTGTTCGTCATCATTCACACTTGAATTCATCACAAAGTCGTGCACATAGATATTACAGGGACAGGTAATCATAAGTGGCTGCAATACACACGTGTACAATCATACACGTGTGCATTGCCTCGCCAACTCGTGTGGACAGCTCCAACCAGAAATTCAAATGCAACAGTCAGACCAAAAGGCTGCAGTGAAGCATGTACATGAGTGGACTGGACTACAACTCGACCAAATGGCCAACATAACATGCAGTGCTGTGCACAAAAGCTACAATGGACTGCACAGATGTATTCAAGTCCAGCAACATGAACACATGAGAATGGACAAGGCACAAATCAAGTTGCACACTCCAAGTTACAAACTTAAATGCAAACAGGAATAAAATATGACAATGCAATATGGTGAAGCAGCATTGATACAGCATAAGTCAAGATAGCTACAACACAAGTACAGGTGAAACCATACTTATCACAGTGAAACTCAAGCAAGCCAGACCAACACTGTACAGGCCAGTGAACATAAAAGAGAATGACTCGAAGCAGTTGTGAACAAATGTGAAAATGCTCAAGACCATCAGTACACAGTGATGACAATACAAGGAAATGAAGATTACAGCAATATACAGATGAAAAAAATTGACCAACTGCAACAATGCAAACAATAGACACAAAAGAATATGGACTGCAACAAACATGAAAATGAACCAAAGTAGTACAGCAGCTCCATGACCAAGTGATACAACAGATACTACCAGTGAAACACAAATGAACGAATATCACTATGAATCAACAATACATGCAGGTGAACAGAAGTCTTTGAATCAAAACATAATCAAGTCCAGCTACTAGTTGCAGACTTCAAGTTGCAGACTCAAAGCAAACATGACACCAAACTACAAAATCAAATGAAAACTCAGTATACACATATGTACAGGTACAAACAACAGTGAGCATTCATATGTACAAATGCAAAGAACAGTGGTGATGCAGTGCAATATCTTCAACAAGCAACTGAGAGCAACAAAGACCAAAGCTACAACCTCAAATGAAGTACAAAGCAAACATGCCAACAACTAATGCATCAGTAACCGAGCAACAGGGAATCACATGAACAAATAACCAAACAACATCATGATTGAAAATTTAAGTACCAGAGAAAAAGGTTGAAGACTACAAGATGAACGAGTCAAGGCCGAAGCAGTAGAAATCAACATCGTAGTCATCACGAAAATGAATTAAAGCCGTGACCAACCAAGCAAGAAATATGAACAAGTCAACATCAAAGCCGTGGGACGCAAGAATTAAAATTGTACGCATATGAAAAAGTCAGAATCGATCTCAATCATTCAAACATCATCAAGTGGCCGAGATAAAGAATTTGACAAATTCAATCATATTTATACGAACGCAAATATAGGAATTCAACCTATATAAATGCCCTAATCATCATCGGCAAAAAAGCATCGAGTTCAAGTATCAATTTAGAAAAGCAAAAGGAGACAGTACATACCGAATTCACAAGCAACGAACTCGATCGAGCAACTGCAAAACGAGCAATAGTCAACCATCAGAGAAGCAGCGAGCTAGGGCAACGTATAACAGATTAATTGAAGAATTCAAATCCCTAATTGGAACAAAGAGCCGAAGCCCTAACTGGAACAAAGGGAACGAAGCAAGCCGCCATTATTCGCACGAACGAAACAAAAGGGGATCGGGCTGGAGATAACAAAGAAAGGAACGGGTTTAAGTGGGCCGGTCTAATTAAAATCAAAAGGGGGTTTTTGTTTTAATTTGAGGCTTTATTATATTAATTAGTTTTTAGGGTTATTTTTTTTATTGTTTCTTAATTACTGTTTTTTATTTTACGAACCAAAGAATCTTGGTAAATCACCACCTAGGTTTAGGTAGTGTCAGATTGTCTATTTTGAATTAGTTCAGTGAGCAGGGTGTGCGAGTTTGCAAAGCTCTATAGGCGGGAGCAGTTTTTGCGAGTGAGCGAAACTCTATAGGCGGGAGCAGGGTGTGCGAGTCTAGTAGAGTGTTTGTGAGCGGGAGCAAAAGGGTCTGCGAGTCTAGTAGAGTGTTTGTAAGCGTGATACTGTTTAATTCTAATAGAAATCTGTGAATGCAGCAGTAGGCAGGGGTTGCCGAAGCTGGGTAAATTTTGTGTGTGATTTACTTTTCAGCATATTTATTTCTGCTATTATATTTCTGTGTTTAATTCGAGAAAATTTTCTATAACCCTATTCACCCCCCCTCTAGGGTTAATCTAGATCCTACATATTCCGTATACCCCGAGAAAGGCGAACGTTGTGGCAGACGCTCTTAGCAGGAATGCAGTTCTATCTCTTTTGGAAGTGGTTCCATCTCTTCTGGAAAGGATTTCTGTCACAGCCCGAATTTCACTCCCAGAAAATCGCGTCATGAATTAAGAAAGAAAGGGATAGAGAATAGAATAGAAAGAAGAGAAGAAGAAACAACATCAGAATCTAACACAGCGGAACGAATAAATTATATTAATAACATAATACTTTACATAGTATCATATGCATCAGAGATACACAGCATAAACAACTCATACTAGACAGTTATAGACACCTGTCTAATTATACAACATAATACAACAAACTCTCAGAGAACACACAGCGGAATACTCTATATATATCTACCCGCAGAAGCCTCCTGCTCCATTGCTCCTCCACAAGTCGTCGAAGCTAATCCAGAATCCTAACCTGAATTCCCTTGACTACTCATAAAAATTTGAGTACCCAAGAGTTTATGAAAAACAAAAATAAACTCCGGGTCAGACATGGGTCTGGTGTGAGTAACAGGTTAAAGTTGCTTAACTTTCAAAAACCTTTGAAAAGAAAGGTATCACGTAAGACTTCCCACACATAAATATGGAAAAGTTTTTACCTTACGCTAACCAAAACATTTGATAGGAAATCCGATGATATTATAATAGTGTCTAGGGTTTTCAAATAAATAAGAAATAGCCGAAATTGTTACATGATTAAATTCCAGCTACTAGCCACAAAAGTGGGTAATACAATCAAAACCGTTGGCACTTATTGGATTATGGATTCCATACAATGGCAGGGCTACTGGGGTACCGCCCGTCACAGTACGTGGCCTAGATCACCGTACCGAGGATTACTCCCTTCATCCCCTGCAACACAAAGCCGGACCCGTTCCTTACTGAACAGTTCCAAACAAGACAACCCCGGCGATTCTAGCTAGCAATCGCCCCACACAGCCGAAATATAAAGGGACTTCTAGACAGGGATCAATCTTGCTCTCCACTGGGCGCGACCCACGAAGCTTTGCTGCACCTCCCCTGTTTTAGCCATTCCCGGTTGATGAGGCTTGAGGCTACGATTACCTTTATAGGACATATCACTTAGAATGCTCATCGTCCACCTGACGATGTTCTGAAAGCATTCAATCCATACAAGTTCGTTCCGGGTTCGAACGAAACCGAAGGCATTATCTCGTTACACTCGTATTGGAATCACCCTCAGAGTTAACGACAATAACCCTTGCACTCTGATTCACCATCTCGAATCTATAAGGTCTATTCCGTCAAACTCATTACGGAATCACCCACAGAGTTATACTGACGTATAGCCCTTACACCTCGAGTCTTCACAAAGCTCCACTTTGAATCACGACCTAACGTTATTTGGAATCGATGTGGTTTTCGGATATCCAATTATGGAAACCCGATCCCGGTCTCATCGAAAACCAAAGCGTGTCTTTTAAGGTCCAAGTTGTTTTAAAGTTTTAAAACATTTCAATTACAGTATCTATATACACACAGATAGATAACTTAAATCATAACTGATAATCAACATTATCACATAACAGGTAATTCACATCATCAATATCATATAGATATTCCATATCTCAACATCACAATAGATAACCTATGTTATCATCACAATATAACCAACATCCATACCACACAATATCATTTATCTCATTACTGAGATTACAAAGCATCCAAGTCAAACCATTCATCCATAAGCAAAGATTCACTCATCACAATATAATTAATTTAAAATGAATTAAATTAATCATCTCTATCTCAAATTAATTTAAAATGAATTAAATTAATTCCTTCATCTTTAATTAATTTAAAATAAATTAAATTAATTGCTTTACCAAAATATCTTGCTTACTCAATCATTTAATTGATTTCAATCAATTAATCAATCATTCAAAATAACTTACCTTAATTAATCACTCTTGATTAATTACTCTTAATTACATTCATGTAATTATCCTCAATTAATTTTACAAAATTAATTATCCTCAACTAAACAGTAATTAACTTTTAATTACTCCAACTAATTAATTAATCATAATTAATTACATTTATCCTTAATTAATTACATTAATTAATTACCTTTAATTACCTATTATTGATTAATTAATCATAATTAATCAACTTAAATTACATCATTAATTAAAATAATTAATGATCTCAATTACTTCTTAAATTAATTATCAAAGTAATTAACAAACTTAATTACTATATTAAACCAAATTAATTACCCTTAAATTAATTTCTTAATTAATACCTTGATTAATTATTTAAATAATTAATCCAAATTCCTTCATACTTAAACATCTCCTTAATTACAACCTGTAATTATTATATAATTACTTAACTAAGTAATTTCCAAAACATAAAGTAATTATCCTTAACCCAAGTGTTTAAAATTAATTAAACTTAATTAATTAAATTAAACAATCTACTTTAATTAAATTAATTACAATAAGTAATTAATTTCTTAATTACTTTATCAAGTAATTACTCAAACCATTTACAATTGATTATTATTAAATTAATTAATCTAATTAATTATAAAAATTAACTATATTAATTAATTGTTAAATAATCATGGTTAATGACCTTCAATAACCATCCTTAAATTATTTTATAAGGTAATTAACTTAAATTAATTACAAATTAGATTATCTTTAATCATTTATTAATTAAAGTTATTTATTAAATTAATTAACCTTGATTTAAAACTTAATTACATACTTAATATTCATTTATCATTAATTAATAACTTAATTAATGACCTTAATTTCAAATTGATTAATCATTAATCAATTATTAATTCCAAATTTAATTAATTAATTAAATTAACAAATCTTAATTACATTATTAATTAATTCTAAAACATAAATCTTAATCAAATTTTCAAAATAAACATAACTTAATTATGTTTAAAACAATTTGATTCAAAACAAAATACTTTGAAATTAACTTTAAATTTCAATTTAAATTTAAATTTTAAAATAAATAAAATTTAAACTTATCAAAGTTTTAAATAAATTTAAAACTTATTTAAATTTACAAGTCAAAACAAATACTATATGAAATTTTAAAGCTAATTCCATTTCAAACCTTTATTAACTTAAATTTCCATTGTAATTTAAAACTTCAAATTCAAACCTTATTTGAAATTTAAACTGAATTTCAAATTAAACTGCTAAATTTCCAGATTTAAACAAATTTCAAATCTTCTCATATTTTAAAACCTCATTACTAAAATGTTCAAACTACTTATCAACATGATATAGTTAATAAAGTTAAATTTTTAAACTTAAGTTTCTGTTTTAAAACTGGAATTTTAAAATCAAATGAGAAATTAACTTACATTTAAATTTGAGCTTAAATTCTACTCAAAACCATAACTGCAGATTTAAAAAAATTTAAATCCAGGTTTTTGCAGAAAACAGAAAAACAGGTTTTAATTCAAACCTGGAATTTTAAATTCAAATTATTAATTCAAACTTGACCTAAATTTTAAACCTAAATTTTATTTTAAAAACTATAACTACAGATTTCTAAATTTGAAATCCCAGATTTATAAAAATTTAAACCCAAATTTAAAAAAAACACAACACAGATTACTATGTAAACTGTAACTACAGTTTAACCCGAGAAAACAAAATCTTGCTTCGGGTTCTCTCCCCACTTACTCCGAGTTTCACACTACCCTGCTTCGAGTCACACTCCCACTTCCCCCACAACTCTCCTGCAACATCCAAAATCACACAGTATGCCTGAAAACATGCCGCCGTGCATATGCACGGCGACCACCACCTCTGATGACCCTAAGTGAAGATCCAACATCAACCATAAACCCACCATAACTTCAAACATCAACCCAGATCAAATAGAAATCTGAGAATTCAAGCTACACCCAATTTTTACAAACCTGGAAATGTCTACAGGTTATACTTAAACCTGTCAACAGCCACCATGTTCACCTCCGACCATCTTGATCACCACCTCTCCGGCACCACACTCCTCTACACACCAACTATCCATACCCCAAACACCATAACACTCGGTCAATCCATCACTTCAAACTGACTCAAAGATCAACCCAATACTAAACTAGGTTTACCTGAAGAAACTTAATACTGCACTCAAACTAATCAATTTAATCACTTCTCTGATTTTTCTCCAGGATCTAAGATCCATTCCTGATAACTCAAAATAAATTTGAGTTTCCTTCAAACTACAGATTGTATACATTTGCCCAAATTTATTATTATTGTTTCAGACCAGACAGTAATTGAAACAAACTTTTAAAAATATTAATATTTGATTTATAAATCCAGATTTATGTCAATGTATTAAGTTTATGAATTTGGATTTAATGTGTTTGATTTTGATCTAGAACAACATAAAATAAGATTGCAAAACTTTTCACTAATTCATACTTTGTTTCAAAAATAAACTGAAATGAAACATGCACCTATAAATGTCAGTACTTGATTTAAGAGTCAAGTTCCAGTTTGTTTGATCAGTATTACTGAATTATCATATCAATTAGATTTGGTTTGATTAAAATTGTACATACAAAATGATCTTTCCTGTGTTACAGATATGTCACACTGTATTAACTTAACTAGAAAATTTAAGTCTTAACTTAAAAAGTTAAAACACATTACTATATAAATCTGAATTCTAATCTCTGATATAAAATCTTCTTTTATTTATTCTAACACACCAATATAAATCTCAAATTAAATCAATTTGTAAAGATTTCTAAACAGTGTGTAAATCTGGGAACATTACTCAACATAATCAACATGCATAACAATCATAATTACCACAGCCATTTCATAGCACACAAACATAATTTTATCTCAAACATTTAAATCAAGCAACCTAATATAGTTTAAGTTTTAAATGTTACTCACCTTTTCATGTATGCAGACCACTGATTAGCTCCTGTTTTGGATTTGCAGAAAACCAAAAATGCAGGCTTGACTCAGTTGAAATCTGAGTTGCAATTGATGATATGCTCATGCTCATGATCCCATACACTTATTACTTGTATGTAGATGATGCAGTTGCTGGATTCTCTCATTCATGCAGATGCACTCCCTTCCCAAATTTAAAACAGTGCAGATTTAAAAAAAAATGCAGGTGCTTTCTGTTATGCTTCCTCTGTTGTTATAAGTCTGGTTGCTCATGCTTGCATGCAGGTGTTTAGATGAACTTGCATGTAAATGTAGATGATGCTGAGTTGATCTTTGGTGGAGTATGCAGGTTCTTTGATTTGAGAATTTAATGAAGGTGGATTTGATTGTGCAGGTTTGATTTGTGGTATGCAGATTGGTCTTCATTTTATTGTGAATGCAGATTTGTATAAGAAGTGAGATATGTATGTGTTTGGATTTGAATATGAATATACAGATTTGTGGATTGCAAAATGAAAATGAATTTTTATGCATTTGTGAATGCAGATTTTTAGACATGCAGGTGAATTTTGATGTGGAGTTTGATTTTTCTTTGATGAAGGAAAATAAAATGAGCATGCAATATGAAGTAAAGATGCATACTAATGTATTTCAGATTTTATGAAAATAAAAGAAAGATAAAAATCAATTTTAACACTTGTCAATTTAACAACACTTGTCAAAAGAATACATATAAATCAAACACTTGTTTTCTCATTTAAAATAATTAGTTTTTAATTATAAATTA
This sequence comes from Allium cepa, assembly GCA_030765085.1. Taxonomy (NCBI): domain Eukaryota; kingdom Viridiplantae; phylum Streptophyta; class Magnoliopsida; order Asparagales; family Amaryllidaceae; genus Allium; species Allium cepa. Next base: position 970,534,305 of record CM060945.1, on the reverse strand, counting down.
ATGTTATATTAGCTTAAATTAAGTTGTTAATGTAAATTTGAATATGTGTATGAATTATAAAAGAAAACAACCCATGTTTACAAAGGAAATTTATACAAACAATTTAAAGACTTTATACTTTTAAATTCAAATTCAACTAAATTCAAAATCAAATATTTTTCAAATCAAGTTATAATAATAATTCAAATTAAGTTAAAAATAAAAATACAATTTGAAATAAACATTACAAATCTTATTCAAAACTTATTTATAAAGACAATACCAAATCAATATTGTTTTTATAAATATCTCTTATTAAATTAAAATCATTTTATTGAATTTATTCTAAATTTAAAACTATACCAATCTATTTAAAATATAAACCATATATTCATATTGTAAATAGAAATCAATTTATTATTTTTAAAAGATAAAATAACCAATTTAAATAATTATTGAAAAAGATTATTAAATTTATCTGAATAATTATCATCAGAACATCAATATCAATTTAATTTTAATTACAGATTATTAAATTGATATTGTCAAAAATTCCGGGATGTTACAATCCTTCCCCCTTAAAAGAATTTCGTCCTCGAAATTTAAAACAAAGGTAATTTAATAATCTCATTATATTTTTATTTTAAACACAAGTATATATCAACATATGCTAACAACCAAACAACCAATTCAACCAATCCAGCAAATCTAATTATCCAGACAAATTCTGGATAAAATTCTATCGAGTTTCCCCTGTGTATATATATATCCACCGGGATACTCGCCCTAGAAAATCCAAACAAACAATACTATGAAGCTACAAAGCTCCTATACAACTATATCTATAACACTAGACAAAATATCAGACTACAAACGAGTCTGACTCAACAACCAAAACTCCAAAACTGCTGGTTCCACAACCAGAGACAGATCATACACCTATTCCCTCAGAGATACGTGAAACTCATCAATTCCCAGTTATCCAAACTGGCAACTCAATCCTGTAGACCCATCACTTATTCTCCAAGATCACAGAAAAGATCCAAAACACTACAGAGCTACTTCACAGACTTACCCAAACTTATAGCTCAGTTACGATCAGAGAAAACTTATCCAAAATTAAACTTCCGACTTCAGAGTCCAAATCTCTTCGACTCTTATCCACAAAATCTCTTCGGACGATCTTGAGCTACCTACAGCCTACCTGCTCAGCTCAACCTACGCTGATGCTTCTAGAAACAAACCAGACCAATCAACTCAACAAAATGATCTCCTCAAGATCAACCAAGACCAAGAACTCAAACTCAACTCCTCAACATCAGAAAACAACAACTTACTTTTCCTGTCCAGAAAGAAAAGCAGATACACTCCCCAACTGCTTCCGCTGCTCAACTCTGATCCGAAGAAGAGAATTGTTGAAGAAGAACACAAGCACAACTCAACAACATACCCCAAAGATATGGTTCAACAAATCCATAAGAATCATTCAGGAGTTCCTCCAAAAACTCCAAGCTGCTACACCAACTCAATCTCCTAGAACCATTCTACTATTAGGCTGAACCACCCGAACCACTTCTGGAATCCCAGCCGATAAGGAAGCTCAATCTCCAGATGCAAACCAAACTCTGACTTCCTGAAGACATTCAGGAAAACTCAGATAACCCAAGAGAACACTCCATCAATCGCAAGTCACTTTTGCGATCAACCCAAACCAAATCCAAGGAAAACCGTTCTCTCTTAACCAAATATAACAACTTAAACTTAATTAGTCAACCCATCGAAGTAACGGGTCTACTAAACTGCTCCTGAACTCTACTTCAGAAAAACTGCTAAATCAGAAGATCTCTTGCCAATGCCGAGAACACCCCAAACTACACTGCTGCCACAAATGCCAAAGAATTCCAAAACAAAGCTCTCCGAGAAATTCGGACTTCAAAGCAAACAGAAACTCTGGCTGAACACAGCCACAACACTGAAGCAGACTCACCTTCTTAAACTTGTTCCAACGAAAACATCTTCGGGAACATCCATAGTCACTGCATCTCATCACGCAGCTACTACTTCCGGAGGTATCAAAATACCATCACTTGCTTCAGCTCAACCAAACAGATCCAAACACTACTCATCAACTTCAGAAATAAACTCTGAACCTTAACAGGTTTCCTTCAGAGATTAATGAAGTTCTTCATCACTACAGGACTCACTCGAGACGGTATTAGGTCTACAGTCCCAACAAAACACCTCCAACCTCAAACATTCAAACTCCAACCAATGGTAGTAATCGTGTAACACACAATACTACCTCATCTACCTTCATAACTTATATTGGAAAACCTGAACGGGTAACCCAACAGATAGGTAGAAATATATATAGTTATATATAAAAATTACAAATACGCTCTCTCAAGAAAGACACCACTACTGAGCCTAGGTATTCACTCAACCTAATGCTCCCTAAAGAAAGATTCATTCCAGAGCCTAGGTATTCGCTCAACCTAAAGCTCTGATACCACAATGTCACAACCCGAATTTCACTCCCAGAAAATCGCGTCATGAATTAAGAAAGAAAGGGATAGAGAATAGAATAGAAAGAAGAGAAGAAGAAACAACATCAGAATCTAACACAGCGGAACGAATAAATTATATTAATAACATAATACTTTACATAGTATCATATGCATCAGAGATACACAGCATAAACAACTCATACTAGACAGTTATAGACACCTGTCTAATTATACAACATAATACGACAAACTCTCAGAGAACACACAGCGGAATACTCTATATATATCTACCCGCAGAAGCCTCCTGCTCCATTGCTCCTCCACAAGTCGTCGAAGCTAATCCAGAATCCTAACCTGAATTCCCTTGACTACTCATAAAAATTTGAGTACCCAAGAGTTTATGAAAAACAAAAATAAACTCCGGGTCAGACATGGGTCTGGTGTGAGTAACAGGTTAAAGTTGCTTAACTTTCAAAAACCTTTGAAAAGAAAGGTATCACGTAAGACTTCCCACACATAAATATGGAAAAGTTTTTACCTTACGCTAACCAAAACATTTGATAGGAAATCCGATGATATTATAATAGTGTCTAGGGTTTTCAAATAAATAAGAAATAGCCGAAATTGTTACATGATTAAATTCCAGCTACTAGCCACAAAAGTGGGTAATACAATCAAAACCGTTGGCACTTATTGGATTATGGATTCCATACAATGGCAGGGCTACTGGGGTACCGCCCGTCACAGTACGTGGCCTAGATCACCGTACCGAGGATTACTCCCTTCATCCCCTGCAACACAAAGCCGGACCCGTTCCTTACTGAACAGTTCCAAACAAGACAACCCCGGCGATTCTAGCTAGCAATCGCCCCACACAGCCGAAATATAAAGGGACTTCTAGACAGGGATCAATCTTGCTCTCCAGTGGGCGCGACCCACGAAGCTTTGCTGCACCTCCCCTGTTTTAGCCATTCCCGGTTGATGAGGCTTGAGGCTACGATTACCTTTATAGGACATATCACTTAGAATGCTCATCGTCCACCTGACGATGTTCTGAAAGCATTCAATCCATACAAGTTCGTTCCGGGTTCGAACGAAACCGAAGGCATTATCTCGTTACACTCGTATTGGAATCACCCTCAGAGTTAACGACAATAACCCTTGCACTCTGATTCACCATCTCGAATCTATAAGGTCTATTCCGTCAAACTCATTACGGAATCACCCACAGAGTTATACTGACGTATAGCCCTTACACCTCGAGTCTTCACAAAGCTCCACTTTGAATCACGACCTAACGTTATTTGGAATCGATGTGGTTTTCGGATATCCAATTATGGAAACCCGATCCCGGTCTCATCGAAAACCAAAGCGTGTCTTTTAAGGTCCAAGTTGTTTTAAAGTTTTAAAACATTTCAATTACAGTATCTATATACACACAGATAGATAACTTAAATCATAACTGATAATCAACATTATCACATAACAGGTAATTCACATCATCAATATCATATAGATATTCCATATCTCAACATCACAATAGATAACCTATGTTATCATCACAATATAACCAACATCCATACCACACAATATCATTTATCTCATTACTGAGATTACAAAGCATCCAAGTCAAACCATTCATCCATAAGCAAAGATTCACTCATCACAATATAATTAATTTAAAATGAATTAAATTAATCATCTCTATCTCAAATTAATTTAAAATGAATTAAATTAATTCCTTCATCTTTAATTAATTTAAAATAAATTAAATTAATTGCTTTACCAAAATATCTTGCTTACTCAATCATTTAATTGATTTCAATCAATTAATCAATCATTCAAAATAACTTACCTTAATTAATCACTCTTGATTAATTACTCTTAATTACATTCATGTAATTATCCTCAATTAATTTTACAAAATTAATTATCCTCAACTAAACAGTAATTAACTTTTAATTACTCCAACTAATTAATTAATCATAATTAATTACATTTATCCTTAATTAATTACATTAATTAATTACCTTTAATTACCTATTATTGATTAATTAATCATAATTAATCAACTTAAATTACATCATTAATTAAAATAATTAATGATCTCAATTACTTCTTAAATTAATTATCAAAGTAATTAACAAACTTAATTACTATATTAAACCAAATTAATTACCCTTAAATTAATTTCTTAATTAATACCTTGATTAATTATTTAAATAATTAATCCAAATTCCTTCATACTTAAACATCTCCTTAATTACAACCTGTAATTATTATATAATTACTTAACTAAGTAATTTCCAAAACATAAAGTAATTATCCTTAACCCAAGTGTTTAAAATTAATTAAACTTAATTAATTAAATTAAACAATCTCATTTAATTAAATTAATTACAATAAGTAATTAATTTCTTAATTACTTTATCAAGTAATTACTCAAACCATTTACAATTGATTATTATTAAATTAATTAATCTAATTAATTATAAAAATTAACTATATTAATTAATTGTTAAATAATCATGGTTAATGACCTTCAATAACCATCCTTAAATTATTTTATAAGGTAATTAACTTAAATTAATTACAAATTAGATTATCTTTAATCATTTATTAATTAAAGTTATTTATTAAATTAATTAACCTTGATTTAAAACTTAATTACATACTTAATATTCATTTATCATTAATTAATAACTTAATTAATGACCTTAATTTCAAATTGATTAATCATTAATCAATTATTAATTCCAAATTTAATTAATTAATTAAATTAACAAATCTTAATTACATTATTAATTAATTCTAAAACATAAATCTTAATCAAATTTTCAAAATAAACATAACTTAATTATGTTTAAAACAATTTGATATAAAACAAAATACTTTGAAATTAACTTTAAATTTCAATTTAAATTTAAATTTTAAAATAAATAAAATTTAAACTTATCAAAGTTTTAAATAAATTTAAAACTTATTTAAATTTACAAGTCAAAACAAATACTATATGAAATTTTAAAGCTAATTCCATTTCAAACCTTTATTAACTTAAATTTCCATTGTAATTTAAAACTTCAAATTCAAACCTTATTTGAAATTTAAACTGAATTTCAAATTAAACTGCTAAATTTCCAGATTTAAACAAATTTCAAATCTTCTCATATTTTAAAACCTCATTACTAAAATGTTCAAACTACTTATCAACATGATATAGTTAATAAAGTTAAATTTTTAAACTTAAGTTTCTGTTTTAAAACTGGAATTTTAAAATCAAATGAGAAATTAACTTACATTTAAATTTGAGCTTAAATTCTACTCAAAACCATAACTGCAGATTTAAAAAAATTTAAATCCAGGTTTTTGCAGAAAACAGAAAAACAGGTTTTAATTCAAACCTGGAATTTTAAATTCAAATTATTAATTCAAACTTGACCTAAATTTTAAACCTAAATTTTATTTTAAAAACTATAACTACAGATTTCTAAATTTGAAATCCCAGATTTATAAAAATTTAAACCCAAATTTAAAAAAAACACAACACAGATTACTATGTAAACTGTAACTACAGTTTAACCCGAGAAAACAAAATCTTGCTTCGGGTTCTCTCCCCACTTACTCCGAGTTTCACACTACCCTGCTTCGAGTCACACTCCCACTTCCCCCACAACTCTCCTGCAACATCCAAAATCACACAGTATGCCTGAAAACATGCCGCCGTGCATATGCACGGCGACCACCACCTCTGATGACCCTCAGTGAAGATCCAACATCAACCATAAACCCACCATAACTTCAAACATCAACCCAGATCAAATAGAAATCTGAGAATTCAAGCTACACCCAATTTTTACAAACCTGGAAATGTCTACAGGTTATACTTAAACCTGTCAACAGCCACCATGTTCACCTCCGACCATCTTGATCACCACCTCTCCGGCACCACACTCCTCTACACACCAACTATCCATACCCCAAACACCATAACACTCGGTCAATCCATCACTTCAAACTGACTCAAAGATCAACCCAATACTAAACTAGGTTTACCTGAAGAAACTTAAAACTGCACTCAAACTAATCAATTTAATCACTTCTCTGATTTTTCTCCAGGATCTAAGATCCATTCCTGATAACTCAAAATAAATTTGAGTTTCCTTCAAACTACAGATTGTATACATTTGCCCAAATTTATTATTATTGTTTCAGACCAGACAGTAATTGAAACAAACTTTTAAAAATATTAATATTTGATTTATAAATCCAGATTTATGTCAATGTATTAAGTTTATGAATTTGGATTTAATGTGTTTGATTTTGATCTAGAACAACATAAAATAAGATTGCAAAACTTTTCACTAATTCATACTTTGTTTCAAAAATAAACTGAAATGAAACATGCACCTATAAATGTCAGTACTTGATTTAAGAGTCAAGTTCCAGTTTGTTTGATCAGTATTACTGAATTATCATATCAATTAGATTTGGTTTGATTAAAATTGTACATACAAAATGATCTTTCCTGTGTTACAGATATGTCACACTGTATTAACTTAACTAGAAAATTTAAGTCTTAACTTAAAAAGTTAAAACACATTACTATATAAATCTGAATTCTAATCTCTGATATAAAATCTTCTTTTATTTATTCTAACACACCAATATAAATCTCAAATTAAATCAATTTGTAAAGATTTCTAAACAGTGTGTAAATCTGGGAACATTACTCAACATAATCAACATGCATAACAATCATAATTACCACAGCCATTTCATAGCACACAAACATAATTTTATCTCAAACATTTAAATCAAGCAACCTAATATAGTTTAAGTTTTAAATGTTACTCACCTTTTCATGTATGCAGACCACTGATTAGCTCCTGTTTTGGATTTGCAGAAAACCAAAAATGCAGGCTTGACTCAGTTGAAATCTGAGTTGCAATTGATGATATGCTCATGCTCATGATCCCATACACTTATTACTTGTATGTAGATGATGCAGTTGCTGGATTCTCTCATTCATGCAGATGCACTCCCTTCCCAAATTTAAAACAGTGCAGATTTAAAAAAAAAATGCAGGTGCTTTCTGTTATGCTTCCTCTGTTGTTATAAGTCTGGTTGCTCATGCTTGCATGCAGGTGTTTAGATGAACTTGCATGTAAATGTAGATGATGCTGAGTTGATCTTTGGTGGAGTATGCAGGTTCTTTGATTTGAGAATTTAATGAAGGTGGATTTGATTGTGCAGGTTTGATTTGTGGTATGCAGATTGGTCTTCATTTTATTGTGAATGCAGATTTGTATAAGAAGTGAGATATGTATGTGTTTGGATTTGAATATGAATATACAGATTTGTGGATTGCAAAATGAAAATGAATTTTTATGCATTTGTGAATGCAGATTTTTAGACATGCAGGTGAATTTTGATGTGGAGTTTGATTTTTCTTTGATGAAGGAAAATAAAATGAGCATGCAATATGAAGTAAAGATGCATACTAATGTATTTCAGATTTTATGAAAATAAAAGAAAGATAAAAATCAATTTTAACACTTGTCAATTTAACAACACTTGTCAAAAGAATACATATAAATCAAACACTTGTTTTCTCATTTAAAATAATTAGTTTTTAATTATAAATTAATGTTATATTAGCTTAAATTAAGTTGTTAATGTAAATTTGAATATGTGTATGAATTATAAAAGAAAACAACCCATGTTTACAAAGGAAATTTATACAAACAATTTAAAGACTTTATACTTTTAAATTCAAATTCAACTAAATTCAAAATCAAATATTTTTCAAATCAAGTTATAATAATAATTCAAATTAAGTTAAAAATAAAAATACAATTTGAAATAAACATTACAAATCTTATTCAAAACTTATTTATAAAGACAATACCAAATCAATATTGTTTTTATAAATATCTCTTATTAAATTAAAATCATTTTATTGAATTTATTCTAAATTTAAAACTATACCAATCTATTTAAAATATAAACCATATATTCATATTGTAAATAGAAATCAATTTATTATTTTTAAAAGATAAAATAACCAATTTAAATAATTATTGAAAAAGATTATTAAATTTATCTGAATAATTATCATCAGAACATCAATATCAATTTAATTTTAATTACAGATTATTAAATTGATATTGTCAAAAATTCCGGGATGTTACAATTTCAAGCAAGCAAGAATTTGATAAAATGTTGAAAAGAATCATCGGAAGAGTTAGGAAAGGTCAGTATCCTAGTTTTGAGATTGATGGCCAAGGAACATTGAGGATTAATGGGAGGATTTGTGTTCCGAATGATAGGGATCTGTGACAGGAGGTGTTGTCAGAGAGTCATCGTTCCAGATTAAATATCCATCCAGGAATCTCAAAAATGTATAAGGATATGAAGAGAGTCTTTTGGTGGAAGGGCATGAAGGAAGATGTAGCTGCTTTCATTAATAGTTGTACTATCTGCCAGCAAGTTAAAGGAGATCAGCAGAAGTCAGTCGGTTTGTTACAACCTTTGGAAATCCCGATGTGGAAGTGGGAGATGATTTCGATGGATTTTATCGACGGTTTTCCTAGAACCAAGAAGGGAAATGAAGGAATATGGGTGATTGTTGATCGCCTAACTAAAAGCGCTCATTTTATACCAGTTAAGGCGACCCGTACTGCAGCTTCTCTGGCAGAAATTTTCTTGAGAGAGATAGTCAGAGTGCATGGTGTTCCAGTTAGGATTGTAAGTGATCGAGATCCTATCTTCACCAGCAAGTTCTGGAAGGCTTTGCAGTTAGCTATGGGAACGAGTTTGAGATTGAGTACAACATATCATCCCCAGACAGATGGGCAGACGGAGAGGGTTAATCGTATTCTAGAAGATATGCTGAGTGCCTGTGTATTGGATTTTAGTGGATCGTGGGAAGACCATCTACATCTTGTGGTATTCTCTTATAATAACAGTTACCAAGCAAGTATTAAGATGTCTCCTTATGAAGCTCTGTACGGAAGACCGTGTAGATCCCCAGCCTGTTAGATAGAGTCGAAAGATCGTCTTGTGCTTGGACCAGATCTGATCTGTGAAGCATCTGCTAAAATTGAGCTTATTAAGAAAAGGATGAGAGCTGCTCAGGATCGTCAAAAGAAATATGCAGATAAAAGATAAAGATAATTGAAATTCGAGATTGGTGATTTTGTCTTTGTCAAAGTTTCCCCGATTAAAGGAGCAGTAAGATTTGGAAAGACAGGGAAACTTGGCCCGAGATATATTAGTCCATTCCAAGTGCTTGAGAGGATTGGTGCCGTAGCATATAAGATTGAATTGCCTGTCCGGATGGCTGGAATTCACAATGTTTTCCACGTATCTCATCTAAGGAAGTACGTGCACGATCCATCTCTTATTATGGAACCAGCTGTGTAGGAAGACTTAGAGGTTGAGCCGGACTTATCAGTTGTCAGACATCCTGTTCAAATTTTCGATCAAGACGAGAGACAACTCAGAAGCAAGATAGTGAAGCTCGTTAAAGTCCAGTGGAGTGAGGATCCCAGAGATTGTACTTGGGAGACTCTGGATAGTTTTAGGAAGGCTTATCCGGATATGTGTCTGGATAGCTAGCGATGTTTGTATTGGATGTACTGTTGTTTGGATGTTTTGTTGTTGGTTACTTATCTATGGATAATATGTATGCTTGAATTGTTGAAATAAAATGAAAATTTTGGATTATCTTTTGTTTAAATTTCGGGGACGAAATTCTTTTAAGGGGGAAGGAATGTGATATTCCGGAATTTCAAACCTGATTTAAATGAGATAATCTTTTTAATAAGTTAATTAAAATTGATAAATTGTTATTTTAAAACAATAATAATAATTGTGTTGTAAATATATTGATTTTAAATGAAATTATTATAAACAGATGGAAAACGGATTTGTTAAAATTATATGTACATATCATATTAATTTTTAAATTGAATTTGAGATTCAATTTGAATTTGAATTGTTAAGTTGAAATTTGAAATATGGTTATTTATATCCTAAATTATACTTTGATTTTAAAGTGTATTTTTATGATTTTATTTAGAATATAAAATTTGATTTATATTTAATTCTTTTAAAAAAGAATTGATTTATATAAATGAAAAATGTATTTAAAAAATTGAAAATTAATTATAAAAACATTTAAAAACCTATTTTGCATGAGAATTATATGTGTTAATTTGTAAATTCCTCTAATGACATGTGTTAAGAAAAAAAAAATCATGTTTAGTGAGAAGTGTCACATTTATAAATTATTTTCTTTAATTTTAAAAAAACAAAATTTTTATCTATAAATGGTTATTTCATCTTCTTCATTTAAACTTTCCTATCTCATTTTCTAAAAGCAAGAAATAAATCACTCCTTCAACAACAAATCTGAAAAATTCATCAATCTCCACTCTTTCAACCAAAAAGTAAAACAAGAATTCAAATTTCATTTCAAAGATTCTAAATCTGCAAACAGATACAAAAGAAAAATATGTAAAAACAATTTCCAGCAAAAAGTTTTATTCAGGGGATTCAAGCTTCATCAAATCTGTAGAAAAATTTTCACAGAATAAGGCATCATCAAGGAGCCTTCTCGGATTTGAAAAGCAAATAAACAATTAAGCTTTAGATCAAAATCAAATTCAGGAAACAAGAAGAAATCTGTCTCTGTTCAAACTGGTGAGTAAATTTTTATTAAGAAAAGTTTAAGTAAATAAAATTTGTGCATGTGAATTTCTGAGATAATTGATGTCATGCATGTATATATATTAGTGAAATCTTTGTAAATATATTGTATTAGAACTGTGGATGTTTGAATCTGTCTGATTCTTCTCTGTTTTCAAGTTACAGAGTAAAACTAAAACAAAAATTCAAAATTTCCTTAACAAATCACTGTTAGGCTTTGAGTTTCAAACACAATATGTTTATTTAAACATAAATTAAAGTTTAAAATTTTATTCAAATAAAATTTGTTCGAATATCTTCTGAAATCAAGATGATACAATAGAAATTTTAAGAACATGATAAAATCAAGTATTGTAATATGTTGATTCAATTTTATATCTTGAATCAACTTTGGAAAATATGAATTTTAAAGTAAAAATCATGATTTTTAAATGGGTTTTGGGGCAATATTTCGGTGATGACCAGAAGTTTGTTTTTGGGCAAATTCTGGTGGATGGAGGGGTTATGGTGGTCAGGGTTTCGACTGGAGGTGGAATGAGGATGGGTGGTCACGGCAAAAATGATCAGAGGTGTCCTCGATCGATAAGGTGGCTGGACAATGTGAGTTTAGAGTTTAAGCCCTGTGTTTGGTCGCGATTAGAAATGCCGTGACTGGAAATATAGGGTGAATCGAGTGGCGTGTGATCTTGGGAGTGGTTGCGTGGAGGGCTGGTGTTGTTGTAGCCGAAATTTCATGGCGAACGGTGGTCGACATCGTGTGATTGATAAGTTTTCAGGCGAAGTGGATGTTCCAGGAGATGTGTGAACTTCCTCGATTTCGATTGAGGTCGCGCGATGGCTAGTCAGGGGTGGGAGTCGTGCCAGTGGTCGATGGGGAGTTTGCGCACGGTGTCACTGGAGGTGGCGGCGGCGTTGGTGCGTCGTGCACGTGTACGATATCAGTGGTTGTGTCAGTGAGGAAGGTGTTAGGGTTACTCGAAGTGATGATCGAGTGAAGGGGTTCTGGCTCGCATTATTGCACGTGATGATGCTATTGTTGTTCGTGCCTGTGTTCGTGTGTGTTTGCTTCTTTCCAGTTTTCATGAAATTTAAGTTTTAACTTAAGCTAAAAGAAATAGGAAAGGAAGAAGAGGAATGGACTCGAGTTTGTTCGAGTTTCGGTCGGGTCGAACCCAAAGCAAGTGATGTTTTAATGGGTTTTTCAAACTAGATTTTTAAAATTTTAAATTTAATTTGATTTAAACCACTTTATGATAAATGTTAAATTATTTGATTTAAAGTAGTTTTATACTTTGATAACTAAATTTTGAAATGTTAATGTATTCTTTTAAATGTAACTTTTAAAAGTAATTAAGTTTAAACAAAGAAGAATTATTTTGAATATGTAATAATTTTAAGAAATTAATGAATTTAATTATTTGGGAAGTTAATTAACTTTACATGATTAAAAGTTGTTTAATTAATAAAGTAATTAAAGTTTAATTAATCAATAATTTTATATTAATTAATTTATAAAGATCTAATTAATTAGTTATGGATTAACTAATTGATAATTAAGAATTAAAATAAATTATAATTAATAGATAATTAGTTAATAAATAAAGATTAATTAATAAATGATTAGTAATTAATTAATTAAGTGATTAGTGAATAATTAATTAATGATTAAGAATTAATTAAATAAATAATTAGGGTTATTTAATTAAGTAATTAATCATTAATTAATTTATAAATAGTAGTTAATTAATTAATGATTAAGAATTAATTAATTAAGTAATTAAGAAAATTTAATTTATAATTTGAAATCAATTAAGCAATTAATTAAGATTAACTAATTGTAAATTAAGGATTAATTAGTAATTAATTAAGGAATGATTAATTTTTGATCAAGTTTTAATAATGAATAATTAGAGATTATTAATTAATAGTTAAAATATAATTAATTAATTAAAGATTAATTAATTGATAATGAGGTTAATTAATGATTGTAATTAATGATTGGAAGCAAGATTAAGTGATTAATTTTTAAGTAATTAATATAATTTGAATTAATTAAATTAATTATAATAGGAATTAGAGATATACTTGCTTATGGATGATTGTTTTGAATTGAATGTTTGGCTTTGGTTGATATCTGTTGGATGATAATCTAAGATATTCTGTGATGAAATATTATATATATCTGTGGTAGGTGTTGATTATTATCTATGGATAATGCTATGTGAATTCATGTTTAAAATTGAATGAAATTGTTTAAATCTTTAAACAACTTGATCTTTAAGATGGCGTTTGGATTTCGATGAGACCGGGAATCAAGTTTGATTTTCCGAAAACCACATCGATCCAAGTTAAACGTTAGGTCATGACATCTCAAAGTGAAGATCGAGATGGAGTTTCAGAGTGCAAGGGTTATTGTCGTTAACTCTGAGGGTGATTCCAAAATGAATGTAACGAAATAATGCCTTCGGTTTCGTTCGAACCCGGAACGAACTTGTATGGATTGAATGCTTTCAGCACATCATCAGGTGGACGATGAGCATTCTAAGAGATGTGTTCTATAAAGGTAATCGTAGCATCAAGCCTCATCAACCAGGAATGGCTAAAACAGGGGAGGTGCAGCAAGGCTTAGTGGGTCATGCCCAAGTAGGACGAGATTTACTCCTGTCTAGAAGTCCCTTGTTATTTTGGCTATGTGGACAATTGTTGGCCACAACTACGGGGTTGCCTTGTTTGGGACTGTCCAGTAAGGGATGGTTCCGGCTTTGTGTTGCAGGGGATCGGGAGTGGTCCTTGGTACGGTGATCTAGTCCCCGTACTGTGAAGGGCGGTACCCCAGTAGCTCTGCCATTGATGGAAACCCATTCTTCCTACGAGACCTTACGGTTTTGATTATATTACCCACTTTTGTGGCTAGTAGCTGGAATTTAATAGATGTAACAATTTCGGTTATTTTCTCTTTGCTTGAAAAACCTAGACACTATTATAATATCACTGGATTTCCTATCAAATGATTTGGTTAGCGTAAGGTAAAAACTTACCCGTGTTTATGTGTGGGAAGTCTTACGTGATACCTTTTGTTTTCAAATGATTTTAAAGTTAAACAACTTTAACCTGTTTACTCACACCAGACCCATGTTTTTCATAAAACTCTTGGGTACTCAATTTTTTATGAGTAGCCAAGTGATCAGGTTGGAATTGTCAAATGTTTTGGAAGCTGGAGCTGGAGACCAGACATACCTATCTATCTCTATCCTCTGTAGTGACATTTTGATGATTTTGGGTTGTATGGTTTGAAAGACTCTTTTAAATGTCTAATGTAATGAAGTCGTATTATTTTGTGTACTTGATATACGAAACTATATAATGGATATGTGTAATATTATATTTTGTTCCGTTTTCGCTGTGAGATTCTGATGTTGTTGTTCCTTTCTTTCTATCTTTTCTATTTCTATCCTTTTCTTTTCTTATTGAGATACGTCTTTCTATGGATTGAAAGACGGGTCGTCATACCTTGCCTTCAAAAGAAGGTTGAATATTGATTTCAACTGATATTGTCAAGCTTAATTTTTTGGTTTTTTAGCCCATAAATACATTCTGTAACCATTTCAGACTAGGAGAATCAGTACAACCGTGATAAATTATTGCTTAATATCATGTTTAGATTTCAGATCACTCTTCTTCTTTTTATTAATATATAAAAGATGATATAATAAGAACCACTTCTCATTGGTCTAGGCCTTCTAGCTCAAGTGGTTAGAGGTATGACGCTTTAGACAAAGATTCTAGAGATCATGGGTTTGAGTCCTTAAGACATCATAATGAGTGATTTGCTTGAATAAAGTGTTTTTATATAAAAAAAGAACTACTTCTCATTAAAGGAACAAAGTAATTAATTTTTCCAAGAAGTCTAAACACTTCGACCAACATCATTATGGAGAAACAACATAAAGAAAAGAAGGAAACTTGAGCATTTCACTCCTCAATCTTTATAATGCATTTTACTGTGCATATCTTTATTTAATTGCTACAATGTTGTTATGTTGTTTTGTACCGAAATTATGTGTCATTAGGCTTTGTCCCCACTTTTGTGCTGAACAAAGTGGCAACTGTTAGTATACATTTGGCTGCTATTATTTAGTCTTTAAATGGTAAAATTCTTATGTTCCAGTACTAATTTGTTTTTGTTAAAGTGAGGACTAAAAGACATTGCAGGAAATAAATAATTGATGTCTTGATTTCCATAGTCTCTCATTCGTCCTTTGTACCTGCTTTTTTTAGGTTGTTCTTTTTAGTATTGAAGTTTATACATGCATAGCCAATGATATCCATGATATAGAAATATCAATGAATATCTTATAAATCTATTTATGGAGTTAATAATGAAATTTTTTGAAAAGGTAAAATCAATTTTAAAATTGAGATAGGTTAAATACAAGAACCAACTAAAAGTTAAAATGAAAGAGATTCTAATATAAATATTAAGATTCTTCACGAATCGACGACTACAATTCAACTCCTGAATTATGGAAATGTAAATTTATAATAGGATGAAATCATCTCGACCAATTGTTGATGTCTCAACATGCCCAACAAATCAGCACATGACACATATACGTTTATTTTAAAAATAAATCCCTTTGTAAAAGTTATTTGGACTTATTTGCAAAATTTAAATTTCTATTATTGGATAGACACGTCGAAACACCAATCTTTGAGTTTAGGTGATTTGCTCCTCTTTATAATGAGTAGGCCATTTAAAACGACAAACCCATGTGATAAAAGGGTTTGCTAATAGGGTTAATCCTACCCACCTAAATAATTTGTAAGTGGAAAGGATAAATGAGCTGGGTGATATTTTTATGGGTCAAATTAATTAAATGCATTAGGCATACAAAAATTTGATGTCTTTTTATGCAAGGGAAAGGATAACAAGAAGTATATTCGAATGGGAGTACTCGGGGTGAGAACACATATATGCATCAAGTTATATTTGCAAGTTTATGATTATATGCCTAAGTACTTTACCTTATGGTTTTGTGCAAAGTTTGTGTTTATAGAATGATGGATGTACTTATGTGATACAGAAGACTCTACTCATTCTAATAGGTAACGTGGATGAGTTCTACTCATTATAGTAGGTGACAAGGACATGTAAGTTCATGTAACGACCCACCTTTTACTACGCCTTAAATGTATGCTGATCAACACATATGCTTCATAGTACCCTAGTAGGTGTACTATCAGATATGTTTAATAAAAAATAAACTCTAAATTTTGGTATGACCTCCGTGCATAAGTTATAGTGAAAAGACAATATGTAATATGGCAAGAAAATTGAGCATGAAGTCACAATCAATGTGCAAAGGCATGACAGTAAAATATTTGAAGGCATGACACACACACACATATAAGACAAGGTATGTGTATCAAACTAATAATGTCATAGCAGAAATAAATCAGTTCACATAGACGTAATACATATATAGTAGTGAATTGATAAATCATGTACAATAGGGAGTGTCGTACACTAAAAGAATACACACACATGGTCATATATATATAAGAAAAATATAAGTAGACAAGCAATGCCTCATATCTCCCAAAAGTCTAACTCTTCAGCTATTGTGCCCCAAACTACACCTGTTAATCAAACTGATCATAAGAGTAATTAAAAGTTTTGCATATAGGAAATAAAAGAGAGAAAATGAAGGTTATGTGGAATTTTGGTGAGGGCAACTAGCCTCGTAACGTTGTAGTTAAATGCTGATATATTTTTCTTAGATCTTTCACATAATGGTTTGACTAAATTCTAACCGATGAGAATTTTATGGATGTATTTAAAGAGGTTTCGTATTCACCTGCTCATTAAGAAATTGAATTCCATACCGATTTAAGAGAAAATCAAGGCTGGTTGTTTTACCCATTAGACACATGACTGCAAGTGAATCAGAAACTCGAATTTCCAAACTTTCTAAAAAGAGTTTCATATGAAAAAGTACATTGGAGTAGGAAGAACCTGTTGTGTTCACCACTAAAGTGGATGAATTCTTTAGGTTATGTGTCAACCACAAAAAATTGAATAAGTTGACAAGAAAGAGCAAATATCATTGTCCTTACATTGATAATTTGTTCGACCAACCCGAAAGAGCAAAGATTTTCTCTCAACTCGAATTGCTATGAGTTTTCATCAACTAAGGGTTGCTTGAGATAGTATCCCAATAACTGCCTTTAGAACTCCCAAGCATCCTATGAATGGTTGGTAATGCCATTCTGTCTTACCAATGCATTGACAAATTTTCTTGATCTTATAAATGGTGTCTTTTGAGATCAACTTAATAAATTTGTTGTGGTATTTATAGATGATACATCGTTCATTTATAAAGGTAAAGAAGAACACAAATTGCATTTGAGAGAAGTGTTAGAAATGTTGAGGCAAAGGCCTTTGAATGCGAGAATTTTTGAATGTCTCTTTTGAGAAGAGAAGTATGCTTCATAAGCCATGTTGTATCTAAGCAAAGAATTTTTATGGATTCGATTCATGGTTTTCTTGGTGAGATATTATTGAAAAATCATTAAGTACTTTGTAAAGGTTACTACGCCTTTGACCCTACTAAATAAGGAGAACCAAGTTTTCTCTTGGGATGCGTGTATTGAAGACTCATTTATTAAGATGAAGCAATTATTAACTAGTTCTTTGATTCTTGTTATACTAGAAAGAGTTAAAATGTTTACCATCTATACTTATGATTACTGTACGAGATTCGACGCAGTTCTTATAAATGAAGGTAAAGTGGTTGCATATGCAATTAGGCAACTCATGACCAATGAAAAGAATTATCCTACTCATGATTTAGGGTTGACGGCCATTGTCTTTGTTTTGACATAGAGGCAATATTTGTTCGGTGAGAGGTTTGATATATATACCAACCATACATATTTAAATTATCTATTCCTTCAAAAAGATCTCAATCTTAGGAAACAAAGATAGATGTAATTTCTAGTTTTGTATGACTTTGGTATTTCCAATAATTTTTGAAAGGAAAATGTTATAGCAGATGCATTGAGAAGGAGGCATGTGGTGTTAGATTCTATGCTTGTTGAGTGCAAGGGTCCAGAGTATATTGTGGAGTTTTATTTTGACCTTCATATAATGTGTTGCTAGGTTTGTTTTCAACATTAAAAGTTAGACCCACACTAATCGATCGAATCAAAAGCTTGTTGCAAGCTTAGTAGAGATCTTAGACTGTATTGGGAAGGGATAGAAGTCTAGTCATATATATTGGTATGTTATTGATGAAAAGAGTTGACTTCATAAAGACGCTAGATGTGTTGTCGAGGTTAATTATTTTATTTATTAATGAATTACTTCGAGAGTGCCATTTTTCTAGGATAACCATTCATCCAGATGGAAACAAGAAGTACACTGATGTGAAGTGCATATATTATTCAAATGTATGAAATGACATGTTTCAGAGTTCATAAAGAAGTGCATGACTTTCCAATAAGTCAAAACTAAACAAAAAAGTATGGTGGTTTGTTATTAATTTTGGAGCTTCCACATTGGAAGTGGGAACATATCTCAATGGATTTCATAGATGGTTTATCATGGAGGCGAAGGAGAAATGAGAGGGTTTGGGTCATTATTGACTAGTTGAAAATTCTCATTTTGTTATGGTGAAGGTTTCCAGGAATGCATAATTTTTAGCATCGTTGTACGAGTAGGAGGTATCAAAGTTTCATGGTTTCTCTAATATTGTGGGTGATCGAATCACTCTTCACGAGTGAATTTAGGAAGAACTTGCAACGTGCATTATGCGTAGAATTGAATCTGAACATGATCTATCATCCTCAAACAGATGACCAAATTGATAGAGTGAACCATGTGCTTGATGACTTCTTAAGAACTTCTATACTTGACTTTGGAGGACCATGAGAGGGTCGCATGCCTCTTGTAAAGTTTGCATACAGTAATAACTATTAAGCTTGTATTGGCATGACATCATTTGAAGCATTCTATGGATGATCGTGTAAGTCACGTATATATTGGTGGAAAACGATTAATGAGGTAATGCTTGGACCAGATATGATCCATAAGATTTCAAAGAAGGTTGAGTTGATACGAAAAAGAATAAAAGCATCTCAAGATCGGCAAAAGCCTTATCTGATAAAAGTCACATCGATCTTGAATTCAAAGTGGCTGATATGGTATTTTTCAAAACATCACCATTAAATAGAGTTATAAGAGTTGGCAATTCGAAGAAATTTGCTCCTAGACTCATTGTACCATTTCTTATTATAGAATAGACCAAGAAGCTTACATCTAAAGTTGATCTTCTTGAAAATATGTCTAGAGTACATAATGTGTTTCATGTTTCATGCTTATACAAATGTTGTGCATGACTCAAGTGTAATAGTGGAGCTAAGTCAATTAGAGGAAGCCGATGTTGAACAGGTTGTTTCTATGCCTAGAGGACCTATTTGCATTGTTGAATGTAGTGTTAAGAGACTTCGAAACATGTTGTTAAGCTTTTTTGAGTCCAACAGGGCAGAGGTTCTAGAAATAATACCTAGCAGCCAAAAGAGAAAATTTGTGCTTCTGATCTAGAACTTTTTACCGATATGATTTCATTTTCTCTACGTAAATTTTATTTCCTTATGGTTGATTATAATTGTGTGCTAGTGTCGAACTTGCTTTGTATTGCTATGTTTAATTTGCTATTTTTGATGTTATGATGCCAAGTGTTAGTGATGTTGTGCATATGGCTAAATGTGATACATTGTTTCACTCTTGATAATTTCATAGGCGAAATCCGTTTTGTGGGGGGGGGGGATTCAACGATCCATATTTTTGGGCATAGTAATACAGATGATCAAGTCATTTTTAAATTAAACGATTAAAATGAACAAATGACTTAAAAAATAAATTTTTAAACATGAATGTTGTAAGACTCAAAATCTATTTCATTGTGTTTATTATGTTGTTTGCATATGAAAACATATAAAGTTTGTTAAAATTTGATAAAGTTGATAAAAAGCAAAGAAAAGAGAAGATAGAGGCAAAATGGTCATTTGACTAGAATTGACCTTATATTTCTGAAATGAAGTCCTTCATTCATTGTATTCCCTCTCCTCCTCTTCTTTTCCATTCTCTTCAAACAAAATAAAACAAGGGTTTTCAACTTTAAATTAGTATAACTCCCTCACTAAAAATTATGAAATAAATATTGAAATTCAAATTATGAGATTCTCTGGAAAAGTAACAATCCATATTTTTAAAGGACCTGATATTTATTAATTAATTTATAATATTGATTAATATAAATCAAAAGTCCAAATTGCTAACTTTTGAATATGAACGAACTAGGAATTGCGACCTCTTCTATCGACTTCGGGATATTTGTTCAAGGAAGTTTTGAGTGTAAACATCGATAAGCTTGATGTTACGTCATTTTTTAGATTTATCTGTAGCAAAACATTTTATACCGATATACATAGACAGTGGGGCTCGGTGGAATCTCGGTTGACAGTCATGTTTTTGGAAAGAAAAAACTAATAAAAAAAGTCAAAGAATTTCATGAATTGAACGATCGGATGGCCAATACGACTTCAAAACTCATAGAAATAACATCCTAGGACTCTATCATAGTACTATATAATATACCATTGTTGTAACACCTCGTAGTATTTACGATTGTTGTTTAAAAAGAAATTAATTAATAAGTAGTAACACCGAAATTAGAATTTTACAAATGTTCGAATTTGGCAATGAAACTTACACCGTTAACTGTTGCTTAATGTTTAAGTAATAATGGTAAACATTGGTTAACATTAAATGTTGCTTATAATTTAAGTATAATTAACATTAATAAAATCGATTAAATAAATATAAAATAATGTAAGTAGGAAAAACAAATTAAAGCTGATAAAAAATAGGCAACCGTTCAACCTCTAGCGGTTGACTGGTGGTGTACCGTTGAATATGCAAATATATAATTTTTGTTTGATGATAATAAACACATATATGTATATTCATTTAAATGTATTTACTAATGTACGATTTTATTTTCACAGGTTAAATAGATATTTGCAGAATAAAATAAATAATACAGAATTTAAATTCAAACAGATATTTTATTCAAACAAATATTTATTGCAATTTTGAATAGTACAAATTCAAGCTCTCACTATATATATACACATACAATTTCAATTTCAATATAATTTCAATTACATTACAATTATCATTTACATATGCACCTCACTACATTTCACTCATTCACTCGTATTGATCTTCAACCCCATTCCAGATTGAATTCAGCATCTGAGCGATCTGCAAAAAATAAATACTGATGTAGTAAAATTGAAAAGAAAATATTTTTGCAGTGTAAAATAAAATGTATACTTTGAAAATATTATTTGGCTCAGTTATTTGGGTTGTTCGTCATCATTTAAATTTTAATTCATCATACACGAACAGTTTGTGACATGCACAGTGCATCACTGTGCATACCACAAGACCGTGCACACCAATATACACTTGATAAAGTTACAGGGATAGGTGAGCACAAGGTCAAACCCAAATCAAAAGCCGAGTTCAACTCAAGTGCAATAAAAATAATGTCATAATATCAATACAAGGTCAAACCCGAGCTTTAAGCTGGATTCAACACAGGTGCAATCCAAACGTACCAATTCAATAAAATGGTCAAAAATCCAAAACCAATATAAATCAAGCCTAAAATTCAAGTCGTAAACATGAAAAAAGAGGCTAGACAGTCCACTCAGACCATCGAGTAAGTGCACCGCTAAACCAAAAAAGGCAGTTCACAAGTCAAAGACCAGAGAGACTAGGCACCAAACAGCTACAACATATACACAATGACCACCAGGCAGCAAACAGTGAATCAAGGTACCAGACTCAAGCCAGCATATTAAGCATATGAAATCAATTACAAGACCAACAAAGACTGTATGCAAATTGCCTCGAAGCAAGTAGCATGATCAGAAGTACACAAGTGAAGATCACCAGACCTTGCACAGTGAGATCATACATGAATGGCCAAAGTAGTGTGAACATACCAAAATTAGTGAAGCATGTAGACATGTAAACCAAAACTCAATACAGTGGACTATAATGAACACAAACAATTGAAGTGCAAACCAAGAGAAAATGTGCAAAGGCGGTACACATTGAAACATGATTATAAGCTATGCAACATGAACAAATGATCATGTAGACAGTGCAACTTGAACTCAATAATCATGTAACATGAAGAAATCAACATATATGATCAGCGGAAAGCAATACAGCAAGCTCCACGTAGTTGATAATGCACAAGAACAAAAATGAAACAGAGGTGGCAACATGGAGCTACAGACCAACCAAGTAACATATATGTATACTACTTGAAGCAACTCATCCTAATTCAAGCTGCAGTTCAAATCAAGTGAAGTCACAATAAGACTGTACATGAACCAAACCAAGTGCAAACAAACATGCTCAGTTCTAATATGAACACAAATAACATGAAGATAAATGCACATGACTTAAATTCACCAGATCAGAAGGTCAAAGTGAACCAGACCGACAGAGTTTGATTTTTAAACACAACAACTCAATGCATCACTAAGACACGGGTACTGGAGGCAAATATACAAAACCATATGCAAACTTAAACACAACAGGTCCAACCATCAAGTTCAAACCATCCAAGTACAAAGGCAAGGCAATGCACTTCAATGATCAGTTCAGGTCAGACCAACCAGAGATCACAATAAAGGCATCGAGTATACACAACTCAATGCGCCATAGTGCAACAAAATACAAGTGTCGACCAGACTGCACATTCAAGCGGAAGCATCAAATAAACATGAATATACATATATCATGAAACAGTAGTTATAAAAAGGTACAAGTCGAGGAGCTACAGATAGGAACAGGTCAAAGACAATTTCTTTTTATACCAAAGTAGATGTTAAAAATGTCAGAGAATCAAATGTAATAATAGTTCAATATCAAAACAATGGCCTAAGTCAATCATTTCCAAAGTCACTGGCTGAATTCAATTTACAAAGAAAAATTCAATGGCCGAAGTCAAAAAGCAAGTATTTTGTAGAGGAATAATTCGAACAATATCGTCGCATAAACAAATCAAAGAATACGAAGTCAACTGCAAATCAAGCCGTGATGCCCACAAAATCAAAGCCGTGATTGCCAAGAAATCAAATTGAACGAGTCATTACAAATCATCAACATTCAAGTTGAATCGAACGGCAAGCCAAAAATTATTAGACAAATTCAATGAGTATATACAAACGAAAATAGAAGGGTTCGAACCCTATATAAATGATAAACATCGTCGACAAAAAAGCATTCGAGTTCGAGCTAAACAGAGAACAATAATCATTCAGCTCGAATCAAGATCGAGTTCAAGCAATCAACCAGAAGAGAAAAAAGGAAAATGCCATACCAATTTTAATTCGAACTCGATCGAATTGAAGTAGCTGAAAGCAATCACTGATAGAAGAAAGAATTCAAAGCACCAACAGTTAATTCAAGCGGCGACTGCAATTTTACCCAAAAGCCCTAATTTTTTAGGAACGAATGAGTAACGAAGAAGCTAACATTTTTCACAAAGAAGAAGGATGGGCCGAAGAAATAAACGAGATAGTATAAAGGGGATTCACATTTATGGGTCGGCTTCTTTACATTTTTATTGGGCTTAACATTTGAAAATTAGGGTTTTGAGTTTTTAATTGTTTTTAACATGTATTTTGTTTTTAAACTTGTGTATTGTCTAGTCGTGTGACTAGGGGACGAACTACGGTGGTGTAGATCGAGAATTCGCAACTCAGTGGCTGAGTTGTGGCATTTGAGCGTAGAGTTAAGATTAGTCGATAGCGGATGTCGTGAGTTTACGTGTGTAAGCGTCTGACTGCTTAATTTCTAGTGGGAACCTTGGAGGCAGCACGTAGACAGGATTTTTTCGAAGCAGGGTAGATCTGTATGTTCTATTTTTTATTATTCTGCTATTATCTATGCTGTTATAATTCTGATAAATCTGTGTTGCAATTATTTTTATATACTTCCGCAATAATTTTTATAATTAATGGTATCTACCTATTCACCCCCTTCTATGGTGAAATCGATCCTACAAGTAGTATCAAAGCTAGGTACAAAAGCCATTTTTGCTTTAAAAAGTTTGATTTCTAAAGTCCATTTTTTTTTTACAAATTTGAAATTTTAAAATGGCTACTTTAGCTGAGGGTCGGTCCATATTATTCCTCCTATTTTTGATGGAACAGATTTTTTGAATTGAAAATTAAAAATGGAATTTTATTTAAAATCTGTTAATTTTAAATGTTGGGATATTATTGAAAATGGGTGTGATATAATAGATGAGAAAATTACTTCGACTAATGCTCTTGCTATGCATATAATATATTCTCATATTAATCAAGATAATTTTAACTTTGTCTCTCACTGGAAAGTGCACAGGAAATCTGGAATACTTTTGATGCAATATATGGTGCAAAAGTCAACAACCATGAGAGATCCTCCATAATCAAATTAGAAATTAAAGATACGTGCTTAGAAGGATTTGAAAAAGGAAGTAGTGACGATAATGATGATGGAGCAGCAGAGCAGGCACTGTTAATGAAGAGATTCAAAAAGTGGAACCCCAAATACAAAAATCCAGCTCTAAATCAAAAATTAAAAAGCAGAATAATCGAAGTTCTAGATAAACCAGAAGAGCAAGAAATCATTTGTCACACGTGCAACAAACCCGGACTCATCAAGCCCAATTGTCCTCAAAATCGACACGGTCTAGAGATCAAAAAGGAGAAGTTTTGCAGCCACGTGGAATAAAAGTGATGATGATAATAAAAGTACCAGTAGTGAGAGTGAGAAAGAAAATATGTGCCTTTGAGGTGATATAACTGATAGCGATGATGATGAGCAAAGCGAGGTATCAAAATTTACTCACTCAGAATTACTCATATATTTCCACGAAGTAAATGGCTGTTTTGAACGACTTAGGAAAAATATGCTAAAATTGAATCACAAAGAGATAATTTAATAGATTTAAATAAACAACTTGATCAACTAGTTAAAAACTATCAAAGTAGAATCCCTAAGTGTGATAAGTGTCCAACATTCGAAGAAGATATTAAAAAATCAAAAATCAAAATTAAATCGCTCAAAAATGAAATTCTGATTTTGAAAGAAAGTGAAAACACAAGGAGAGAAAATTCCATTAAAAAATGCACATAATTATTAAATGAAAATGAATATCTCAAAACACAAGTCTAACAATTGTCTATAACTTTATGAAAATTTTCAAAAAGTGAAAAATCTTTAAATATCCTTTCAGGGAAACAAAATTTTAATACAGATAGATAAGGACTTGGATATAATCAATCAGCACGTGATAGAGGTGAAATTAAACAAGTCACTTCCATGTGTACAATTTGTAGAAAAGTTGGACACAATCAAAATAATTGTTGGTATAGACCCAAACATGTGAAAACTATACTAATTTGGGTTCTAAAAGGCGCAAATACAAAATCCCTCAAAGTTAAACAAATCTGGGCGCCAAAAGGAACATATATAGTTATAGGTCTCCACAAAATTATTTTTCAAAATATATAGCCACTAACAACAATGGACATATAAAAACAAATAGGTCACAAAAATCTTTTATTGTGTAGTTGTGTAGCAGGCTAAGGAACTACATCTTTGTTATCTGGATTCTGGCTATTCCAGATGCACAACGGGCGACAAATCAAAGTTCCTAAGCCTAGTATAAAGGTGACGGAATCGCAATGAGCAACAACGAAAAATAATCTTAAAGGTAAAACAGGTAATGGTATATTTATTTTGAACGATATATTAAATGTGATAATCTGCACCATAATCTAAATTAAATCAGCCGGTAATGTGGTAATGAAATGAATGTTGATAATAATTCCAAATTATGAAAATTGAATGCCAATTACATTTTTATGCCGAGAATACAATAAATATTTCTAGAGACTTTGAATTCGTTCATATAGAATTAGTGATGTTTTAATAATTGATGATTACTCATGATACACGTGAATATATTTATTTATCCTATGGCTTCTAGATCTGACACTATGATTTTTTTGATTATTTACATGGCTTCAAGTCACATTCAAGAGAATTTCATTTAAAAGCTGTTAAAGATGATTTTAAGGAATTTGTTGCATACTTCATGATCTGGTCTATAACATTCAATCAATAATAATCTCGAGTGAAAGAAAAATCCAGATGTAGATTACATTGATAACCTAGTTGATAGGAAAGTTACTAGTGGAATGTGATTTATGTTGAGACATTCAATAGCTGCATCGTTTTTCAAAGAAAATATCTGAATTTTCAAACCGTAGGCATTTTTCTTCTAAAACCCCTTCTAGAAAATCTTTTTTATTGACCTTATTTCAGATTAGTCATTTTAGAAAATTTGATTTCATAATTATTTTTGGATTTGATTTTAAATAATTACATCGACTAATCTGACTCCCTACTGATTATCTAAAAGATAAATAGTGATTGAAAAAGTGATGAGTGTTGATATTAATCATATATTATAACTTAAGACAGTATAATTAGAAAATTTCTTTAGAAATTTAAACAAGAGTTATAAAAAAAATTATTGGTAAAAATTCCATGATCATTTCTATTTCTATCATATTTCTATCGACCATCATTCATCAAAATTCAATATAGTTTGTCAATATGTGGTATTTTAAATAGAAAATCAGTCGTTTTTCATTTTATAATTTTTTTTATAAAAAAAGATCTAAAGTATTCACTCTCATTTAAAAGTCCTCACGGCTATGCATGGGTGAATTACTTGGAATTTTTGATTATGTGCTTCCATGCTCATTTAAAAGTCCTCACGGTTATACATGTATGGAACACATATCAAAATTGATTTATTAAATAGACAAGTTGATTCTAATCCTATTTAAGCGTCCTCACGGTTATGCGTGGTTAGAAGATACTTGAATTTATTTTTAGAAAAGAAAATTAGAATACTACTAATCTCATTTAAAAGTCCTAACGGTTATGCATGGTTAGTAGATATTCAAATTCCTGATATAAATATAAAGCAAATAGACGCATATGGTTTTATATGATGACATCATCCCTATCATTCCAAAGTAGAATATGCATCAAACTGAGTATTTATGATTTTTGAATGATTTTTATTGAAATTTATTATTTATATCTGATTGAGTTTTAATGTTATATTAATGTTTATCACTTTATCTCTATTTTTTAACACTATTACTCTTTTGCTGATAACAAAAGGGGGAGAGAAAAGTTAAGATTTTGACAAATAATGGTCAAATATTTTCTATTTGCATCTAGGCACATTTGCATATTTTTATTTACATGCATATATGAAGGGGGAGCTTTTTGTAGAGAGGGAGCATTCAAATAGTGGGAGCAAATTGAATAATCAAATACATTTACTAAATTCAAAAACTTAGATATATGTTTGTTATCATCAAGAAGAGGAGATTGTTGAATATGCAAATATAGGATTTTTGTTTGATGATAATAAACATATATATATATATATATATATATTCATTTAAATGTATTTGTTAACGTACTATTTTATTTTCACAGATTAAATAAATATTTGTTGAATAAAAAAACACAGAATTTAAATTCAAACAGATATTTTATTCAAACAAATATTTATTACAATTTTGAATAGTACAAATTCAAGCTCTCACTATATATACACACACAATTTCAATACAATTTCAATTACATTACAATTATCATTTACATATGCACCTCAATACATATCACTCATCCACTCTTATTGATCTTCAACTCAATTCCAGATTGAATCCAGCATCTGAGCAACCTGTAGAAATAAATACTGACGCAGTAAAATTGAATAGAAAATATTTTTGCAGTGTAAAATAAAATGTATGCTTTGAAAATATTATATGCCTCAGTTATTTGGGTTGTTCGTCGTCATTTAAATTTGAATTCATCATACACGAACAGCTTGTGACATGCACAGTGGATCACTGTACATTACACAAGACCGTGCACACCAATATACACTTGATAAAGTTACAGGGACAAGTGAGCACAAGGTCAAACCCAAATCAAAAGCCGGGTTCAACTCAAGTGCAATAAAAATAATGTCACAATATCAGCACAAGGTCAAACCCGAGCTTTAAGCTGAATTCAACTTCAGGTGCAATCCAAACGTACCAACTCAATAAAATGGTCAAAAATCCAAAACCAATATAAATCAAGCCTCGACCAAAGTTCAAGTCATACACATGAAAAAAGAGGCTAGACAGTCTATTCAAACCATCAAGCAAGTGCACCACTAAACCAACAAAGGCAGTTCACAAGTCAAAGACCAGAAGACCAGGCGCCAAACCGCTACAACATGTACACAATGACGACTAGGCAGCAAACAGTGAATCAAGGTACTAGACTCGAGCCATCATATCAAGCATATGAAATAAATTACAAGACCAAAAAAGACTGTATACAAACTTCCTCGAAGCAAGTAGCATGATCAGAAGTATACAAGTGAAGATCACCAGACCTAGCACAGGGAGACCATACATTGAAACATGTATGCAACATGAACAAATGATCATGTGGACAGTGCAACTTGAACCCGACAATCATGTAACATGAAGAAGTCAACATATATGATCAGAGGAAAGCAATACAACAAGCTCCTAGTAGTTGATAATGCACAAGAACAAAAATGAAACAGAGGTGGTAACATGGAGCTACAGACCAGCCAAGTAACATATATGTATACAACTCAAAGAAACTCATCATAATTCAAACTACAGTACAAATCAAGTGAAGTCACAATAAGACTGTACATGAACCAAACCAAGTGCAGACAAACATGCTCAGTTCTAACATGAACACAAATAGCATGAAGACAAATGCACATAATTTAAATTCACCAGATCAGAAGGTCAAAGTGAACCAGACCGACAAAGTTCGAGTTTCGAATACAACAATTTAATGCATCACTAAGACACGGGTACAGGAGGCAAATGTGCAAAACCATATGCAAACTTAAACACAACAGATCCAACCATCAAGTTTAAACCATCCATGTACAAAGGCAAGGCAATGCATTTATCGATCAGTTCAGGTCGGACCAACCAGAGATCACAATCAAGGTATCAAGTGTACACAACTCAATGCGTCGCAGTGCAACAAAATACAAGTGTCGACCAGACTGCACATTCAATTGCAAGCCTCAAATAAACATGAATATACATATATCATGAAACAGTAGTTATAAAAAGGTACAAGTCGAGGAGCTACAGACAGGAACAAGTCAAAGACAATTTCTTTTATACCAAAGTCAATTTAAAAATGTCAGAGAATCAAATTTAATAATAGTTCAATATCAAAGCAATGGCCGGAGTCAATTTTTTCCAAAGTCACTGGCCGAATTCAATTTATAGAGAAAAATTCAATGGCCGAAGTCAAAAGCAAATATTTTTGCAAAGGAATAATTCAAACAATATCATCGCATAAACAAATCAGAGAATACGAAGTCAACTGCAAATCAAGCCATGGTGGCCACGAAATCAAAGCCGTGATTACCAAGAAATCAAATTGAAAAAGTTGGTACAAATCATCAACATTCAAGTTGAATCAAACGGCAAGGCAAAAATTATTAGACGAATTCAATGAGTATATACGAACGAAAATAGAGGGGTTCGAACCCTATATAAACGATAAACATCATATACAAAAAGAGCATTCGAGCTCGAGCTAAATAGAGAACAATAATCCTTCAACTCGAATCAAGATCAAGTTTAAGCAATCAACCAGAAAAGCAAAAGGGAAAATAATATACCAATTTTAATTCGAACTCGATCAGATTGAAGTAGCCGAAAGCAATCACTGATAGAAGAAAGAATTCGAACCATCGGCAGTTAATTCAAGTGGCGACTTCAATTTTACCCAGAAGCCCTAATTTTTTAGGAACGAACGAGCAACGAAGAAGCTAACAATTTTTCACAAAGAAGAAGGATGGGCCGAAGAAATAAACGAGATAGTATAAAGGGGATTCACATTTATGGACCCGCTTCTTTACATTTTTATTGGGCTTAACAAAAATTAGGGTTTTGAGTTTTTAATTGTTTTTAACTTGTATTTTGTTTTTAAACTTATGTATTATCTAGTCGTATGACTAGGGACGAACTACGGTAGTGTCGTTTGAGAATTCGCAACATAGTGGCTGATTTGTGGCAGGGTTTGAGCGTAGAGTTAGTCGATAGCAGGTGTCGCAAGTTTACGTGTGCAAGCGTATGACTGCTTAATTTCTAGTAGAAACCTTTGGGGCAGCACATAGGCAGGGTTTTGAGGAAGCTGGGTAGATCTGTGTGTTCCATTTTTTATTATTCTGCTATTATCTGTGCTACTATAATTCTGATAAATATGTGTCGCAATTATTTTATATACTTCCGTAATAATTTTATAATTAATAGTATCACCATATTCACCCCCCCTCTAGGGTAAAATCGATCCTACATGTACAAGCGGTAAAGTACTTATGGCCCATATTTAAAATAATTTAATCTAATGGACGGCGCTGATTCAAACCCCTATAAATACGGGCCTAATCCCTCACTTTTCTTCTCGTATTTTATGAAGCAACGGCGAAGCTCTGCCATTTTCTCTTCTACATAAGTTCATAATTATAAATATAGTTGTAGTGTATATATGTATATTTACAAGTGGATAGTAGCAGAGGATAATCGAGAAGAAGAATAGGGTTGAATCAAATCGTCAAAGTTTAGGTAAATTATAAATACAAATCTAAAATCTAAATTAAATCCAAATCTCTTCTCTCATCTAGATTTCTAATAGATATATGTATACTTGTGGCATATCTATTCACATAGAGAGAATAAGGAGAGTCGAATTGCAATAACATGGATTGGATCTGGAGATTTGGAAAGCTAAAAATTTGAGTGGGAAATTATGTATTTTTATATAATATTGGATTGATATCATTGTAAATCTATTTCAGTATACCTAAGTATAAACTTGGAGTTGTAGGCTAAAACTGTATACTTGTAATGAATTTATAAATCCTGCCTACATATTCTATGATTGATAACTTAATTTTAGTATTGCATGTATGAGAATTTGGAAAGTATTGAGTAGTGGTAGTCCCTGAAATTTATAAATTATATAGTAGTTCCAGATTTGTAGATTTAAATGTCTTATGCAAGTAAAACATAAATTAGAGTTGTCACAACAAATTATGGGGGTTTGGGTAGTATTTTAATTCATGGAATGTAGTGTGTTGCGATGTAAAATTCTATAGATTATCAAGTTTAAATTCATAAATAAAATTGTATCATTTGAAATGACAAAGAACACGCCTAAAAGAAAGAGATGTATAAACTAGGGATATTTTACCTTATTTTGTATTGTCTATTTCAATAATTACAAAATATAATTCCTTGTAATTCTAAATGTAACATAAATTCCATTTCTAGATAAGATATAAAAATTTACAGTGTTAACCTTTCCTTTTAAGGAAGATGTAATTCCAATGCATTAAAATGCAGAAATCTGTAAGTATGAATTAAAGTTGTAATGATAATGGCTAAACTATAATACATACATATATATGCAGTAGAGATAAGATGGAACAAAATGGTAAATGATAACAAGGTAGGAAAGTAATAAAATGAATAAGGGCAAATAGTATATCTAATATACGAGTACGGAAAGCCCGGTAAACAAGGGAGGGTGGTAAAAGTTAAAGAGAAATAGAAATAAAAATTCAATAATGAGAAAGGAAAGTAAATAGTAAAAGATATTTTGATCCTTTAATGAAAGCGGCGAATAACATCAAAATTGATATTAGAAGGATAAGAAGTAAACACATGAAAAAGTAAATAATTATTATAAAATGTTGAACATTAGAGACATAATAATTAAATAAGTATGAATATATATACACACACGTAGCCTTAAATATTCATTTATGACGATTGTGAATTATTAAAGTTAGCTAATAACTTAGATATATAAGAATGACATAGTCACTAAGATGGGTTGGAGTGTGAGGTTAGTAATATTACACAACAGAATTCTGCCCACCGTAAGGGGCCATCGGCGGTTGTGTATAGATTATCTTGATATGAGACATATCCAAACACTCACGTATAGGTGTACAAATACCCCAGTAGGGTCTGCATCAACTTTTTAGTAAGGTATTGCCTTAATTGCATTAGGAAAACCAAATGGGATAGTGAGTATGGCTCGGTGCTATGTCGGTGTATTTGGTACTATGTTAAGGAATAGGAGTTGTACATAGGTCGAGAAAATCAACAGTCCTTAGCGATTAATGGAAAGACAAGGGTTAAACCTAAACGGGCTAAACCTTATACTAGTGTAGGTCACGTTTAGGTCATGCACCGCCATAGTTGTTTATTAGTTTTCTTGTTAGGATGCAAGGCTAGATAACTCATTAGTGTGGTCTTTTAGAATGAGTAGGGTAATTCGAGGAGATGAGTTTTGCATAGTCCGTAGAGCATAGTCCATAATAAGGAGAATATAAGTAGGTAAATCTCCAAGGCGAGATATAATACGACTAAACTATCATGACTCCATTCTTAGGCACTATAGGAGTTCCTTGGTATGCACGACGATGAGAACGGTACTACATTGATGATGGATTTTGAGGCTAAGTTACTGATACTGATGGGGATAGTATCTTGGCCCAAACAGGGACTACGGTACTTATGTACACACATACTTATGTAGTTATGGTCTACGTCGGGTGTGGGATACACACACACACATACATCATACATACTTATGCATTTATGGTCAAGTTTAGATAGTGGGGCGTATCGTATGCCTACGTGGGATCGATACAACTAAGTAAAATAAAAGAAAGATAATCGACGTAAACTAGTGTTATGTATAAAATATGTAATTTACCCGTCACTGGAACGTTGTTCTGACCCCTTCCTTATTGCAACCTACATGATAGCTTTAGAGGGACAATTACTGGTGCAAAGTGGGTGCAGTGGAAGGACAACTTTCCATATGCATGCTTGAAACTGACAAGGACACTTAATTTTAGAGTTATCAGCCTTGGTCAGTAACTATATGTTTTATTATACTTTACCATTCCATTCTGAGTTTATATCGATAGTGCTCTGATATGCATTTAATTATTTACAAGATACCAAACCATCGATCCATACTTTAGTGGACTTGGATTTTTGATTTAATGAAAATTCGAGCCTGTTGGGGTTCGGGTTATTACATTTGGTATCTGTGCTTAGGTTAGTCAATCTTAAAAATTTGAAACATTAAGTGAGCATATTTTTATTTTTACCTATAATTATAAATATATTATACGCCAAATCCTATAATTCTGCCTATAAAGTAGTTATGATCACATTATGAAAAGATGGATAAGTCAACTTTGAGTCAGGACAAAGGGTGAAGCTAAAGATCGTACACTTACCCCGATTACCCATATGGGAAATATGTCGTATGAAAGGCGTTGACTTAAGAAGATCATGAGTGCAACATATGGAAAGCCGTTAAAGGTGGATAGTACATGACTCCCTAGTTAGGCCTCGATAGCCTCAATGGTTGTAGATCCTCGTAGAATTGCCGATTAATGGTGTAAATTAGGTCCAAAGAAGAGGAAAGTAAGAATCTATATGTTATAGAAATCTCGAAGCAAGAATTAAATATGTTTGTGCAGCTGTCACTCCAAGATGATAGCCGGTTTTTTAATATTTTAGGAGAAGATAAGTTAGTATGTAAGTAGAAAAAAAGAAAATTCCAAAAAATGGACAAATAAAAATCCACTTGGAGTCTGACTTCGAATGAAATTATTTAATATAAAATTTTAAATTATTTTAATATAAAATTCAAGAAAAATATATAAATAATATATTTGCAATGATTTTTAAAGGAATTATTTGAAAGTAGAAAATCCCTATTTTTGAAAAGTAAATATTAAATTTTGGAAAAATAAAATATCTAGGTATTATTTAAAAAAAAGTTTTAGTAGAAATCAGAAAATGTTTTTAATAAGAAGGTAATTCTTTTGTAAAAAATTAGGAAATTGTATATAGCTCGTTGATTTCTCCGAGATGAAAAAATCTTAGGTTGTAAAATTTTCTTTAAGGGTGGACAATAGGATGTGGTACATGTTTAAAATGGAGTAAATAGAAAAGATTAGAACTCGAAAATAAAGCATTAAGCGAAAGTCATAACAATGGTTCAACTAAGAGGAAAGTAAACTGAGAGGAAAGCTGTATAAATAGAAGCAATTTTGATAAAAGCGGTTTATGTAGAAGAAAGTTAAATAGTAGTAACATTGTTGGAAATTTATACAAAATAATGTTAGTAAGTAGAAATAACATTAGGGGATTATATTAAAGATAATGCTAGTAATCTAATTAAAAGCAACATAGGAAATTAAATGCAAAACAAAGAAAAATGGATATTTTTCATAGTTGTGCGCATTGGTTGCACGTATCTTTTAAAAGTCTCCCTCATTAGAGCCTCCGCTAAAGTTGAAAGTGAATATAGCAAAAGTAATAGAAAAATAATAGTACGAAAGGGTCTTTGTCTACTTTATTTTTTATTGTTAAAAGTTATAAAAAATGTTTTAGAAACACTATAAAGTGCATTTTTGAGAAAAATGGTTTGATATAGCAATTGAATTTTTAAAGTCAAAACTTAATGAATGGTTTGAGTTAAAAAATTTCCCTATTTTAAAAAGTAAAAGTTTTGTTGTTGAAAATAGCTTTAAAAGAAAAAGTGATTTGAATAATCATTCATGTAATAAAATTTGACTTTTATTTGCAAAAAAGGAAAATATCTTAAATAAATTGCTAACATTTCCTTTTAGACTTAATAAATAAACTTAATTGACAGATCCTAACCTTTAACTTTAAAAGTTATGATGCCTATAATTACAATGAGTTAAGATTTTCATGGTTACATTTTGAGACCATGCTAATGAAAGATTCAATATAAAGTTTATAAATTTGTATTTTTGAAATATTAGTTTTGGGATTCAGTGCTTCCAAATTTAGAAGTTTTAATTTTGAAAAAAATGCGAAAAACCAAACCGAAATTTTAATATGGAATAGGTAGCGATGACTGCTTAGGTAAGATGGGGTAAAAGATAAAGCTATCAAGAAATTAATGGTGGTTGCTCATAAAGTAGCAATAAAGAATCCTCATAGAGTTTAAGGAATATTAGTAAGAACCTAGAAATGTTTTATCACACATATGTGCAAACCATAAGAAGAACCCACAAAGGAATGATGAATGGTATCAAAGTACGCTTCTGCGAGTTCTAGAACAAGCTCGCAAGAAAGGTCAAGGGCAAAGAAAGTAAACAACAAAAATTTAAGAATATTATCAAGATATTTGGGTTAAAAGAAGATAGTAACAGAGGGTAATAAGATGACAAACACAAATAAAGGACGTTGGAAATTCAAGGTTAAGGAAGACAAGATAGACGATGAAAAATTTATTCCGCCAAGCCAGTTTGAAAATGAGTTATTATAAATGTGTATAATTTATATATTTTTACCCGCTACGGTGTGGGAATTCACAGTTTATCCCATAATTTGCTGTGATAATGAAAGTAATGGATGTACCTTAATTATCTAAAGCCAAAAAGAAGTTAAGACATGTGTGTTACAATAGAAATGCATATTTGAAAGGTCCATTCGATTTATGTAAGGAGCGATAGGGCCATAACATCATCAATGCCAGTTGATGTTGAAGGGAAGCTTCTAGTAATCATTTATTTTAGGTTTTGGGTTGTAAGTATTAGTTTTTTCTATTGTATAAAACACACATGATACTGTGAGAGATGCTTCTTTTGAAATTGGTTTCCCGGGTTGACCGCTATATTAATTGGAAAACCGTGCAAGCAGAGAAATCTCATATAGACATTTAAACAATGCAAAGTATGACTGAAAGTTTATAAAGTAAATTATAAAATTTATTAGCTACTAGAAGAAAAGTAAAGTTAAGTCCCAAAAAGCGCTAAATTTTTTGAAGATAAATTTTAATGAGCGAAGAATAGGGCAAAATTATTACGATACTATGGGCACTATCCCTATGCCTTAAAAATCAAATTTGTAAATGAATTTGTATACTGGTTGTTATTTTAAAATAAATGAAAAAGTTTTTGAAATTCATATTTACCATGTAATAGAATAGTATATGACATGAATTGTTTTGAAAGGAAAAAAACTATACTTATGAGAATTTTGTTCAAAATCCATTGGTTTTCAAAATAAAATGCTTTTATGAGAGCTTTAAAAATACGAACCTTTGAAGCAATATCAAAAATTAGATTTGAAAGGGTTTTGAAAAAAAGAGAGGAAAATTTCTAATTTTGAAATGCCACATGCTTAACATAGGGGAAAAGTTGATGGGTTAAAAAATATGAATTTTACTTTATAGCAGAAGTAATAGTAAAAGTAAAAGGTAGTTAGTGATAATGGGAAAACGCCGTCTTAGTTATGAAATCTCTTTTTCCACATCTTATCATTAGGTGAACCAAACTTATTTTAAAATAACTCTGTGTTAAAATTTTAAAACTAAATTTTCTTATGTGGATTGTACTTGGAAAAGTTAGAAAGGATTGGGGGCAAAAGAGAAGTTTCAAGGTATAGTGGAAAATGATACACAAGAGAATAATAGAAATATGAAATTCTCCAACTAAACCTTTTTTCTAACATAAGTGTATAGGTTTAGTGTTTGTGCTAAAAATAGTCACAAACACCCTATTATAAGTGAAAGCATCAATGTTCAATATTTTGACCCAAATAGAGAAATACAGATTCATAGATCATAGAATAGATTGTAGAATAGTAAATGAACATGCAAGTTTTATAGTGGTTCGGCAAACTCTGGCCTACGTCCACTCTAACAATATTTTATTTATACTGTAAGATTACAAGCACGGGTTTTTTCCTTAGAAAATAAATGGAGGAAGAGACAAGAAGTAACGAAGGAGAGTCAACCGAAAAGTCCTTGCAATGAGCCAAGTCCGCTGTATTTATAGGTGAATACTTACATGGATCGGGCTGAAATTTCACCAAAAGAACCTCCAGATTCGTACAACCCGGTACATAAATTTTCTAATTGATTGCACACCATCAGAATGATCGGTGACGATCGTTCATATGAGCTCCAATGGTGTGCGATCGTTTATGGGGGTGCTTTATGATGTAAGCTACTTGCTTTCTAAATTTCGTGCGATTCTGGCGTACGGTTTGTGAGATATCGTGTTTTCTATGGAGTCAAGTTGAGTCATAATATATCAAGTGTGATCATTTCATGTTTCATCCTTTTAAGCTATGATCCATTATGTGGGTTTCCCATGATGTCAGCTACTTGCTCTAAATTTCATGCAATTCCGACATACTGTTTGTGAGATATTGCGTTTTTCATGAAGCTATGTTGAGCTGTTTGTGCTAAAATATTCCGATAGTCCTAGAATGATACGTACCGATCATTCCAACTTGCTTCATATGATGTCCGACCCATTTTGGGACTCATTTCTTCGATATATTAATATTCCCAAAGTTTTATGGGTAATGGAGTTGTAGATCTTGAGTTATTAATCGATCATCGCTGATGTATGTTATTTTGTGGATTGATCCATATGGATCATGACTGATCGATCCAATTTCATTGTAGGGCTTTTCGATCGATGGTGTTGGTCCCTCATGGTGCAATGTAGTTCTCCTCTAAATTTCATATCGATTTCATTTGAAGATTTTGATTTATAGATCGATCATCGTCAAAATTGCCAAAATGGTTGTTGAAAAACCCACTTCAGGGTTGACCCTAAGCGAGACCCAAGTAGTCACCCTTCTAACTCAAAGCACGAAAAATGATCGATGCCAATCATTTTTCTCCAAGCAGCGATCAATCTGACTCCAAGCACAAGAACGATTAGTGCCGA
Organism: Allium cepa; assembly: GCA_030765085.1. NCBI lineage: Eukaryota > Viridiplantae > Streptophyta > Magnoliopsida > Asparagales > Amaryllidaceae > Allium > Allium cepa. The sequence goes on along the minus strand of CM060945.1, from coordinate 970,496,063 downwards.
TCATTTTTCTATAAGCAATGATCGTTTTGACTCAAAGCTGACTCCAAGCAATCATGTGTCTTACACTAAGCACGATCCAACGCTTCAAATTCCTACGAATTCAAGCGAACCTTATGCCGACTCTAAGCAAGTAACAAATTTTCCTGGGTCCGATTCCAAGCAAATTACGATTGGTCCATCGATACCAATCCATCTTCTTTTGTCCATAACTTGAGCAAACGAACTCCAATCGTCTTGAAATTTGAATTATAGCCTCATGGGCTTTCCTTGTCACTTCATTCTAATAGCACCTTGAATGGGACAAAAATTAGGGGTCTGATCTAAATCCGCTTGCTCAGCATCAATAGTCTTGTTTATAGCCGATCTCGAAACCTGATAACCATCTCTCCAGGCTTCCTGCCTTGACGATCACAGAGGCCATTTTAGCCAACTTTTATGTATACTGCCTGTTAAAAAGGCGGTATAACATTTAGAAAACTAGATTTTCAAAAGTTTGGATGTTAGAAAATTGTATGCTAGGTACTGGATGGTAGAGATTGGATGCAAAATTGATTGAATTATACTTTTACTCATAGAATTGTGAAAATTTGGATGCGAAAGCAAAGATTTTGATTTTCAAAATATGCATACATATTGAAGTGCCAGTATATATATGTCGTCTGCATCATATTTTCAAATTTTTTTAAGAGATGCACTTATATAGGAGGTGTCGATTTTGAGTTACTTTCCATATGTGCCATATATGTTATGATACAACATGCACTTGTAGATTATTGGTTGCAAAACTGACTGCACACTAATTGGTTGGTTAGTTTATATTAGTTACGCATTATGTTACATGATTCAGTCCTTGAGAAATTTCAGGGATGAAATTCTTTTAAGGAGGGAGAATATAACTCCTCATAGTTTTTATGACAATTGATTAAAAGGAAATTAATTTATAAGTAACTGCATCGAAAATAGAATTTTAAAAATGTCAAAATTTGGCTACGAAAATTGCACCATTGGGTTCGTGGCAATTTTCTGAATAATTTTCATATATAATGTTTTCCGCTCGGTGCTCTGATTATTTCAAATCTTAAATAATTTTGTATGTAATTAAGGAAAGAAATACAATTAACTAATGACGGTTAATGTTAATGGTTACTTAATTTTTAAGTTTAACCAATGTTCATCGAATCAGTTAAATACAAACAAAATAACGTAACTAGGGAAACATAATTAATACTGGCAAAAATAGGCAACTGATTGACCCCCAGTTGGGATCGGTCGACTACTAGCGGTCGACCGGTGGTGCACAAGCGGTCGACCGCTTGTGTATGTCGATCGTAGATTGGACCTAGGCCAAATTGCCGAGATTTAAAGTAATTTAATCTAACTGTTGGCATCGATTCGAAACTCTATAAATATGAGTCTAACGCCTCACTTTTCTTCTCATATTTTCTGAAGCAAAGGCAAAGCTCTGTCATTTTCTCTTCTCCACAAATTCATAATTCTAAACATAGTTATCATTTATATATGTATATACAAGTAGAAGAATAGTGTCGAATCAAATCGTCAAATCAAGTCAAATTATAAATCCATATCATAAATCTAAATTAAATTCAAATCTCTTGTCTGATCTAGATTTCTGATATATACATACATATATACATATATGCTTACAGTATATGTACTCAAATAAGGAGAATATGAGGAGTCAAACTTAAATAACAGGGATTAGATCTGGAGATTTGGAAAGCTAAATTAGTGAGTAGGAAATTATATATGTTTATATAATATTCAATCTATATCATTGTAATTCTATTCCGTATGCCTAAATGTAAAATTGAAGTTGTAGGCTAAAATTGTGTAGGTGTAATGAATTTATAAATCATGCCCACATATTCTCTGATTGATAATTTAATTTTAATATTGCACGTATGAGAATCTGTAAAGTATTGGGTAGTGGTAGTCCCTGAAATTTATAAATTACATAGTATTCCATATTTGTATATTAAATGTTTTATGCAAGTGAAATGTAAACTCGAGTTGTCACAAACAATTACGGGGATTTAGGTAGTATTTTGTAACGACCTTATATTTTCAACAATTCGCATGCCCACATGCTGGATTTGAATTGCTCATAATACAAGATTGTTAATTTATATTCGGCAAAACTCAACATATATAGTAAATTGACACATCAAAAAATCACAGACACAGAGTAATATACAATATGAAGTGGAAACAAAAGAATAGTAGTTCATGAAGCTACTATATAGGTAACAGAGCCAAATAAGACACAATAGAAGTTTCAAATACAATAGTCAAATACAGGATCAGAATACATCATTGGAATCAAACTGAACAACTGCAAGCTGAAAGATGTAGATGGATCTCGAAACAAAGCTCCAACTCCAAGGTGAGTCTCAAAAGATGTATCACTCAGTCTGACCCAAGCGTAAAGCAAAACACAAAACACTCGAGTCAGGATTAACATTCTTATATCAATAAATCCAACTCAAGTGAAATAACAACTGAAATACAAGTAACTCAAAGGATGTTGGGATAACCACCTCTAAGGATCCGTTAAACTATCTACTATGTAGTAATATACACTATTATAATAATGTCTAAAGTAAAATAAACTTACTTAAAAATAGCATTAAGGTTTTACATTTTCCACCTTAACACATATATAGTGCCAATAGTCTATACAGTACCATAGTACCTCCTGATCGGGAGGCCACCAGAGGATACTCCATAGGTACGACACAAATAAAACTCGTAGTAAATCACGCAAAGGTAGGTGACACGTCACAACTAGGCAATGCCAGGTTAGATATACCAATTACGCATCCGGACTGGTGGTAACGCATAGCTGCAGCTACTGCCCACCTCGAGCCATATTCCTAAAAAAAATCAAAAGTGGCCACCAAATCAATCACAAAGTCAGAATATAGTATCGAAGGAGTGTGACTGATCAGAGGAGCTACCTCATTGGCCCGGAATCGCTCCTATTTTAGAAACCTTATGCCAACTCACGGGAGTCGGGTCCACGTATATACCTCAATAGGACGTCGCCCCCATCCTACTTCATTCTGAAATTTCCACCGCGTACACTGTTGTTAAAGTGGTTTCAGAGTTGGCAGAGAGTATGACAACTTCTGATCCTGGTCTCTTTAACAACCAAACGTTATTATAACACCGCAGTCCTTTCAAAATAGTTTATATTTCAAAACCTAATATCATTGCCATTTCAAAACCATATCAATACGATATCATTTCCATTTCAAAATCAAATACGATATCATTTCCATTTCAAATATATCCATTTCCAAAATCTTAGCACTTTAAAGTTATAACATTTCGAAAGCAAAACACTTGAAATTATAACACTTTGGAAATCAAATCACTTTGGAAACCATAATTTAGAAATCATAATACCTTGAAAACATAATACTTTGGAATCATAATACTTCCCACCTCACCGGTTTAGATATTAAAATAGCATTAAATATAATAAAATAGTTTATAAAATAAAAATAGTTTATATAAAATAGTTATAATTAAAATAGTTTATAATAAAATAATTTATATTGAAAATTATTTATATTAAAATTATTTATGTTAAAATTATTTATAAAGTAAAATATACTATAGTTTGAACAAAATTTAAAAATACTTTATGTAATAAAATAGCCTTCTCACATTTCACAAATTGACTCCAATCACTTGAATTCCAAAATTCAAATTTCTAATAAAATCTCAAATCACCAATTTCAACTTGATTCAGCTTTCTAAATAAACTATTTCAAATTATCGATTTCAAATACAAATTAAAACCATAAAATAAGCCATTTCAATTTCAATAAATTTAAAACCTTTAAATATTCATAATTTCAAAATTAAATTTTGATAATTCCATATATATCAAATTCAATTTACTGTTATTTAATTTTGAAATATTTACTTAATAAATCCAATATCATTTAAATAAAACTTTTAAACTTCAAACAATTGAATGTTCCTTAAATTTATTTAAACTTGATATATTCATTTAAATCACCTTAAACCAAAATCAAGTTATAAAATCATATCCTTTAAAATCTCAAATTCAATAAGTTTCAAATTGATTAAATTAAATAAATTCTTAATTAAATATCATTTCAAACCAATTTCAATCTATCTTCTCAACCTTAATTTATTAAATCATTATAAACTCTATATTAAAATATAATTTAAATAAAATACTTAACCATATTATATTTTAATAAAATCAAACTTTATTGTTAAACTTATTCTATTTTGAAACAAATTTACACATAGCTTAAAATCAAGAATTTAACTATATATAAAATAACACTTATATAATATCTAAAATCAATATTTATTTTAAACCTTATATTTCTTTCCAAAACCCATAAAAATCATTTTCAAAATATTTATATATAGACCAACGGTGTTTGTATATAATTTTCTATCCTATGGTCAAGTGATACGGATATTTATCATTTCAATCCGTAATTCAAATATATACGGGTTATTTCAACCCGCAATCCCAAATTAAATTCAATGAAAATCGCTTGGGTTTATCATTTCAACCCATAACGATTTTATCCTATTCTACAGATCGTTTGGGTATGTATCATTTCAATCCATAGTGAATTCTATACTAACAAGGAACTTGCAGAGTGATAATAGATATGATAATAATATAACATGCATGTATCATCAATATAAATAACAGATGATGGTGTCAGATGTCATAGATGAACAGATACAGATAACAGCATATATATAGCAACGTTAATAATTAATAGTAGCATATTTCAATTGTCGTTTCAATTGAAATCAAATTTAATAAATATAAGAACGTTAATCGTGATTGATTGCTAACCTTTCGAGGCTAGAGGAAATAGACTACACGAGGGTTACGAATCCAAGCACAAATTCCAGAGTAAAGTGAGATGGGCACGAATTCGATGATCAAAGCTGATAGCAAGGAGTCGATGAAAATGAATCAAAATCAGCTTGATAGAATGAAATGAATTACTCTATTATATTACTTTCTTAACAAAATTTAAATTTGGAACTCATTAACACACACACACATTTTCAAATAAATATTAAATCTAAATATCTATAGAAAAATCTCTATATATTTATTAAAAGTCAAACTCTGATATACTCATCGATATATAAATTAGTTTAAACAACTTATAAAATATAACACTTTAAACAAATAATACACACACACACACATATATCACTGAAAGTGTGTGTGTGTGTGTGTAGACTGTAAAACCTATATTTAGACTTACTTATCAACAAACCACAACACAACTAATATGTGTATACAACATATATATAGAAGAACCACACAGTATAACATATACTTTTAAATCAAATTTGAGTATAAGTAAAAATTTGTACCTGTATATATATATATCGTGTAATAGAGGAACTGCACACACACAACAAATAGTAAACTTCTAATACAGTTTATATTATATAAAACTGTACATACTTTTAAAACAAAATATCTATTATGCGTAAAAGATAACAGTTCACAACTCAGAACATATGTATATATATACACACTCTATAAAATCAACCAACAACCAACAGTTAAAACTGATAAAAATACAAACACGATATGTAACTAAATATGGGATTATATATATATATATATATATATATATATATATATATATATATATATGCTAACCTTATATGACAAATATATATATGAAGTAAAATATAAGGCAGAGCATCAAAAAAAGAATCATAACTTCCAGGTTGGAAAAAATAAATATATATGGCTTCAAATCCTATATATACTAACTGTATAGTATGTATATAGCTAACACAAAAAAATATAAAGCACTAAACACGTATAATACCATCACTCATTATAAAAATATAACCTTATGTATTAAAAATAACAAAGTCTCATATAAAATCAGATCAAACAAAAAAATACTATAAAAATTTATACAAACCCGAAATAACTATTGGAATAATTGAAAATATACATAACGAATCATATAATATGAAACTTACTTTTTTTTAGGAGAGAGCAAGGATGCTCGGCCAGGGAGGAAGAGCAGACGCGCATGGGATTAGGTAGGATCTGGTGATGTGTGCTTGGGTTGTGGTGAAGGTCAGGCTTGCGGTGGAGGAAAGATGGGGCGTGGATTTGAAGATTCCTGGCGTGAAGGCTTGGACGAAGCAAGGAGTGGGAAGAAAGAGATAGAAGGTGACAACACTGGGAAAGAAGATGATATGGAAAATTTATATAATATATTATATTTTGTATAGTTTTAGAGAAGAGAAACAAGCAGGCTTTAATAATTGAATGGTGGAAAAATTTGAAAGGTCACGCACGAATTAGTAGGCATTTTAAAAACTAGTAGCCATTGAGTTTGAATGGTGGAAACTGAATGATCACAAAGAACAAGAGTCGTACAGATAAGGTTATCAATTCTGCTGGTTCCGTTGTGCACCAGACTTCGAAACACAACATTGAATATATCGTAGAGATTAACACAACGATCCGACCAAAATGGTATACAGATATCAGCGATAGGATCATCCGATCAAAAGTCGATATCGGTACCGAAAATGCTGCGATTTTGCCGAAAATAAGAAAAACGGGGTTGGAGAAGTCAAAATTCGGAGAAACGAGGCATGATGTCTCACTCAGAAGATGATTTACAAATTTTCTACAAAAAAATATTCAGGTTCGAAATTTTTTTTATTATCATCAATTTTGAACTGATATAAATAAAATTAAAATTACACTAGAAAATAAACTTTCATATATCAGATGAAAATTCACCATTTCCTATGTTTAAATAGACGTATTCCAAATATCAAATTTATATTTCAAAATTTTATTATTTAAAATTTAAAAAATTTCAATTAAATGTATTATTAAAACAAATAAAATTATTAAAAATTTACAGGTCATTACATATTTTAATTCATTGGAAAGTAGTGTGTTGCGATGAAAATTTCTATAGACTATCAAGTTCAGATTCATAAATAAAAGTCTTTTATCTTTTAAAATAATAAGAAATAACAAGGAATACATCTAAAAAAAGAGATGTATAAAATAGGGATATTTTGCCGTATTTTGTACTATTTAATTCAGTAACTACAAATATAATTTCTTGTAATTCCAAACGTAACATAAATTCCCTATTTGAATAAGATATAGATATTTACAATGTTAACCTTTCCTTTTGAGGGAGATGTAATTATAATGCATTAAAATGTAGAAATTTCTATGTATCAATTAAGGAATTGAAGCTATGATAATAATAACGGTTAAATTGTAATATATATATAGATGCATGTGTATATATATGCAATAGAGATAAGATGGAAACCAAATAGTAAACGAAAACAAGGTAGGCAAGTAATAAAATGAATAAAGGCAAGAAGTATATCTAATATACGGGTATGGAAAGTCCACTAAAAAAGGGTGGGTGGTAAAGGTTAAAGAGAAATAGAAGTAAAAAATCAGTAATGAGAAAGAAAAGGGTTAGTGCATAATTTCATCTACACCAACACCTGGAGATCCAAAGGAAAAGCTAGTTGAATTATTGGCTGCGATATGAGATTACTAGATGTTATGTAATTAAGCTAGAGTTATGGAAATGTTGAACTACAGAGTCATGATGATAAACGAGAGGAAGATTAATATTGGAAGTAAATAACACCAAGACTTTATAGTGGCTTGGGCTGAAAGTCCCTATGTCCACTGGCCTTTTCTTTTTTAGAAACTCTTATATTGCCGAGAGGCTTATTACAATAAGCATTTCTACCATTAATGAGTTTTGAATAGAGCTCTATTATAGGAAAGTACACTATGATTTTATGTCAGTTCTTGCTCATGCAAGAAGATCCTTGTGTTTTGGTATTGCCACCTATTTATAGCTGATTTGTTGTAACACCATTGGTGGAAGGTTTGCTATTTGGATTGCCAAAGTTGTTTATTGAGTGGCTATGATCTGAGCTTGTGCTAAACATCTAGTGGTTCTACTTAAGTGACGCAAATTAATGACGTGTTTCTGTCTAAATGGATTTTTGTATTTGGGTTGTGCTTCATCTCATTGGCCATCTTGAACGTAGATTCTTACCACCTTGAATTGATGCTTTGGGCTTTAAACCAACTAACGGGCTGCCTCTTTCGACTTTAGGAAGATAATCACTCTTTTTTTGGTATTGGAAATTTTCGTTATAACACTTGCCCCTCAAAGTTTACTTCATATGTGAAATATGGGGTGAACTTTGAAGTAAGCGGGTGTAGTTCATTTTTCTTGATTATCTTTCAAGTTCAGTCATCTCGGTTAAGGTCGAGCTTAATTTGCTGCCTAGGGATAAGAACTAAGCTGGTTGCTTTGGTGAAGTGAAAAATAATTAAAGGTTTTGAAAACCGAAAGGTGAAAATTTTAATTTGGACCATGTGGTTAAAAACGTCAAAATTATATTTGTCACTTGAAGCCATCAAGGCTAGTGATGAGTGAAATTGTTTGGGCACCAAGAGGCAAAATCTGAATTGGGACTGTTAGGTCAAAACTTTTAATAAATTCTATACTTACTACTTGAAACCATCTAGGCTAAATAATAAGAAAACTGTTTTGGTGTCGAAAGATAAAGCCTAACTTGAGACTATGAGATTAAAACTTTTAAAACTATGCTTGACACTTAAAGCCATCCAGGCTAAGTGGTAAGCAAAATTACATTAGTGCTGAAGGCAAAATCTGACTTGGGACCATAAGGTCAAAATGTTTGAAACTATTCTTGCCACCTTAAGCCATCTAGGCTAAGTGGTAAGCGGAAGTATATCGATGTGAGAAGGCAAAATCTGATTTGAGATCGTAAGATCAAAATGTTTGAAACTATGTTTGTTACTTGAAGGCATTTAGGCTAAGTGGTAAGCGAAATTACTTCAGCGCTGAAAGGCAAGATCTGAATTAGGACCATGAGGTCAAAATGTTTGAAAGTATGCTTTTCACTTGGAGCCAATTAGGCTAAGTGGTAAGCGAAATTACTTTGGTTCCAAATGAAAAAAAAATCTGATTTGGGACCATGGGTAAAAGTGTTTGAAACTCTGCTTGCCACTTGAAGCCATCTAGGCTAAATGGTAAGAGAAATTACTTCGGTGTTGTAAGGCAAATTTGATTTAGGACTGTGAGGTCAAAATGTTTGAAATTATGCTTGTCACTTGAAGCTATCTAGGCTAACTGGTAAGCAAAATTAGTTAGGTGCTGAAAGACAAAATCTGATTTGGGACCATGAGGTCAAAATGTTTGAAACTATGCTTGTCACTTGAAGCCATTTAGGCTAAGTGGAAAGCAAAATTACTTCGACGTCGAAAGGAAATTTTTTATTTGGGACCGTGAGGTCAAAATGTTTGAAACTATGCTTGTTACTTTAAGCCATCTAGGCAAAGTTGTAAGGGAAATTACTTTGGTACCAAAAGGCAAAGATTAAACTATACTGTAAGGCCGTGGAGATTCTTGCTTCGCGAGACTTGTGAAGCAGAGAGGCCGAGGTTTGATTCTGAAAGGATGGGTCTTGATTTTGTATTTAATGCTTATGATAACCGTCACGGTTCTATTAGTTTCTCTGGAAAAGTGTCTCCTTTTTTATCCTTGATGATTTGTATCTTGAAATTGCCACGTTTATTATATGGTTAGGATCTCACTGACTAGATAATCTCCATCATTTGTTTTGGGATTTAAATAAACTCTTCCTCTTTCCTTCTTTCTTATTATTATTGCTAATAGTTGCCTCCACCATTAAAGCTTGGAAATCTTCACAGATTACAACAAATCTCTGACTTAAATAGTAAGTCTTTGATCCTTCATATGATTTTATCAGTATCTTTTACCGTTATCACTATCTGCAAGCATTTCCCTCTTTTTTATCTTACAATAAATTCGTTTTTGATCACAATTATGATATTATCGATTGATTTTGATTTGAGGGTATTGATTGATTGGCTAATCCATGATGCCCATTATTGTAACACTCCATATTTTTAGTAACATTATTTAGGAAATCTAATTATCTAAATTAAATAAAATAATTTATTGATTAGGGGATTAAGATTTGATTTTGATAAGGGGTTACCGTGCCATATAAATGAATGAACAAAGATAAAAATGTGTTAGGATATAAGTAAGGGCAAAATAGGAAAAAGGGGCTTCCTAATACCCAAAGCCCTTAGCCGTGTATCATCACTTTCATTTCATTTACAAAAATCAAAACTAAGTAGAGGCCGACCACCATTTTCAAGAGCAAGAGAAAGAAAGGTAGAAGGGGAAGCTTAATCAACATCAAATTCATTTCAAATCTCGAATCTTTATTCTCAAGCTAAGGTGAATAATGACTACATCTTGTTTTCTTAAAAGTTTTCGGTTTTAAGCTAAATTCGAACTGTTTTGCATGATTATGCCATGTTTTTGATAGGTTAAATGTTTATGTATACTTGTTGATGATTTATGCTTGTTCATATAGATTTTATGATATGTTTTGATATGAAAACCCTATAAATAACATCCAAATGCCTTGCGATTTTAGATTTAGATCAGTAATGATATTTTAGAGATGGTTTCAACTTTTATAATTTTCTGAATTAATGTGAATTTTATATTAATTTACTAGTGTAGAAAATGATTGATTGGGTTATAAATAATTTACGGTTGAATTACAAATAATTTTGGCTTGAAATTTATATATGTTAGAAAACATATTTAAAAGGATTTTCTGGAATTTTTGTAGAATTTTCCAAAGTGTTTTGATTAATATATAAAATCATTTAATGTATGATACTTAGATATTTTATATATTTATAAATGGAGAAGGGTTATTTTGTAAAATAAAATTATTGTTTATTTTTGAAATCTTGGCAGCACTTTTGAGAAGGAAATTTAGCAACTAATGAAAATGTGATAAACAAAGTAGGTTAGTTGAAAAGTGTTTCTCTTTTAAGTTAAAAACAAAATTTACACGTTTTTTGCATGTTCCGCCACTTTCGGTACCAGGGGTTCCGACCTATACATTTTGCCACTATTGCTATCGAAACCATTGTGCATGGTATCAATACATTTGGTACATAACGATTTGGATAGAGGCGGAAGGTATAGGATCCAAACGTAGGGTTTCGAAGGGGTCAAAGCATGCCTTTGTTTTAAAATGAAGTAGCGTCTGCTTTGCTTCGAAGAGTTAGCTTTCAACTGGGTTGGCTTCCACCTAGTCAAATGATTTCAAAGGAATGGTTTTGAATGGGTTGCGCTCTTTTGTTTTAAGAAATTCTTTCAAAGGGGCCGAAACCCCTAGCTGCCACTTTTCCTACCTTTCGAAGTCAATAGGTTTGGAAGGTATACTTTGTTTTTAAACATGGTCACTTCTTCAATGCTCTCCGAAGGTTGGTTTCAACATCATCACTAATTTACTTAGGAATTCTTTCGAAAGATAGGCTTTCAACTTAAATGATTTTAATGAACCTTTTGCTCTGTTGAAGTATAACGCAAATGGTTTCGAAGGAGATGGTTTAAAGGGCTTCGAAAGGAGTTTATCCACAAGTTGTGAATTGAACCCAAGTGCTTTCGAAAGTTGTTTTTTATAGAGGTTTTGATGCTTTCAAAAGGTTTTTAAAAGGGGTTTCTAAGGGGTGGTTCCCCAATGGTTTTGAAAGGTTCGAAAGGGTATTTTTATATCTGTTTTGTAAGGGCTAAAAGGAAGGCTTTCTAATGGTTTCGAAAGGCAGTTTTAAAGTTTTTTGAGATAACATGTCTAAGGTTTTATAGCTTTCAAAGGGTTTTTTCAAGGGTTTCAAAAGGTTTTGAGAATGGTTCCGAAAGGAAGATTTTGGCCTTCCAATCTGGGTGAAATAAAGGGTTTTACTTGGTTTCGAAAAAGGTGCGTTCAATGGTTTAGAAAGGGGTACTTTCAATGGATTCGAAAGTGGTACTTTCAAAGGTTCAAATGTTTTCATCAACTAAGGTTGGAGTAAAGTATACATATATAACATGTCAAGGTGATTTTGAGTAAAGCATAGAGTATATGTATTTTCCTTGTGTGAGTTAGGTTTAAAGGTTTTAAATCAGTTTGAAAAGGTTTTCAAGGCAAATTTATGGGAAGGTTTCCTTAAGTAAAATGACTTAGATATTAAAATATTAGATGAGACTAGAATATGGTCGTGCCCTATACATTAGCTATTAGCCCCAACTAATTTAGTCCAGAATTCCAGTGTGTAAGGCTTTGTCACAAGTAAGACTAAAATTATGATAACACCTGAAAGGGAATATATGTTTGTATACAAATAGGTTATTGGTGAGCCCATAGAACTATTAGGATCAGGTGACCCTGGGAGATGTTAAGATAGGGACAAACTGTCCATAAGAGGAGTATTTAACAGATAGTTAAGGGCGGGCCATCCAAAAGAGGAATGTCTAACAAGTGTTAGATTATTTTGTTACATTGTCTGGTAAGACCGAGTCAATCCAAGGTTACAAGTTAGCTAAATAAAACTATAATGTTTGAACAGATAGTTCATTTATTACCCGACATGTATGTTTATACGATATGCTTTATAGTTTTAGCCAGTTTGGTTGCAGGATAAAAGAATTTCAAAAGGTATGTGTTAAAAGGATATTAGTGAGGAGAAACCCGTTCCGCTAAGCGGCGTGGTCTCACTTAATATCAAATGGCCGAGTTGTATAGTATTATTCACGCTAGGCTTTATGTCTGACTCGAAGTTTATGTTTTTCTCGTTAAACTCTTGGGTGCTCAAAATTGATTTGACTAGGTTAGGGGTTGAGGTTTTAGTAGGTTGACGAATAAAGCTTACAGAGACGAGCAGGTGGCTGACGGATAGCTTTTAGGAGTTGCTGTTTTGTTTTATTCCGCTGTGTTTTATTTAAGATAGTTATGTCTATATAGAACTCTGGTCAACCAAGGGGGCATCATCATACGTCTCTCTTAGCGTGTTTGTGTAATAATTATATTTTGGGATTATGTAATTTGAATGTGAAACATGTGTTTCAAAATGTAATCAGTAAAATTTTGTTTTGAAATCTATGATTTTGTTTCATATTCAAGTGCTTTTGATATTATGGATACCATTAACATAGCCGTATTTAATCTTCGGAAGTTAATACTATGGATGACTGCAACATCTGTGGTGCTTAGCTTTGGGCCTCTAGATAGGGGATGTTACAACTTGGTATCATAGCATAGGTTTATGAAAAATGGGTATGGGATAACGTTATAGAAACATACTTGTATTTATTAGATATAAGTATACGCTATATATTTAGTTTCCTATCTCTCTTAAGTTATTCTTCTATATCTCACGAGGCTTGAATACAGATTTGGATGCTAGAAGAAGAAGAGTTAACCTAGGAGGAGAAAACATCACAAATGGAAATGCCTGACCAAATATAAAGAGGAACCATGGTCGGGCTAAAGCTGAAAATGTTGATGTTGGGATCCCATAAGTGGATATGAGGGCTATGTATTAGTTTTTCGTGAACATGACGCAAGCTAGAATTGATGCTAGAGTGGTTGGAGGAAATGCTATGGGAGAAGTTTAGGAAGATCTGATTGTCAACCATTATGCTATTTGAGTAGAGATTATGCCAGGCTTGGAGAGAAGCCGTTCATTGGAACCGAAGATGCTATAGAAGTGGAGAACTGGTTGCTACACTATGAAAGGATATTTACCGACATAGGGCTCAACGATGAGCAGAAGAGGAGGCTTTCTTTTAGATAGCTTTAAGGAGTGGCTTTATTTTGGTGGAATAGTGTATCTGTTGATGTGGATGAGGAGATAATGACATGGGCAAAGTTTAAAAGTTCCAAGAGAGGTTCATGTCGGTGATGGCGATGTCTATTTTGATCCAAAAGTTTGCTGAGCTAGAGCAGGGAGAGATGAATTTTTTGGAGTATCCTAGTAGGTTTGAAGAATTGGCCAGGTACGGTTATGCCACTATTGATACAGTGATGAAGAGGAATGAAAAGTCATCAGGGAATTAAAGCCTGAATTGGCTAGGGCTACCTTAACGTATATCAGAGATCCTTGTGAGGTGGTAGTGGAGATAGCGTTAAGACATGAAGAGATGCTTGCTTGTTTGGAGAAGAAAAAGGAGAAGGAAGTTTAGGTTGGTCAAGGTCAGAAGAGAAAGTTCTTTCACAAGAAGGTTGCTCAGAAAGGTGGAGCGGCGAAGAAAGGGAAGTATGAAGTGGGTTATTTTAAGTGCGACAAAAAGGGGCACTGATGAATGTCATACTAGAAAGGCTAAGGAAGTGATCAGGAAGAAGAATATTAGGTGCTCTAATTATGATCAGATTGTCCGCTATAAGAATCAATGCAAAGAGGCCGCTAAGGACGGGAAGGTAAAGATGTATGCGTTGGAGCCTGCTACTTCGAAGCCAACAGTGCAGGAGAAAGGAAAGGCAGTTTGGGGAGGTATGCTTCAGATTCATGGTATACTTGTCAGCATTCTGTTTGAAAATGGTGCCTCACATTCTTTTATATCTCGATGTTTAGCAGATACGCTTAACCTAGAACCCTCATATTTAGTTACCTCCTTAAGGATTGCAAATCCGATAGGAGGCTATGCGATACTTGGAATGAAGTGTGACCACTTGAGTTTGATTTTTTAGGTCATGCCTTTATTTTATTTTTGCATGTGTTAAGGTTTACAATTATATTGGGTATGGATTGGTTAAGTAAGTATTATGTTAGGATATTTTGCCATGATAGGAAAATATCACTTAGACACCCTGACTGTAGTAATTGGATTGTATATACCATAGAAAACCCTAGTTGTGTGGTGAATGCTTTATTGGGTGTTGTGGAGTTGGAAGATGAGTTGAATAAAGTTTTCATCATTAGAGAATTCACAGATGTCTTTGAGCCAGTAGTAGGATTGCCACCGAAATGAGACACTGAGTTTCAGATAGATTTGGTACCTGGTGTAGAACCGGTAAGTAAACCTCCAAGCCGAATGATACCTACAGAGATAAGAGAGTTGAAGGTGCAGTTGATGGATTTGGAAGGTAATAGTTTTATCAGACCAAGTGGTTCATCTTAGGGATTAGCCATAGTGTTTGCCAAGAAGCTGGACGGATCGTTGAGGCTATGTATCGATTATCGTAAGTTGAATGAGAGGGAGGTAAAGAATCGATATCCGTTGCCCAGGATTGATGATTTGTTTGATCAATTGAGTGGATCC
This sequence comes from Allium cepa, assembly GCA_030765085.1. Classification (NCBI taxonomy): domain Eukaryota; kingdom Viridiplantae; phylum Streptophyta; class Magnoliopsida; order Asparagales; family Amaryllidaceae; genus Allium; species Allium cepa. The sequence goes on along the minus strand of CM060945.1, from coordinate 970,480,821 downwards.
AAGGTATTCTCTCAGTTGGATTTGGCTACATGTTTCCATTGGCTTAGAGTAGCAGAAGATAGTATACCTTTGAAGGCGTTTAGGACTCGATATGGATTGTACGAATGGTTAGTTATGCCATTCGAACTAGCTAATGCATCGACATTCTTTGTAGACTTGATGAACCGAATTTTCAGAGATCACTTGGATAGATTGTATTGGTGTTCATAGATGATATTTTGATATACTCGAAGGATGAGAAAGAACATAAAGTTACTCTTAGAGTGGTTCTTTATACTTTGAGAGAACATCGGCTGAAGGCAAAGTTATCGAAGTGTCATTTTCGAAAGAAAGATGTTAATTTTCTTGGTCACGTGATTTCAAAGAAGGGGTTGTCGATCAATCCAGATAAGATCGAAGCAATTAATAATTGGAAGAGTCCATAAATAGTGACAAAGATAAGAAGTTTTCTTGGATTGGCTAGATATTATCGGAGGTTTACAAAGGATTTTTCGCGGATAGCAGCACCGATGACCAAGCTAACGTGAAAAGATGTAAAGTTCGTGTGGATCGATAATTGTAAGGAAGCATTCTAGAGCTTGAAACACTTATTGACCCATGCACATGTATTATTTGTTCCAGAAGGAAATCAGGATTTGGTAGTTTATACATATGCATATGGAACCGGATTAGGAGTTGTGTTGTTGCAGGGAGGTAAAGTGATTGCCTATGCATATCGACAGCTTAGACCGCATGAGGTTTGATATCCACTGCATGACTTGGAGTTAACTGCAGTTATTTTTGCATTGAAGATACGTAGACGTTACCTTTAAGGAGAGATTTTTAAGCTCTATACGGATCATAAATCGTTGAAGTATTTTTTCTCTCAGAAGGAGTTGAACATGAGACAACAAAGATGGTTAGAGTCTATTGCTGCTTATGATTTTGGAACTTAGTACACACCAGGGAATGGCAACAAGGTTGCAGATGGGCTTAGTAGGAAGCATCAGAATACAGTATTGGCTATGGTAGCATAATGGAAAGACTTGGAAGCGTTGTCGACTTGCAAAGTGCAGTGGAGATCCGAGGTTGGGTCTAGGAGAGAATCTGCTATGTTATCTTGTTTAGAAGTCCGACCAGTATTGATTGAGATGGTTTCTTCTAAACAAGAAGAGGATCCAACGTTAGTTGAAAGGATCATGAAGTTAAGGGATGGAACGGAGAGCAATGACTTGAAGTATTTCAGTCTTGACCAAAGTGGGTGGTTAAGAAAGAAGGGTAGATTATGTGTTCCAGATGTGGGAGACATAAGGAAGGAGGTTTTGGAGCAATGTCATCGTTTAATGTTCACTATTCATCTTGGAGGAACGAAGAGGTATTATGATATGAAGAGAAGTTTCTTCTGGGAAGGAATGAGGAGGGATGTAGGCTTATGGGTGAAACAGTGTTTGAACTGTCAACAGATGAAAGCCAAGCATCAGAAGCCATGTGGGTTACTTCAGCCGTTGGATATTCCGGTATGGAAGTGGGTTTCTATTTCTATGGATTTCATAGACGGGTTGCCAAGATCTAATAGAGGAAATGAAAGTATATGGGTTATAGTGGACACGTTGACCAAGAGTGCCCATTTCATTCCTGTATTGGCTAAGTTATTTATGAAGAATGTGCTTAGACTGCATGGAATTCCTAATAGTATTGTTAGTGACAGAGATTCCTTATTCATTAGCGAGTTCTGGAAAAGTCTACATGAGAGTTTAGGAACCAAGCTTAGGACAAGTACCGCTTACCATCCGTAGATAGATGGGCAAACAGAAAGAGTTCACAAGATCTTGGAAGACTTGTTCAGAGCTTGTGTATTAGATTTCGAGGGATCATGGGAAGATCACCTACACCATATAATAATAGTTATCAGACTAGTATAGGGATGACACCATTTGAAGCATTGTATAGAAGACCATGCAAATCTCTCACATGTTGGTTAAAGTCCTTAGTCCTAACATGGTAAGAGAATCTGCAGAGAAGATTGAGCTGATAAGGACAAGAATGAGGGAAGCTCAGTCTACGCTGAAAAGCTATGCAGATAAATGGAAAGGTTTAGAGTTCTCTATTGGAGATCATGTTTTCGTCAAAGTATCGCCGATGAAAGGTGTTACCAGGTTCAGGAAGACAGGGAAATTAGCATTGAGATTCGCAGGGTCGTTTCCTATTTTAGAGAGGATTAGGAAACTCCGTACGAAGTAGAGTTACCGAGTAGTTTGGCAGGAGTCGACATGTTTTCCATGCGTCTCATCTGAGAAAATGTGATAGGGATCCAAACACTGCTATAGCACCGACTGTGTTAGAGGATTTAGTAGCGGAAACAGACTTGACTATGGTTAAGAAGCCTGTCCGCATAGTCGCGAGAGATGAGAATAAGTTGGGGAACAAGACAGTCCAATTAGTGAAGGTCCAGTGGAGTGACGATGATAGAGACTGTACTTAGGAGACTAAGAGCCGGACTAGAGACGCTTATTCTGATTTGTTTGATGGTATGTTTACCTTTGATTGTTTTGTTATGTACCTTATCGTAATTTTAAGGACGAAATTCTTTAAGGAGGGGAGATTGTAACACCCCATATTTTTAGTAACATTATTTAGGAAATTTAACTAGCTAAATTAAATAAAATAATTTATTTATTAGGGGATTGATATTTGATTTTGATAAGGGGTAGCCGTGCCATATAAATGAATGAACAAAGATAAAAATGTGTTAGGACATAGATAAGGGAAAAATAGGAAAAGGGGCTTCCTAATACCCAAACCCTTAGCCGTGTATCATCACTTTCATTTCATTTATAAAAATCAAAACTAAGTAGAGTCGGCCACCATTTTCAAGAGCAAGAGAAAGAAAGATAAAAGGGGAAGCTTAATCAACATCAAATTAATTTCAAATCTCAAACTCAAGCTAAAGTTAGTAATGACTATATCTCATTTTCTTACAAAATTTCATTTTAAGCTAAATCCGAAGTGTTTTGCATGATTTTGCCATGCTTTGATGGATTATATGTTTATATATACTTGATGATGATTTATGCATGTTCATATAGATTTTATGATATGTTTTGATATGAAAACCCTACTAAATAACATCCAAACGCCTTCGGATTTCAGATTTAGATCAAAAATGATATATTAGATATGGATTTCAACTTTCATAATCTTCTAATTTTTTATTTGATTTTATATTAATTTTCTAGTGTAGAAAATGATTTTTTGGGTTATAAACAATTTACGCTTAGATGATAAATAATTTGGGTCTGAAATTCATATACCTTAGAAAACGTATTATAAAAATATTTTCTGAACTTTTGTAGAATTTTACGAAGTGTTTTGATGAATATATAAAATCATTTAATATATGCGACTTATATATATATTTAAAAAAGGAGAAGGGGTATTTTGTAAAATAAAATTATCGTTTATTTCTGAAATCTTGGCAACATTTTTGAAAAAAAAATTAGCAACCAATGAAAATTTGATAAACAGAGTAGGTTAGCTGAAAAGTGTTTCTCCTTTAAGTTAAAAATAAAATTTACATGTTTAGCATGTTCCGCCACTTTCGGTACCAAGGGTTCCAACCAATGCGTTTCGCCACTATTACTTTCGAAACTAATGCACATGGTATTAATACATTTGGTATGCAGCGAATTGGATAGAGGCAAATGGTATAGGATCGAAATGTAGGGTTCCGAAGGGGTCAAAGCATGCCTTTGTTTTGGAATGAAGTAGCCTACTTTGCTTTCGAAGAGTTAGCTTTCGAATGTGTTGGCTTCTGACCTGGTCAAATGATTTCAAAGGAATGGTTCCAAATGGGTTGTGCTCTTTTGTTTTAAGAAATGCTTTCAAAGGGTTCGAAACCCCTAGTTGTCGCTTTTCCTACCTTTCGAAGTCAATGGTTTCAGAAGATATACCTTGTTTTCAAACTTAGCCACTTCTCCAATGCTTATGGAACGGTGGTTTTAATACCATCACTTCCTTTCTTAGGAATGATTTTGAAAGATAGTCTTTCAACTTAAATGGCTTTAATGACCCTTTTGCTCTGTTGCAGTGTAATCCAAATGGTTTCGTAGGAGATGGTTTAAAGGGTTTCGAAAGGATTTTTTCCATAAGTTGTAAATTAAACCCAAGTGCTTTCTAAGGTTGTTGTTTTTAAAGGTTTTAATGCTTTCGAAAAGTTTAAAGTAAGGTTTCTAAGGGGTGGTTCCCTAATGGTTTCGAAAGGTTTGAAACGGTAATTTTCTAATTGTTTCGAAAGGGCTAAAAGGAAGGTTTTCTAATGGTTTCGAAAGGCAGTTTTAAAGTGTTTTGAGATAAGATATCTAGGGTTTTATAGCTTTCGAAGGAATGGTTTTTCAAGGGTTTCAAAAGGTTTTGAGAATGGTTTCGAAAGGAAGGTTTTGGCCTTTCATCCTAGGTGAAATAAAGGGTTTTACTTGGTTTTGGAAGTGGTGCTTTCAATGGTTTAGAAATGGTACTTTCAATGGATTCGAAAGAGGTAATTTAAAGGTTTAAATTTTTTCACCAACTAAGGTTGGAGTAAAGTATATATAACATGACAAAGTGATTTTGAATAAAGCATGGAGTATATGTATTTTCCTTATGTGAGTTAGATTTAAAGGTTTTAAATCAGTTTGAAAGGTTTTCCAAGGAAAATTTATGGAAAGGTTTCCTTAAGTAAAATAAATCAAATATTAGAATACCAGATGGGACTGGTATAGGGCCGTGCCTTATACATTAGCTATTCGCCCCAACTAATTTAGTCCAAAATTCCGTTGTGTAGGTTTTTGTCATGGGTAAGATTAAAATTATGATTCCACATAAATGAGAATATATGTTTGTATACAGATAGGAATTGGTGAGCCCACAGAACCATTGGATCAGTGACTCTGGGAGATGTTAAGTTAGGGATATGCCGTTCAGAAGGGGAGTTTTTAACAAGTAGTTAAGGATAGACCATCCAGAAGAGGAGTATCTAATTGGCATTCGATTATTATTTTATGTTGTCTGGTAGGCCCGAGTCCGCCAAAGGTTAGTAGTTAGCCAAACAAAACTATAGTGTTCGAACAGATAGTTCATTTATTTCCTGACATGTATGTTTACATGATATTGCTTTATAGTTTTAACTGGTTTTTGTTATAGGATAAAATGTTTGCAAAAGATATGTTTTAAAAGAATATTAGTGAGGGAGAACCCGTTCTACTAAGCGGCATGGTCTCACTTAATATCAAATAACCGAGATATAGAGTATTAATCACACCAGACATTAAGTTTAACTCGAAGTTTATGTTTTCCCCCTTAAACACTCAGGTGCGAAAAAATGATTTGAGTAGGATGAGGGTTGAGGTTTTATAGGTTTTAGGAGATTGACAAATAGAGCTTAAGGAGAAGAGCAGGTGGCTAACGAATAGCTATTTAGGAGTTGCTGTTTTGTTTTGTTTTTTTATTCCACCGTGTTATATTTAAGATAGTTATGTCTATATAGAACTCTGGTCAACCATGGGAGCATCATCATATGTCGCTCTTGGCGTATTTATGTAATAATTGTATTTTATATGAACCTAGGATACGATTATGGGATTATGTAATTTGAATGTGAAACATGTGTTTCGATATCAGTAAAATGTTGATTTGGAATATGTGATTTTGTTTTATATTCAAGTGCTTCTGATATTATGGATACCATTAACATATCTATATTTAGTCGCCGGAAGTTAAATACTATGGATGAATGCAACATCTATAGCGTTTAGCTTTGGGCCACTAGATAGGGGATATTATAGTTATCCTATAAATTATGATATTGTCCCTAGACCGAATTTTTCATCAATTGGGTCGATAATTGCCTTATTGACAATTTAGTTTATTTTGAGAGAATTTTGAGTTTTGAGTTTTGAACTTGGGCTGTAGGACCAATTTTCGGCCTAATTCCTTTTGTGAATCATAAGACCTTAAATTTTTTTAATATAAACTTTAGAGTTCTTACTGAGTAGTTAGCTTAACATTGATCTTCTTTAGACCCTTCAATGGATAAAACGGTAACTGATCAGAATGAGTTAATGAACTAGATCGAGAGCTATGTGATTAAGAGGGTTGAGGTTAGGGCTCCTAGCCTAGACGACAATTGGAGTGAACCCCCTAAAGAGTTCTTCACTTGGACATTAGCACATTAGCACACGGAATATCGCTTTCTCTTGTCCCCCTGTTTGTCGACATTCTGAAATTTTATGGGCTTAATTCAATTCAACTTGGGGTGATCTCGTATAACACTTTATCCGCTTTAGCAATTTTATATCAAAAGATAGGGTACCAAAACATGACCACTTCCGAGATTCATTACTTACACAACATGCATAGGCCATCTAGTATGTCATTAATTCCTGTGTATTTTATTTGATTTTAGAAGAAGATGCCTTTGATTAAACCGCTTAATAAAGTAATAACTACCCACTAGTTCTACTTGAAGACAGATGATCCTTGAATCGTTACTAAGTTACCAAAGACTTGTAAGTTTTCAAAATTTTCTTTTCTGAAATGCTCTTGCTTCTAAAATTTTATCACATCGTTCCCTAATATCTTTTTTGATATCTGTAGCTAAACTTGGAAGGGATAAGGCTCCAACCCTCGGGGATCTTTTCAACTCTAGGTATGAGGAGGTGGTTAAAATTTTAAAAGGGAAAGGCTAAAACACGTTGTTCTTCCCGAGGCCAATATCAAGGCTTATGGGTTACAATTGCCTTTGGCTAGAGTTCTTGGATACGATCCCCCTTCAACAGAAACCATGCCCTTAGATGTGATTGATCCATGCAATTTGTTGAAATCACTAACTCCAAAAACACCCAGGCCGAAAGGAGAAATGTTGTAGCCAAGGGTAGGCCTTCGTTTTAAATATCTTATAACATGTGTTCTAGTATATAAATTTTATGAAATATAACTTACCTAACCGACCCATTTCCTCTTTTTATATGGCAGTGGTTTTTGATGATATATTCAAAATAGGTGGGTTGCTATTGAATAAGTCATCCTCTTCCAATTCTTCTCGACCAAAACCAACTCTAGACAATCCATCCGCAACTAAGAAACATAAGAGAAGCATCCTTTCTTCTAAAGCCATACCTCCCCAGACACCCTTGTTTTGACTTTCTCCCTAATGGATCATGTCGACCAAGTGATTGAGGTAACCTACTCAACTATCGATGATCATTTACCCTAGGTTGTGTCGAATTCTGGAGTGGAGTTAGTTGATGACATTGGTAGTTTCGAGAGGATGATGAGTGTGGTGATGGAGTATCACCTCGGAGTAAAGGTTTTCTTCTTTTTTATGAAACGTTTATCTCTTTAGTTTCCATAATAACATTTTTTCTTTAGCTTTTAAAAGACTTCTCGGTTCTGCATCGAGTGTTTCAGAAGTTGAAGGGAGAGTTGGGAGACAATTGGCCGAATATAAAGAGAATGCCAAGTCTATTGGGAAACAGTTTGCTGAATACAAGGAGATGCCAAGAATGAGGCTCGAGATGAGAGGAAGAAGTAGCTTCTGGAGCTGAAAGCTTCCGAAATTAAAATTATAGAACTAGACAAGTCTTCAAAAGGCTGGAAGGCCAAGCATCAAAAGATCAAAGAAGAGTTAGTGAAAGCCGAGAAAAGGGTCTCGGGCTTGTTTGCCAAGGAAGAGGCTGAGAAGGTGGCTATTGCCGAAGCCTTTGGAATCCTCTACAATGCATATGAGTACAGATGGGATAATGGCGTGACTCTCTCTATATGCTCTAATCCCATTGGCAAAGGGATTAAATAGATCTTTTCCAAAAAGTATGAGGAAGTGCAAGCTTCGACAGCTGTTGGCACTCAAAGGATGATGAGGGTAGAAGAGAGGTACTCTATGATTCTGAATCTCAGGGCTCCTACCGATGATGTTCATAATTTTGGTTTGTAATAACTCTGATACACTTTCTTTATGCCTTTTTTTTGGTAATTATTGACTTTTGTGGTATTTCTATTTAGTGTCGAATATTCCCCCACTATCTTCGTTGTGCCCACTCTGAAGTACGTTTCCCGTAACCGTCTTTAAATAGAGAAAGTCAAATTTCACCTCTCACTATGAAGTGTTAAGGAAAAGGAGCCAAACTAGAAACTCGAGGTTGTTAGCAACCATAGGCACCTTTAAAACTCAATTAAAATCTTATAGGCTAAGAAATGTAAACTTGTCCAATAAGATCGAGGAGGTATAGAGGACACATGACTGGTCCTATGTCGGAACGATTAAATCCCTTAGGCTTAGAGGTACTAGATTAACCAGCCAAATCTTGGATCTTAGGAATAAATTAAATCTCACTTTAGATAACTGAGATGAGGTCTTTCAAGAGTTAGCTCTACTCTCTAAACTGCATCCAGGAGAATCACAATTGAAGAATCAAAGCTTATCTTTCCTTAGAAGATTCTATGATCCAAGGATAACTATAACTCCAGGAACCTTTACTGGTTATCAAAGTGTAACCCCACCTCCCTTAGCTACTATCGAAGGGAGGACTCCTAAAAGTGAACATGTTTCGGAATATGTCCCCAAATGTGTTCTGCAAGCCAATCTTAGGTTGCCTCTAGTAGACACTTCTTCGTCGGAACTCTCTAGAGTAGTTCTAGGAAGAACATCACTTTTTCCAATATGGCCGGACCCTCGGGGTCCTTGTTGATACTAGAAGTAGAAGCCTTATGATCATTTTAGCTACTAAGGAGAAATTTCCCTACCTCAGAGGACCATGAATTCTATACTCTATTTTTCTATATACTATCTATATTAATTCTCTATGGAATGAAATAGAACTATTCTTATGATGACTAGTCTTTTCTGGTTCTAACTTAAATCTCTTTTTATGGGCAATCATGTCCCAACTGCTTAAGGTTAGGGAGACAATTCGCCTCCTTGCAATGGAGTCTTGATGATAAGATAGCCGAATTGATGAAACATAGTCCTAATCTCTATGCTAACATCTATGATGTCTTGAAAAATAAATAATCTTTGAAACGAACTCTTGGGGAACTATCCAAAAAGATGTATGTCATCCCAAAGGCAGTGCTGGTTACTGGTTAGGCTCCATAATAAGTAATTTCAAGGTTATGGGAGTCGGAGACTACTCTTAGGCAATAGTTGGATGAAGCTCACTAAGAGCTTTTGACAATCAAGCTGCGAGAACTTGAAACCGATAGTAAGCATATCAACGAAGTTATAGTTGCAGACCCTTCAGCTTGAGGAATAGGCAAGGGTAGAGGGTATGCACCTTTGGAAATTCCTTCTTCTCACAGGACTACAATTGTCTCTTTCGGGTCTCCTTCCCAACACTCCTAACCTGAAGGAAGTTCTTCCTTGTCCCTGGTGCCTAATGCATTAAACATTCTTATTTGTACCAGGAATGGTCGAAGAATCTCGTTCAGGAAATTTAAAAAGGAATGGATATCTAAGGCATATGACAAGATGGAGGAGCATTTCAAATCTCGCTTAGAGGGGGACCGTGAAGGAAGCCGAAAGTAGGATTAGGGATGTGTATGAAAGCTTATGAGACGCTGTCCGTTCTTCATTTCTTCTGTATATTGTGTTCCAAATGTACTAATAATCACTTGGATAATCTATCTATAACATTGAGGTCCCATTTTTTCTTTTTGGTTGACTATTTATTGAGCCGTTTTGCTTGTCCTTTTTAATTCCACCTTGGGGTCCTTCTTGCCCCTTGGCGTCTCGCCGTATTGGGGTTTTAGATGTCTATTCTTACTGGCTTGATGGCATCCTCATGGCTCGAATTGGGATTCTTACCCAATGCTCATTTTTATTAGAAAGTATCCTCCTAAAACTCTAACCTTATTAGGATCTCTATCCTATTTTGATCTTATGCATGATACTTCTCAATCATGGCTTACTATTACTGCGAACCTAACCAATATTCTCATCTACCTAGGGATCTACCTAATGCATAGTACTACATGACCACGAGTCACGATTAAAAGGAATCTACCCAATATTCTACTCTTCACTAGGAATCTACCCAATGAATTCCACTTCTCGTCTATGGCTCACAATCATTAGGAATCTACCCAATACTCTAATCTTACTAGAAATCTACCTGATGCATGGCACTTCTCATCCATGGCTCACTATCAATGGAAATCTACCTAATATTCTAATCTAACCAGGAAGCTACCCAGTGCATAGTACTACTTGACCATGGCTCACTATCATCGGGAATCTACCCAATATTCTAATCTAATTGGGAATCTACCTAGCGCATGGTACTACTTGACTATGGCTCACTATTATTAGGAATCTAACCAATATTATAATCTAACTCGGGATCTATCCAGTGCATGATTTCATTTGATCATGACTCACCTTCAGCATGCATTTCACGTTTTGACATCTATTTAAACCCAGGTGATATGGCCTTACACTTTATAGCGCATCATTGTGGGGGTGCTCTTATGGCGAGTTATACTAACTTATCATTGGGTCCAATCAATAGCCACTTTTGGCAGGCATCGACCATCTGGTGGGTATCGTCCATCTACATCTAATTTTGGCTGGTATCAGCCACTTACATCCACTTTTGGCTTGTGTCAAACCCATTCTAAGTTACGGGTTATATGGAAAGTTAATTATAACTTGGTAAAAGAGAAATAAAATACTTTGTAAAAGACTTCTGAAATTGAGTAGTTAGTAGGTCTCATTATTTAGTAGAAAACATATTTAGTTTAAGTTCGAGAAAGGGAATTGTTGAGAAACTTAACATCTTTAAGAAAAAAATAAAACTTTTTATTGACCTCGTTAGATGAACAGAAGGGTTTTGACCCTTGGACTCTAAATCCAGACAGGACAATCGAAAATAACTAAAAGAGAGACATACAAAATAGAATTTCATGGGTACTGTTATCCCGCCTTTTGGCAAGGCCTTTATATCATCGACTTGGCTAGGAACGTATGGTTATCAATAACCCTTAGGAATGGCGATTCATACAATACTATAGACGATGATCTGGTAGATTCGATCCGAGTTTTGATCGAGGTGCAATCAGCATTAAGTAACCCGCATACCCATGAAGTTATATTTCAAATTTGGAGTCGATCAGAGTTCGTATGCTCGAGTTATGGAAGAAGCAAGGATTTATATGGATCGATCAAGAACGATCCATGAAACAGCTCAAATCATCAAAGAATGATCAATATCTCAAAATGCACAAGGCCAATTCATTTGAAACTTCCAAAGCATTAACAAAATGAAGAATGGGGCCAAAAATAAATGATCACAAGTGACAAAGTGAAGATTTGAGGATGGCCGATCGTTTTTTCCAAACCATCAAAATGATCAGCATATTTCAATGCATGATCCAAGTACAACAAATAACGATCTATATTTCCCAATTTACAACTCAAAATGATTCCATATTTTAGGAGCAATGTCAAGAGGCATGTCGGGCCTCTTGGTTCATTTTCAGGATCCTTACGCTGCTGGTTAAAGGAGACGTCATTGTAATATAGTGCTATATTTATTTCTCCATTGTAATCAAATTGATAAGTGATTAATAAATGCCGATACTTCAAAGTGGATGTAGACATACAACGCCGAACCACTATAAATCTCTTTGTTTCTGATTACTTCTCTTTATTGTTGTTGGTTTAATCTTTTCCTCGGTTTAATTTTATCTTCTTCACTTACTTCTCTACTAAATCTATTCATGGGTATTTGTGAACAATTTTGGTGCAAACATTTTGATACTTTCATTGAGATCCTTGATTCTTAGTTTTCTAGGATCCCTTTATTGCTACTGGATTGGATACATCCCCAAATGGAGATCTACTATAATCTTCAGAAAATTGCTCATACTATTCAAATTTATAGAAATCTAGGCAAGGCTATAATGGTAAGAAATATTAGATACACTTTTCAAAACGTGGAAGGAAATGAGAATACCGGCATTTAGCAAGAAGATCCAAGCAATCAACCAACAAATGTGAATGCTGATCTGGTTGAAGTTTAGAGTCCTATTGATGCTGTTACAAGAGCTGAATTTGATAATTTAATGAGAGACCTGATGGAGAGCTGTCGACATCTAAATCAACAAATTCATACCAATATCAACTTGATTAACAAAATCAACCAGCAGTAGCAGGGAAAATCTAGGAGGGATCCCACCCCATGCTCGGAATTGGAAAGCTCTACTTTATTGGATGGATATCATAGACATAGGCATCGCATACCTGGTGGATGTCATGTAGAAACTTCAAGACGTTAACAGGTAGACCATCACGGTCTGCTAAGAATGGTCAGTGCTGATCCCTCTACTAGAGAAGGAAACTTACCTATACATGCTTGAATTCAAACTGGAGCTGCTAAATTTTGTTTGGATGATGGAGTCCGATTGAACGCTGACCAGGTTCTTCCCCAGAATGACGATGAAATGAATGTACAAGGCGTGAATTGGGAAGATGGTGAATGAGGAAGACATGAAACGCCCCGTAGACATCGATCGGACCATTCATATGAGGTGGAACATGACCACCACTTGGCACCCACCATCCAAACCCTGGACTTGTCGATAGTGATCAGATAGTGTTGGATCATAGGTTTTGATTGATGACATGAAACAACAATTCACGAATCTATGACTACGACAGCATACAGACTCAAAGTTTGGTTCATATAGTTACATATTTTAACAAGAGCCATCAAATCTGTATATAGAGTCTAGTTTAGTGCTTTGTTAAAATCTTTCCTCAAGAATCATCATCCACATTCAAATAAACTTGCATGCATATTTTAATCGAATTCAATATACATACACATGTTCTTTAATTTATTGAACTGCGCCATTCATTCGACTGACCAGGTATATTCAGTCGACTGAATCTGCAGTTATTTTTTGTATATAACATGGACCAATCGACTGAACATGCCTAGTTAGTCGATCGAGTCTGCGTATGTGACTTGTGCATTATTTGAATTCAGTCGACTGACCAAGCACTTTCAGTCGACTGAATCCTGTAACAGTTCAATATTATGAAAATACACTTCTTATTATCAAAGGATATCTTCTTTCTTAAGTGTTGCATCCGTTAGCTTTTAACAGAGAATTTTTACCATAGGATGTAACTTTTGATGCACTATAAATGCACTTAAGTTTCATTGATCAAATAACCGAATTTTCTTTTCTTTCTTAATCTATAGTGCATAGCTTTCCTGATTCTATTGCTTACAAAATTCTATACAATCATTGCTTACAATTCCACTTCTATATTCTATAATCAATTCTAATCTTCCTACTTTTCACACACACATAATTATACACATCATTCTTGATGAAAATATTATAGGAAGGGTGCACTCCAAGTGACAAATATGTGTTATTAAGAACATATAAAGTCAAGTTAATCTAGTTTGTAAGAAAGTCCTATTCGGTTGCTCAGGCGGTCAAGTCATGTTCTATTGCTCAGGCAATCAAGTCTTGTTTAGTTGCTCAGGTGGTGTAATACATGTTCCTCAAGGTTAAGTGAGGGTTGCTAGCTTTAATTGCAGGAGGAGTCTGGGACTGGATGTAGAACAGGAGTCTGAACCGGTATAAAAATTCTCGGTATCATTTTACTTTACTGCTATTATTTTTCGCACTATTTATTTATTATATTCCATATTGCTCGATCCTATAGCACAGTCACTTTCATTTGGTATCAGAGCAAGGTCATCATTTAACCATAACATGGTTATCTGCTACCAACACTATCTTCCATGAAGGTCAATCTACTGCACGACCACCTCTATTTAATGGAATGAACTATAACTATTGAGCTAATAGAATGAGAACTTATATAGAAGCAAGTAGTTTTGAAACTTGGAACATTATGCAATCTGAATATATTACAGCTACTACTGAATATTCAGCATGGTCTAACACACAAAAATTAGATGCTTCTGCAAATGCTAAAGCTATGAATATAATATATTATTCATTAGACAAAAATGAGTTCAATAGAATAAGCATGTGTAAAACTGCTTATGAAATTTGGCTTACACTTAAAGTTACACATGAAGGTACTAACAAAATAAAACAGAGTAAAATTTATATGCTCAAAAATCAGTTCTAGAATTTAAAATGAAGCAAGATGAGACTATAAATGAAATGTACTCTAGATTTCAATATATGTCATTCTTTGATAGCATTAGAAGAAACATATAGATTTTGATATTGTTTCAAAAATCCTCAACTCTTTAATGGATGAGTGGGAACAAAAATTCTTAGTAATCGAAGAAGCTAACAACATTTCAACCATAAAACCAGAAGAATTGATAGGAAATCTAATGTCTTATGAAGTTAATCTTCAGGCAAAAGGAGTACAGGCTCAAGATAAGAAGTATATAGCTTTCTGGGCAAAAAAAGATGAATCAGATTCATATGAAGAAGATATAGCGTTCATTGCTAAAAATTTCAAAAAGATTTGGAAATTTAGAAAGAGCAACAAATTTAGAAATAACAAGAACAGCTCCAACAACAGTGACAACACCAACAAACCATCATCATCTGCTCTAGAATGTTATGAATGTCACAACAAAGGCCACATCAAGTAAGACTGTCCTAAGAAAAGGAAAGACAAACATAAGCACAAGAAAGACAGATTCAAGAAGAAAGATTTCTCTATCACTTGGGATGATTCAAAATCATATTCATCATCAAATGGTGACTCAAAAAGTGATGCAGAATAAGCAAATGTATGTTTTATGGCCACAAAAGATGAGGTGAGTGATCTAACTTTTGATGATCTATTGGAAATCAACTCAGAATTACTTGATAAGCTAAAAGACGTCAAAAGAAAATACAAAGGATCTCTTGAAAAACTGAATCGAACTAAAATTGAAGTAGATATGCTAAGAGATGAGAAAAAAATCTTAAGAAGAATTTGAAGTTACTCAAGAATCTTGTTCTAATATGACATCTCAACTCTCTATGTTCTGTCAAGAGATAGAAACTCAAAAAGAAAATAATGATACTTTACTAATTGAAAATCATGATCTTAAACTAATATCAAGATTTTAGAATAAGATAACTCTAGCCTTAAAACAAAGTTAGATGATATTACTAAAAATGTCTCTAATTTCAATAAAGGCAGGGAAAATCTTTCCAAAATTATAGATAATTCTCAAAATGCTTCAAATAAAAGAGGACTAGGATATAAGCAATCTTCTAAATTTATTCCAAAGAAAAATAATTTTTCATATTAAAGAAATAATAATAAAGTTGAAAAATCTAGTTCAAAAGTTTCAAAATTTTCTAAATCAATTAAAATTTGGGTTCCTAAAGCAAATAATTCTTTGATTAGGGATAAGTATATAAAATCTTTTATAAAAAAATGTCATAAAAATAAAGATTTTATTTTCAAAAGGAATTCTAAACCCTCTTGGGGTTGGCTTCCTATGATCTAACTCTTAGGACCCAAATAAAATGGTGGGTACGAATGTTAATCCTATATTTTGTAGGTACCACCGAATAAGAGAGGAAAATGGATACTAAAAAGTGGTTGCTCAAAACACATAACATGAAACAAAGGGATGCTAACTAACATTTATCATCATTTGTATCTTTGTTATATGTTATGCATCTTTATCATTGTTCGTAAATATTTTCTGCTTTGAGAACTCTCCTTTTTGTCGATGACAAAGGGGGAGAAAAGATTAACTATTTACAGGAATACATAGCATAGATTCAGGGGGAGAAAACTATAGCATAATTGTAGGAATATATTGGGGGGGAAGATAAGTCAACAAATCTGGTCGAAGATTCGTCCAAAACAAATGGAGTTGTCATCATCAAAAAGGGAGAGAATGTTAGATCATAGGTTTTGATTGCTGACATGAAACAACAATTCACGAATCTACAACAACGACAACATCCGGACTCAACGACTCAAAGTATGGTTCATATAGTTATATATTTTAACAAGAGTCATCAGATGTGTATATAGAGTCTAGTTTAGTGCTTTGTTAAAATATTTCCTCAAGAATCATCATTCACATTCAAATAAACTTGCATGCATATTTTAATCGAATTCAAAATACACACATATTCTTTAATGTACTGAACTGCACCATTTAGTCGATTGACCAGGTATATTCAGTTGACTGAATCAGCAGTTATATTTTTATATATGTTTGCACAAAAAATGGACAAACACGTCAAAGTCGTATGATTTAGTTGATTTTATGTTGTTTTCAATGATTTGGATGAGTTATGCAAATAAGTAAAAAAAAGGGGCTAAATTGTAAAAAGACACGTAGATTTATAGTGGTTCGGCCAGAACGTGCCTACGTCCACTTTATATGTTATTCTCTCTTTTCTTTCAGATTACAAGTACAAAGCTTTGTATACAAGTATATGAAAGTTGTTTGAAAGTTCCTTCCGTGCTTGAGCCCTCAAACTTGTCTGCCATTGTTGTACCCCTGCCCCTCTATTTATAGAGTGAGGCTGGGGGCAGGAGTCTTGGATGTATATAGTTGCTGATGGGCCTGGGCTAAAGCAATCTGGTCTGGCATATCTGGTTCGGCGAAGCTTGGTTCGGTCGTGCTTGGAGTGGTTGATCCGGAGGTCTATTCGGTAGAGGGTGGAAAGATGGTTGGCTCGGCAGGGAAGTGGAAAGGAGGTCCGGTATTGAAGTGGAGATGTGGTCCGGTATTGAAGTGGAGATGTGGTCCGGTATGGTTTGGGGGAAGGTTGGTTCGGCGAGGCTTCATTCGGCATGGGACTTGGACCGGTGAAGCTTGGTCCGGTGGTATGCTGAGAGGCTTTGGTTCGGTGTTGTCTTGGAGGAGGTTGGTTCGGCGTGGGTTGGCTCGGTGGTGAGTGTTGGTTCGGCAGGAGGTTGATTCGGTGGTGAGTGGTTCGAGTTGGTTCGGCATGGGGTTGATTCGGTGGGTGGTAGATATGTACCCAACAATATATAACACGGACCAGTCGACTGAACGCACCTGGTCAGTCGACTGAGTCTGTACATATGACTTGTGCACTTTTTGAATTCAGTCGACTGACCAAGCACTTTCAGTTGCCTGAATCCTATAACAGTCCAATATTATGAAAAGGCACTTCTCTTTAATAAAGGATATCTCCTTTCTCAAGTGTTGCATCTATTAGCTTTACATAGAGAAATCTTACCAGATGATGTAACTCTTGACAAATTATTAATGCACTTAAGTTTCAATGATCAAATAACTGAATTTTCTTATCTTTCTTGATCTATAGTGCATAGCTTTCTTGGTTCTATTACTTGTAAAATTCTATACAATCATTGCTTGCAATTCCACTTCCATATTCTATAAGCAATTATAATCTTCCTATTCTTCATACGCACATAATTATACACATCATTCTTGAGGAAAATATTAAAGGAAGGATGTACTACAAGTGCCAAATCCGTGTTATCCAAAACAGAAAAAGTCAAGTTAATCCAGTTTGTAAGAAAGTCATGTTCGGTTGCTCAGACAGTCAAGTCCTATTCTGTTTCTCAAGCGGTCAAGTCCGGTTCAGTTGCTCAGGTGGTGTAATATCTTTTCCTTCGGGTTAAATAGGGGCTGCTAGCTTTAATTCCAGAAGGAGTCTAGGACTGGACATAGAATGAGAGTTCGAACTAGTATAAAAATTCCTGGTGTCATTTTACTTTACTGCTATTATTTTCTGCCCTGGTTATTTATTATATTCCACATTACTCGATTCTATAGCACAGTCACTTTCAGACAGTTGGTAATGGAGAACCAGGGCTTGACATATGATGATGGGGGAATCTTGAGAAGCCATACCCTATTTACTGATAATGTTCTGCACGCAGAATACCTAAGGAGATTCAACATGCCATTGATGCCTATCTACGAGGGAAAAACCGACCCCAGGCAGCATATTATGAGATACAAATGGCTGATGGATTTTGCGTGAGCTGATGATGCGACTAAGTTCAGATGCTTTCCCATAACTCTCTTTGGAATAGCACCGATGTGATTCACGAGACTACCCCTGCGATCAATTTCTAGATTCAAAGATTTGGTACCAAGTTTGTGGAGCAAATCTGGATGCACGCGACTTGTCCTGAAGATGTGATGTCCCTTTCCAGCGTGATTCAGGCTCTGGGAGAATCATTGAAAGATTATTTGGAGAGATTTCATATGGCTTTTACGGAGGTTAGTAATTCAAATTATCAAGTGATAATCATGGCCGTGATGAGAGCAATTGACCTAGAATCTAATTTTGGTAGCTGGTAATTCACCCGTAACGTTGGAACGCTTTTATGCAACGGTGGCTCGGTTTTTGACAAAAGAGGAAGCTAGGTCCCTTAGAAAAAAAACGTTGCAAGACCAAATGGAGAAGGGATACAAAGTAACAGTGCAATAAAACAGTCAGATGACAGTTCTGGGAAATTCCAAGTGAATGTTTAGAATAAACTAAATCAACAAAAGAGAAATGGAGAGAAAAATCGAGAACAAAAAAGGGATTTTGGAAGATTGAAGCCTAGGATTCCAATGTATAATAATTACACGCCGATGAATACGTCATTGGAGAATATTTATCCATCTACCTGCAATACCATGCAGTATAGGAAGCCACCTCCAAAAGAATCAACAGAGAAGCAAAACAGACTGGGAAATACTGCCAGTTTCATGAGTGCTATGGGCATAACACAAACGAATGCGGACATCTCCAGGTAGTTATAGAAAAGCTGATTCAAGAAAGTAAATTACAATATTTTTTGAAAGCCTCACAGGATGGCAAGCATGGGACTTTTGACCCCAATCGAGGACAAGCTCCATATAGGGATGAGGAGCCTACACGGACTGGTGGAAGACTGGTGATAAATATGATACTCGAAGGACCGCATCCGGCAAATAAGAGTTGGCAGGAGGTAGAGCAATATGCTAGCGCAACTATGCATGTGGACTTTGAATGCTGTTCGAATACAGAAGATGGAACTCCGGCAAAACAGCAACATACAATGGCAGATGATATTGTGTTTAGGAATAGAGATGCAGACAAAGCAGATGCTCCAACAATTGAACCAATGGTCATTTCATCAATGATTGGCCTCGCTTTGGTAAGAAGGATATTAATAGATTGTGGAAGTTTAGTAAATATAATCTTCAAAAAGGCGTGTGATCAGGTGAGGATGGAAGTAAAAGACTTAAACCCGTCTAAGGCTTCTATTCACAGTTTTAACGGCGTTGCAACTGATGCAGTTGGTTATGTAGAGTTACCTGTAGAATTGGGAGAAGGTAAACGAAGGAGAGTGCAGATCTTGCCGTTTTTTGTTTTGCATGTTGACTCTCCACGCAATGTTTTTCTAGGTCGACCGACCCTAGTTTAATTCCAAGCAGCTCTTGCACCATGGTTTTTGACATTGAAGTTTCCAACTGATAATGGAATAGGGGTTGTTAGTGGAGATCAGACGAATAGACGTGCATGTTATGTAGCTGAGTTGAGGGAAGCTTAGTGTAACGAAAAAGGTAAGGGCGTGGACAGTCCACATCCAAGCTACCAAAGATTGACAACTAGCGCCAGAGCCTAGGCTCAGGCATCACAGTCAGTTCTATAGAGATATAGATCCAAGAGACGATGAAGAGGAGCCCAAAGAGACCAAGGCTGCACCAGCTGAGCTGACAATCAATATTACAGTTAGCCACGACAACCCATCAAGAGTTCTAAAGATTGAATCACATCTCATCCCCTCGATGAAGAAGGAACTTGTTAGTTTTCTCTGAGAAAATCTAGACATGTTCGCTTGGAATCATTCTAATATGTGTAGAATCTCGCCTATCATTGCAAGCCATGCATTGACAATCGACCAGAGGTATGCCTCGATAAAGAAAAAAGGCACAGCTTGGATCTAGAGCAATCTGCTGCTCTCGAAGAGGAGGTTGATAGACTAAAGGTAACGAATTTATCCATGACGCCATCTACGCTAAATGGGTATCTAGTCCCGTGCTTATAAAGAAAGCAAATGGAAAGTGGAGAACATGCGTTAATTATTCAGATTTTAACAAGGCATGTACAAAATAAAGTTTCCCCCTCTAAGGATCGACCAGCTGGTAGATTCAACCATGGGCCACGAGTTTCTATCTTTCATGGATGTGTACTTGAGATATAACCAAAGTTTGATGCACATTCTTGATCAAAAGCACACCAGCTTCCTTACTGATATTGAACTATATTGCGATGTAGTAATGCCATTTGGATTAAAGAATATGGGAGCAACTTATCAGTGATTAGTTAACATGATGATTAAAGATCAGATTGTTAAAGATAATGGAAATATATGTGGATGATATGCTCGTTAAATGACGACGATTAAGCAACCACATTAGAGATTTGGCGGAAATATTTGACATCCTTAGATATTATAAGATGCAGATTAATCCTTTGAAGTGTTGCATCAAGAAAATTCTTAGGCTTTATTGTCAATGCTCGTGAATAGGCTAATCTAGAGAAGATTCAGACTATTCGCGATATCCAAGCATCGAGAACTATTAAACAAGTGCAAAGGCCGAATAGGAAAGTTGTTGCCTTAAGTCGATTCATCTCTAGAGCTATCGACAAGTACATTCCTTTCTTTGATTTAATTAGGAAAGGGAAAAGAAACATCTGGTGGATGCAAGATTGTAAAGACGCATTTCAAGCTCTAGTGAATCATTTGAAGAGACCTCACATCTTGTCAAAGCCGGTTAATCATGAGGATCTGTACATTTATTTGGCTGTATCGACACACGCTGTAAGTACCTCATTGATTCGCAAGGAGGATTCAAAACCTTAGGCTGGTATATTAAGTCAACAAATGACTAACATGAGCTACAAGGAACTATCAGAAAATAGAGAAACTAGCACACTACTTACTAATTGCATCACGGAAGCTTCATCCGTAACTCCAGGCGCATTCGATTAATGTTTACACCGACTGGCTGTTATGACAGGTCCTACAGCGACCTGAGACATCTAGAAGGTTACTTAAGTGGAATATAAAGCTCAATCAATTTGATATTACTTCCCCCTAGGAGGGCAATCCAGGGTCAAGCTTTGGCAGATTTTATAGTAGAGTTTATTGTGCAGGATAATCCTTCGGAAGGAAATAAAATCCCCACAATACGGTGGAAATTGTATAATGATGGAGCGGCTAATAATCATTGTTCTGGAGCTGTAATAGTGCTTGTAACTCCTGAAAATTAGGAAGTTTGTTATGGATTAAAGCTTGATTTCCTAGCAACAAACAATGAAGCTGAGTATGCAGCTCTAATTGCTAGACTTAAACTAGCTAGAGAACTTGGAGTAAAATCTCTCAAAATCTTTTGCAATTCACAGTTGGTAATGTATCAAATTAAGGGGGATTATTAGGCTAAGTGACAATGACTTGCCTCATACCTTACCCAAATCGCATACTCCACAAGACTGAAATAAAGAGGCTGATTAGCAAAGTTTGCTAGTACTGGCGACGCACAGCAGATGGGTTTGGTTCTGGTTGAAGTATTAAATTCCCCAAGTATAAACATGATAGAAATCCACCAGACACTGGAAGCAGAGCCCGAAAGGAAATCATGGATGACTCCAATCAAAGTCCATTTACTGCATGGAGTCCTACCAGATAAAAGAAATGAAAAGCGTCGAGTCCTTCACAAAGCTTCATAGTATATCATGGAAGTAGGAGTTATGTACATGAGTGGTTTCTCTATTCCCCTAGGCCGGTCTGCTACTCATGATGAGATAAAATGTGTTCTAAGAGAAGTCCCTAAAGGGGAATGTGGCAATCACACTAGGGGCCAAACTCTAGCAAAGAAAATACTCCATTACGGGTAATATTTGCCAACCGTAAATCGATATGCCGTTGATTGGTAAGACGATGTGGTAAGTGCCAGTTATATGCTAACATCCCAGTAGCTCCGCCAACGGATGTCACGCAAATGGTCAGCCCATGGCCATTTTCCATTTGGGGTATAGATATTACCGGCTCCTTACCAATCTCTAAAGATGGCACAAAGTACGCTATTGTTGTAGTTGATTACTTCAAAAATGGACCAAAGCAAAACCTTTAGCCAAGATCACAACCAAGAAAGTAATCTACTTTTTTTTTCGAAACATCATATGTCGATTCGATTTACCATAAACTATTGTAACAGATAACGGGACTCAATTCGACAGTGTTGAATTCGAAGACTTCTTTCGAAGGTATCATATTGAAAAGAGATTTGAAGCAGTCGCTCACCCTCAAGCAAATGGATAGGTTAAAGTTGTAAATAAAATCATAAAATCCATTCTAAAGAAGCGACTGGAAAAGGCTATAGGTAAGTGGTGGAAAAACTCCCTACAACACCGTGGGCTTACAGGATCACCCACGAATCTGTAAGTGGCCATACTCCATTCGCCCTTGCTTACGGTTCTGAAGCCGTTATTTCTGTTGAGGTCGAGGCTCCATCTCATCGAGTGACTTACTACAATCCCAAAACGAATAAAGATCTTCTTTTGAAATCTCTTGACTTTATTGTTGAGAAGATGAGGAAGCCGATCTGAGGCCAGCTGCGCATCGACGCCGAATCGCCCGTTATTACAACATTAAAGTCGGACCTAGTACCTTTGAAATCGGTGATGTCAGTCTGTAATGGGTTTTTCCTACCTCATCACACATTAATTTGATATGGGAAGGACCATATGTCATTGTACAAAGGCTTAGAGAGGGAACTTTCAAGCTCACGAATGTCGATGGCATCACACATCTAAGGCATGAAACAACAAGCATTTACGATGCTAATTCACTTAGCTTATTTCTTTTTCATTTTAATTGTATTTTCTTTTAGAATTTGCTTTATCATTTGATTTTCCAGATATGTAATAAGACAAATTATGTCATTCTTTTCCACTCAGCAAATAAATCCTTGGACTTCTTTGCATTTATGTTTGTTATAGTATTGCGTATCAGTTACACGCGAGACTGAAATAAGATAAAAGAGGTCATGAAAAAATAGATCGCTCTCTAAATTATACCCCTAATTCCTAGGGAGAAATCAATTAATTACAAAAAATACGATCTAACTGGTCTCTGAAATAAATTTAAGTCCCCATAGTGCTGATTGAAAGTGACTATGCTATAGGATCGAAATGGCCAATAGTTGTAAACAATGTAAATGCAGTGGTAGTGCGATATAAACTAAGTTATCTGCTGATGTAGAATATGAGTGTAAAAAGTAAATAGAAAAGTAAATGACATCAGAAATTTTTATATTGGTTCGAACTCCCCTTCTACATCCAGTCCTAGACTTCTTTTAGAATTTAAAATAGCAACCCTCACTTAATCCGAAGAAATAGGTTTACACCGCCTGAGCAACCGAACATGACTTCTATCGCCTATGCAACCGAATAAGACTTGACCGCCTAAGCAACCAAATAGAACTTGACCGCCTGAGCAACCGAATAGGACTTGAATACAAAGTACATTGATTGTCTTGACCTTTTGTGTTCTTTTAACAACACGGTTTTTTCAATTGTAGTACACCCTTCCTTTAATCATTTCCTCAAGTATAATATGTGCAGTTGTATGTATATGAAGATTACGAAGTTTCAGATTGCTTGAAAAAGATAGTTTATGTTTGTGAGCAATGAATATATGAATTCAAGAGAATAGTAATTTCAGAAAAGACGAATCAAGTAAAAGAAAGAAAGTTGAGTTATTTGGTCTTGAAATTCATACATAAATATAGTAGATAGAAAGTTACAACTTTCGGTGAAAAGATGTTATCAAACAGACGGTCATAACCTTCTTTGAAGAAGAAAACTATTCATGAAAGAAAGTATCTATTCAGAAAATGACAATTGAAACCAGGTCAGTCGACTGGTCTATGAACTTCAGTCAACTGAATTTGATAATATAAACATGCATATATATGTGCATAAGTTTAGTAGACTACCTATAGATATTTAATCGACTGAATGACCTTGTTCAGTCGACTGAATTCTGTTGATAAACAAACATTACCTTAGCTCATTTGGTTAGTGAACTTGTCTTCTAGACTAGTGACTTGGGTTTGAGCCCTGCTCAATGCATTTTTTGAAAACTTGATTTTTTATTTAAAAGATGATTTTACCAATGATTCAAGTCTTGCTTCATATATTATTGTTATTATTTTGTTTTGTTTTATTTTTTTAATAATTTTTTATTACTTTTGTGGAATGTTTCAAACATGAATGTTTGCGAACTACTTGAGGACAGATTTTAACATAGCTAAAACTGGACTTTGACTCTAAACAACATATATATCTGAACCATACTTTATATTGTTGAGTCCGGTCTTCATAGTTCATTTTCGTAGATTCATGAATCTTCGTGTCGGTTGAATTTCTTATCATTAATCAAAACATAAATCCAACGTTCTCCCCCTTTTCAATGATTATAACTCCATTTTTGATGTGAATGAATCTCGACAATATTTTTCCGTAGTTCTATATCTCCCCCTGAATATATCCTAGTCTTATCTTTCAGTTTCTCCTGTGAATCTGTGATTTTATTCCTGCTAGAAATAGTGTTAGAGCAATATCTTTCTCCACCTTTGTCATCGACAAAAAGGAGAGTTTATATGACGACATAATTCTATTAAATATACGAACATCATTTAAAATTCCAAAATCTATCATTTCCTTTTGTTTCTCCAAGTACCTGCAATAAATAATGATTATTTTGGTACCCCCTTACTATGTTAAGGTCCAAGAGTTATCATAGGATAAAAACCTTATCAAAATAGGTGTGGTTGTACCCTCAAAAAAAAATAATGAAACAATTTTTAAAAATAACTACTACTAATAATCTAAAGTATCAGCAAAAAAAACATTCAAAGCATATGATACCCATGTTTCTTATAATTTCCTAATTTTTAGAAAACCATACCCAGTTGTGTGTGATTGGATCTTTATAGATATAGTTTTCATTACAAATCACATTCTTATAATAGTTGTTAATATAAAGTTGTTTATCATGATCAATCATATTAGCTGGAATCCATATCTTAATACTATTAGCCATTAGCTTAGTACTTGAAATATAATTTCTATCATTTCTAAACAAAGTATTATTATGACTGTAGTTGATTTGAAAACTATCTTGGTTACTAGTACTAGCACTAAAATTAGTATACAAGAATGCATATCTAGTACTGTTTTTACTTTCAGCTTATTTATAGCCCAAATTGCTTTTACCATTGTGAGATTTCGAATTTGTAACTAAGGAAGATAAGATATCTTTACCTTTGTTAACATTAATGATTTTTTATTTAATCCTTCAAAATTTTCTTTAGAACAGTAAACTTCTTTTTGCAAAATATTATTATTATCTTTTAAAATCTCGTATTCTTTAAATAATTCTAAATTCTTTTTAATTAAAGATTCATTCTCTTTTCCAAGAGACAAAATTAAAGAGCTAGAATTATTTAAAGAATTTTTCAAAAATGTATTTTTATTCTGCAAAACATTGATTTCCTCCAAAAAATCATTGTTTTTATTTTCTAACTGCTCATTTTCTTTTTGTAGGAAATCTTTTTGTAAAACCAGTTCTTCTATGGTATTTTCAAAACATTTAGTTTGTTTTACCAAAAATTTATTTTCTGCTTTTTAATTGTAAATTTGTTGCTTACAATCTTTTAGCTTAGCTAAGGCAATTCCGTTAACTTTATTCAAAATTGAACAATCTTTTAATAATTCATCATATGCTAACAAATGATCTTTATATAAAGAATTAAAGCATATCGATTGTGATCTGAGTTTAGCCATGAGGCATTTGTTTGTTTGCTCCTTTGATTCTTCTTTATTGCTCTTCCTCTTCCTATTGCCTTGACTAGATCTCTTTGTGTCCATTTATTCTAGGATGTTGTTACGATCTCTAGAATCCCAGGCTCTGATACCAAATGAAAGTGGCTATGCTATAGGATCGAAATGGCCAATAGTTGTAAACAATGTAAATGTAGTGGCAGTGCGATATAAACTATAATATCTGCTGATGCGCAATATGAGTATAAAGAGTAAATAGTAAAGTAAATGATACTAGAAATTTAATGCCGGTTCAAACTCCCGTTCTACGTCCAGTCCCAGACTCCTTTTATTGAATTTAAAATAGCAACCCTTACTTAACCTGGAGGAATAGGTTTACACCGCCTGGGCAATCGAACGGGACTTCTATCGCATAAGCAACTGAATAGGACTTGATTGCCTGAGCAACCGAACAGGACTTAACCGCCTGAGCAATTGAACAGGTCTTGAATACAAAGTAGATTGATTGTCTTGACCCTTTTGTGTTCTTTTAACAACACGGTTTTGTCAACTACAGTACACACTTCCTATAATCTTTTCCTCAAGATAATGTGTGTAGTTGAATGTATACGAAGATTAGGAAGTTTCAGATTGCTTGAAAAAATAGTTTATATTCGTAAGCAATGAATATATGAATTCAAGAGAGTAGTAATTTCAGAAAAGATGAATCAAGTAAAAGCAAGAAAGTTGAATTATTTGATCTTGAAATTCATGCATATATATAGCAGATAGAAAGTTACAATTTTTGGTGAAAAGATGTTATCAAACAGCAATGGTCATAACCTTCTGTGAATAAGAAAATTGTTCATGAAAGGAAGTGTCTATCTAGAAAATGGCAGTTGGAACCAGGTCAGTCGATTGGTCTATGAACTTTAGTCGACTGAATTAGAAAATACAAATGTCCATACATATGTGCACATGTTTAGTAGACTGCCTATAGATATTCAGTCGATCGATTGACCCTGTTCAGTCGACTGAATTTTGTTGGTAAACAAAAATTTCCATAGCTCATTTGGTTAGAGCACTTATCTTCTAAACTAGTGACTTGGGTTCGAGCCCTGACCTTTTTCTAATTTAAAATATGATTTTACCAATGATTTAAGCCTTGCTCCATATATCATTGTTATTATTATATTTTGTTTCTTTAATAAATTTTTATTACTTTTATAGAATGTTTCGAATATGTATGTTTGTGAACTACTCGAGGATAGATTTTAACATAGCTAAAACTGGACTTTGACTCTAATCAACATAGATATCTGAACCATACTTTATATTGTTGAGTCTGGTCTTCGTAGTTCTTTGAATCTTCGTGTCAGTTGAATTTATTATCATTAATCAAAACATAAGATCTAACATATATTGGAGTATAAACATGAATCGGGTGTGAATCGTCTACCCACAAAATAACTCTAAGTTTCCAAAGTGCAGACTGGAGTATAAACATGAAGTGGGTGTGAATTGTCCACCCGTGAGATAACCGTAAGTCCCCGGAGTGCATATTGAAGTGTAAACGTGAATCGGATGTGAATCGTCCACCCATGAAATAACTTTAAGTCCCTATAGTGCAGACTAGAGTATAATCATGAATCGGGTGTCAATTGTCCACCAGTGAAATAAATTTAAATCCCCAGCGTGTGGATTGGAATATAAACATAAATTAGATATGAATCGTCCATCCATGAAATAAATCTAAGACCTTGAAGTGTGGATCGGAATATAAACATGAATCGGGCGTGAATCGTCCACCCGCTAAATAACTCTAAGTCCCTAGAGTGCCGATTGGAGTATAAACATGTTCGGATGAGAATCGTCCATCCGTTAAATAACTCTAGGTCCCTAGAGTGCAGATTGGAGTATAAATATAAATCGGATGTGAATCGTCCACCCGTAAAATAACTCTAAGTCCCCGGAGTGCATATTGCAATATAAACATAAATTGGGTGTGAATCTTCCACCCTCGAAATAACTCTAAGTCCCTAGAGTGTGCATTGGAGTGTCCAACACAAATTAGGTATGAATAGTCCACTCGTGAAATAACCCTAAGTTCCAAAAGTGCAGATATGAGTATAAATAAATAGATGTGTGTAGTTTAACCGTTCACTATTCCATAAACTTTGGACGGAAAATAACAACAGGAGAGTAAACTCACTAAGGATAGAGTTCGACCATCCACTACCTAGTCCAGCTAACCAGAGATTGGGGGCAAGAGTATAATTACCTAAACAATTGAGTTCGACAAGCGTAGCATTAAAGCTCGAGCATAGTATTTGATAGACTTAAGGCCACGACCCCAGGGAGGCCTTGGGATGGATGAATCAAGTCGACATTCGATCTAATAAGCAATGAATCACAAGTACAAAAAATGAAAAACATAAAATCTCAAACATTCGAACAAGCGAATACAAGAATCATACATAAGAATAAAAGAATTCTTATTTATACTAAACTTTGTTGTACATTATACAAGTTTATCTAAAATTCAAAACAAAAATGAAGGGTCATGCCCAAAAAGACACGAATAATGAGAAGAAAAAGTAATAATCTAAGCTATCTACATATCACCACAATCCAAAGATTATTTCTTGGATTTTCTGTCTTTCCTTTGTTTCTTTGGATTTGCTCCTTCCGAACTATTGTTCGACCCTTTTCCACCTCGGCTTCTCTTCGAAAAAGCAACCTCAATCATATGAATTGAGGCGGTATCATCTTTGGAAGTAGGAGGGATGGAGGCTCTCAACACTAGAAGTGGGGGCATATCATCCCAGGGAATTGTCCCGCTAGGAGGGATCATCTAGAGCGGGACAAGGAATCTGTTCATCGAAGCCTGAATCGATAGGCTAATTTTTCACCTCCTTTTCAATAGTTCTTCCCTCTCAACATAGTCTTTCATGCTGAGTTCACCAGTAGGGTTAGAAGAACCTGTGATCACAACATATTCATCAAAGGAAATTTGATGGTCTGGGTTGCTCCCTTCCTTAAATAATGTCTCCATGAATTGACCATCAATAATAAAGGCTTCTTCTTGAGCACTTTGAGCAACGAATAAAGTTGTGACTTTAATGGATTCTATTATGGCCTCTTGTTACTCCAACTGAGACTCTTGTGAGAGGAGAGGAGCAAAACCTGATGGATTCAAAGCAGATCAAAAATAGTCAAAAAGATCAGGAATATCAACTTATAACATTCCAAATTTATGAAAGATGGGAAATTTCAACATAATACCTTCCTCGATATAGCTCCCAAGTTGGGCCCAAACATCCTTAGAACTGCGCTCAGGAAGTGGAGAAATTTGTGGCTTGTCTGGATCATATTCAGGAATGGTTAAAGAGCCCGCTGCGGAGCTAGGGATGACCTGGGGTGCCAGGGGTAATTCAGTTGTAATATCGGGTTACGTTGACCTTGATCCTTCACCCACTTCATGTGAAGATTCAACATTAGACTCTTTCTAGAGTGAGAGCTGGATATCACGCAATATTTTGGGTTCCTTGCCTAATAGCATTTCATTTTCAAGCCTAGATAGGTCGATATCGTCTAAGTTAAGAAGTTTCTTCTCTTCTACAACGAGAAATTCCCAAGCATGCTAGGGTTGGTAGGGATAATCTTCCCCGAGCCATGTAAAATTCCTATGCTCGATAATGTTAGCATTGTATAGAATGAGAAGCAGATTAAGTTCATTCATTATCTCCTCCCTAACTTTATCCTTGGTAACTTCTGCTTCACACTGTATAACTACATCGATATTCTTGGCCCTTTCAACAACCGTGTCCCTCTCATGTTTGATGTTTACCAGTTCATCATAAGCATCTTAAGTGATCTTCTACGCATTATATTTTTCTTTACTTGCATACTCATGCTTGGCATTGAGATTCGGTATCTCCTTCAAGGCCGCGGATTCATTATTTCAAGTTGTATCTTGCTCAAGTGCTATCTGCTGATTTGGATGTTGCAACATTTGAACCATATCAAGATGGCTGGATTTTATCTCTTCCGTGGATTTCACAGCAGCATTAGCTTTTCCTTCGGCTTCTGCTAAGGAGGTTCTAGAGGCTTCAAGCTCGTTTGTCAAAGTGTCAGTGATTCTTTTATTTTGAGCTTCCAATTGTTTTAGTTTTTCATCTCCACCACATGCTCAAAGGAGACTTTTGACATTTTTTCTACTGCCTACATCCATTCGAGATACTACATGTAGATGTCGGTGACACAGTTAATTGTTATCTTCTGAATATGGTCTGGAACCCTTTTCAAGTTGGGAGGAAAATAGGAACCTTCAAAACATAAGTTCAGAAATTCTTCATGGAGCTGTGCTATACGAGCAATTGGATTGATCGTAGAATATTAAATAACAGCTTCAACTTTAATACTTTCTTTGCTAGCCCTATGGACAGTAGCATGTTCATTATAGTGACGACGATCGCTCGGCCCTGAGAATGAGATATGGAACTAGAGGCTGAGGAGGCACTGAAGTGGTTTGAGGACCATGAGAGGGATCGATAGGCAGGTCCCTTTGATCAGATGGCTTTTCGGGACCCTTTGAAGGAGGGGATCATAATCTCGATCGTGTTTGTATTATGGTGGCTTATTCCTATCACCTCTATCTTGATGACACCGGTCCCAACTAGGGCGATAAATGGAATCGTAGTACTCTTGACTACTACGGTATAAACCAGAGCGTGAACCCGATGATCGGTGGTGTATATCCTAGAAGGAATCAAACATGTTCCTCTTCCTCACCATCATTTCTGCATAGAAAAATAGAAATTAGTCAACTTTAAGCGTTAACGAGCATAAAGTTAAGTATAATGGAATGTCGAGGGGTGCAAGTGTGTGCAAGTGTCCTTATGTAACTCCCTAACAAACCAGGTGCATGAACCTTGCGCATTGGTGTGACTTCTTCATTAGAAGTAGGAATCTCAGTGCCAATTCTGGTGGGAGATCCCGAACCCTCGATGCACACATCAGTTAAATGAAAAGCGTCAAGACCATGTAGAATCGATAGGCCAGACAAAATGTCAAGTGTTATACTTGAACAATCTAACAGTTGGGAAGAAGATTCATTTGAACGATTTTAGGAACCATTGAAGCTTGGATTAATCAGAGAGACGACTATTTGAAAATTTATGTACGAACGTTTTCTTCTTTCTCCTATTAGGAACTGAGGGTTGTGTGGTTTGCAAGGATTCGACATCAACCTTAGACAAGATTTGTATCGCCATTATGACTGGGCACATCGCGTCTATGTCCTCCGGCATCAATATCAGTGAATTCTTGAGCGTTCGTGACTAGAAGCACCACTCGATCGGCTCGATTATCCCTTTGGATAATTGTGGACCATGATCTTATCCCGCCATCTGAGCAACTTTTGTTACCCCTAAATTGAGGCCTTCTTCTATTAAACAAACAGTAACGAGACGTTCATCCATAAGAAAATATTCGATATTCTTGTCTTAAAGTGGAGCATTTTTCATAATTGTGCCCATCTCTTCATAAATATTGCCGATAGGCCGAGTGGTGACACATGTAAAGGAGTAACACAGTCAGAAATATGACCTGGATATCGTTTTTCCATGCTAACATGAAAATAGCGAATAACATTTACATCTTTCGAACCATCATCGGGTAAAACCGGGCGGGCAGCGAACGAAGAACCATTCGCTTTTAAAGGCACTTAACTCATTCCACGCACCAGTCAAAATCTAGCACCTCTTCACTGATTCAAGAAATGTAAATGAGAGACTCCCTGCCAGCCGCTTGAAAGTGAAAATGAATCGAATGTCTTCAATGGTTGGAAGACGGTGCAGAAACTCCATAAATACCATATAAGTGCAATTAAGAAGAGTGTAGCCATTTGGGTGGATTTGCACTGGAGCCATCTTTATATAATGAAGAATTTCTCGAATGTATGAATTAAATGGCGGGATGCATCCGGCCCAGCACATGAAAATATTACACGTCGAATACCCTTCTATGGGTCTATGAGACCTATCATCCCACGACGGAACCAATACATCGTCGAAAGAAATTCCATGCCCTACGCAGATTCGGTGGAGGGCATCTTCCTTAATTTTAGAAGCTACCAAATTAGAAGGGTTGTTGAGAATAAACGTGTCCTCTAAAGTGTCGGAAGCGGGATCGATAACCTCTAGCGGAAAGATGGAAACAGTATTAGAAAGGTCAAATTGAGGGCTCAGACTTTCCGACTGTTTTAAATGATGATTAGACGGCGGACTAATTCAGTTGCCAAACTTGATTCTACGTCAGAATTGTCCTTTTTGGAAGATGATCCAACTGGAATAGCTGCAAGGCGCCCAGAACGTCTAGAGCCCATTGCTATTAAACTTAGCAAAAATTATGGTTAGAAAAAGTAACCTATTCCACCCAGTTTATAGTGAGTGTTAATGTGGTGCGGTAAAGTACTATATAATTCAGTAATAAATTGTGCAAAACTGAAGACAAAAAAGACGATGAGACTTCGAGGTCAACCGGAGTGATCGTCTCAACCAATTTTACGTGTCATCGAGAAAAGATGCAGCTTGGGTTTCACGATTGATCATCAGCAAGAAAAAGTTTGGTTTTTATCTAAATTACTGATGAGCTTTAAGAGAATAGTCGAAGATGTTGGTTCATGTCTTAGTTCTAAGGTCATTTGTTAGCAAATATGCAGTTCAAATTGTATGCAGGCCATATGCAAGTCCTAATGTCTGTTCGAGTATGAAAAGCCAAAGATCATCGTTTAGTTCAAGTTCACTAATTTAACTTCCATTTAAAAAATGAGTTCATTTGTAAACAAGGCCGATCATTCGTGAATGCATCCCCACCATCGTTTCCCAAGACTGCGTCATCCGATTGTTCATATTTGCCATTTCAACCGATCATTCTAGTGGGCCTTTAACGCCGATTGTTTTCTCCATGTCATCAACTGATCGTCCCACTTTGCTCTATCTACCTTAAAAGCCTCCAACTCCAAAGCATTATCGATCATTTGTAGGCAATTATCAAGCTTCAACTTCGCAGGGTTTCGCCGATCGTCCATGAACGATCGTAATGGATCGATCATATGACTACTCCATTTCCACTGCATCTTCCTCCTTAATAAACGACTGGTTAAGACCACAATACTATCATCCCTCATCAAGACAAGATACATCACTTTCGCCAGAAACAATCGTATGAATTAGAAAAGATAAAAGCTTCAGCCAATCGAATTGATTATCACAACACTAATGATACTCGAAGTCTCGTCCTTGAATCATAAAGCAAGCTTAAATTCGTTCTACCTATGTTTAAGATCTGGGAAAGGAGGAAGATTTGAAATCGAATTGAAGAAAAATTCGAAGGAGGTTGATAATTTTAGGCATGCAGATCGTTGTCTGTATCGGCAAGAAAAAGAAAAGGAGGCTTGTTTTCTTTGCTTTGAAATAGAACGATACGAAATGAGCTAAAGGAAGAATGAAAAGCATCTAAGTGTTGATGATTTATATAGGAAGATTGTATGCCAATCATCATCGATCCTAAGATTATGTTGATTGTTCTATATCCAAGCCATATGCCTATCATTCCACATACAAACTATATGCCAATCGTTCCACATCCAGGCTATATGTCGATCATTCTATATCTAGGCTATATGCCAATCATTCAGTATCCACAACCTAGCATATGTTGATTGTTTAATAACAAGGAACGAATCGAAATTTATTTTCTAAAAAAAATGATTATGCGTTAAAAAAAGAATACGCATGAAAGAATGATGACCGGTAGAAACTGTTTATAGAAGTTTTTTCCTTTAAACTTGACAACGACTTATGAACGTGTAATCGCGATTAGGGAGTCAGGTACAAACACGTATATGTACAAGTATACGTTTCAAAATTTTATTTTCTGAAAACAACAAAAAACTAAATGATAACCTAGATCGACCATAGGAAAGCTAAAGCTAAGTAGCTAAAGCTTAGAAACTGCTAGAGTCAAAACAAGATGATCGCTAACAAATCGTGATCCCATGTTTATACAATTGGAAATCAACCAATCATCATGACGAATAAGGGAAATACGACCTTCAACAAAAAAACAACTCAATGAAAGGATAAGGACTATTTAATGAACTAGATGGGATTCTTTTAGATGATTCTAGCTTGCAACGATTTAAAGCACGTCATGTTTAAAACAAGACATACTTTAGGGAGCTAATATTATCCGATATTGATGCTGCAGTATCATCAACTTGGCTAGGAACGAATGGTTATTAGCCTTAGAAATCGATTACGTATAATACTATAGACGATGGTCAGGCAGATTCAGACCGAGTCCCAATTGAAGTGTAATCAACATGACGTAACTGGCAAAGCCCATGAAGTTTTATTTCAAATTTTGAGTCGATCGGATTTTGTATACTTGAGTTACAGATGAAGCAAGGATTTGTATGGATCGATTGAGAACGATCCATAAAATAGCTCAAATCATCGGTGAAAGATCAATATCTCAAAATTCACAAGGCCAATTCATTTGAAACATCCAAAGCATCAACAAAATGGAGAGTGGAGCCTAAAAAACGATTGTAGGTCACGAAGTGAAGATTTGAGGATGGTCGATTGTTGTTGGCCGATCTTTTTTGCCAAACGATCAAAACAATCAGCATATTTCAGTGCACGATCCAAGTACAACAAAGATCGATCCATATCTCCCAATTTACAACTGAGAATGATTCCATATTTTAGGAACAATGTCAAAAGACATGTGGGATCCTCCAAAAATGACCGCACTCAAATTGCAAGCAAGAAAAACGAACGGTGAAAGTTTAGCCGATCATTCTAGATTGTCAAGTTTAGCTCACCGATCTTATGATGGGCCCCTATGGACCTAGAGAGCCTTTTGCTGAAATCTTAGCAAAATATCTCATCATCTCTCCCTATAAATACAAGCCTCTTAGTTCATTTTCAAGATCTTTACGCTGTTGGTTAGAGGAGACTTCATTATAATCAAGTGCTATCTTTATTTCTCCATTGTAATCAGATTGATAAGTGATTAATAAAGGCCAAAACTTCAAAGTGGACGTAGGCATACAACGCTGTACCACTATAAATCTATGGGTTCCTGATTACTGCTCTTTATTTGTTTTTAGCTTAAGCTTTTCTTCAGTTTAATTTTATCTTCTTCACTTCCCTACTAAATTTATTCTTGGGTGTTTGTAACCAATTTTGGCGCGAATAGGTACCTAAACTAGATTTTACTTACCGAGAGAGGAAAGAGCAAAACCCAAAAGGAGTACCTTTGATAAGATAAGAGATTTCTTTAAATACAAAGTTCCATATATCATCCTTTATCTTCAGAAGAGGGGCATATGCATACATATATACACATATATATGTAGTCAAATGAGTCTACATAAATATCTCCTGAAAATTAGAAACAAAGTTAAACATTTATGAAGATGAGATATTTAAATGGCTATTTAATAAACTCAGTCAATCTCCCTTTTAGTATGAAGCTTTCTTTGGCCTAAGAAAGTCTTCGACACTTGTCTCTTTCATGCCCATTCACTTGATATACGTTCAACACAAAAGTTTCTTCCCTTTGGATCTTATTTAATTGATGGGGGATAGTTTGAATAATGGATCTCTCCACGTGTTTCTAAAAAGATCTGAGATAGACTTCAATTGAGTAGAGTAAGGACTTGGCCTCATTTGACCTTCTTCCGAGATCAAAGAGTAAAGGTAAGAGGAATGGCTCTTTTAGTAAGATGATATAAACCTTTATTTGTCATTACTATGACAACTAAGTCCCTGATTTTTTTTGCCGTAGCCTTGACCGTCCGTTGGAGTTCATAAAACTCTTGGAGAGACTCTTGAAGATACTATGAAAGCTATGTGATCTAGAGAGATTGAAGCTCATAATCGGGATCATACTCCTGGTCTTGGTCTTTTTCCAAGATGAGGGTGGAGAGAAGCCCATCGATGCCTTCTTTAATAAGCTAGATGCAAAGGTTGAGGAGTTCCTCATTCTCAAAGGCAGTCATGGTTAGAGGGATGGAGTCACTGGACTTTCGAGATGGGAGAAATAACAGAGGGTCGAGCCCTCCTTTTAGCGCCAAAAATGTTAGTGTAGAATTTTGTCTATACCAACACCTCGAGATCCAAAGGTAGAGCTACGAAAGCTGGTCGGTTATTGGTCCGGATTATGCAATTACCGAGATGTGATATAATTAAGCTGGAGTTATAGAATGTTGAACAATGGAGTTGTGATGATAAATGAGAGGAAGGTAAATATTGAAAGTAAATAACACCAAGACTTTTATAGTGGTTCGGCCCGAATGTCCCAACTTCCATTGTCCTTGCCCTATTTATTCACTCTTATATTGTCGAGAAGCTTAATACATTGAATCTAGGCATTTCTGCCATTAATGAGTTTTGAACAGAGCTCTAATAAGGAAAGTGCACTATGATTTTATGTCTATTCTTTCTCGTGATAAAAGATCCTTGTGCCTTGGGGTTTTTTGCCTATTTATAGCTGATATGTTGCGACACCAATGATGAAAGGTATGTTATTTGGATTGCTAAAGCTGTTTATTGAGGGGCTATGGTCTGAGCTTGTCTAAACCCCTTGTGGTATTATTTAAGAGATGTAGATTAATGACTTGCTTCCTGCCTAAATGGCCTTTTGTATCTGGGTTGTGCATCAGCTCTTTGGCCATCTTGACCACAGATTCTTGCCACCATGAATAGATGCTTTGGGCTTCGAACCAGCTAATGGGCTGCCTCTTCCGTCTTTAGGAAGACAATCATCATTTTTTTGCAACCGGGAATTTTTATAACAGAAAGTAAACAAGAAAAAAATATTTAGATCTTTTAATGAAAATGGTAAATAACATTAAATTGATATTAGAAGAATAAGAAGTAAACACTTGAAAAAGTAAAGAAATAATATAAAATGTTGAACATTATAGGCGTAATAATTAAAAAAGCATACATACATACATACGTATATGTATATGTGTGTGTGTAAATATAACCTCAAGGATACGTTTATGATGGATGTGAATTATTGAAGTTAGCTAATAACTTAGATAGATAAGAATGACATAGTCACTAAAATGGCATGGAATGCGAGATCAGTAGTGTTACACAATAGAAGTCTTCCCACCTCAAGGGGCTACCAGCGGTGATGTCAGACATATCTAAATGTAGGACCCGTGAGAATTATATAAGCTCACATATAGGTGAAGGAAAACGCCATTAAGGTCTGCTTCAACTTTTTAGTAGGGTTATTGCCTTGATTACATTAGACAACCTAATAGGGATGGTGAGAAAAGGCTCTGCGCTACGTCGGTATATTTGGTACCATATTGGGGAATAAGAGTTGTACATAGATTGAGAACATCATCGAGCCTAAGGGGTTAGCGAAAAGACAAGGGTTACATCTATACAGGCAACACCTCCTACTAGTGTCGGTCACGTTTTGGTCATGCACTGCCGTGGTTGTTTGCTAGTTTGTTCGTTAGGAGGCAAGGGTAAATAAACCTTAGATGATGTTTTTCAAAACGAGTGGGGTAGTCCGAGGAAATGAGTCCTCCATAGTTCATGGAGTTGTGTCCATAATACGGAGTATACAAGTACATCCCCAAGGCGAGATAAAATATTTCTAAACTATTGTGATGCCATATTAGGCACTACGGGAGTTCCATAGTATGCACGACGATAAAAACGTGATACTATGTTGATGATGGATCTAGATGAGGTGCTAGGTTACAAATATTTGTGTGGATAGTATTTGTAACATTCCTGCTTTTTACGCTGTATAAATAAATATTTTTTTAAACAAAAATATTAAAAGTGTATGAATTCAAATTGTGATGATTATATTTTGGAATTAAATTTTTAGTTAGTTAAATTCAATTTAATAGAGGATTTAAATTTAATTGAATTAATAAAAAAATTGAATAAATTGTTGAAATCAAATAAGATGTCTCGATTAATATATATCTATTTTATAGTGTTGGAATAATTGAAAAACAAATTTATTTTGTAATGGAACAATCAATAGTTAAATAAATAAGCGGGCATCGGATTGAATAAGATTGCACAGTTATAGTTATACTCTTGACAGTGGAGTGTAAAATTTAATTAAAATTAAATTGAATTAAATTTGTAAATAAATTAAAAGAGTGAATAATCGGCAATGTAAATTAAATATAACCAGCCCAAAATTAACAAAACCCAAAAGCACTTAAAATTAAGCCCTTCTCCTCTTCTCTCGAAACCTCTTCTACTTCTAATACAAGCCGAATCAAAATCCTTATAGGATATTTTTAGCCCTGAAGCCCTAAAATCAAAATCATGAAGTATTCAAAAAAGAAGAACGAATGATCGAATCGCGGTTGAACGCTCGTCGTCGACGTAGTATGGGGCGGTGAGCAACACGACGTGAGGGAGGAGGTCACGAACTAGAAAGATGATGCATCATGGCGGATGGCTGGCAACGTAGGGCAGCTAGCAACCTAGTCGCGATTTCGTGTCGAGATATGTTGGAATTCCTATAGAACAAAATGAATGAAAAATACATAAAGTCCCACATCGCCTAATATACTAAGAAAGCCAAGTATATTAATAGCTTTCTCAAGTGGAGGTTAGGGGCCTGGGGCTCCCAAATGTATGCTTCATTGTGAGGAGGAAGATCATGCATCTCCACCACACACGCGCACGCGCGCCGCCGCCGTCCGTCCGACCAAACCGAACCGGGTCGGGTTTGGGTTTGGTTCTAATATGATACTCGTATTTTTACTGCAACTGGATCGGGTTTTTTTAACAGTTGCAGGCTATACGAACAGACGTGACTGTTCATAAGCGGACGCGGATTGCTGAGGAGGTGCGACTTCTGAAGCGAGCAGGTTGAATAGGCGCGAACAGTAGCGGGTGCGACCCATTAGAAGCAAACATGTGCAAACCGATTGAAGCAGACGCGGGCGAACAGATGCAGCGTGAGCGGGTGCAACCCGACTGAAGAGGCGCGGGCAAAACAGTACCAGGTGGTACGAGCGGATGAACATATGTGACTGTACGAAGAGGTACAGACGCGACTGTTTGAGCGAACGGGTGCAGACACGACCGTTCGGAAGAGATACGGACCAACTATAAATAAGAAGAAAAACTGATCACTTTCCTCACTCATTTTTCAGAATCTGAATCTTCTTCTTCTCTTCTGCTACCATACTCTAAATCATAGAGTGATATACTCGTTACAATCTCGAGCAGAATACGTCTGTTGTATCTTGGGAGAATTTTTGAAATAAAATTCTTAAGGAAATCGTTACGACGAGCCTCAGACATAATCCGGTTAGAATTCTAGTCTGGTTGTATATTTATATACATTATTCTATATTCTATCCGTTATTCTGGTTATACTATTTATTCAAAATAGTATAACGCTGTTGTTGTAATTTATTTACAACATTCATATTGTTATAATAATTACTACAGAAGTCCATTGTAGTGGAAATCTGAGTTATAAACTTGTGCGACGAGTTTATAATTGATTATTCTCTGTTTTGGTATACTAGACGTATAACAAGGTATGCACGATTTGGGACGGTCGGTGATAGAGGTGAATTGATAACGGTGGTTGGTCGATGATAAATATGGAGCCGACGTCCTAAGGAATAGAGTGGGCATTCAAGGTGAGCAATGGATGAACGTAATTATTGTAGATGATGAGGTTGGAGCAACGTTGATACTGAAAATTAATTGAATTTCGGCTGTTGGTATGTGTGCGTGCAGTTGAGGGTTGAAGCTCACGAACTATTGAAGATCGCTAATTGGATAATTCGAACATCATTTTGGTTAGTTAATCCCACTCACAACTATGTCTATTTCTATTTATTTGAGCGTATTGCCGCATATGATTGTTTGATTTGTTTGGTTTGATGGATGGTTGGTTTATTGGACGAAATTAATCGTTGTTAATGATCGATGTTGTTGGAATTAGATGGTATTCTATTGTGAGTTCACTTAATGTTGTGAAATTATTGCTAGATTGTTGATTCGTGATTATCGAATAATAATTAGATGTTCACAAATAATTGAATGGAATGTGAAATGCTTGGAAGGAGATGAACAAATTAAAAGTTGTATGTTTAAAATAAATAGATTACTTTGAGAGTAGTTGGAGTAAATTAATTATTTTGAGAACGATTAATGAATTTTGAGAATATTGTTTAATTTAATATTGAGATTATTTTGAATTTATGGAAAATTTGAACGAGGAATGTTTTGTATATTTATATATATATGAGTAGAATTATTCTGGAGAATTTCACAAATGGAAATTATTTTGAAAAACAATGGTTTTGAAATTATATAATCGAGTTTAAAAAATAAAAAAGAATTGAGAATATTCTTTTGATTTGAAGTTTTTTAGAGATATAAACTTCTTTATAAGATTTTATTATATATTAATATTGAAGTAGCGGTTTGAAACAAAAGGATTTAGAATTTTTAAATTTATTTATAGGTATGAAATCTCTTTGGAATAAACCCGTGATTTTAAATATGAGGTTTTGAGAATTTATATTTATTTTATATATAAGGGGAGTAAATTAAAGAGGGGTTTATTTAATAAATTGAGAATTTGAAAATAAATAAGGATTTTGAATAATGGTTTCAATGTGATATATTTGGGTTTGCAAATATTTTGAATCGAGAATATTTTCAGTGAGATTTTAAAGGTGATTGAAAAATATAAATTCCTTTAAAGTATTCCTATATTATTAAAAAGGACATTTGAAGTGAAAATAATTTTGAGGTTTTAAAATTTATTTGTGGGTTTAGATAAAAGATTTCTTTGAAACTAAATAAATTATTTTGAAATATGGATTCTTGAAATTAGATGCAAGAACCAATTGTTTTGAGAAAAGGGAGATAAAACAAGAGTATTTTGATGTTAAATTATATTGAAGTATTTTTATAAAAGGAAGAGAATGAAGTGAAATATATTTGAATAAACATTTCATCTTGTTAAATATTGATTGATTAGTACATTGATGAGTGAATGTAGTATTGTTGGTTGCTTATTATGAATGAAATAAAGTTATAATTACCCATTGTGTTGAATTATAAAGTAACAAGAATGAAGAATAATGAATTAGGAAGTAATTTAAGCGAGAGTGACTTAATAAACGAAACAAAAATTTGTTTACTATTGATTAATTGAGGGTGATGTGTATATAATTATATTTCTCCGTGCGCTATGGGACGTTCTTATAGGGTGTATTTATTTATTCAACACAAGTATAATGTCGAATAATTCATTGAGGATCGAGTGATACCGTTGGATTATTCTATGTTATCCACCCATGTTAATTGATATTATTTGAATTTCTGACTTGACGTGTGAGGTAAATTATACTATTACTTATTTTAATTTAAAGCAAGAATATAATTATCTCTTCTTTTGAGTGAAACGAGAAGTATGAAGTCCTAACAAGGATGTAACAGCTGGAAGTATTTTTTATAGCCCCATCCAAGCTTGATCGACCGTGGATCGCTCCCCGATGGTTGTGGCGACATGGCCTCTTCGTCGCATGGTCAAGATCTGCTGCACGGTCTAACGAGACTAATTCAGAACGAGATGAGGAGGTTGATGGGAACGGGGAGGAAAGGAAGCAATGTGCATTTATTGTGCAACCAATGACCGGTGAGGATGCTCACAAGAATATTACAGGTTAGGTCTCTCTTTGAAACTAAGAAGCATCGAGGCTCAGGTATAGACTCAACTTATAGCAAAAGCAATAACAACAACACATATAACAGCAGTAGCACTAATGAAGTTAATAATG
This sequence comes from Allium cepa, assembly GCA_030765085.1. NCBI lineage: Eukaryota > Viridiplantae > Streptophyta > Magnoliopsida > Asparagales > Amaryllidaceae > Allium > Allium cepa. Next base: position 970,439,150 of record CM060945.1, on the reverse strand, counting down.
AAGAATAAAATGAATAACTTAATACTGTTAAATAAATATGAATAATTGATGTTCGTGGAGTGCTGTTTGCGATGTATGCTACGTGTGATATGTGATGTGTTCGATGGATATTTTGATGTTTGATGGGTGATGGATGTTGTTTGATGTGTCGTGATTGTTTTTTTATTCCTTTGGATTAATTTCTTATTATTCTGTGTATATTATTCCTTAAGATATCGTTTATGTTCTCACCATTAAATCTAAACATAGTCTGGTTTTCATTTATTATTTATATAATACTCGAGTCAGTTTGAGTCATTTCAGGTTCATGGACGATGAGACCAGATTGGCTTATTAGGCTATCTCGAGGATATAATATGAGTTATATTATATATTATAATATCGACTTGTGTGTGTTTATCATGTTGGATTAACTGTATCAAATTATATTTTGTATAATTGTTATTTAGTGGGAACTTGACTTTTGTATCCCACTCAGACTTATGTGATGTATTATGTTTTTATCGCTGCATTGATGACTATATGTTCTTTATGATTTATTTTATATTGTGTTTTGTTCTATCCTCGGGCACCATACATTTTTATTTCTTTGTACCGAGACTGTTTACGTCAAGTTGACTGATTTTTATATTATGAGACATATTCAGTGTTAGTCCAATGGTATATTCACGTGTGCTTCACCCACATTGCCTCGTTCTCCATGTTACTCGATAATATTACTCAGTAATACTCTGGAGTAATATGGTTATGAAGGTGGGGTGTTACATTGTTAGTTCAGAGTATGTTTTGAACAATACAGTATTAGAGACACAAGTATTTGCCTTAGATGATATTTGGAGTCCCTGTCCCTAGGGTTTGTGGTAGATTATCCTTTAAATTCAATTGATAGTTGGAGTATATGATGATTACATGAGGTAATCATTTGGAGAACTATTTGTATTTTCTTATTATATAATCTATTTTCTACCTTTAACAGAGTGTGTACATCTATATGAGATGTGGAGAAATAAATGGAGGTTGAAGAGGTAGAAGAAGTTAGTCCGACCAGCAGTGTCGATATTAAAGGTTAATGTTAGAAATCTTTGCGACTCTGAAGTAAGAAGGAAGCTATTTGTTTGGGTAGACCACAAAAGGTCCAGTAGCAATCAGAGTGGCACAGTGGAAGTACATGCATTACTTTCCGCTAAGTATTTTGATTGCTAGGTTGTCTTGATTGAATAATTAATGTATTGATTTCTTTGCGTAGTTGTATTGCTTGGTAGCGGGTGGTTTGAGGGATTTGTTTTGAGCGTGGTAATCATTAGAAACCATCACTCAAGTTAGAATTCCACATGAATTTGGAAGATTTTGAATCCAACGGTATCTTCGGTGCAAAGTTACTGCAAATGATAATGGAAATAAATTTCACGAAATAAAACAGTATGCTTCTATATAAAATTAAATGAGATTGAAACGAACATGAAAATAAGAGCTTGCTTTTTTATTACTATAGCCAGATGATTGATGATGTTTGGGATTTTGTAAATCGGGTATTTTTTAGTATACTCGGTTGATTATTTATAAACTTTTGATATAAGCAAGCATATGTTAATTTGAAACCTTTTGGGAATAGTATATATATGATTTGGAGGGATGTTTTATTAGAAGTTAATAAACGTTTTTATAAAAGAATTTTTGAAGTAAAATTTCGTGTTTATCTATCTATTGAGCTTTTAAGAATTCTGGTTGATGCATCTAACCAACATCATCGATAGGGATTCCTAAGCACCAAAACGAGAGTAGTGGACATAAGATTTTGATGAGCGATGAATTATTTTCAAGAGAGGAATGTGTTTTGAGTTATACAATAAACCAATATTTGAAATAATATGTGGAAGAAAGTTATATTAATGATTTTGAAGTGATTATAAGAATTTAAAGAATATTTAAAGCAAGCAAAATGCTTTAATAAATGAAGAGTTAATATTTTAGAAGCAATATTTTTGTGGAAAAGTATATGTACATTTTGAGAAAGATGTTTCAAAGGGGGAATGAAATTTTTAAAGAAACCATATCGAGCTATATTTTGGAGAAGAAGTTTTGCAAAGAAATTGATATTCTAAAGAAAATTTTGAGTTGAGTTTTGAAAAGAATGTATATAAATTTATATAAATAAATTTTGATAAAAGGAACATTCTTTTGAGATGATGGTTTAGTAAAGATGAAATATGAGAATTTTATTATATTTTAAAGTAATAGAAATTGTTTTGACTTCAATATAAATATATTTTAGTATATGAGAATGAGTGTTATTATAGCGAGGAAATGAATTGATTTGAAAAGAAATAAATTTATTTTCTATAATTAGATGTTTTTTGTGATAATTGCAGCCATCGAGCATTAGTGGACAGCTGTAGTTGATGGTGAGACAATGTTGATCATACGATCAACATTGCAGCCAATTGGCGAAGTAAACCACTAGATATTATTAGCGTGGCATTGTCGCTAGACAGATAAATATATTTGAATTTGAAGCTAGTATGGTTGTGATGCTTGTGATTTGAATAAATGTGTGACGTTGTTTTGGATGTGATGCATTGTGAAAAATAAAACCAAATATATCAGTGATAAAATATATTTGATTTTGATGTTAATAAGATATATTGGACTTTGGCGAATTGAAACAAAATATTAGTATCCAAAAAAATTCAATGGAAGTTAGGGAAAATGGTTTTAAAGTATTAGAAGATGTTAAAATGAAGATGACGTATATAAGTAAAAGTGGTATGATTATTATCGTTAGAGATCTGTAAATTAGAAGTATTAATTGTTTTGAAAAAGAAAGGGCAGAAGAGATTATTGTACTTACTAATACAACTATAACTTGAGATAGAGCGATCAGATTTTATCGAATATTTTTCCATTAGTTAGAGAATTAGATGAGTAACAATTTTGTTATTCATCATTTTCAAAATTTTGAGTTTAATAGAGGTAAAAATATAAAATTTAATGAATAATGATCGCCGTCCCGAAAAGCAAATTGCGCAAAACTAAGTTAAATTCATTTAACCGTATCTTTTGAATGGTTTATCTAATTTCGATCCCATTCCAGAAAGCTAATGACATAAGATACAACTTTTGTTTTGTTTTGTAAAATTTAGATGTTTAAAAGGCTGAAAACGTGCGTTTATAAAGAGGACACATAGTTGAAATTTTTTTGAGCCTAAGGATCATGATGACCATCCTTTAGTCAATTTTTGATGATTTTGTACATATTTTAATGCTATGGGGGTAAGGAATATGTTTAATTTTGAAAGTTTTGTGAAAAATTTTTGTTCGCTAGGCAAAAAACAACCTTTAGAGAGGTGAGCTCTCATATGTAATATGGTTCCAGTTTTTTCCTACCTTGCAAAAATCACCATAACTTCAAACGCACTCGACATTTTTATGATCCTCTTGTTTCAAGATGCCCCGTGTTGGGATGTCTCCTCAAAGATGTATATCATATAGTTATATCGTGTTTTTTCGAAACGCTTTGCGTACAAAGGAGATTCTGTTGAAATTTTCCAAAACATTCGATAATTAGAAATTTTTCACAAATTTTTTTTGTTGTATGCGAAGATTAGAAAATCGTTAATTAAGTCTATTTAACTTAGTAGCATAAGATAAGAGGAGTTGAAGTATTAGAGCCACATAGATAATTGAGTAGTTGATTGTGGTAGAAGAGCATTGAACACGAAGAAAGTTCCGGGTATAAGCCGTGTTTGTTGACTTTTCCATAAGAAATTGCAAGGCCACGATTTTCTTAATGGAAGAACTCTATAACAGCCTGGCTGACTGCGCTGTATAAATAAATAATTTTTGTTAAATTAAAAGCATTTGAATTCGAATTGTGATTATTATATTTGAAAATAATTTTTAGTTAATTAAATTTAATTTAATATAGGACTTTTGTTTTAGTAAATTAAATTAAATTAGTAAACTCTTTTTGAATAAGTTGTTGAAATCAAATAAGATGTTTCGATCAATATAAATATTTTATAGTGTTAGAATAATTGAAAAACAGATTTATTTTGTAATAGAACAATGAACGATTAAATAAATAAGCGAGCATTAGATTGGATAAGATTATGTAGTTATTGTTATACTCTGGACAGTGAAGTATAAAATTAAATTGAAATAAATTTGTGAATAAATTGAAAGATTGAATAATTGGAAATGTAAATTAAACATAACTAGCTCAAAATTAACAAAACCTATTAACCCTAAAAATGCTCAACACCCTGGTTTAATTTTGAAAGCACTATCCCTATTCTGGCAGAGCAATATCACATATCATAGATTAAGAAAAAACAGTAAAAGAAAGAAGACAGAATTTTTATAGTGGTTCGCTGTTAATGAAGCCTACGTCCGCTTTATAGTTTTATTATAGACCGATTGCTGTTACAAGATGTGTTTGATTACAAGACATTGATTATCTCTAAGTAGATTGAATCCTCGAAGTTGGAATCCACTGGAGAATCACGGTGAACCCCTTTGGAGCTTATTGTGAGGGAGGTAGAGAGTGAAGAATGTTTCCAGCAGAGATTTAGCAACTACTCCGGAGAAGATCCTTTTTACATTGCAGGTAGAATAGTATTTACATGTATCGGAGAGTTTCTGGGTCAGACCACTTCATCCACTACTCGCAAGTAGGTAGGGAACGACCAAGGAGGGTTTAGCTAGCAATCTGAGTCAAAACCATGGGTCACTGGCGACCCATGGTCGACGGGCTGCTGGCGACCCATAGATTTGACTCATAAGCGAGCTAATGACTTGGCTCCTATTTCCTTGCCTCCTTAGTTACCTCATTTGAAGATTCAAGGAGAGGCATGGGTAGCTGGCGACTCATGGTTACTAGCGATCCAATAAATTAGAATATTTTTTGGAGTTTGGAGTTTGTGGTGTTTTCATGGTCGTGTGTCATCGTTGTTCCATTTTGATGACAATTTATTAGTGGTTTGAGCTCAGTTGTTGATTGGACTAAAAGAATGCTAGTCTTTTAGTTTAGTCGATCCCAGTCGTTGTCTTAGTGATTTAGCCTCGCTATCACTCACCCCTTTCTTTAGCCTTTTTGGTTAAGTTTTAAGCCATCGCGATGTCATGAGATTCTTCTGCTTTCTAATGGGTGTTGCTGGGTTAAAAACTAGGATAACATTTGCACTTCAGAGCATGTCTTCGTTGTGAAAAAGGCGTGTTTTGGAAGTTGTCACTCTCAATATCCATCCATCGATTTCCAGGTGATAACATTAGAGTTTCACACTTATGTGGCAAGTCATGCTATTGGTCATCTAGCTTTGGTCTTGACCGTTATTGCTTGCCGTCACAGATCCATAGCTTTCCGGCATGCTTCGAAATGATGAATAGGTGCCGGAGCTCGAGCTTGAGAAAAAGTTTCCCCAACCTTATGGGTCGCTAGCGATCCATTGCATATGGATCGCTAGCGATCCATATCATTGTGAAAATTTGATTCAAAAGTTTGGGTCGCTAGCGGTCCATGATGGATCGCAGGCGACCCAATGCCTTAGCAAATTTCCATTGTAACACCCGACCCCTATATCCATGCCAACCAAGAGCAATACATAGTACTACTGTCAGAAAGCACGGAGAATGGAACCTGATAGGGCTAAATGTTGTACTCATTCGCTTGAACTAACATTGGCAGGAGGAATTTTATGACCTTTTTCTTCTACTTACCATTCATGCGTAGTGTTGGTTCAAAGCAATGGTAAAAGATAATTTTTTTCCAGGTTACGTAGTATAGAATATGATAGAATGTACAGTTCAGCACAACAACAGCATAATGCATAATACATATCATAATAATAATGTCCATGATACATAGTCCATAGTACATATCACTTCCAAAATACATAATAACATGCATACCATATTACATATATTAACTACTCCTAAGTCCAAGCTGTAAAGTCCAAAACCCCAAAACGTGGAAAATAATATGAGTGCTGGTACGGTCCATGCAACCTAACCGGAAACCATAATCCTTAGACTGACCCGAGGATTATAAAAAAAATCACACGGGTCAGACTACTTCTAGTGTGAGTGAAGTAAGATCTATGAACAATAATTGTCTCAATCAACAAAAAGAAAGCGCCACATGTATAAAACCAACATGAGGCATATATGTGTGTGTGGACCAACATGCTAATTCGGTTTCATAGACAATTCATTTAATCAAACAATGGTTTTAGGCCAAACGTATCGTATGTAATCCAATACGATACCAACTCAATCATCATATGCAACACAATGAATAAGTTCATACACACATTATCTAAAGATACTGGGTTTTAAAAATCAACTTTCATATTTTCCAAAAAAATCATAAGATAAAGAAAATTGCCTTATGGGAATTATGGGATAAATATAACATGACTCATAAAATATACCAAATAAACAGACGCTAGTATTGTAAAATCACGGTGGTAGAGCTCGAGCGCGCGCGGAGACATCTGCACCGTAACCTACTCATAACGCCATAATACACCTGGTGATCAACCCAAGATAACCAAAACGGTCTAAGGCAAAGGCCGTATGCTACTCGTTCACGGATCTATACGTGAGACCCCCACGCCTCCATCCATCATAGTCCGTGACCCGCCGATCGGGGAACCCGATCAAAAATAAAATAAATTAGCCCTGTGTAGCAGACCGTTGACCTTTGGTGGTAAAAGGGCTAGTAATATATCACGGATTCAGGTAGCGATCCTGAATCAGGTCGGCCAAGATAGAGTTTTGATCCATTGGTACAACAGAGTCCAATCTATCCCGACCTAAAAATTAAATCGTTTGTAATTTCAAAACGCGTCTAAAAAAAATCAATGGCAACAACATCTTCCAATAAAACCTTTGATAAACCCAATATAATATTCAAAAGCAAATAAAGTTTAGCAAAACAATTATGGGTATAAAAGAAAATAATTACATCTCTGTTTCGCATTAACACACAAGTACCCCATAATACTTATGTATCAAGGCGAAACACAGAAACCTATTTTATTAGATTAAAACTATTAAAAAAATTCGTTAAGTTAGTTAAAAATTAATTTTATTTTTTTAAAAAAACAAGTTTTAGTAATCAAAAACCTAATCAAAATTCTAAATAAAAAGTTCTATTTATTTTTTATCTTCAAACACGTATTGAACGATAATATAATATTTTTCTTCTTTAACAAAAATAATTTTAATATAACATTTTAAATTATTTTTTAAATTATTATTATTATTATTTATATTATTTTTTTCCTTCAAAGTTGGGCTGTAGTTGTGCAGCCCGCCTGGGCTGCAACTGCTGACCAAGCCTGGCTGCACCTGTGCAGCCGCCCGGTTGCACACCTATGCAGCCAGCCATCGCTGCACACACCAATGCAGCTCGGCTGCCGCCTGTGCAGCCCGGCTGCACACCTGTACAGCCGGCTAGGGCTGCACACCTGTGCAGCCCCCGGCTGCACATTTGCAGCCCTGTGGCTGCATCTGTGCAGGTGCAGCCCCAGGCTGCGCCTGTGCAGCCCAACCAAGGCTGCACTGGCAGTCCCGCCGGGACTGCACAGTGCAGTTCCGTCCGAGCTGCACAGTTCCGCCTTATGCTATGCTGGACTTTTTGCAGTTCCAAAAACATTTTTTTTTTGAGAGGAGAAAGCTACAACTCATTGTGGCAAATAACCAAACATAATGCATGCATTTTTTTCCAATCAACACATGCATTAGGGAATGAGCAAACAATAATAACCCAAGAATTTCATCCAATATTTGCATGCATATATGATAACTAATACAAAAAAACATGATTATAACTTCACTCACCTAAAGCTTCAAATTGCAATCTTCAAGCTCTAATTCAGCTAGCCCTTGATTGCTTGACTTTTCCCCCTTCAAATGCTAACAAAATCAAAAACCCTAAATAGGTATCCACTGAAAAAGAAAGATGTTAAGGGATTATAGGAATACTTACTCTTAGAATTGGGAATCTTTTATCTTTAACCTTTAATTGCAAATTAAAATTTGTGCTTGATTGAGGAGATTAGAAATTAGGTTTTCTTCTTTTTCTCGTTTCTGTTTCTGAACTATACGTACAGTAAGTGGAGATGAGGATAGGGAATGGTATTTTTATTATAAAGCCCCTCCTCTAGAATCTTCTCCCAATTAGCCTTTAATTTGATTATTTCTCCTTTTTTTTAAATAAAGTGTAATCATTTTATTTTATTTTTGTTCTAAATTTTTCTTTTCCTCAACAATATTTTATTCAATTCTAGAACTTTCCTACATGGCATCATAAAAAAAAGATATTATTATTTATTACTATTATTATTTTACCCTTTCCTTCTTTCTTTTCTTTTTTTTCTTTTATACCAAATTATAAATCAACATAAAAATTCTTATCTAAATTTTTCATACATAAAAACGCATTTTATCTTATGTAATTAGTTACCATTCTTTCATAAAAAAGCATTATACTCTCAATGTTTAACTTCCAAATAATTTAGGTTAAGAAAATGGTTAATTTATTGAAATAAATTACACGACCACTGAAACATAATTTATAACTCCAAATAAAAGTAAATGAATTTGTTACCATTTATTTTCCTCTCAGCGCTATTAATAATAAATTCCCATTTTATTTCCTTTTTATTTTAATTTCTTATTTATTTATTATTATTATTTTTACATAAATATTTAATTGTTTTTTATTTTTAACAGATTAATTATCAATTTATGAATTGATTCCCAATTTAGTATCCCTAAAAAAAGGGGTTGTTACAGACTTCCCCCTTATAAAAATTACGTCCTCGCAATTTCTACGTAAGGGCGATATCCGTAACTTTATTAGTCGATTTAAATTCTAAAAGAATAAGACATGCGCCAAACAATTCAGGATAATGCCTCTGCATCGACTCTTGTGTTTCCCAGGTGTAGTCTTTCGGATTGCACGACCATTGCACCTTGACTAGAGGAACCACCTTACTACGCAACTTCTTCGTCTCAGAGGCAATAATACGAATAGGCTCTCGAGTATATGTCATATTAGGAGCGATCTCAAGCTACTGCAACTGCTTTGGCTCTATCACCTCCTCATAATCCCTCAAACACTTTCTCAAGTGTGACACATGAAAGACGTTGTGCACACTCGATAAGTGTTCAGGTAGAGCAACTCTATAGGCAAGCTTCCCAATCCGCTCCACAGTAGGATAAGGCCCAATAAATCTAGGAGCAAGCTTACCGATATTGCTGAACCTCATTACCCCCTTTAAAGGAGTAACCTTCACAACACATGATCGCCGACACTAAACTCCAAGTCCTTTCTTCTTTTATCTGCATAGGACTTTTGTCTATCTTGTGCTTCTTTCATCCTCCTCTTAATTATCTCTACCTTCTCTGAGGCTTCTCGTACAGTGTTGTGACCAAGAACTAACTTATCCCCAGTCTCAAGCCAGCATGCAGGAGATCTACATGGTCTTCCATACAGTGCTTCGAAAGGAGCCATGCCTATACTGGACTGAAAGCTGTTATTATATGAAAACTCTACCAAGTACAGGTGGTCCTCCCAAGACCCTCTAAATTCCAGAATACAGGATCGCAACAAATCCTCCAATATCTTGTTGACTCGCTTAGTTTGTCCATTAGACTGAGGATGATAGGCTGAACTAATATTCAACTTCGTCCCCAAAGCTGCTTGTAAGCTCCTCCAAAATCCACTAGTAAATAATGGATCTCTGTCACAAACTATAGCGCTAGGTACACCATGCAGACGAACAACTTCCTTCACATACAGCTTCGCCAAATAAGATGCAGTCCTCTTTGCCTTGACAGGGATAAAATGGGCAGATTTCGTCAAACGATCCACTACTACCCATATGCTATCATGCCCTTGCTTCGATCGAGGCAAGCCATCAATGAAATCCATTGATACCTGATCCCATTTCCATAATGGAATCTCCATGGGCTGAAGAAGGCCGCTGGGCTTTTGATGCTCGCATTTCACCAGTTGGAAAGTAATGCAATTCTTAACATATTCACCTATATCACGCTTCATTCCTTCCCAGTAATATAGGCGCTTCATATCCATGTACATCTTGGTGCCACCTGGGTGAATAGTGTAGCGCGAACAATGGCATTCCTTCATCACCTCTTGTCTAAGCCCTGCAACATTAGGTACAAAGATTCTACCCTTCTTCCTCAAACAACCAAGAGCATCCATCTCAAAACCTTTCAGATCATCATCTTCCTCTCCATTCTTCAACCGATGAATACGATCTAAAGCAACCGAATCTTCCTTCCGAGCATGAGAAATTCTGTCCATAAGACTTAGTCTCACAGCCAAGCTAGCTAACATCCTCCCTGAGCTATGAGTAGGCATACTATAACAGATCCCACTAGAAGCTAACACCTCCAAGTCACGCCATTCAGCCACCATCATCGATACGACTGCCTAGTGTTTACGGCTGAGGGCATCCGCAACACGATTTCCTTTCCCAGGAGTATACCGAATATCAAAATCATAGGCTGCCAAAAACTCTAACCACCTTTGTTGGCGCATGTTCAGTTCCTTCTGGGAAAATAGGTATTTCAAGGACTTATGGTCTGTATAGAGAACAAACCGCTCCCTCATAAGATAGTGTCACCACAACTTCAAAGCAAAAACCACGGCTGCTAGCTCCAAATCATGAACAGCATACCGAATCTCATTGTACCTCAATTGCCTGGATGCATAAGCTACTACCCGTCCTTTCCGCATCAGTACTGCTCCAAGGCCAGACCCGCTGGCGTCAGTATAGACCACAAGATCCCGATTACCCTCTGAAATCACCAAAACTGGGGCGTTAGTGAGCATCTCCTTCAACTTTGTGAAAGCTTCTTCACACTTATCTGTCCACTCATACTTGACTCCTTTCCTCGTCAGCCTCGTCAAAGGAGTCACAATCTTGGAGAAATCTTTAATAAAACGCCGGTAGTAACCAACTAGTCCCAAGAAGCTCTGTATCTCGGTAATTGATTCTAGTCTCTTCCAATTCTGTATGGCCTCAATCTTAGAAGGATCCACTGCCAGACCGGCTTCGGAGATTATATGGCCCAAAAACTTTACCTCTTTCTGCCAAAAGTGACACTTGGAGAACTTAGCTTTTAGCTTATGTTCCCTTAAGGTCTCCAAAACCATCCTCAAATGCCCTTCATGCTCTTGCTCAGACTTGGAATACACTAGGATGTCATCAATAAAGACCAGGACCAATTGGTCAAGATAGCTTCTGAATATTCTATTCATTATGTCTACAAAGTATGCAGGAGCATTCGTAAGCCCAAACGGCATTACCAGCCATTCATATGAACCATAACGAGTGCGGAAAGCAGTAAGAGGAATGCTATCTTCTGCTACTCTCAACTGATGGAATCCGGTGGCTAAGTCCAGCTGGGAAAGACCTTTGCTCCGCTCAACTGATCAAAAAGATCATCAATACGAGGTAATGGATACTTATTCTTTATGGCCAGCTCATTAATCTTCCTGTAGTCAATGCATAAACGAAGAGAGCCATCCGCCTTCTTTACAAACACAGCAGCAGCTCCCCAAGGAGAGCTACTAGATCGGATAAACTGCTTCCCTTCCAATTCAGTCAACTGCTTACGAAGTTCCTCCATCTCGACTCGAGGCATACGAGTAGGTGGTCGACTGACTGGTTGGGCTCCAAGGATTAAATCTATGCGGAACTCCATGGCTCTCTTTGGTGGTAAGCCTGTAACAGGGTCAAATATATCACCAAAATCTCTGACAATTGGCACTTTGGCTATCTCATCTTCCTCTCGCAACTCCATGGAAAAAAAAAACATAAGCATCAGAGCTCGGTATATCCAGAGTCATATTAACAAGCCCTTTATAGGATGGATGCTTCAAAGTAACAGCTCTGTCTGAGCAGGAAAGCTGTGCACCATAACGATCCAACCAGTCCATCCCCAAGATAATATCAAAGGCAAGGCACTCAAATACATGCAAATCACAGAGAAAAGAGAGTCCGCAAAAGGAAAGCTCAAAGCCTTTACACAACATTCCAAGTGTTGGGACCCAACAAAGGGATTCGCGACCCTTAGAGATGTCATGAGGTATCCAACTTCTAAATCATATCTATCAACTAACTCCTTAGATATGAAAGAATGGGAGGCACCAGTGTCAAAGAGTATACAAATAAAAGTATCTCTAAAAGGAATCGTACCTTCCATGACAGCTACCTGCTTTCCCTTCCTCCGACTCGGGCCTAGATCTCCTTCCATCACATTCAGCTTAGCTGCTTGCTTCTTATTCATAAGCTGCGGACTGTTATTCTTGAAATGACCAGTCTGGTGACACTCGTAGCACTGCCTTTGAGGGCAATTATTAGCAAAATGCCCCATTACTCCACACTTATAGCATTTCACTCCACTTTTATCTTGCTTCTGGGAGTCCGAAGCTTGACCTTTCTTTTGCTTCTTCTGAGGATTCTGCTTCTTCTTAGGGAAGAATGGAGCTTTCCTCTTAGGCAAAAAGCTCTGTCGGTTCGGTGGTGCATCATCTCTTTCCCTATACAAGTCTTCATACCTCATGGCCAAATCAACTATCTCATCAAAAGTGGAGCGAAGCTGAGTCAAAAGTTGTTCCTTCAGCTTCCTACGTAGACCATCCACAAATATCTGGTTCTTTTTGAAGGGAATGTTGATCAAATCAAGGACATACTTAGAGAGGGAGTTGAAGTTATTGACATACTCCTGAACAGTCATATCTCTTTGCTTCATCTCAATAAATCTACGAGCGAGGATGACCTTCTCCGCCTCAGGAATGAACCTTAACTCGAATCGTTCCCTAAATCTCTCCCATGTGTTAGTAATTTATCTTTCTATTCATATCATATTCATTCTATGCATATCATATTCTAGTATCTGTTACTCCTTTTTGTCGATGACAAAGGGGGAGAAAGGGCTAACAATTGCTTGCAGGAACATACATTTATAAGAATTCAAAGAGAAAGAGATCACGTAATCAGGGGGAGATTCAGATTTTGCAGATATATATTGTCATCAATCAAAAAGGGGGAGAATGTTGAGTCACAAGTTTTATGAAAGTTTTGATTTCTGACAAATAAGGCGATCGACAAAACAAGGTTATGTTACTATAGATTATAGGTTGATTATTTGATATTGTAATAGTTAAAAACTTGTTAAAATCTATCCTCAAATAATCATGCACCTCAATATAATCAATATATATACATTTTATAGCATTGCACATTCATTGTGCAAATTAACAGGAACCGGTCGACCGGTTAATAATCATACGGTCGACCGTTTCTGTGTAAAATGCACAATGAACGTGCACACATGCACATAACGAATATATATTTTAAATTCCTGTCTACTGGTCACTTTTTAACCTGTCGACCGTTTTTGAACAGAAAACAATTTTTCCAAAAGACACTTCTCTTCTCCAACGGTTGCATCTCTTAACCTTTCACCAAAGATCATATCTCTTAATGGCAAAGAGTTGCAACCATTCTTATCTATATAAACTCATCCAATTCGTTGATTAAAGAACAACGATTTCATATATTCTTTTAATCTAATCTCTGATCTCAATTCTGTATTATAAAAGCTCTAAATTATTTATTGAATCTTTGAAACTATTTCATATCCTTTGATTCAATAATATACTTTCCTTAATCTTTTCAAAACATCATATCGCATACTTTGAGGATAAGATTATAGGAAGGGTGTACTGCTAGTGACAAATCCGTGTTTTCAAGAACACAAGTTGTCAACAACAATTGTATTTGTTCTTTTGTTGAAGTCCTCTGTGTTGTAAGAGGCAAGTGTTGAAGTCCTCAGTATATTAGAGGCGTGAAATCCCGTTCGTTTGCTCGGGTGTTGTAAACCTGTTCCTCCGGGTGAAGCGAGGTAATTAATAGTGAAAATCCAGATAGAAGTCTGGGACTGGACGTAGGACGGTGCTCCGAACCAGTATAAAAATCTCTGGTGTGATTTTTCTATTTTTATTTACTTTGCTACTATCATCTATTTCCGCATTTATATTATATTCCATATTACACGATCCGTGTGTACTATTTTAGCACGTGCATTCGTATACACACCGCACTTTCATTTGGTATCAGAGCCAGGTTATCATATAACCGTAACACAGTTATTTGATATATTATAGTAATATGGCAAATAACGTAAGTACTAGCACTCAAAACACCACTTACACGGAGGGTCAATCGACACAAAGACCTCCATTTTTCAATGGTCTTAACTATAGTTATTGGGCAACACGTATGTCATTCTTTATGCAATCAAATAGCTATGATGCTTGGAATGCCACTCAAAGAGAAATAGTGAATCCAACAACTGATTATTCAGAATGGACTACAGCTGAGAAAACGGCAGCAGCCGTAAATGCAAGAGCAATAAATATGTTGTTCTGTGCATTAGACCAAAATGAATATAACCGTGTTAGTATCTGCACTACTGCATATCAAATTTGGCAAACACTAAAAATCACTCATGAAGGTACTAACAAGGTTAAACAAGCCAAAATAGCCATGCTAAAAAGTCAATTTCAAAATTTCAAAATGAAACCAAATGAGACAATCAATGACATGTATTCACGGTTTCAAACTATTCACCATGCACTTATTGGCTTAGGACAAAAGTATTCTGATTTCGATGTTGTTTCAACAGTCCTACATTCTCTGACTAGTGAATGGGAAGGAAAAGTATTAGCAATCGAAGAAGCTAATGATCTTTCCGTCATGAAGCCAGATGAATTGATAGGAAATTTAATGTCCTATGAAGCAAATTTGCAGGCTAGAAAAGAACAGAAAGAAGAAAAGAAAAATGTAGCATTTCATGTTGAGAAAGATAAAAATGAATCAGATTCTGAAGATGAAGATTTGGCATTCATTGCGAAAGGATTCAAAAAATTCCTAAAATATCGAAAAGCCAGTCGTTACAATAAAAGGAAACATGGATCAAACAAACCATCTTCATCTGCTATAGAATGTTTCAATTGCCACAAAAAGGGACACATGCAGAAGGATTGTCCAGAACAAAAGAAGAAGTCAGAAAATGACAAATTCAAATATAAGAAGGACAAATCTAAGAAACGAGCTTTCTCAGTAACATGGGATGATTCAGAGTCATCTTCATCAGAAAGTGAAAGTGATTCAGAGAATGAACAAGTTAATGTTTGTTTTATGGCAACAGAAGATGAGGTACAAATTCCTACATTTGATGAATTACTTGATATTAATGCTGAATTGATAGTCAAATATAAAGACTTAAAACGTCAATTAAAAATAGTCAAAGCAGATTTAAGTAGAGCAGAGTTTGAACGAGATATGTTAAAAGATGAGAAGAAAATATTAGAAGAGGAACTTGAAAATATTCAAGAATCATCATCTAATGTTGACTCTCAAATATCTCTTTTGAGTCAAGAAATAGAAGCTCAAAAAGAGAAAAATAATGCTCTAACTACTGAAAATCATGAGCTTAAAGCAAAAGTCAAAATTCTAGACCTAGAAAAAGCTAGCTTACAAACAAAGTTTGATGACATTACTCAAAATGTTTCTAACTTTAACAAAGGTCGAGAAAATTTGACAAAAATCATTGAAAGTTCACAATCTATTTCAGACAAACAAGGATTGGGATATAACAAACAAGAAACCAAGAAACATCTTGGAAATAAAAGGAAGAAGAAAGTACAAAAAACTGAAGCTAAGAAAAATCTTAGTTTATTATATTCCAAACCAAAACCAGTTGTGAAATTTCAAAAGAAAAATGTCAAGACTATCAAAATATGGGTTCCTAAAACAAATAACAATTTGATTAGGAACAAATACATTCAGCAATTCATGAATACTGTGCATTTTAATAATAATTATATATATAAAGGGGATACCGGACCCATATGGGTTTGGACTCCTAAGACCTAACTCTTAGGACCCTATAAAAAGTGGGTACCATGGACTTAATTCTATTTTTTGCAGGTCCCACTTAAGAAAAGAGGAAAGTGGATATTGGACAGTGGTTGCTCAAAGCACATGACAGGAGACAAGAGTTTATTAACAAATATTACATATTCAGATGGTGGCTCCGTCACTTTTGGAGACAATTCAAAAGGCTATATCATCGGCAAAGGCGATGTGAGCAATTGCGGTACATCTAACTTACCTCTTATTACTAATGTCATGCTAGTTAGAAATTTGAAACACAATTTGCTAAGTATTAGTCAGTTATGTGACAAGGGTTTTATTATTTCATTTTCAAATAATAAGTGTAGTATTCTAGATAAAGACCATAATTTGGTTTTCGAAGGTTATAGAGACAGAAATATATATATTTTGAATATGAACATTAATCATAATTCAGATATGTGTCTTGTGGCTAATGACAATGATCCATGGCTATGGCACAAACGCTTCTGTCATATAAACTTCAGAACTATTGACAAGCTAGCCAAAAACAATCTAGTTAGAGGACTACCCAAAATGAGTTTTAAAGTTAACAACATTTGTGACGCATGTCAAGTAGGAAAATTGACCAAATCATCTTTTAAATCCAAGAAAGTCATATCAACATTACAACCACTTGAGTTACTACACATGGATTTATTTGGACCTACTAGAGTTCAATCAATAAATCACAATCAATATGTACTTGTAATTGTTGATGATTTCTCTCGTTATACATGGACAATTTTCTTAAAAAATAAAAGTGACACTTTCGATCATTTCAAATCTTTCGTCAAAAGAATTCAAAAATCAAAAGGGATTAAAGTTAAAAATATAAGAAGTGATCATGGCGGAGAGTTTGAAAATAATGAATTTGAACAATTTTGTACAAAGAAAGGTATATATCATAATTTTTCGTTTCCCAGAACTCCACAACAGAACGGAGTTGCAGAACGGAAAAACCGAACTTTACAAGAATGTGTAAGAACATTATTGAATGGTGCCACCTTACCAAAACATTTTTGGGCAGAAGCTGTGGCAACTGCCTGTTATGTTTTAAATCGTGTATCCATAAGACCTCTTACCAAGAATACTCCTTATGAGTTATTTAACAAAAGAAAGCCTAAAATCTCATACTTCAAAGTTTTTGGATCGAAGTGCTTTATTTTAAATACAAAAGACCAGCTTGGCAAATTTGATCCAAAGGCCGATGAAGGAATATTTGTCGGTTATTCGGAACGAAGTAAGGCCTATCGGATATTTAATAAACGAACCAAAACTATTGAAGAATCACTTCATGTCTCTTTTGATGAAATCTATCAGCACCCTCACACTATATCAGATGATGACGAATCAATAGTCACTGACAATCAAATCATCACAAATATTGATTCTGACTCAGAAATAGTTATTGAGAATAGTCCTCAAATATGTGAGTTACAATCACCACCAAGAATATTAAGAGACCATCCGCCTCAAAATATAATCGGTGAAATAACATCACATGTCAGAACAAGGATTCAACTCAATCAAATGGGTCATGTCGCTTTTCTCTCAAATATCGAACCTAAGAATCCAAAAGAAGCTGCTATAGATGATTACTGGATCATTGCCATGCAGGAAGAACTAAATCAGTTTGAGCGCAATAACGTTTGGGAACTTGTTCCAAGACCAACTAATCAGTCAGTAATTGGTACTAAATGGGTCTATAAAAATAAGGCTGACGAACAAGGCAATATCACCAAAAATAAAGCAAGATTAGTAGCACAAGGATATAATCAGGAAGAAGGTATCGATTATGAAGAAATTTTTGCACCAGTTGCTCGACTAGAAGCTATTAGAATTCTATTATCTTTTGCTTGTCACCATAATTTCAAACTTTATCAGATGGATGTCAAAAGTGCTTTTCTCAATGGATTTATCAAAGAGAATGTCTATGTCGAACAACCTCCTCTGTTCGTACATGAAAAATATCCTGACCATGTGTTCAAACTTAAGAAAGCTCTGTATGGGTTAAAACAAGCACCTCGTGCTTGGTATGAACGACTACGTAGCTATCTTATTAACTCAGGATTTCAAATAGGCAAAGTCGATCAAACTTTGTTTATTAAACATTCTCGAAAAGATATTCTAGTTATCCAGATATATGTAGACGATATCATCTTTGGTTCAACAAACGATAAACTTTGCAAAGAATTTGCAAATATTATGACCAAAGAATTCGAAATGTCTCATATGGGAGAACTATCTTATTTTCTTGGACTTCAAATAAAGCAACTTTCAAACGGCATTTTTATTAATCAAGAAAAATACTGTGAAAACCTTATCAAACGCTTCGGATTAGAAAATACATCTGGTAAACCAACTCCTATGAGTACAACTACACATCTTGACAAAGATGAAAGTGGTAAGAATGTTGACCAGAAATTGTATCGAAGCATGATTGGTTCTCTTCTTTATCTTACAGCTAGTCGTCCAGATATAATAATGAGTGTTTGTTTATGTGCTCGTTTTCAAGCCGATCCAAAGAAATCACATCTACGAGCAGTAAAACGTATAATTCGTTATCTTAATAATACCAAGGATTTCGGTCTTTTTTATCCAAAAGAATGTCCATTTGAATTAGTATCATATAGTGATGCTGATTTCGGTGGCTCACGAACGGATAGAAAAAGTACAAGTGGTACGTGCCATTTTATTGGAAAATCACTTGTCTCTTGGTTCAGTAAGAAACAGAATTGTGTTTCACTATCAACATGTGAAGCTGAATATATATCAGCAGCTCTTACTTGTACTCAAGTACTATATATGCAACAAACACTTCAAGATTTTGATATTCATTTATCAAATTCTATTATATACTGTGATAACACTAGTGCTATAAATCTCTCTAAAAATCCAGTAAATCACTCCAGAACCAAACACATTGATATCCGTCATCATTTCCTTCGAGATAATATTGACAAAGGAAATATATGTCTTGAATATGTTCATACTGACAATCAATTAGCAGACATTTTTACTAAGCCTCTGCTCGAATCTAATTTTATTAGATTACGAAGAGAGCTTGGTTTAATTTCAAGAAAAAATCTTGACTAAGAAATTTCTAAAAGAACATCTTCTTGTTAGTTATTCTTTAGTTATTCTCTTTAGTTATCCTTTAACTACAACTATTACATAAACTATATTTTTTTTACATTAAATATAAGCCACTGCTTTATTTAATGGTTAAATTCACTTTACTTATTTTTTTGTGATCATTCTTTACTTTCTTATCTTATAAATTCAGTTTTAAAAAGAAAGCTATTTTTAGACTTACAAAAAATTTTCTGCTTATATTTTCTTGGTTAAAATTTCTCAGTAACTCACATCCATAGGTTATACATAACAAACTTATATATAAATTTGCAAACATTTTATATTTTGTTCATCCTTTCTTTTTATCAAACCATAATATTCTATACAACGTACACTATGGCTCACATTTGTGACAAATGTGCTCAAGAAACATACATTTCAATTACGAGTTCTGAATCGGAGGAGTTTTATTCTCCTACAACTCCAAAACAAAAATCAAGTTGTCATCATCAATGCTCTTGTATGTCTGATAAAACTCCAAATTCAAAACGAGTGAAGCGGACACTATTCTATACTCCTCGTACCAAAGCTCAAATCGATGAGATACACCACTACCAGAAACATCAGATAGACCTTCAGAGACAACTCCATTACGGGCAAAGTCAACTTTATCACGAGCAACAATGGACGTCGGCCCGATTGTCTGTTTTAGAAAAGTTGGCAACATTTTTCTGCGGTTCCAACAAACATGACGTGCATGAACCAATGCCGTCTAGGCCATCAACATCCAAAAGTCCTAACTCATGGGATCGGAACTATGAGAAGAATGAAGGAGCTCAGAAACAATGGAGTCCATGGTCGAAACGTATTGAAGGAAACAACGATAATTCTAATGACGAACTTTCTCATTAGACTTATATATATATAGTTTTTATCTTTATCTATCTCTTGTAATGAAGGTTATATTTTGTATTTCGTATAAAATATAAATAATATAGGTTGATATATGATAAAAACTCTAAATATAAACTGAAATATCACAACAGACCACGACCGGTCGACCGCCCCTTTTATAGCCGGTCGACCGTTTGCTCTCTGGTTGAAAACGGTCGACCGGCCAAAAGCATTAGGTCGACCGGTTGTCGTATTTTCAGTTTTTTTATATAACCCTATACGTTATTTTTCCCTCTACCCTCATTCACTCTCTACTCAAACTATTCTCTTACCCCAAATCACAAACCCTAGTTCCCATTCTTCAATTCCCAAATCACAAATCCTCCAACAATGGCTCCTCCTCAAAAGAAATCAAAGAAAGGAGCAACCTCTGAAACTTCATCTCTTACCATCTCCGTCAAAAAATGGCTTCAAACTCCAATTGCTGTAACAAGACGGAATCAAATGACAAATTACAAGTTTCATCCAGGCTCTTTCATCAAATTTGATGATTTCACGGCTTACGGAGTTCGGAGGTTAGCCGATAATGCCAACATTACTCCATTGATAGATTTTTCGGCAAATAGTGTGGAGATAAATCATTTAATGATTAAATTATTTTACGCCAACATGAATCTTGATGAATATCAACCTGATAATCCAAACGGCGTCATCTGGTCTATGGTCTGTGGAAAGCAAATCTTTCTTACTCATGCTAGAATTGCCTCTATACTTGGTATACCAAATCGAGGCGAAGAGTTTTCATCTACCTTCTGCGAAGTTTTCACTCGAAATAGTACCATTCATCAGTTTATAGAAGACAATAGCGATGGCACTAAGTCTATTGGACTTCGCCCGACAGCCAGGTTACTTCATCGGGTCTTGATGCATTCTCTTTTTCCTAGACTTGGAAATTATGATGCAGTGTACAAAGAAAACTTCAAGGCACTCTATGCTATCTATGGTGAAATCGAAATCAATTGGGTTCACATGCTTTTTGATGAAATTCTCAAGGTAAATAACTCAACCCGGCCTCATTTCTTTTACAATGAATATATCATGAGACTTTTGTTAGCTTGTGGGGTCAATCCTCCTGATTCTGCAACCTCAAAACCAAAATGCATTGATTCCATCACCATCAAGCGAATGAAGCTTCCTCCACCTTATCTTGAAATTATGCCTTTCGAAGAATGGCAACAAAGAGGACCAAGGAAACAACGAGCAACTTCATCTCGTCCTCGTTCCGATGAAGTAAAACTTTTAAAATCAAAGTCATCAACAAAAGAATCACTTGAAACAATCGCGCGTAACCAATTTTTGCTTGAATCACGTCTCAAGCGCATGGACTCAAAAATCGATAAGCGCTTCAATAAGGTCAAGTCATTCTTTGGTATGCTATGGGATGCTATATCTTGTTCCACATCCACCTCTGTTCAAGCACAAGACCCAGGAAAACGTCCTGCTGCTCCAGTTTTCACCTGGACATCATCTGACGAATCTACAGGAATGAGTGGTCATGGACATGGTGAATCATCTAGAGGGCACAATGATGAGGAAGAAGAAGATGATGATGATGATGACGATGATGATGATGAAGAGGAGATACGATCTGCTTCATCCTAGATTCTATTATGTTTTAGCTCTTTAAAAACATTCATCGACACTTGTACTAAATAGTGTCGTTATTTATGATTTTCAATTGACATTATGTTCTGTAGTAAACTCTGTTATGCTTTTGATGTGTTAGTAATTTATCTTTCTATTCATATCATATTCATTCTATGCATATCATATTCTAGTATCTGTTACTCCTTTTTGTCGATGACAAAGGGGGAGAAAGGGCTAACAATTGCTTGCAGGAACATACATTTATAAGAATTCAAAGAGAAAGAGATCACGTACTCAGGGGGAGATTCAGATTTTGCAGATATATATTGTCATCAATCAAAAAGGGGGAGAATGTTGAGTCACAAGTTTTATGAAAGTTTTGATTTCTGACAAATAAGGCGATCGACAAAACAAGGTTATGTTACTATAGATTATAGGTTGATTATTTGATATTGTAATAGTTAAAAACTTGTTAAAATCTATCCTCAAATAATCATGCACCTCAATATAATCAATATATATACATTTTATAGCATTGCACATTCATTGTGCAAATTAACAGGAACCGGTCGACCGGTTAATAATCATACGGTCGACCGTTTCTGTGTAAAATGCACAATGAACGTGCACACATGCACATAACGAATATATATTTTAAATTCCTGTCTACTGGTCACTTTTTAACCTGTCGACCGTTTTTGAACAGAAAACAATTTTTCCAAAAGACACTTCTCTTCTCCAACGGTTGCATCTCTTAACCTTTCACCAAAGATCATATCTCTTAATGGCAAAGAGTTGCAACCATTCTTATCTATATAAACTCATCCAATTCGTTGATTAAAGAACAACGATTTCATATATTCTTTTAATCTAATCTCTGATCTCAATTCTGTATTATAAAAGCTCTAAATTATTTATTGAATCTTTGAAACTATTTCATATCCTTTGATTCAATAATATACTTTCCTTAATCTTTTCAAAACATCATATCGCATACTTTGAGGATAAGATTATAGGAAGGGTGTACTGCTAGTGACAAATCCGTGTTTTCAAGAACACAAGTTGTCAACAACAATTGTATTTGTTCTTTTGTTGAAGTCCTCTGTGTTGTAAGAGGCAAGTGTTGAAGTCCTCAGTATATTAGAGGCGTGAAATCCCGTTCGTTTGCTCGGGTGTTGTAAACCTGTTCCTCCGGGTGAAGCGAGGTAATTAATAGTGAAAATCCAGATAGAAGTCTGGGACTGGACGTAGGACGGTGCTCCGAACCAGTATAAAAATCTCTGGTGTGATTTTTCTATTTTTATTTACTTTGCTACTATCATCTATTTCCGCATTTATATTATATTCCATATTACACGATCCGTGTGTACTATTTTAGCACGTGCATTCGTATACACACCGCACTTTCAGAAATTTCCTCTCCTTTTCATTCTAGGGTTTGTACGATATCTACTTCTTGCTTCCATGATTCTGGGGAAGGCGCCTCTCGAGGGAGAGAGGGCCCGTCCGAAAGATTAACAAATGAGGCCTACGAGGGAAGAGATGCCACTACGACTGGATTAAGTGGCCCAGTTAGAATGTCTCCATTTTGGAGGAAGTAGAAAAGGAGTTCAAACAGGAGAAGGCAAGATTTCGTTGGACTCGAAAAAGGAAGAAGGAGAGTTTAAAAGTAGTAGCGACTAGTCTACTGCATGCGATGACCTCTAGGCAGGATTTGATGATGAGGACTCGGAGTCGTGTGACGAAACTCTAGGTATGAGCCCCATTCTTTTGATCTTGCCTCTCTCTGATATAAGCGATAAGGGCAAAGCTCCAAAGTCTGGAAAGCATCGAAACTCCCTAAGTAAAGACGTCAGAGTGGAATTCGGGGATTTCAGCGACGTTTATGTTGACTTTGATGAGCTCATAATAGAGGATTTTAAATTTGATATGCCGCCTCCCCGATCGAGTGATATTGCACCAAAAGTTAGTCCAATTCCGCCCATAATAGCCGAATTTAGTCCGTTTCCACCTATGACGGTCGTCCATCCTAGTTCTTGATGACCTTTTAGGCCTGCATAAAAGCGCATTACACATGGACCTAGGATTATACTCATTTCCATTCATTCTATCATTCTTGTGGTGTTTATCTTATGTTTCTGAACTCTTTCGTGTATTTATGCCAGATATGATGAGAGGACAAGGTTTTTGTGATGACTTTGAGAAGTTTACTAACTTACAGCGGTTTTCCAAGCGCACCTCCGGCCGTCATGAATTCAGAGAAACAGAGGAGGAATATAAGAGAAGGAAAGAACTGGAAGCCGAAACTCGCCGCCTGGAAGAAAGAGATCGAAGCCGATCGTATAAAGGCGGGTATGAGAAGAGAAGATCTTACGAAGAAAGGGACGAACCATCGAAAAGGTCGAAGTTTGGGTATCGCCCTCATTCTTCGAAGGTTTCTCCAATACATTCTTCTGAGTGCCAAGAAATTTCTGTTACTTCTACCCCGCTTCCGCCTTCAACTCATATTTCGTCATCTTCTATTGTTATTGCTTCCCCCAGTACTTCTTGTTGAATATGCGCTTATATGATTTTTGTTTGACGATAATAAACATATATACATTTGTTTAAATGTATTTGATAATATACTATTTTATTTTTCACAGATTAAATAAATATTTGCTGAATAAAATAAATAACACGGAATTTTTATTCAAATAAATATTTATTACATTTTTGAATAGTACAATTTCAAGCTCTCACTATAACTATACAACTTTGATTACAATTACATCACATTTCATATTTACAGTTCACCTCACTACATATCACTCACACTCGTATTTATCTTCAACTTCCTTCCAGTTTGAATCCAGCATCTAAGAAATCAGCAAAAATATAAACTAGCGCAGTAAAATTGAAAAAGAAATATTTTTGCAAAATAAAATAAAATATGATTTTTGAAAATAATATTTGCCTCAGTTATTTGGGTTATTCGTCATCATTTAAATTTGAATTCATCATACACGAACAGCTTGTGACATACACAGTGTATCACTGTATATGCCACAAGGCCGTGCACACCGATATATACACTTGATAATGCTACAGGGACAGGTGAGCACGGGTCAAACCCAAATACAGGATTCAACTCAGGTGCGACATAAATTAAATCACGACACGAGCACAAGGTCAAATCCGAGTTTTGAAACTGGATTCAACACAAGGCAACTTGAAGAATGCAAAGCTTCGACAAATCAGAACAGCCATACATGAAGTGAATCAAGTTCAGCAGTGCAATGACCAAGCATTGACCAATGAACAAAGAACAGAGACCAAGCAAGGCATAGCAACTGCACAGCAACAATGAAACTAAAACAATGAAACTGACTCAAAGCACAAAAGTGCACAACAACCATCAATTACACAGTGAACAAAGCAAGGTAAACCATGAAATCAACTTAATCAGTAAATGATACAGGTGGACAGTGATACAAGGCAACAAACACAACACTGCAGCCAACATATACACTATGAATCAGAGATTACAAACTCGAGTGTGCAAGTGAACATGACAGGAAACAGTTCAATATGAACTGATGAAGCAGTACCAATGAACATGCAGTCAAACTCAGTAACAACATCGAGCCAGAGCCGTCGAATATCACAAAAGTCAAGGCTGCAAATGAAATGCAACACACATGCACGACTTATGGCAGTGAAACTCAAGCAAGTGCAGACAACAGCAACTAAATGTAACAAACTCAAATGTTCAGTTACAACTACAGAGTCGAGTGCATGCTATAGCAATAAAACCAAGACTACAAGGTCAGGGAAGCAACTAACATGCAACAGAGTATAGACTAAGCCTGTAAGCATCTCAAAGCAAATACAAGTCAAGTCAATATGATCGAGTTCAACAGGTCACAGTGAAACCCAAATGACACCAATGACCAGAGAAGACCATATACAAACCCAAAACCAAGCCAGGATGCATCATCCTCAAAAGCATGTTCAAGTAAAAAGCTCAATGCAACTACAAACAACTGAGGATACACTACAATGAATGCAGAGGTGCAGACGACCAGTAGCCAACAACAAGCCTTGATGAAGCTACCCAACATGATTGTCAATAGTATACAAAAATACAACAGAAACCAATCTCAAGTACTACAAAGACCATGTCAAACACAGTGACACCGTTAAGCAATGCAAACAAATATTCATAACCGTACGTGACTAAAAGTCTGAGCTAAGAAAACAAAACCCAGTCCACAATTGAATCAAGTCAGTATGTCGAACAAGTCGAGATGAACAATGCAACCAACAATGCAAACAAGTACCAGTTGGCACCAGCTCAGTAATCAAGTCAACAATGCAAACATGAAGTGAATGCATCTATAGGAAAGCAATAAACAAGTCTAGGTTCGAATTCAATGCAGACGCAAACAATTTCAAGTTGAACAAATCAAAGCCGTGAGATGCAGTCAAATTCAAGAAGCCAAAATTAAAAAAATTGGAACAAGTTAATACCGTGATAGCCAAGCAAATTGACCAAGTCACAAATCGAAACCGTGAGTGCCAAGCATCAAATTATACGTTTTTGATCAAGTCAGAAAACATCTCAATCATCGAAACAAAATCAGAGGGTCGATAGCATAAAATTGAAGAATTCAAACGAACGTAATTCAAGGAATACGAACGCATATATAACCAAATCATCACTGGCAATTTCAAGCATCGAGTTCAAGCATTCAATCAGAAAGCAAAAGGAATAAAGTACTCACCAAAATTGTAATCGAACTCGATCAATCGAAGTAGCCGAAGCAAGGTACAAGGAGGCAGTCGATCGACAGGGCAAAGGACGAAAATCACAAATTTGATCGATTAATATAATATCGGCATCTTCAATTCTAGCCCTAATTTATTGAAGGAAGAGGAACAAACAAGAGCCGAAGCCCTAATCTGGATTGAAGGACAAAGTCGCCGCTATCTCAAAACAACGAACGAAGCAAAGAAAAAGGAACGGGTTGAAGAAGTGAATAGGGGCCGGCCTTGTTTTATTATAAGGCTTTAGTTTATTTTAAATAGGGTTTTATTTTATTGTTTTTAATTGTATTTTCTTTTTAACCGTTTTAATTTTCTAGTCGTGTGACTAGGGGACAAACTACGGTGTGTAGTTTGGGAATTCGCAACTCGGTGGTTGAGTTGTAGCAAGGTTTTGAGCGTAGAGTTAGATTAGTCAATAGCGGATATAGCGAGTTTACGTGTGTAAGCGAGGGACTATCTAATTTCTAGTAGAAACCTTGGGGGCAGCACGTAGGCAGGGTTTTGCCGAAGCTGGGTAAATTCTGTGTTGTTCTGTTTTTTCTATTATTTATATTCTGCGATATCTATGCTGCTATTCTGTGATCTGAATTGAAATTAATAAGCTTCCGCGATTAATTTTTATAATTAACACTATCACCCTATTCACCCCCCTCCTCTAGGGTGAAATCAATCCTACAAGTGGTATCAGAGCTAGGAACAAAAGCCGTTTTTGTTTTAAAAAATTTGATTTTACAAAAACCAATTTTTGTTTTAAAAATTCGTGTTTCAAAAATCAATTTTTGTTTTAAAAATTCGTGTTTCAAAAAATCGGTTTTTGTTTTAAAAATTTGAATTTTTAAAATGGCTTCTTTTAATAATAATTTTGAGGGTTGTTCCAATATTATTCCTTCTATTTTTGATGGAATAGATTTTTTGAATTCGAAATTGAAAATGGAATTTTATTTAAAATCTGTTAATATTAAATGTTGGGATATTATTGAAAATGGGTGTGATATAACAGATAAGAAAATTATCTCGATTAATGCTATGGCTATGCATTTATTATATTCTCATATTAATCAAGATAATTTTAATTTCATCTCTCATTGTGAAAATGCACATGAAATCTGGAATACTTTAGATGCAATATATGGTGCAAAAGTCAACAACAATGAGAAATCCTCCACAACCAACTCAGTTAAAGAAATGTGCTTAACAGGATTTGTAAAAAGCAGTTGTGATGAGGATGATGATGATGGAGCAGCTGAGCTGGCGTTAATAATAAAGAAATTCAAAAGATGGAACAACAAATACGGAAATCCAGCTCTAAATCAACAACTGAAAAGCAGAATAATTAAAGCACTCGACAACTCTGAAGAACACAGGATCATCTGCAACAAACCCGGTGATATCAAGCCCAATTATCCCCGATTTCAACTCGACAAAGAAAAGAATTCAAAAAGGAAATTTGCAGCCACGTGGAATAAAAGCGATAGCAGTGAAAGTGAGAAAGCAGATATATGCCTTCATGGAAATATAACCGATAGCGACGATGACGAGCCAAGCGACGTATCAAAACTTACTCACTCTGAATTACTTATTTATTTCCACGAAGTAAATGGCTGTTTTGAACGGCTTAGGGATAAGTATGTCAAACTTGAATCACAAAAGGATACTTTGATAGATTTAAATAAACAACTTGACAAATTAGTTAAAACCTATCAAAGTAGGATCCCTAAGTGTGATAAGTGTCCAACATTCGAAGAAGAAATTAGAAAATCAGAAATCAGAATAAAATCACTTGAAATTGAAATTCTGATTTTAAAAGAGAATGGAAATACTAGGAGAGAGAATTCTATTAAAAAGTGCACACAATTGTTAAACGAAAATAAATCTCTCAAAACACAAGTCCAACAATTGTCAACGACTTTAGATAAATTTTCAAAAAGTGAAAAATCGTTGAATATGCTATTAGGAAAGCAAACTGTTAATACGGTTAGACAAGGACTTGGATATAATTGTTCGAAAATTGTTGAAAGCAATATTAGTCAAGTTAATTCCATGTGCACAATTTGTAGAAAATATGGACACGATCACAATAATTGTTGGTATAGACCCAAACATGTGAAAACTATACCGATTTGGGTTCCAAAAGGCACAAATATAAAATCTCTCAAAGTTAAACAAATTTGGGTGCCGAAGGGAACAATTATAAATAGTTTTGGGTCTCCACAAAATTATTCTTCTAATTATTCTTCCACTAACAACCATGGACCTATAAAAACAAATAGGTCACATAAATCCTTTTCCGTGTAGGTGTGGTGGCAGGCTAAGGAACAACAATAGTGTTCTCTGGATTTTGGCTGTTCTAGAAACACAACGGGCGACAAAGCAAAGTTCTTTAGCCTAGTATAAAGGTGACAGAATCACAATGGACAACGACGAAAAATATCGTAAAGGTAAAACAGGTAATGCTATGTTTTAAACGATATATTAAATGTGATAATCTGCACCGTATTTTGAATTAAATCAACCAATATTGAGATGATGAAAAGATGATGATTCTGACTTATTCAAAATAGTTGGCCGATTATATTCTTATGCCAAAAACACTATAAAATTCTCTAGATTCTTTGAATTACTTCATATATATCAGTTTGGATTAAAAATAGTGTTTTGTTGGATAATAATACAATTGGTTATAATTCGGCTAATTCTATATTCACGGCTTTTGATTATTTACATGGCTTCATTTCAAATCCAAGAGAATGTCGTTTAAATTGCTGCTAAAATTGAATTTGAAATTTTTGGTGCACACTTCATGTTTTGGTCTATAAAATTCAATTGATGATAATTTTGAGTGAAAGAGAAATTCAGATGCAGTTTACACTGGTAATCTAGTTGATAGAAAAATTACTAGTGAAACGTGATTTTTGTTGAGACATTTAGTAACTGCATCGTTTTTCAAAGAAAATATCTGCATATTTTTCATTTCAAACAATTTTCAAATAGCAGAAAATTTTCTTATAAAACCCCCTGGAGAAAATCATTTTTGACCATATTCTCAGATTAGTCATTTTGAAAATTTTGGTTTCATAATTATTTTTGAATTTGATTTTAAATGACTATTTTGACTAATCTGACTCCCTAATGTTTATCGAAAAGAAAAATAGTGATTGAAAAAGTGATGAGTGTTAATATTGATCAAATATTGTGACTTGAGACGGTATAATTAATAAATTTCTTTAGAAATTTAAACAAGAGTTATAAAACTTTTTGTTGATAAAAAATTCCACGACCATCTCTATATCTATCATATTTCTAACGACCATCACTCGTCAAAATTCTATATAGTTTGTCAATATGTGGTACTTTAAACAGGAATCGTTCGTTTTTCATTTTTCACATTTTTTTAAAAAAAAAGGGGTAATAATAATAATAATAAATACCAAAGTATTCACTCTCATTTAAAAGTCCTCACGGTTATGCATGGGTGAATTACTTGGAATTTGTTATGTGCTTCCATGCTCATTTAAAAGTCCTCACGGTTATGCATGTATGGAACGCATATCAAAAGTTGATTTTTTTTAAAATAAACAAGTTGATTCTAATCCCATTTAAAAGTCCTCACGGTTATGCGTGGTTAGAAGATACTTGAATTCATTTTTTTAAAATAAAATTGGAATACTACTAATCTCTTTTAAAAGTCCTAACGGTTATGCATGGTTAGTAGATATTCAAATTCCTGATATAAATATGCCACAAATAGACACAACTGTATGGTTTTATATGATGACATCATTTCCATCATTCTAAAAGTGGAATATGCGCCTAACAAAATATTTATGATTTTTGTTTGATTTTTTATTGAAACTTAATATTTATATTCAATTGAGTTTTAATGTTGGATTAATATCGATCACTTTATCTCTATTTTCTCTAACACTATTATTCTTTTGCTGATAACAAAAGGGGGAGAGAAAAGTTAAGATTTTGTCTAATAAAATCAAGCAAAGGTCAAATAATTGTATATTTGCATCTAAGCTCATTTGCATATTTTTATTTGTATGCATATATGTAGGGGGAGCTTTGTGTAGAGAGGAAGCATTTAAATAGGGGGAGCAATTAGGATATATCAATGATCAAATACATTTAACATATTCAAAATCTTAAATATATGTTTGTTATCATCAAAAGGGGGAGATTGTTGAATATGCGCTTATATGATTTTTGTTTGATGATAATAAACATATATACATTTGTTTAAATGTATTTGATAATATACTATTTTATTTTTCACAGATTAAATAAATATTTGCTGAATAAAATAAATAACACGGAATTTTTATTCAAATAAATATTTATTACATTTTTGAATAGTACAATTTCAAGCTCTCACTATAACTATACAACTTTGATTACAATTACATCACATTTCATATTTACAGTTCACCTCACTACATATCACTCACACTCGTATTTATCTTCAACTTCCTTCCAGTTTGAATCCAGCATCTGAGAAATCTGCAAAAATATAAACTAGCGCAGTAAAATTGAAAAAGAAATATTTTTGCAAAATAAAATAAAATATGATTTTTGAAAATAATATTTGCCTCAGTTATTTGGGTTGTTCGTCATCATTTAAATTTGAATTCATCATACACGAACAGCTTGTGACATACACAGTGTATCACTGTATATGCCACAAGGCCGTGCACACCGATATATACACTTGATAATGCTACAGGGACAGGTGAGCACAGGTCAAACCCAAATACAGGATTCAACTCGGGTGCGACATAAATTAAATCACGACACGAGCACAAGGTCAAATCCGAGTTTTGAAACTGGATTCAACACAAGGCAACTTGAAGAATGCAAAGCTTCGACAAATCAGAACAGCCATACATGAAGTGATTCAAGTTCAGCAGTGCAATGACCAAGCATTGACCAATGAACAAAGAACAGAGACCAAGCAAGGCATAGCAACTGCACAGCAACAATGAAACTAAAACAATGAAACTGACTCAAAGCACAAAAGTGCACATCAACCATCAAGTACACAGTGAACAAAGCAAGGTAAACCATGAAATCAACTAAATCAGTAAATGATACAGGTGGACAGTGATACAAGGCAACAAACACAACACTGCAGCCAACATATACACTATGAATCAGAGATTACAAACTCGAGTGTGCAAGTGAACATGACAGGAAACAGTTCAATATGAACTGATGAAGCAGTACCAATGAACATGTAGTCAAACTCAGTAACAACATCGAGCCAGAGCTGTCGAATATCACAAAAGTCAAGGCTGCAAATGAAATGCAACACACATGCACGACTTATGGCAGTGAAACTCAAGCAAGTGCAGACAACAGCAACTAAATGCAACAAACTCAAATGTCCAGTTACAACTACAGAGTCGAGTGCATGCTATAGCAATAAAACCAAGACTACAAGGTCAGGGAAGCAACTAACATGCAACAGAGTATAGACTAAGCCTGTAAGCATCTCAAAGCAAATACAAGTCAAGTTAATATGATCGAGTGCAACAGGTCATAGTGAAACCCAAATGACAGCAATGACCAGAGAAGACCATATACAAACCCAAAACCTAGCCAGGATGCATCATCCTCAAAAGCAGGTTCAATTAAAAAGCTCAATGCAACTACAAACAACTGAGGATACACTACAATGAATGCAGAGGTGCAGACGACCAGTAGCCAACAACAAGCCTTGATGAAGCTACCCAACATGATTGTCAATAGTATACAAAAATACAACAGAAACCAATCTCAAGTACTACAAAGACCATGTCAAACACAGTGACACCATTAAGCAATGCAAACAAATATTCATAACTGTATGTGACTAAAAGTCTGAGCTAAGAAAACAAAACCCAGTCCACAATTGAATCAAGTCAGTATGTCGAACAAGTCGAGATGAACAATGCAACCAACAATGCAAACAAGTACCAGATGGCACCAGCTCAGTAATCAAGTCAACAATGCAAACATGAAGTGAATGCATCTACAGGAAAGCAATAAACAAGTCTAGGTTCGAATTCAATGCAGACGCAAACAATTTCAAGTTGAACAAATCAAAGCCGTGAGATGCAGTCAAATTCAAGAAGCCGAAATTAAAAAAATTGGAACAAGTTAATACCGTGATAGCCAAGCAAATTGACCAAGTCACAAATCAAAACCGTGAGTGCCAAGCATCAAATTATACGTTTTTGATCAAGTCAGAAAACATCTCAATCATCGAAACAAAATCAGAGGGTCAATAACATAAAATTGAAGAATTCAAACGAAAGTAATTCAAGGAATACGAACGCATATATAACCAAATCATCACTGGCAATTTCAAGCATCGAGTTCAAGCACTCAATCAGAAAGCAAAAAGAATATAGTACTCACCAAAAATTGTAATCGAACTCGATCACTCGAAGTAGCCGAAGCAAGGTACAAGGTGGCAGTCGATCGACGGGGCAAAGGACGAAAATCACAAATTCGATCGATTAATATAATATCGGCATCTTCAATTCTAGCCCTAATTTATTGAAGGAAGAGGAACAAACAAGAGCCGAAGCCCTAATCTGGATTGAAGGACAAAGCCACCGCTATCTCAAAACAACGAACGAAGCAAAGAAAAAGGAACGGGTTGAAGAAGTGAATAGGGGCCGGCCTTGTTTTATTGTAAGGCTTTAGTTTATTTAAATAGGGTTTTATTTTATTGTTTTTAATTGTATTTTCTTTTTAACTGTTTTAATTTTCTAGTCGTGTGACTAGGGGACAAACTACGGTGTGTAGTTTGGGAATTCGCAACTCGGTGGTTGAGTTGTGGCAAGATTTTGAGCGTAGAGTTAGATTAGTCAATAGCGGGTATAGCGAGTTTACGTGTGTAAGCGAGGGACTATCTAATTTCTTGTAGAAACCTTGGGGGCAGCACGTAGGCAGGGTTTTGCCGAAGCTGGGTAAATTCTGTGTTGTTCTGTTTTTTCTGTTATTTATATTCTGCGATATCTGTACTGCTATTCTGTGATCTGAATTGAAATTAATAAGCTTCCGCGATTAATTTTTATAATTAACACTATCACTCTATTCACCCCCCCTCTAGGGTGAAATCGATCCTACACTTCTCGCCCCACTAGAGACCTGCCTACGTCCTTCCTTCGGGCCCCAAACTTGAGGCAGCGCTTTTTGGTTGGTTCTTGAATGAGTCGATCGCGATTTGCGCCCAGTCCGTAAAGATTTGTGCATGTCACACCTCCAGGCTATTCAGAGCGACTTAGAACAGGCCGAAGGATGGAAGAAACTTTGTAAACAATTACCGGATATGAATCACAATAATTATCAGGAGATCCTCCCTTTCGAATCAGAGAACGACGACTTTGAGAGGGCGATGGTCGATCTTAATGCCAAGATTAAGTAGCTGGAGGAAGAGAAAGCTGCGACGCTATAAGAGAACAAGAGAAATGCTGATTTGCTTAAAGAGTTCAAAGAAGCCCGTATCTGAGTAGAAATCGTCTACATATACGAAATAAAAAAGGTTCACATAGAGGACGAGAAGTTAAAGCAAGAAATGACTGCCTACAATGCAACGATTAAGGCTCAACGGAAAACTATTGATGATCATGACCTCATCATTGAAGGGTACAATAAAACTATTTCTGACCAGGCCGAGATCATTGCCAAGTTTTAGGCTCATGCCACACAGCTCAGTGTCGGTAAGTCTACAGTTGAAGTTGAGAAAGCCGCCTTAGGAGCGATTGTTTGGAGCTCCAAAATGCCTTTGAAAGAAAGATGGAGAAGCTTGATGTAACCATTTTGAATTTTTATGTTAACTCCTTTTTGCATCAAGGAGTCTCAACTATTTGGACCCGAAGTTCTCACGCACACTTACTCTAGTATGGGAAGAAACCTTGTTCTGCTTTTCTGACAGCGGTGATGTCTACACCTAGCATGAGTTAGAGGATGCTTACCTGAATAAAGAGTCAAACAAAGTGTTGCTTGAGGGGCAGGGAAATTTTTCATGTTGAAAGAGAGTAGGCGGCCACCGATGCTGCCTTGACGACAACTACCTAAATTCTCACCAAGTCTTTTATTTTTGGCGCGGGCGAATCATCAGAGCAGCCACGCGACTTGCCAATGAATTCGGGACTTGAACCTCTCCCGCAGATAGTGAAGCCATCAAAAGAGGGTGAAGTTGGTGAGTTTGAGATCGATGTTCTTGACCATTCCTCCAATGTATGTAATGTTCTTGCCTCCTCTGAATTCGGGAGTTTCCAACTTAGATTGCAAGAGAAAAAGGAATTTAATGCTTTCATTTTCGATCTTATAAGTCCATCTACTTTCCCCGTTGATGTGCCAACTTCTTCGACGCCGGGACCTGTCGCCATTTCCACATCTTCCATGGTTGTTTCTGTTCTTGTTCCAACTTCCACATCTGCATTTGGCTCACAATCGGGGCCAGATGCTGAAAAGGTAGCCGCGCTTCATGTCCTAGATGAACCTTCAATGTCTTTGAAAGCCGACATTACAGCGGCAGAGGCCAAGGAGCATGAAACTCAGTCGGAGCAACCCCAGAAGACTCAACTCGATTTATCCGTCATCAAGGAAGAAAAGGTGGAGGCGATCAAGGCCTCAAAGGTCTCTCAAAAATCAAGAAAATGCAAGAGGAAGGGAGGCTTTTATGAGAAGACTATAGAGGAAGATGAGGACATTTCCATCGAAGTATTCGTTGATATCAACGGTAGTGAATGCACTCCTGAAGCGAGGTAAAAGCTGCCAACAAAGGGTGAAAAAGGAAGCGGTGGAAAGAAGCATTGAGCAGCTTGCCTGAAGACTACTTTGATTTGGTTCTTTTTTGGGTCATTTTTTACAAGTGCAGAGTCTGCACTTAGCATTTTTACTGCGAAGTCTATGTTTTATTTTTTATTGGCCGATATTGTATGGCATGGCTCCCACATCTTGACTATGTGTAAAGAAAATTATAAGCAATATATTGATATTTTGATTGTATTCTCATCTGTATGCTCATATATGTTCTGTGCACTTGTACTTGTTTTATTTTATACTTGTCTAGTTTTGTGATTACAGCCAAAGCCCTTCGCTCGAAGTAACAGAACATAGAAATTAACAGCACTTTGGGAACTAATAGAACTTTGGAATTTAACAGAACTTAAGAATTTTTGTTAATTTAGAAATCAACAGAGCTTAGAAATTAACAGAACTTAGAAATTGACAGCACTTGGGAATTAATAGAGCTTTAGAATTTAACAGAACTTGATAATTTATGTTAACTTC
The DNA here is from genome assembly GCA_030765085.1 of Allium cepa. NCBI lineage: Eukaryota > Viridiplantae > Streptophyta > Magnoliopsida > Asparagales > Amaryllidaceae > Allium > Allium cepa. The sequence goes on along the minus strand of CM060945.1, from coordinate 970,403,430 downwards.
TTTGTTTAATTTTTTTTGTTTGGAGTGACAAAACTTGTGAACTTAGAGATTTCACATGTTTTTGTTTAAGTACCGGTGTATGCTCGCAGTTCACAGGGATGTTTACTTCAAACATGAAATTTATGCGTGTTTGAGATGTGCACATTGCATGGGTTGATTGAGGGTAGTTTTAATCATTAAATGTCTATAATCGAGACTTTTCAATTGGTTTATAACAATCCAATTTCGTCGAAGTTGTGCTCATTATTCCTAATTATAGGAGAAGCTGGCGCTAGTTATGAGATGCGTGGTTTTTGATGCTCCAAGGCGTTGCCTATCTTCGGGCCAATTGAGGAGCGTGTTTTTTAGTATTCTCCAACGCTGCCTATCTTTGGGTAGTGTGAGTGGTTTAAGCTTTAAGAATCACTGCGTGATTTTTCCTGCTCCTCGGATTTTCCTATCTTAGGGCAGTATGAGGAGTTAGTGTTTTGGAGTTTAGTGTGTGGCTTATGGGGTGTGCGGCTTTTCGTTTTCCTCAGTGTTGCCTATCTTCAGGCAACGTGAGGGGTTGTTATTTTAGTGCATGGCTTATGGGGTGTGCAGCTTTTGTTTTTTCCGGTGTTGCCTATCTTCGGGCAACGTGAGGAGTTATTATTTTAGGGGTCGGTTTATGGGTTGCGTGGCTTTATTTTTTACCTCGGTGTTGCCTATCTTCGGACAACATGAGGAGGTATTTTTTAGTGCACGGCTTATGGGGTGCGCGACTTCTGTTTTCCCTCGATGTTGCCTATCTTCTAGCAATGTGAGGAGCTTTTATTTTAGCCTTCTCGATGTTGTGGAGCAACACCGGTTTTTGGAAGGCAAAGACCGGATTCCGCCGATCTAATGGTTTGAGTCGATTTGCTTTCGTCGACCCGACGGGTAATCATTATGAACATGGTTTTGTTGGTTCAAGAAGAAAATTTTATTAAGGAAAGCAGGGCAGCTTTTGTCTATGTACAATTCCCATGGTATCTCGGGATGGCTTATTTGCTAGAAAATAAAAAACACATAAGATTGCATTCGAACAAAGTAACGGCGAAGCGATTCGTTGTTCCATGCCCTGGGAACTTGAGTTCCATCGATAGTTGCTAGCATGAAATTCACGTCTCTTAGCTTTTGATTAATGACATATGGTCCCTTTCAGTTTGGTACGAAGGCCCCCGGAACGGGGTAAACTCGCTTGAGCACAAGATCTCCCACTTTGAAGGGTTGATTGTGAACTTTGGAGATGAAGTACCATGTGACCGTTTTTTTGGAGGATGGCACTTTTCAGCTCTGCTTCTTCTCTTCTTTCATCAACCATATCTAGTGATTCGAGTAGTAGTTGCTTGTTCTGTTTTTGATTGATATTCTGCCTTTGGTGCGAGGGAACTTCTAATTCAAAAGGAATCATTGTTTCTAAACCATATGCTAAGGCAAACGAAGTGTGGCTGGTTGCCACTTTGTGGGTAGTTATGTAATCCCATAGTGCGAGTGGGAGTTCATCAACCTAGTTTCCTTTGGATTTTGCCAGTTGCTTTTTGATAGTGGACTAGATGATCTTGTTTATTGATTCCACCCGCCTGTTTGCTTGTGGATGAGCCACTGCAGAAAAGCTCTTTTCGATTCGAAAGCGCTCTCGGCACTTTCGAACTGGGTTTCATTGTCGGCGATGATTTTTTTTGGAACACCAAACCTGCAAAAGATGTTTTTAGTAACAAAGTTGATAACTTTCTTTGTTGTTATGGTGGCCAGCATTTCCACTTCGGCCCATTTTATGGAATAATCTACGATAACTATGGCATATTTGGCTCCTTCTTTTGCTATTGGCAGTACGCCAATCAAATCGATCGCCATATCACGAACGACCATGGGATGACCATCTACGTTAGCTCCATATGAGAAGTTCTCTTAATTTTGCTAAATTTTTGGCAGCGATCGCATCTTCTGGCATGATCTGCGGCATTAGGATTTATTTTTGGCCAGAAGTACCCGTATCGAAGAACTTTTTTCGCAAGGGTCTGCCCTCAGGTGTGGTCTTCACATTCGCCTCCATGTACCTCCTTTGGGATTCGTCATTCTTTATCATCGGTCACACACCTAAGGAGGGGGGTTGAGAATCCCCTTCGATGGAGTATTCCATCCTATATCATAAACTGCGGCGCCTTTCCGAGGAGCATCTTCCGTTAATTCCGGTCAGTTGGAAGGGTTCCTATGAGTAAATAGTTCTTTGTTGGTGTCATCCACGTATTTGGTTCGATGGTGGTTTTGAGAATCCAGTTTACGTCCATTTCGTGTATGCTTGGGTTGACCAGAGTTTTGAATGGGACTAGCCCCAATGACTGAGCTTCTCCGGAACTTGCCAGTTTAGCCAAATAATCTACCTTAGTGTTTTGCTTCCATGGGATGTGAGTGATGGTGTAGTGCTCGACGTCGCTTAGCAGTTCCTGTACTTTGGACAGGTATAGGGCAAGATTCTCACTGCACGCCTGATACTCCCCTTTTACTTGACAAACGACCAGTTGTGAGTCGTTGTATATGTGAATAACTTTTATTTTGAGCTACTTCACAACTTTCAGTTCAGCGATCAATGCTTCATATTCTGCTTCATTATTTGTGGCTGGGAATTCCAAGTGCAAAGCCAACTAATGGCCTGCCCCTTGGGGGTTTCAAGCACTACTGATGCTCCTGAACAGAAGTTGTTGGATGCGCCATCGACGAAGAGCTTCCATGGTGTGTTTGTTCAGACTGAACTTCCTCCTCGTCATCCCGTATAGTAAATTCGACGATGGAGTTGGCCAACGCTTGTCCATTGATGGATTTCCTTGGGTGGTATGTGATGTCATATTGAGTCAACACTTTAATTAGATGAGCCTAAAAATATGATCGTGACTTTCGGGATGCGATCAAAAGGCAATATGCTAGCTTTTCCAGTTTTGGGTAATTCTTCTCAGCTTCGGTGAATCGTTTTCTAATGTAATACACGGATCGTTGGATTCTTGCTTCTTCCTACATGAAAGCAGCGCTCAATGCCTATAGGGAGACTACTAAATAAATAAATAGGTCTTCTCCGTCCACCGGCTTTGATAAGATTGGGTGAGCTTCCATGTGTCGTAGCAATTCTTCGAAAGTTATTTGATAAGCTTCACTTTATTCGAAGTTTTTCTTTCCCTTTTTCAATGCGTTGAAGAACAGTATGCACTTGTCTATAGCTTTTGAAATAAACCGGCTCAGTGTTGTGACTTTTCTATTCAGTCTTTGAAGTTCCTTCTTATTTCTGAGGGCTTGGACTTCTCGTAGTGTCGTTATTTGTTCTGGATTTGCTTCGATGCCTCGGGCACTTACTGTGAACCCCAAGAATTTCCCAAAGGCAACTCCGAAATGACATTTGGGTAGGTTGAGCTTCATTCCATACCTCCAAAGTATTTTGAACATTTCAGCGAGATTTTCTAGATGGTTAGCAGCTACTCGAGATTTGACCAACATGTCGTCCATATAACCTTCCATAGTCTTTTCGATCTGACGTTTGAACATAGTATTTACTAGCCTTTAGTATGTTGGCTTGACATTATTTAACACGAATGGCATTACTCTGTAGTAGTACAGTTCCAAATCGATGATGAAGCTGGCGTTTTCTTGATCTGGCTCATGCATCTGGATTTGGTTGTAGCCCGAGTATGCATCCATAAATGACAGCAATTCATGCCCCACCATTCCATCCATGAGCTGATCGATTCTAGGGAGTGGGAAGCTATATTTCGGACCAGCCTTATTTAGATCTGAGAAGTCAATACAAGTTCTCCATTTTCCATTAGACTTCTTGACTAAAACTGCGTTGAATACCCATTCAGGGTAAGTTGCGTTCTGGATGAAGCCATTGGCCATCAACTTATCAACCTTCTCTCCCAATGCCATGGACCACTCGAGGCCCAAGCTGTCTTTTTTGCTTTACCGGTGTATATTTGGGGTCAATATTGAGCACATAGCAGGCAATTTTAGGTGATACCTCACACATATTGGAGTGTGTCCAAGCAAATACGTCCAAATTGGTATGGAGGATTTGTTTAGTTCTAACCGCATCTTGTTTCCAAGCCGCGACCAAATTTTCAAGACCCGCATTGGGTCATCCATATAGATTGGGACAGATACCGGCAATTCGATCGATGTTGCCCAATCCTCCCCTGAGCTCTTCTTTCTAGGGTCCAAAGCCTTGTCGAATCAGTTAGGGTTCTTAAGCCAAGGGCTGCTCTGTAGTTTTTATTCGAAAGATTCACAAATATGGAGGGTTTTCCCCACATCCTTTCCTTTTTTCCTTTCTTCTTGTCTCATGCAATTTTGCGATGTAGCATTCTCGGGCGGCGCTTTGGTCTCCTTTTACAAATTTCGACTCCGTGCTCTATAGGGTCCTTTATTGTAGGGCACCATTGGGCCAATGCAATTTTGAAGTCGGCTAATGCGAGCCACCCCAAGAAGGCGTTGTATGCTGACATTTCATTCACGATCACAAAAGTCTGAATGAGGGTGACCCTTCGCCCACCCTCTCCAAGCTCCATAGGTAGGTTAATTGTTCCCATTGATTGTTTGGGTTAACCGGTAAACCCCTGAATCTTTATTTGGCTCTGATACTAAGCTGTGACGTCCTACCCTAAGACCCACATTAACAAAGAGTATTACTAGGTAATACTCTCTACTAATGCAGAGAATAGGGCTAGTTAGGAGCGACCATCTATAGCCTTGTCTTAAATATCAATTGAATATGTTGACAAATGCTTTAAAAAAAATTCATCTCAAGTGGATCGACATATCCAATAAATACTCAATAAAAAATATAGGTGGCTGACGGATCTATCAGAACAAAATATAACAACCAAATGCAAATCACATTACAGAACAACAAACAATAGATGTATACATATATATACAGATACATTCCCAGTGTAATACAAAATGATACACATAAGTGGTATGACGACCACAATACAAACACGAGTCAAAAGAATTTACATATCAGAGTAGCAAACCAAAAAGGACTACACAAAAATCTATAACAAAAATAGCTAGCAGAATAGTCCATGCAGAAGTAGAATGGGCTAAGTCCAAATATACCTAACCTGAAACACCTCGGTGTGCCCCGAATATAAAATACACGGATCAGTCTAGCTAAATAAATCAGTTTACAAGGATAAGTGATAATATGAGCAAAAGGATAATCTAATAATATTTCCGAATAGGAAGGAACAACCTAAAGTGTATGATTACATCGAGTGATGGTATGGTATCACTACACAAACATATAATCTCAAAAGAGATAAAAATAACCCCATAAAACGCTAAATGTAGCGAGCCTCGTATCATCAGTATTCATAAAACATCAAATAGGGTTTAGGGACACGCGGATACACTTTTCATGCCAATCTTCACTTGATCGAAAGTACGTTTGAAGAGTATGTTAACGGAACTACCACTGTCAATCAACACCCATCGAACTACAGTGGGTCCAATTCCTACCATCACCACCATCGAACGGGGGTTGGAGTTTCAATCCCCTCAATGTCCCAATTTCGAAACACAATATCGTCATTCAAGACCCTTTGTATCTTAGCTGGAGTTTCGTCTTCCACTACTAAACATGATTCCTTCGGAGCGTGCTTCAACGAACTCGCATACCGCTCCATTTGTTTCTAACTTCTTTGTATAGAATGTGGTCCCGAGATATTGTTTCGATAATAAGCCTTTGGTCAGTTCATTTCGACCCTTCTTCACTGGTTCCAGCTTGACTCCTTTATTCTCTTGGGTGTTGAGGAGTCGCATATTGATCGAGGGTTTTTGGTTGTCTTATATACTGCTGGAGTTTGTTATTCTAGATCAGCTCCTTAATAAGATTCTTTAGGTGGTGACATTTGTTCGTATTATGGCAATGTGTCCCATGGAAGCGGAAAAATTTCCCTGAGCACTTCTGCTGCTCAGTCGCCTCCTTTTTGGGTGGCTTTTTACATTCCTCAGTCCCCTTAATCGCGAGGAAAATGTTTTCCGATGTGTTGCTTAAGGGAGTGTAGCGTTCGGGCCTAAACCCTTTGAGCTTTTTATTGCTGCCATTATCATTCTTCTTATTGGCATTTTGACCTTTCCTCTTTGAATTTCTGTCTTTCTCGATAGTTCCTTCAGCAGCCCAAGAAGTGTGTGCATTTTGATTTATCGCTGCATTGCTTTGCCTAATGTTCGTTGATTGCACACTAGTAGACTTCCTTTCCAATTCTTGCGTTTCCTCCAACCTTAGGTACGGACTTGCTTTGTGATTGAAATCATTCCTGGTGGTAGGTTGCTTCACCTTAATCCATTTTTCAAATTCAGTTTCTGGGAATGGCACATACTAATGCCATAAAAACCAAGTCTTCATTGGGGTCACTTACTTCCGTCACCGTGGTATTAAACCTTTTCATGAAAGATTTCAATGATTCATTATGCCCTTGGAACAATCTATATAGGGACATGATGTCTATTGGCTGTGCGGTACGGAGTCTAAACTGATCAAGGAACCTCGTCGCTAGTTGGTCAAAGTAGAGATAGATCTTGGTGGAAGCCTAGTGAACCACATTGACACAAACCCTTCGAGAAAGATAGGAAAGCATTGCATCGTACAACTACAAAGGCATTTGCTCTATCCATATACCGACTGTATTTTACAAATGTCCTTTCGGGTCCTTTGTCCCGTCATAGGACGGAATAGTTGGCATTATGAATTTTTCTAGATGTCTCTCATTTAAGATTTCATCGGTGAAGAGAGTCCGACTTGGCGCAGATCCACATTCATTATCTCTTCTAACTTTACTCTCCTCCATTAATCATTCAACCATGTCTGCTATGTATGCCTCTGATGTTCGATAGTCCTGAGGACGGCAATCAGTCACTACGCCGAGTGTTTGACTTTGCAAACGGTCTTGGTGAGTGGTTTGAGGCCTAGGCTCTTCTGTCTTTAGGAGAGCCACTCCTACAAGGTCATGTTGGCTTATGATTGGTCATACTGAAGCAGCTTAGGTATTCCTTGCATTATCAAATGCATTGGCATTTTCTTCTAATTTTTCGACTTGCTCTCCGTCCTTCGAGTCGGAAAGACCATAGCTATGTGTTCTATGGGGGTCTTTGCGCCTTGGTTCAAATTCAGAATAGGATGGCTTGTGGTGAATGGAGTATTTACATTTCCATCCATGTTAAGTCCTACTGTCATCCTTTTTTGTGGTTGTTTTCCATTTCTTCTATATAGATTAGAAACAGAGAAATTCACTTGTTCCATAGCAGCCGCGGGTTCGGGCATAGTCCTAGGAGCGAGATTTGACTATAGGGTTAGGAGAGCATTAAGCTTATCCATTAGATCCTTTTGGCTACTTTCTATTTTTTTGGTTGATTTCATCAACCATTTTATTTAACTCATCCATGATAACAACTTCATGCTGACTGGAGGAGGCTGGCACTTGATTACCTAAGCTAGGCCATTTACTTCAGTTTGTTGGGGATTAACCTCTTCTCCAGCTACTACCGCCCCATGAATGTTCCATAGGCAGTTCTTCTTCTTTCGGAAGCCATTGATTCCAAATAGTGGATTCTTCAAGCAAAGATTAAGGATCTAATTTCTAGACCTATGGAATCAAAAGTGGATAGCTAGATCTGGATCCTAAGTTGGATTTTTCAGTGAAAGCACCAAAATGTTAACCCAAAAAATGGATCAACACCCTAGTTTAATTTTGATAGCACTATCCCTGTTCTGACATAGCATTATCACTGATCACAGATATAATAAAAGAATAGTAAAAGAAAGAAGACAGAGAATTTCTATAGTGGTTCGGCTGTTAATGAAGCATACATACACTTTATAGTTTTATTATGGACTGATTGTTATTAGAAGATTTGTTTGATTACAAGACTTTGATTATCTCTAAGTAGATTGAATCCCCAGAGTTGGAACCCATAGGAGAATCATAGTGAACCCCTTTGGAGATTATTATGAGTGAGGTAGAGAGTGAAGAATGTTTCCAGCAGAGCTTCAGCAACCAGTCCGGAGAAGATTCTTTTTACGTTACAGGTAGGGTGGTATTTATATGGATCGGAGAGCTTCTGGGTTACGCTACTTCATCAACTGCTCGCAGATAGGTAAGGAATGACCTAGGGGGCTTATCTCGCATCCCGAGCCAAAACCATGGGTCGCTAGCGACCCATAGATTTGACTCGTAAGCGAGCTGATGACCATGCTCCTATTTCCTTGCCTCCTTAGCTACCTCATTTGAAGATTCGAGGAGAGGCATGGGACGCTAACGACCCATGGGTTTTGGGTTGCTGGTGATCAAATCGCTTAGGATATTTTTTGGAGTTTGGAGTTTGGGTGTTTTCATTGTATTGTGTCGCCGTTGTTCCATTTTAATGATAATTAGATATTTGCGCTCAACTGTTGATTGTGCTAAAAGAATGCTAGTTTCTTGGTTTAGTCGATCCCAGTCGTTGCCTTAGTGATATAGCTTGACTATCGATCACCTCTTGCCTTAGCCTTTTTGTTAAGTTCTACGCCATCCTGATGTCATGGGATTCTTCTGCCTTGTAGTGGGTCCTGCTGGGTTAAAAACTCGAATACAAAACCCAAACCCTTTTAAATTAAAACCCTTCTCCTTTTCTCTCGAAACCTCTTCTACTTTCTAACACAAGCCGAATCAAACCCTTAGGATATTTTCAACCCTAAAGACGTAAAGTTGAAATCGTGAAGTATATTAAAAAATGAACAAATGATCGAATCGCGCTTGGACGCTCGTCGTGGGAGGAGCTTGGGGAGGTGAGCGACACGATGTGAGGGAGGAGATTGCGAACTAAGGAGATGACGCATCTTAGTAGGTGGCTGGCAACGTAAGGCAGCAAGTGACCTAGTTACAATTTAGGGTTGAGGGTGTGCACGATTTGGGACAGTCGATGACATAGGAGAATTGGAGGCTGTGGCTGATCGATGATAGGGATAAAGCGGATGTTCTAACTAATGGAGTGGACATTGTTAGAGAGCAATAAAGGAGTGCAAATATTGTGAGTGATGACCAGCAAGGGTTGGAGCAACATAGATACCGAAAATTGATTGAATTTAGGCTGTTGGTATCTGTGCATGTGGTTGAGGGCCGAAGCTCACGTACCATTGATGATCGCTAATTGGATAATTCAAAAATCATTTCGACGAGTTAATCTCACTCACAACTATGTCTATTTCTTTTTATTTGATGCGTATTCCCCCATATAATTATTCGATTTGTTTGGTTGGATGGATGGTTTATTGGATGAAATTAGTCGTTGATGATTGATGTTGTTGGAATTAGATGGTATTGTGTTGTGAGTTATAATTTACTTAATGTTGTGAAAATTATTGCTAGATTGTTAATTTATGATTATCGAGTAATAATTAAATGTTCACAAATAATGAATGGAATGTGAAATTGTTTAGAAAGGAGATGAATAATTAAAAGATGTAAATTTAAAATAAATAGATTACTTTGAGAATATTAGGAGTAAATAAATTATTTTGAGAATGATTAATGAATTTTGGGAATGTTGTTCAATTTAACGTTGAGATTATTTAGAATTACTGGAAAATTTGAATGAGGAATGATTTAAAAAAATATTTATATAAGTGGAATAATTTTGGGGAATTTCGCAAATGGAAATATTTTGAAAAACGGTGGTTTTGAAATTATATAAGTGAGTTTGAGAAATAAAAATGAATCGAGAATATTCTTTTGATTTGAAGGTTTTAGAGATATTTGAAATTATAGACTTCTTTGTAACATTTATGATATATTATTATTGAAGTAGAGGTTTGAGACGAAAGGATTTGGGATTTTTAAATTTATTTATGGGTTTTCAAATGAATTCTCTTTGGAATAAATACATGATTTTAAATATAAGGTTGTTTGCACCAAAAATTGGCGCAAACAGCTCATAGAGATTTTTTTTAAAGGAATATATAAAGAATAATAAATGTAAATAGAAAGAATATAGTTGTAAAGTAATAAGAAACAAGCTAATAACAGAGACATAGCAGTTTATAGTGGTTTGGCATTGTTTGCACATCTCCACTTTGAAAAGATACCTTTATTAATCACTTTGTAAACTGAAGATAAGAGGGATCGGATGAAAATCCTTAGGTAATAAAGAATACGAAGCAAAAGTAGCGTAAAGATCCTGAAAATGAACAATCAAGTCTGTATTTATAGAGGAAGACAGTGAAATATCTCTTTGAAAATTTAGCAGAAGGCTTTCCAGTCTATAGGGTCCCATATGAGGGATCACATAGCCTAAATCCTAAGAAATAGGGATTCGGCCGAATCCTATGATTGGTGATTTTAGGGTTGAGATCACTATGGGAGCTTCTCCATGTTGTATTATGCTTAGCCTTCAAGTTTCATGTCAATTGGACTTGTAAATTTTTGTTTATTGATCGGTCATTATTGCAATGTTATGTAGTCCGATTCTGGCAGATCCCTTTAGAGGGAAGAGGGTCGATACCTTTTTCTTATGCTTTTTGGAATGCGATCCCTAGTGTGGACTCCTTAGGGTACCCTCTTCTTGTTCCTAAAGTTTCATATGTATCTGACTTCTGGATTTTGAGATATCGATCGTTTTTGTTAAGTTGCACTATTTAGCAGAACTAATCTGATCCCTTTGGTAAAGATGGATCGTACGTGATCCCTATTCTATATTAGACTATATTCCATGCTTAGAACCTTATGTATAGCATATTTCTTGATTCTGTTCAATCACGACTTCATATTATCATCTACACTTGATTTCTCAATCCTACAATCATCGCTCTGTGCTACTGGCCTTAATGACAGTCGAGTCTAACTTGTCTAATCAGTTTAGATATAGCCTCTTAAAATGCTGGATAACACTTACCCCCCAATGTACGTCTTATGTCGAACATGACGTGCTTTGAATCAAAAAAGTTATAGTCAAGGGGAAGAATTCCATTCAATTTTCTGGGCAGTCGCTATCCTTCTAGTGAATTGTCTTTTCCAAAGAGTCATATCTCTCTCTGTTTGCTATGACACTTGGTTGATATTTGATTGTATAAAACTGGGGTGTAATCTCTCAATTGTTATCTACGCCTTGTTCCATTGAGCTAGTAGGCCCTGGTTATCAGATCTGGTCTCTTCTCTGATAACTCCAGGTAAGGATTCAATTTTTGTCGATTTCAAAAATTGAATTTTTAAGATATACACGTTCCCGTTTAGGTACACATTCTTGTCGTTGGCGCTCGGATGCGTTTGCATGCTCATGGGTCATTTTCAATCTTCGTTGAATTAGATGAAATTTCATTGCATTTATATTTATTTATGTGTTATATATTTTCAAAATAGGAATCATAATTCCTCTAACGGATCCCTTTCACTCCTATCTTTTTTTATATGTATATAGGGATCGGATTGGATCCCTAAGTCAAGGGATCGTACTCGATCCCTTTTTATGTTGGGGCTTAATATTTTTAGCTTTATGGAAGGGGAAGGCGGGATGATCCCTCAAGCGCCAGATATAAGGCAGTATTTCTCTTCTTCATCCCTCACTTGTTCAATTTACTTCATTAGCTCGCTTCTTCATTTATCTCCAAGCCTGTTGATGATCCCCTTACTTCCATTGTAAACTTTGAACCCTTTACAATCACCGCCTTTTTCTTTAGATCCACCATCCTCTTCTGCTTTGGACCACCACTTCGTCTTTGATTTGAATCGAAACCCAACATCTCCCTTGAGTAACCATCATATTTCAAACATTTACGTTGGTTTTCAATTTGTATTTAAGTTTGATTTATGATGAGATGATGATTCGTGCTACTTGTCTCGAGGTTGGGTTAAAGGATAAAGGCGGACGAGAATGATGCAGTGTCAGTGTAACGACCCGTGAATTTCATTAACTAAATTTGTCATATTAATAAGATTTTGGAATTTAATAAAAAAAAGGAAATAAATTTTCTATAATTTATAATAAAATGAATGTTAGAAATTAGACGTAGCAATTGTAATTAGAAGTTAACAATTTAAAATAAAATTCAATTAATGGAAACAGGGTAAATTGTCATACTTGGTTATAAGCTTAATATAAGAAACAAATGGAAATGTTGAATTAGTGAATCATGAATAAAATTGTTAACTAGAATGGAATTCAAATTTATATAATAATGTAAAGTTGTAAATTGTTGCATTTGGGTAATAAGTTAAAATATAAGTAAATAAAGGCAAGTATTGAATTTATCAATGAAATAAAATATTGATTAATGGAAATTGAATGTAAATTGAGGTAATAAAGTAATGCAGGACAATAAATAATATATTTAGTACAATCCCTATTTTTATTTGTAAACAATTGTAAGGTTTTAGTTTATTGAAATTTGAAAATTAGGAAATAGATTCAAAATTTATATTAGATAATGAATTGCAATAATTAAAGTTAATAATTAATGGATTAAATGGAATACCAATTTATTCGTAAAGTGAATATAAGCGAGTGTACAAAATGAATAGGAAATGCTAATTTATTCATAAAGTGATAGTTGATGTAAAAAGGAATGGAACCAAGATGAAATGATTAATTGGACTTAGGATCTTAATTTGTATGTGTGCATTAATTTATAATGAATAGGAAAAACGAATCTGTTAAGATATGTATTTATTTCTTTAGTATGTCGCATAAACTTTGGAAATCAGTTGCAATCAAAGGAGATTAAGTAGCATGTTAAATGGGAAATAAATTAATTAATACATTAATGATGTGTAATATAATTCATTGTTAATCACACCCATACAGTGTCAATTTATTAAATAGCAAGATTTTAAATCAATAAACGAATTTATTTAGATTTCAATTTATAATCAATAACATTTAATGTGAAATCAATTTCAACTCTTGTCCGATAGCGACAACTTAAGTATAATTTAACGTTAATGGAGTCTAATAAATTAAAATGGGTAATTAATAGAAATTAATCTAATTAAAGGTTAGATTACTATAAATTAAGGTAATAATGAGGAATAACGTAAATATTCTTCATAATAGGATGATTAGTGAATAATAACAATGCAAATCAATATTTATTTATTTATTGAATTTAATTTCGATGGTATGATTTATTGCAATTAAATGAAAATTTAATATTTAAAATATGGCCTAAAAGTGAGATCTAAGAAAATAAATGTAAACAATCGTGAACCAACGTAAATTGCATCCTTTTGATAACAATGAATGAAATAATAGAATGAAAGGGAAATTAATAGAATTATTGAAATTTTATTTATAATTTTGAATTTAATGAAATTTGAGGATTTATATTGAAATTTATAAATAAATCTTCTCTAAATTGACACTTAAATTTGACTTAAATCATTATAAATGATTGGAAAATTTAAAATGATAAGAATTGGTAATTATCGAACCTAAATTGAAAAATCGATTAAACTGACTAAATTTTATTTATTTAATTAATATAAAAATAGCCATTTTGGCCACTGATTCAGATTTCGACAAAACCAGTTTCATCGGATCCGTATCGGTGAATTATTGTTGGGTTTCAAGTTTCGTAGCGATCAGACTTGTCGTTTGATTGTATGAACGCGAAACGCCTTGAAATCGATCTAATTTAAATCAATTTGAAAATATTGATTCCAGCATTACTTCTTCATACGATGGAATTTGGACGTGAAACTTTTTCCATCATGTTTAAAATATTTTAAAACACCTATTTCGATATATGGGTTTACCCAATTTCGTTACGTGGTCAGAACGGGCTTTTTGGGTCACGTTAGCGTTAGCGCGTATATCTATCAACCCGATCCATATATTTTATTTCAATTTGCCTATAAATATCCTTCTCTAAACCCTAACTCCCCCAATTCTCATTTGTCTATACGTATATTTTCTTCTCAACTCCTCCTTTCCAATGCCTACAAACCCTAGATCCAATTACAATTCAAAATCAAAGTCAAAAATTCAAAGTCCTCAGAAAAATTTGAAAAAAATATATGTTGAAGCTCTCGACTAGTGTAATTCACTAGTGGTGTTCGTTTTTCGATTCAGTTTGTCGTTTGACCTGTAAAAATCAGAGAAGTTTCGGCCATTCATCATCGCCGAAATCAAAGTCGTTGGATCGGCGAACCCTTTCTGGGTTTTGGAGAGTGGACGGAGGGGGGTCGATCCATGTAGTCCGTGTGACGGTTGGATGGTTAGATTTTCGTCAAAACTCGACTAGGGTTTGAAAGTAAAGGGGCGGCGGCTGTAGGATCTGGGCACGATCGTGACGCGGGGAGAGGGTGCGCGAGGTCATTGTTGAGTACAGGGTGCCAGGAGGTTGCCGATGAGTTCGCAGGAGGGGGCGGTGCGCCGTGTGGCCGCACATGTGGGGGAAAGTGGCTACGTGTAAATTACTGTTGCGTGATAATGGGTTCTGGGTATTCGAACGTAGTGGGTAACGTGGCTGTGTTGAAGGTGAATGTGTTCTCATATTTTTTTATTTGATTTCAACTCGCAATTATCGCTATAACTTCTACATACGAACTCTGTTTTAGGCGCGATTTTTTTTTGTTAGGATCGTAATAAAATTCCGGATCTGTTGACGCTAGTTTGGATGAATTTGGAGACTGTCCAATTTTTGGGTTTAAATTAGATTTGAATTTAATTTAAATTCAAAAGGTGAGTTTTTTAACCCACTCGCAATTTCTAAAATTTCTTATGTTTGTTAAATTGATTTGTGATGTGTTTAGAAATTAATTTATGACTGTTGGGCATGTTTTTAATCATCATCTCAGTAAATTTCATTTATTTAAATTAAACTGTTATTTAATTTTATTATTGCATATAAATTGACGGTTAAATTTTATTTATTTTGCATATAAACTGCTAGTTAAATAGTTATTAATTTATTTTTGAATATAAACTGTTCGTTGATACCTGTTATATTTTATATGCTCTATATTGATGTTTGTTTAAATTGATGATGATTGCAATAAATTGGTTGATGATTGATATTGGGTGAATGGATGATGTGTTCTATATTGTATAAATTGCAAGTCATTATGCATTCTTATCTTATCGGGATTACGGTTTGAAATGATATATAACTGTAATTTTTATTTTAAATTACGGATTGAAATGATAAATATCCGTATCACTTGACCACATGATAGAAAATTTTATACAGGCACCACGGTCTATATATATATATATATATATATATATATATATATATATATATATTTGAAATGATTCTTATGGTATTGTAAAGAAATATACGGGTTGTATAAATATTGATTTGTGATGTTATAAAAACAGCAAATTTAGTTTTGGTTTTAACTATAAATAAATATGCTTTGAAATATAAAGTAAGCCTGATAATTAAGTTTGAATATCTTATATATATGATTTAATGAATATTGATTTTGATATTTCATAAACATTACTTTATTATATAGATAAACGCTTGAAATTAAGCTATGTATAAATTTGGGTTAAAGGATAAAAAGAAGTTTAAGATAAAAGTTTAATTTTATAATTCGGTTAAGTATTTATTTAAATTTATTGTTCGAGTTAAAATGTCTTAATTAAAATAGATGTTGGAAGATAAATATGAATTTGCTTTGAATTAAGGATTTAAGAATTATCCTCGAATAAAATTTGTTTGAAATTCAAATGAATTTGGGATTGTAAAGGGTATGATCTTTATAACTTGATTTTGGTTTGGAAGGCTTAAATGAATATCAAGTTGACTTAAATGAATATATCAAGTTAAATTAATTTAAGGAATATCCAGTTGGTTTTGAAGTTAAAGATTTTACCTAACATTTATTGGATTTATTAAGTGAACTTTTCAAATCTAAATAATAGGAATTGAAGTGGATATACATGAAATTATCAAAGAATTAGTTTTGAAATGGTGAAATGGTTAAAGCTTTGAAATATATAAAATGAAATGGTTTATTTGGAATTTATTGTGAAATTAAAGAAGCTGTTTTATTATATAAAGTAAAATAAAGCTCAAAACCATTAAGTATAAAAATTTATGTTTCAAAGCTATAGATTTCAAGGTATATAGATTTTGAAAGTACTATGATTTCTTGAAAAGGATATATTTGAAATAAAAAGGGATATCATATCGATTTGGGTTTTAAAATAGAAATGATATCGTATTTATGATTTTGAAAGAGATATTATATTCTGGTATTAAAGTATAAATTATTTTGAAATAACCGTGGTGTTATAATAACGATTGGTTGTTGAAGAGACCAGGATCGGAAGTTGTCATACTCTCTACCAACTCCAAAAACCACTTTAACAACCGTGTACGCGGTGGAGGTTCCAGAATGAAGTAGGATGGTGGCGGCGTTTCCTTTGAGGTAAATATGTGGACCCGACTCCCATGAGTTGGCATAAGGTGGCTAAAACAAGAGCGATTCTCGGGCCAAGGGGGTTAGCGCCCTTTATCGGATACTCCTCTTCGATATTATACTCTGACTTTGGATTGATTCGGTGGCCAATTTTGATTTCTTTGATTTTAGAGGGGAATTTGTCCGAGGTGGGCGGTAGTAGCTGCTACGCGTTACCACCAGCCCGGATCCGTAATTTGTATATCTACCCTGGCATTGCCTAGTTGTGCCGTGTCACCTACCCTATCGTGCCTTGTACGAGTTTCTATTTGTGTCATGCCTATCGAGTACCTCTGGTAGCCTC
Source organism: Allium cepa (assembly GCA_030765085.1). Classification (NCBI taxonomy): domain Eukaryota; kingdom Viridiplantae; phylum Streptophyta; class Magnoliopsida; order Asparagales; family Amaryllidaceae; genus Allium; species Allium cepa. The sequence continues at coordinate 970,386,696 of CM060945.1, read as the reverse complement.
CCGATCAGGAGGTATTACGGTACTGTATAGACTATTGGCATTTTACGTGTTAAGGTGGAAAATGTAAAGCCTTAACGCTATTTAAAAGTAAGTTTATTTTACAATTAGACACTATTATAATAGCGAAATATACCACATAGTAAATAGTTTAACGGATCCTTAGAAGATGTAAATCCCGAGCATCTCTTGAGTTACTGCACTCATATTTACTTCTATGGATTTAACTTACATAAGATCTTTTAGTTCTGACTCGAGTTTTTTGTCTTTTCAATTCGCTCGGGTCAATCCGAGCATTTCAGGATCGAAGACTTTATTTCTGAAGGACGAAGACGAAGATTTGATTTTTATTATTTTTATTATATATTATGGTTCCACTACACACTGTATTCCGCTGCATTGGTATTTATTGGTATGTGAACTCTGATATTTATTGTGTAAAGAAGAATCAAATGTTTGTAAACAGTTTTATGAACTGTATATTAATTATTATATTTTATCCTTCCGCTGTGAGATTCTGTTTAGTTTTTTTCTTCTCTGTTTTTTTTCTTATTTACCCCATAACATCCGCCCTTCCATATGGTTTGAATTGGCACGTGTGTCGATTTAAAGCGTGCGAAAAGGCTGGACGTTACAGTTGGTATCAGAGCTTTGGTTTAGCGATAAACCTTAGTTTTGTGGGGTCCGACTCTTTATTAATAGGGTAGAAATACCCTATGGGAGTCGCTGAGTGAATATATATATATATATATATATATATATATATATATATGACAGAGCGTATTTGTTAGTGTTATAAAAGGTTTTAATGTTGTGTTAATCTGTTCCGTTTTGTATTTATAAATTCTGGTTGGTGCATGGGACGCTGTGACATCAGTAGGTATTTCTAAACACTTAATAGGACAGACCGACATAATATTTGTTTTATATAGGTGAATGAAATAATTTTGCCTATTACATTTTCTATATATAAACTAATTTTTATAAATATATATATACTTGGGTGTAATATATTGGTTGTTAGGTAATGAAATTTTAAATAATAGTTGGAATAAGATTTGAAATAAGAATAAATCAAATTGGGAATTTAGGACTTAAGTTCTGGGGGTTTTGAAATTTTCTTTTGAATGATTTTGGAATATAATTATAATATTTTAGAAGTATTTTCTGATATAAATATTTCAATATAATTTGAAAGAATTGCTTTAAAGAAACTCCGAAAAGAAATAAGTTGTACTCCCCTCTCTAACGCTGGAAAATAATTTCGGTGATGAGTGCACGCATCATCGACATTCATTTTCGAGTTTCGAAGTGGGAAGGCCACTGTAGTAGTTTTACTACAGATTTATTTCAATAAACAAATATAAATTTTAATTTTTTTTAAAATATAATTTGATATACAAAGTGTAAGTATATACATTTATCTGTTTTTTTAAAATGATTTTGAATAAAACCCGGTATTTAAATTCTTAAGTTTCCATTAATTAATAGCTCAATTGTTGTAGTAATAATTGGAACGTAGGTAATTAATAAATTGAAACCTCTAAAGGAAATAAGAGATTTAATGCTAAGTTACAAATGGTATTAAATGAAATTTGAAATTGTAACCTAAGAAATAAAGGATATAATTATGGAACATTAAATTAATTAGAAGAAATAGAATAAAACTCGTATAACTTTCAAACTACATTCTTAAAAAACATATATATGACTAACCAAATATTAAAAGTTGAAATGTTATTAAGAGAATGTAATAGATATTATACAAGAAATAAACTTGAGGTAATGAAAACAATTAATGAAAATTCTTTAATAAATAAGAATTGATGTTGTAGTGTTATAAACTTAAGTATAATTGAAATGCTACTAATTTAATATAATAGGAAGGTAAGTAATATAAATAAATGATTGTAAACCTTAGTAAATGAATTAATGAAATTCTTTGTTTATAAGGATTGATGTTATAAACTTATAAATTTAAGTGTAATTAAAATGTTGCTACAATTAAATATAATAGAAATTTAAGCATTAAATAAAAGAATGAAATTAATAAATACATAAATATAATGCAATAAAAAGAAACTTACATGACCTGAATAAATGGAAATGAGTACTTGTAGGAAATAAATGAACATGAATAGAATTAATAAGAATAAACCAATCGTTGTTTTGTTTATGATTGTTTGGGTAAGGATACTTTAAAATTGTTTGGATGAATGAATAATCTATTTAATTTCACCTAAGACTGTTGAGTGAAGGGTGCACTTAGTAGTTTATTTTTCATTCCGTACAATTTAAAGTTTTGAATCCGAACGACTATTTGATATAAATGAATGTTTGATTTGTGTTGATTTTTATGTGATGGTTGTATGCTGTTTGTTGCAATTGGTTGTTGAATTGATTGTTTGTTTGTGGTTGAACAACTTAAATATTCATTTACATAATTGTTAACCCATTTAGATTATATAAGTGAAATACATGTTATGGAAGCAATTTCTACTGCTTTTGGTTCCATAAAAAAGCGCTAATTGCCCAACAAATAGGTACGTTTTCGGATTATTGTTTATAGCATTATTATATAATTTTTCCGTGTTGGAATATATATTATTTTGAATTATATGTTTTATACTTTTATATTTGATATTACTATTTTTTTCTTCCCAAGCCTCTCTGTATAAAGGAGACTCTGCCGAAATTTTTCGTAAATTTTGGACTTAGAAATATTTTGAAAATGTTTTCGAACTTTATTAATTTGAGTAATAAAAGATTTAATGGTTATAAACTGGTATATTTTATATAAAATAAGTAATTTTGTAAATTTATTTGTTTATAAAGTTAATATTTTGAATAAGATATATTGATTTCTTAATTCTTCTTTTCGCTTCTTTTTCTTTTCGGGGACGAAAAGTTTTGAGTGGGGGAGAGTGTAACGACCCGTGAATTTCATTAACTAAATTTGTCATATTAATAAGATTTTGGAATTTAATAAAAAAGAAGGAAATAAATTTTTTATAATTTATAATAAAATGAATGTTAGAAATAAGATGAAGCAATTGTAATAAAAAGTTAACAATTTAAAATTCAAATTCAATTAATGGAAACAGGGTAAATTGTCATACTTGGTTATAAGCTTAATATAAGAAACAAATGGAAATGTTGAATTAGTGAATCATGAATAAAATTGTTAACTAGAATGGAATTCAAATTTATATAATAATGTAAAGTTCCAAATTGTTGCATTTGGGTAATAAGTTAAAATATAAGTAAATAAAGACAAGTATTGAATTTATCAATGAAATAAAATATTGATTAATGGAAATTGAATGTCAATTGAGGTAATAAAGTAATGCAGTACAATAAATAATATATTTAGTATAATCCCCATTTTTATTTGTAAACAATTGTAAGGTTTTAATTTATTGAAATTTGAAAATTAGGAAACAGATTCAAAATTTATATTAGATAATGAATTGCAATAATTAAAGTTAATAATTAATGGATTAAATGGAATACCAATTTATTCATAAAGTGAATATAAGCCAATGTAACAAAATGAATAGGAAATGCTAATTTATTCATAAAGTGATAGTTGTTGTAAAAGGAATGGAACCAAGATGAAATGATTAATTGGATTTAGATCTTAATTTGTATGTGTGCATTAATTTATAATGAATGGGAAAAACGAATCAATTAAGATATGTATTTATTTCTTTAGTATGTTGCATAAATTTTGGAAATCAGTTGCAATCAAAGGAGATTAAGTAGCACGTTAAATAGGAAATAAATTAATTAATACATTAATGATGTGTAATATAATTCATTGTTAATTACACCCATACAATGTCAATTTATTAAATAGAAAGATTTTAAATCAATAAACGAATTTATTTAGATTTCAATTTATAATCAATAACATTTAATGTGAAATCAATTTCAACACTTGTCCGATAGCGATAACTTAAGTATAATTTAACGTGAATGGAGTCTAATAAATTAAAATGGATAATCAATAGAAATTAATCTAATTAAAGGTTAGATTAGTATAAATTAAGGTAATAATGAGGAATAACGTAAATATTCTTCATAATAGGATGATTAGTGAATAATAAGAATGGGAATCAACATTTATTTATTTATTGAATTTAATTTCGATGGTATGATTTATTGCAATTAAATGAAAATTTAATATATAAAATATTGCCTAAAAGGGAATATAGATGAGATCTAAGAAAATAAGTGTAAACAATCATGTGTAAATTGCATCCTTTTGATAACAATGAATGAAATAATAGAATGAAAGGGAAATTAATAGAATTATTGAAATTTTATTTATAATTTTGAATTTAATGAAATTTAAGGATTTATGTTGAAATTTATAAATAAATCTTCTCTAAATTGACATTTAAATTTGATTTAAATCATTATAAATGATTGGAAAATTTAAAATGATAAGAATTGGTAATTATCGAACCTAAATTGAAAAATCGATTAAACCGACTAAATTTTATTTATTTAATTAATATAAAAATAGCCATTTTGTCCACTGACTCGGATTTCGACGAAACCAGTTTCATGGATCCGTATCGCTGAATTATTGTAGTTTTAAGTTTCGTAGCGATCGGACTTGTCGTTTGATCGTACGAACGCGAAACGCCTTGAAATCGATTCAATCGAAATCAATTTGAAAATATTGATTTCAGCATAACTTCTTCATACGATGGAATTTGGACGGAAAACTTTTTCCATCGCATTTAAAATATTTTAAAACACCTATTTTGATATATGAGTTTACCCAATTTCGTTCCGAGGTCAGAACGGGCTTTTTGGGTCACGGTAGCGATAGAGCGTATATCTATCAACCCGATCCATATATTTTATTTCAATTTGCCTATAAATATCCTGCTATAAACCCTAACCTTCCTAATTCTCATTTGTCTGTACGTATATTTTCTTCTCAACTCCTCCTTTCCAATGCCTACAAACCCTAGATCCAATTACAATTCAAAATCAAAGTCAAAAATTCAAAGTCCTCAGAAAAATTTGAAAAAAATATATGTTGAAGCTCTCGACTGGAGTACTTCACTGGTGGTGTTCGTTTTTCAATTCAGTTTGTCATTTGACCTGTAAAAATCAGAGAAGTTTCGGTCGTTCATCATCGCCGAAATCAAAGTCGTCGGATCAGCGAACCCTTTCTGGGTTTTGGAGAGTGGACGGAGGGGGGTCAATCCGTGTAGTCCGTGTGGCGATTGGATGGTTGGATTTTTGTCAAAACTCGACTAGGGTTTGAAAGTAAAGGGACGGTGACTGTAGGATCCGGGCACGATCGTGACGCGGGGAGAGGGGGCGCGAGGTCATTGTTGAGTACAAGGTGCCGGGAGGTTGCCGATGAGTTCGCAGGAGGGGGCCGTGCGCCGTGTGGCCGCGTGCGTGGGGGAAAGTGGCCGCGTGTAAATTACTGTTGCGTGATAATGGGTTATGGGTATTCGAACGTAGTGGGTGACATGGCTGTGTTGAAGGTGAATGTGTTCTCATGTTTTTTTATTTGATTTCAACTCGCAATTATCGCTATAATTTCTACATACGAACTCTGTTTCAGGCGCGATTTTTTTTATTAGGATCGTAATAAAATTCCGGATCAGTTGACGCTGGTTTGGATGAATTTGGAGACTGTCCAATTTTTGGGTTTAAATTGGATTTGAATTCAATTTAAATTCAAAAGGTGAGTGTTTTAATCCATTCATAATTTTTAAAATTTCTTATGTTTGTTAAATTGATTTGTGATGTGTTTAGAAATTTATTTATGACTGTTAGGCATGTTTTTAATCATCATCTCAGTAAATTTCATTTATTTAAATTAAACTGTTATTTAATTTTATAATTGCATATAAATCGACAGTTAAATTTTATTTATTTTGCATATAAACTGCTAGTTAAACAGTTATTAATTTATTTTTGAATATAAACTGTTCGTTGATACCTGTTATATTTTATATGCTCTATATTGACGTTTGTTTAAATTGATGATGATTGCAATAAATTGGTTGATGATTGATATTGGGTGAATGGATGATGTGTTCTATATTGTATAAATTGCAAGTCATTATGCATTCTTATCTTATCGGGATTACGGTTTGAAATGATATATAACTGTAATTTTTATTTTAAATTATGGATTGAAATGATAAATATCCGTATCACTTGACCACTAGATAGAAAATTTTATACAGGCACCGCGGTCTATATATATATATATATATATATATATATATATATATTTTGAAATGATTCTTATGGTTTTGTAAAGGAATATACGGGTTGTGTAAATATTGGTTTGTGATGTTATAAAAACAGCAAATTTATTTTTGGTTTTAACTATAAATAAATATGCTTTGAAATATAAAGTAAGCCTGATAATTAAGTTTGAATATCTTATAAATATGATTTAATGAATATTGATTTTGATATTTCATAAATATTACTTTATTATATAGATAAACGCTTGAAATTAAGCTATGTATAAATTTGGGTTGAAGGATAAAAAAAAGTTTAAGAATAAAAGTTTAATTTTATAATTCGTTTAAGTATTTATTTAAATTTATTGTTAGAGTTAAAATGTCCTAATTAAAATAAATGTTGGAAAATAAATATGAATTTGCTTTGAATTAAAGTATTTAAGAATTATCTCGAATAAAATTTATTTGAAATTCGAATGAATTTGGGATTGTAAAGTGTATGATCTTTATAACTTGATTTTGGTTTGGAAGGCTTAAATGAATATCAAGTCGACTTAAATGAATATATCAAGTTAAATTAATTTAAAGAATATCCAATTGGTTTTGAAGTTAAAGGTTTTACCTAACATTTATTGGATTTATTAAGTGAACTTTTCAAATCTAAATAATAGGAATTGAATTGGATATACATGAAATTATCAAAGAATTAGTTTTGAAATGGTGAAATGGTTAAAGCTTTGAAATATGTGAATTGAAATGGTTTATTTGGAATTTATTGTGAAATTAAAGAAGCTATTTTATTATATAAAGTAAAATAACGTTTAAACCATTAAGTATAAAAATTTATGTTTCAAAGCTATAAATTTCAAGGTATATAGATTTGGGAAGTACTATGATTTCTCGAAAAGGATATATTTGAAATAAAAAGGGATATCATATTGATTTGGGTTTTAAAATAAAAATGATATAGTATTTATGGTTTTGAAAGAGATATTATATTCTGGTTTTAAAGTATAAATTATTTTGAAATAACCACGGTGTTATAATAATGATTGGTTGTTGAAGAGACCGGGATCGGAAGTTGTCACACTCTCTGCCAACTCCGAAAACCACTTTAACAACGGTGTACGCGGTGGAGATTCCAGAATGAACTAGGATGGTGGTGGCGTTTCCTTTGAGGTAAATACGTGAACCCGACTCCCGTGAGTTGGCATAAGGTGGCTAAACCAGGAGCAATTCTCGGGCCAAGGTGGTTAGCGCCCTTTATCGGATACTCCTCTTCGATATTTATACTCGGACTTTGGATTGATTCGGTGGCCACTTTTGATTTTAGAGGGGAGTTTGTCCGAGGTGGGCAGTAGTAGCTGCTACGCGTTACCACCAGCCCGGATGTGTAATTGGTATATCTACCCTGGCATTGCCTAGTTGTGCCGTGTCACCTACCCTATCGCGCCTTGTACGAGTTTCTATTTGTGTCGTACCTATGGAGTATTCTCTGGTAGCCTCTCAATCAGGAGGTATTACGGTATTGTATAGACTATTGGCATTTTACATGTTAAGGTGGAAAATGTAAAGCCTTAACGCTATTTAAAAGTAAGTTTATTTTACAATTAGACACTATTATAATAGCGAAATATACTACATAGTAAATAGTTTAACGGATCCTTAGAAGATGTAAATCCCGAGCATCTCTTGAGTTACTGCACTCATATTTACTTCTATTGATTTAACTTACATAAGATCTTTTAGTTCTGGCTCGAGTGTTTTGTCTTTTCAATTCGCTCGGGTCAGTCCGAGCATTTCAGGATCGAAGACTTTATTTCTGGAGGACGAAGACGAAGATTTCATTTTTATTTTTATTATTATTATTATTATTATTATTATCATATATTATGGTTCCACTACACACTGTATTCTGCTGCATTGGTATTTATTGGTATGTGAACTCTGATATTTATTGCATAAAGAAGAATCAAATGTTTGTAAACAGTTTTATGAACTGTATATTAATTATTATATTTTATCCTTCCGCTGTGAAATTCTGTTTAGTTTTTTCTTCTCTGTTTTTTTTCTTATTTACTCCATAACATCCGCCCTTCCATATGGTTTGAATTGGCACGTGTGTCGATTTAAAGCGGGCGAAAAGGCTGGACGTTATAGTTGGTATTAGAGCTTTGGTTTAGCGATAAACCTTAGCTTTGTGGGGTCCGACTCTTTATTAATAGGGTAGAAATACCCTATGGGAGTCGCTAAGTGAATATATATATATATATGAGAGAGCGTATTTGTTAGTGTTATAAAAGGTTTTAATATTGTGTTAATCTATTCCATTTTGTATTTATAAATTTTGGTTGGTGCGTGGGACGCTGTGACATCAATAGGAATTTCTAAACACTTAATAGGATAGACCGACATAATATTTGTTTTATATAGGTGAATGAAATAATTTTGCCTATTATATTTTCTGTATATAAACAAATATATATATATATATATATATATACTTGGGTGTAATATATTGGTTGTTAGGTAATGAAATTTTGAATAATAGTTGGAATAAGATTTGAAATAAGAATAAATCAAATTGGGAATTTAGGACTTAAGTTCCGGGGGTTTTGAAATTTTCTTTTGAATGATTTTGGAATATAATTATAATACAGTAAATAGGCACAAGGAAGAAGTTGCAAAAAAAAATTAGTCTCAGGGACAACAAGTTTGTTTTTTAGTCTGGAGGACACTTTTTAGTGTAAACAGAATTTGATAGTTACAACTATCATTCTATGATTTGCACTAAAAGTGTCCTTCAGCCTAAAAAACAAACTTCTTGTCTCTGATACTAATTTTTTTTTCAACTTCTTCCTTGTGCTTAAAAACCCCATTATAATATTTTAGAAGTATTTTCTGATATAAATATTTCAATATAATTTGAAAGAATTTCTTTAAAGAAACTCTGAAAAGAAATAAGTTGTACTCCCCTCTCTGTCGCTGGAAAATAATTTCGGTGATGAGTGCACGCATCATCGACATTCATTTTCGAGTTTCGAAGTGGGAAGGCCACTTTAGTAGTTTTACTACAGATTTATTTCAATAAACAAATATAAATTTAAATTTGTTTTAAATATGATTTGATATATAAAGTGTATGTATATACATTTATCTGTTATTTTAAAATGATTTTGAATAAAACCCGGTATTTAAATTCTTAAGTTTCCATTAATTAATAGCTCAATTGCTATAGTAACAATTGGAACGTAGGTAATTAATAAATTGAAACCTCTAAAGGAAATAAGAGATTTAATGGTAGGTTACAAATGGTATTAAATGAAATTTGAAATTGTAACCTATGAAAGGATATAATTATGGAACATTAAATTAATTAGAAGAAATAGAATAAAACTCGTATAACTTTCAAACTACATTCCTAAAAAGCATATATATGACTAACCAAATATTAAAAGTTGAAATGTTAGTAAGAGAATGTAATAGATATTATACAAAAAATAAACTTGAGGTAATGAAAACAATTAATGAAAATTGTTTAATAAATAAGAATTGATGTTGTAGTGTTATAAACTTAAGTATAATTGAAATGCTGCTAATTTATTATAATAGGAAGGTAAGTAATATAAATAAATGATTGTAAACCTTAGTAAATGAATTAATGCAATTCTTTGTTTATCAAGATTGATGTTATAAAGTTATAAATTTAAGTGTAATTAAAATGTTAATATAATTAAATATAATAGAAATGTAAGCATTAAATAAATGAATGAAATTAAGAAATGCATAAATATAATGCAACAAAAAGAAACTTACATGACCTGAATAAATGGAAATGAGTAATTGTAGGCAATAAATGAAAATGAATAGAATTAATAAGAATAAACCAATCGTTGTTTCGTTTATGATTGTTTTGGTAAGGATACTTTAAAATTGTTTGGATGAATGAATAACCTATTTAGTTTCACCTAAGACTGTTGAGTGAAGGGTGCACTTAGTAGTTTATTTTTCATTCCGTACAATTTAAAGTTTTGAATTCGAACAACTATTTGATATAAATGAATGTTTGATTTGTGTTGATTTTTATGTGATGGTTGTAAGCTGTTTGTTGCAATTGGTTGTTGAATTGATTGTTTGTTTGTGGTTGAACAACTTAAATATTCATTTATATAATTGTTAACCCTTTTAGATTATATAAGTGAAATACAGGTTATGGAAGCAATTGCTACTGCTTTTGGTTCCATAAAAAAGCGTTAATTGCCCGACAAATAGGTACGTTTTCGGATTACGGTTTATAGCGTTATTATATTACTTTCCCGTGTTGGGATATATATTATTTTGAATTATATGTTGTATATTGTTATATTTGATATTACTATTTTTTTTCTTCCCGAGCCTCTCCATACAAAGGAGACTCTGCCGAAATTTTTCGAAAATTTTGGACCTAGAAATATTTTGAAAATGTTTCTAAACTTTATTAATTTGAGTAAAAAATATTTAATGGTTATAAACTAGTATATTTTATTTAAAGTAGGTAATTTTGTAAATTTATTTGTTTATAAAGTTAATGTTTTGAATAAGATATATTGATTTCTTAATTCTTCTTTTCCCTTCTTTTTCCTTTTTGGGGACGAAAAGTTTTGAGTGGGGGAGAGTGTGACGACCCGTGAATTTTATTAACTAAATTTGTCATATTAATAAGATTTTGGAATTTAATAAAAAAAAGAAATAAATTTTTTATAATTTATAATAAAATGAATGTTAGAAATTAGACATAGCAATTGTAATTAAAAGTTAACAATTTAAAATAAAATTTAATTAATGAAAACAGGGTAAATTGTCATACTTGGTTATAAGCTTAATATAAGAAACAAATGGAAATGTTGAATTAGTGAATCATGAATAAAATTGTTAACTAGAATGGAATTCAAATTTATATAATAATGTAAAGTTGTAAATTGTTGCATTTGGGTAATAAGTTAAAATATAAGTAAATAAAGGCAAGTATTGAATTTATCAACGAAATAAAATATTGATTAATGGAAATTGAATGTAAATTGAGGTAATAAAGTAATGCAGTGCAATAAATAATATATTTAGTACAATCCCCATTTTTATTTGTAAACAATTATAAGGTTTTAATTTATTGATATTTGAAAATTAGGAAATAGATTCAAAATTTATATTAGATAATGAATTGCAATAATTAAAATTAATAATTAATGGATTAAATGGAATACCAATTTATTCGTAAAGTGAATATAAGCGAATGTAACAAAATGAATAGGAAATGCTAATTTATTCATAAAGTGATAGTTGTTGTAAAAAGGAATGGAACTAAGATGAAATGATTAATTGGATTTAGGATCTTAATTTGTATGTGTGCATTAATTTATAATGAATGGGAAAAACAAATCATTTAAGATATGTATTTATTTCTTTAGTATGTTGCATAAACTTTGGAAATCAGTTGCAATCAAAGGAGATTAAGTAGCACATTAAATGGGAAATAAATTAATTAATACATTAACGATGTGTAATATAATTCATTGTTAATTACATCCATACAATGTCAATTTATTAAATAGCAAGATTTTAAATCAATAAACGAATTTATTTAGATTTCAATTTATAATCAATAACATTTAATGTGAAATCAATTTCAACACTTGTCCGATAGCGACATCTTAAGTATAATTTAACGTCAATGGAGTCTAATAAATTAAAATGGGTAATCAATAGAAATTAATCTAATTAAAGGTTAGATTAGTATAAATTAAGGTAATAATGAGGAATAACGTAAATATTCTTCATAATAGGATGGTTAGTGAATAATAAGAATGAGAATCAACATTTATTTATTTAATTTGATTTCGATGGTATGATTTATTGCAATTAAATCAAAATTTAATATTTGAAATATTGCCTAAAAGGGAATATAGATGAGATCTAAGAAAATAAATGTAAACAATCGTGAACCAATGTAAATTGCATCCTTTTGATAACAATGAATGAAATAATAGAATGAAAGGGAAATTAAAAGAATTGTTGAAATTTTATTTATAATTTTGAATTTAATGAAATTTGAGGATTTATATTAAAATTTATAAATAAATCTTCTCTAAATTGACATTTAAATTTGATTTAAATCATTATAAATGATTGGAATATTTAAAATGATAAGAATTGGTAATTATCGAACCTAAATTGAAAAATCGATTAAAATGACTAAATTTTATTTAACTAATATAAAATAGCCATTTTGGCCACTGACTCGGATTTCGACGAAACCAATTTCATCGGATCCATATCAGTGAATTCTTATAGGGTTTCAAGTTTCATAGCGATTGAACTTGTCATTTGATTGTACGAACGCGAAACGCCTTGAAATCGATTTAATTGAAATCAATTTGAAAATATTGATTTCAGCATAACTTATTCATACGATGGAATTTGGACGTGAAACTTTTTCCATCGCGTTTAAAATATTTTAAAACACCTATTTTGATATATGGGTTTACCCAATTTCGTTCCAGGTTCAGAATGGGCTTTTTGGGTCACGCTAGCGTTAGAGCGTATATCTATCAACCCGATCCATATATTTTATTTCAATTTTCCTATAAATATCTTGCTATAAACCCTAGCCTCCCTAATTCTCATTTGTCTATACGTATATTTTCTTCTCAACTCCTCCTTTCCAATGCCTACAAACCCTAGATCCAATTACAACTCAAAATCAAAGTCAAAAATTCAAAGTCCTCGGAAAAGTTTGAAAAAAATATATGTTGAAGCTCTCGACTAAAGTAATTCACTGGTGGTGTTCATTTTTCGATTCAGTTTGTCGTTTGACCTGTAAAAATCGAAGAAGTTTCGGCCGTTCATCATCGCCGATATCAAAGTCGTCGGATCGTCGAACCATTTCTGGGTTTTGGAGAGTGGACGGAGGGGGGTCAATCCGTGTAGTCCGTGTGGCGATTGGATGGTTGGGTTTCATCAAAACTCGATTAGGGTTTGAAAGTAAAGGGGCGGCGACTGTAGGATCTGGGCACGATCGTGACGTGGGGAGAGGGGGCGCGAGGTCATTGTTGAGTACAAGGTGCCGGGAGGTTGCCGATGAGTTCACAGGAGGGGCGGTGCGCCGTGTGGGGAAAGTGGCTGCGTGTAAATTACTGTTGTGTGGTAATGGGTTCTGGGTATTCGAACGTAGTGGGTGACGTGGCTGTGTTGAAGGTGAATGTGTTCTCATATTTTTTTATTTGATTTCAACTCGCAATTATCACTACTACATATGAACTATGTTTCACACGCGATTTTTTTTGTTAGGATCGTAATAAAATTCCGGATCTGTTGTTGCTGGTTTGGACGAATTTGGAGACTGTCCAATTTTTGGGTTTAAATTGGATTTGAATTCAATTTAAATTCAAAAGGTTAGTGTTTTAACCTACTCACAATTTCTAAACATATTAACATGACAAACATAAGAAATTTTAGAAATTTCAAATGAATTTGGGATTGTAAAGGGTATGATCTTTATAACTTGATTTTGGTTTTGAAGGCTTAAATGAATATCAAGTCGACTTAAATAATTATATCAAGTTAAATTAATTTAAAGAATATCCAGTTGGTTTTGAAGTTAAAGGTTTTACCTAACATTTATTGGATTTATTAAGTGAACTTTTCAAATCTAAATAATAGTAATTGAATTGGATATACATGAAATTATCAAAGAATTAGTTTTGAAATGGTGAAATGGTCAAAGGTTTGAAATATATGAATCGAAATGGTTTATTTGGAATTTATTGTGAAATTAAAGAAGCTATTTTATTATATAAAGTAAAATAACGTTTAAACCATTAAGTATAAAAAATTATGTTTCAAAGCTATAGATTTCAAGGTATATAGATTTGGGAAGTACTATGATTTCTTGAAAAGGATATATTTGAAATAAAAAGGGATATCATATTGATTTGGGTTTCAAAATAGAAATGATATCGTATTTATGGTTTTGAAAGAGATATTATATTCTGGTTTTAAAGTATAAATTATTTTGAAATAACCGCGGTGTTATAATAACGATTGGTTGTTGAAGAGACCGGGATCGGAAGTTGTCATACTCTCTGCGAACTCCGAAAACCACTTTAACAACCGTGTACGTGGTGGAGATTCCAGAATTAAGTATGATGGTGGCGGCATTTCCTTTGAGGTAAATACGTGGACCCGACTCGCGTGAGTTGGCATAAGGTGGCTAAAACAGGAGCGATTCTCGGGCCAAGGGGGTTAGCGCCCTTTATCGGATACTCCTTTTCGATATTATACTCTGACTTTGGATTGATTCAGTGGCCACTTTTGATTTCTTTGATTTTAGAGGGGAGTTTGTCCGAGGTGGGCGGTAGTAGCTGCTACGCGTTACCACCAGCCCGGATGCGTAGTCGGTATATCTACCCTGGCATTGCTTAGTTGTGCCTTGTCACCTACCCTATCGCGCCTTGTATGAGTTTCTATTTGTGTCGTACCTATGGGGTATCCTCTGGTAGCCTCCCGATCAGGAGGTATTACAGTACTGTATAGACTATTGGCATTTTACGTGTTAAGGTGGAAAATGTAAAGCCTTAACGCTATTTAAAAGTAAGTTTATTTTACAATCAGACAATATTATAATAGCGAAATATACCACATAGTAAATAGTTTAACGGATCCTTAGAAGATGTAAATCCCGAGCATCTCTTGAGTTACTGCACTCATATTTACTTCTATTGGTTTAACTTAGATAAGATCTTTTAGTTCTGACTCGAGTTTTTTGTCTTTTCAATCCGCTTGGGTCAGTCCGAGCATTTCAGGATCGAAGACTTTATTTCTGGAGATCGAAGACGAAGATTTCATTTTTATTATTATTATTATTATATATTATGGTTCCACTACACACTGTATTCCGCTGCATTGGTATTTATTGGTATGTGAACTCTGATATTTATTGTATAAAGAAGAATCAAATGGTTGTAAATAGTTTTATGAACTGTATATTAATTATTATATTTTATCCTTACGCTGTGAGATTCTGTTTAGTTTTTTCTTCTCTGTTTTTTTTCTTATTTACCCCATAACATCCTCCCTTCGTATGGTTTGAATTGGCACGTGTATCGATTTAAAGGGTGTGAAAAGGCTGGACGTTACAGTCAGTGGAATGGTAAGTAGAAAAAGGAAGAGGAGATTCATGGAAATGAGGCATGGAAATTTGATAAGTGGAGGGGTCTGTAGTATTCGAGGATGAAGGGATCGGTGTAAAAGGTTAAAGTGAAGAATGAGAAAGGCTAAGTATAGGGATCGGTTGTAGAT
Source organism: Allium cepa (assembly GCA_030765085.1). NCBI lineage: Eukaryota > Viridiplantae > Streptophyta > Magnoliopsida > Asparagales > Amaryllidaceae > Allium > Allium cepa. Next base: position 970,371,133 of record CM060945.1, on the reverse strand, counting down.
GCTCGTGGCATATGGATCGGTTATGGATGTTTGAGTAGGGATCAGTGTTGTTGTAGCATAAAGGGATCAGTCGAGTTGGCCCTGGCATATGGACTGATGTTGTTGGAGCACGAAGGGATTGGTCATGGTGGTTAAGAGGAATCAGTTGTTTGCTTTATGTGAGGGATCGGCTATGGGGACTTAGCCGATTTCTTGCCCTTAAACTGAGCTTGAACACTTAAACAAACCAATCCATGTAGACTTGTTCGAATAATTAGAACCAATCTCATCTTAATAAACTTGAATGTATTAAGTTTAACAGACAGTAGGACTTGCATATCCGACTTTGAACTTGAATATGAACGATCACATTTTTGGAACTTAGATATGAAATGTAACTTAACATAAAGATTTAAACAATGAACTTCAAATTTAACATGCCAATTGTCGATCCCAAATCTTACACAACCGATCAGTGTAAACGCCATTTGGACAGTTAGCAATGATTGTCACTCTGGTTGGAACCCAAAGTTTCATCATTATTTTTCCTTTAATCCTGAATTGTTTATCTCTGCACTACACAACATTGTATCACACTAGTTTGCACTTCACATAAGGGAATCATATCCTGAACTAATAAACACTTTGAAAATTTACAGGTATCCATCCACAACCCCAAGGCGATAATTATTCAAGGGCAGTCTCGATTGCTACCCTAGTCAAAGACAGGGACATTAGATCACTCGTAACTGATGAGTGGTTATGTCGTTGGAAGATGGTCACAACATCAGACTTCGAGGATGCGTTGTACCATGAAGGAATATTGCAGAACAAGAAGGCAACACTGGTAGCCCTATCGCACCCCTAGTCGAGGAGGCTCAGGAAAATGCCAAAGATGGCAAAATTAGAGGTGATGAAGCCAATGAGCCTGACAATGATGAGGTAGGTTTGGGAAATGCAACTGTGGTCGAATCATTACAATGCACGTAATCCCATACACCGAGAGAAAAAGTAAATAGGCTCGTGTACAAACTCCATATGAGAAAGATTGCTAAGAAGCCCAAGTTCACTATCACCTCTGTTGAAGAAGAGTCATTCTTCCGGCCTCTAGAGAGTTCGATGGAAGGATTTTCAGGTCTCCCGATCCCTAAGGACTTCATGACCTTTGACTTTATCAATTTAAGCATTGAGAGCCCTAATTCTCTCCCGCCAGGACTACTGATGACATTCCTCCTACTAGCAAAGGGGAAATCACTCCTATGAGCAAGGATACAACAACTGGTGCGTTGCGGGGACATTAGGACACTCACAATCACATGCACTTAAGTGCACGATTTCTATCTATCTTTTATTTGGTTGTCACTTACACGCTTTTGCTTGGTTTGTAGGTGATAAGTCTCGTTCTCTTGCCTTTGATCGCTTTAGGGGCTCCTTAACATATTATGGATCTAGTGGTGGTCTGGATTCGGGTAGGCACTAAGAAAGGAGTGACAGCTAGGAAATAAGCCATCATTCAAGGGTATCTTCATCCTCTAAGGACAAGACAATTAATCATCTCGTCACCAAGAATTTTAACCTAATCATTCTGTATATAGCGGCGATCAAACTTCTTCTCATGTTCCTCCACAGCTGTGCCACCCCAGCACCATTCAGATTAATTTGGTTCTCGATAGCCTCGGGATCGCTGGTCGAACAAATGTCATATCGTTACTTCTGATCCAGCTTTGACTACAACAGCTCCTGAGGCCTATACGGCAGAACAATTGGCCGAACTTAAGTTCAAAATTTCCAAAAATCTACTTTGATGGTCTAAAGTTTCTTCCTTCTATCCATATAATCCCAGGAAAAATTAAAGAGAGTTTGTTTGCATGCGTCAAAGATGTTTATATGCATCATGAAACATTCTAGCACTTAGCTGAGAAAATCTCTGAGGTGTTTGTTGAATGGCAACATGAAATCGGTCACCTTAAGCTATAGGCGATCAATGATAAAGATACGATTAAACATCAAGATGATGAGATTACAGAGTTGACCATGAAGTTAACCGCAGCAGAGAAAAGTACTAAAGAAATGTCTAAAGCGGTTAATCATTTGGAAATGGCTCACAAGAAGGAATTAGACACTACTATTCAATGCAGCGGTGCACTTTCCATATAGAAAGATGCTCTTCAGAAAGAGAAGGACAATCTGGCCCTTCGCGTTAAAGATCTTGAGAAACTGATTCAAAAGGAGAAGGATCATAAATATGCTACTTAATGGAATCCTAAAAGTTTTGCGAAAAGGTCATAGAGGCTTATGAACTGAAAATTAGACTTGAAAAAGATCTTGCTCAAATTGAGGCCCTCGAAGAAGAGGCGAGGGAAGCTGGTCGTTAGGAGGTCAGAAGGAAAATTGAGGTCTAGTTGGAGGAAGGCGGGAATGAGATCAAGGGCATATTTGATCATTTGATCGTTGATTACAATGCCAAAGTCCTTATCCACTGTGACCTAAGCTTTCTGGGATAGGGTTACCTTGAATCGCTTGGCGAGGCTTGGGACTATATCATCAATATGAAGAAGAGGACTCTTGACTGAACCGATGTTGATAAGGAGAAATTGGCCAAAGAAATTCTATATTGATCTAAACCTTTAGATCTCGCCGCTTTCAGGCTAAGAAACTTTGATATTTTGGTACCTTCTGGCAAAGGAAAAGACATCTCTGAAGCTTCAGGGTCTGATCCCAAAGATTCCTCTTTACTTCAACCAGCTGGTGCATCGATTTCTCTTAGCCTGAGACAAGACCCAAGCTATGATCCAGATATGCATGGTTATAAATCTAAGGCGCTGACTCCTGTTCAAGAAGGAAGCACTCTGGCAACAACCGAAAGTCAGCCAAATGCACGTATCCTGCTCTTTTCTCCACTACTTGAGAGGTTTCATTCTTCATGTCCGATAATTCTAGACTTAATTACTTACTCCCACAAACCAACAGGTCTTATTGCTCATAGTTAAACTCTAGGAAGTGGTTCCACTGTGGAACAATAGCCGATACTTACTAAAATTCCCATGGCTACCAACATTTTAAGGCCTGATGCTTAAGTTATTGGAGCTAGTGTTGATAAAAGGGCCGATAATCAGCCCTTGAATAATGGATCTGATGATGTTATGATTACCGACGCCTCCGAACACTCCACTAAGCTCATCTTAAAGGAGCGCATCGAGAAGGAAGAGTTGCTAAAAAAGAAAGCCAACCGGGCTTGCTAATGCGGATGCCAATAATCCAAACCTCATCCCACTGCAATTCATTCCCCTGTTGAGCCCATTTTTGTGGGTAACATTCCTCCTATTTTCTAAGGTGACACTGATCCGACTCTCATATCCAGGAATGTTTCTCCAAAGAAAGTTAAGAGCTGTAAGAGATCAAAGAGAGGAATAGGGGAAGGCTCGAGTAGGTCCACTCCTAAGAAACTCGAGAGGGAGATGAAGTAGGAGAAGTAGCCATCATGTTGGCTTAGTTTTTACATAGCTTATCTAACTATCTTTCTTTTTGTTAACCGTGTTTGTGCGGGTACGAACCTCAATTTTGGATAAATACTTGTACTATGATTTCCAAGTAAAAATTCTTTGGTTTTTTGTTGACCTCTTATGTGAATTTGTTTAAGCAGTCGAGCTATTACTTTTCCATCCAATGTACTTATAATTCGTTGCTCGTTGATTCAAATAATCATTCGTTCATTTTACTTAAGGCCCCCATGCGGTCATGGACTCAAGTTGTACCAAACACCAAGCTCAATTCCGTAGTTCTACGATGTCAAATTCAGCAGCTTAAATGATAATGCTCCTACCCCCAGTCTCGGGTTAGAGGAGTTAGCTAATGGATGGTCGAATTCTATCCTTGGTGATTTTGTACTCCTTCTGTCAATTTCAGGTCAGAGTTTATGGAATAATGAGCGGTCGAACCGCACTTATCTATTTGTTTATACTTGTATCCACACTCTGGGGATAAGAGTTTGTTGGTGGGTGATCGAAACACACCCAATATGTGTTTTATACTCTCATCCACACTTTACGGACTTAGAGTTATTTTGGAAAATAGTAAAATTGTACTTTTCTTAATTGATTGATTTGCCCTTAAGTCCGAGGTTTAACTTGGAGAGAGATATCAAACATGTTACAATTGCTTTTTGATTCATATTTGTCCCATTGCTTGGTGGGATTAATTTGATTATTGGATGGTCAAGTCACATCCATTTCTCGTTTGGTCCTCCGCCCATCGGTTTGCGAGCGAGAATCATCGAATAAATGGTTGGAGCACATTTATTTTGTTTTTTCCAATCGTGAACTTGTGTAATTGGCTAGGTCCAAACTCTAGGAACCTGCTCGGACATGTCAATATTAGTTAGTTGGGTATCATAACAAATATGTGATGCTAAAGCAATCAAAGATATGAAGGAAATTTCAAAATTGATTTGCCAAATGGAAAGAAATGACATAATTTGTCTTGTTACATAACTAGAAAATCAAATATTAAAGCCAATTCGAAAATTAGACACAACTGAATGAAAAAGAATAAACTAAGTGGAATAACGTCGTAAATATCCGTTATTCCATGCCCTTGGGAGTGTGACACCATTAAGAGTCGCTGGCTTGAATGTTCCTTCTCCAAGCCTTTGATAAATGACGTGCGGTCCTTCCTAAGTAGGGTTCATTTGTGACTGGACAGGAAAAACCCGTTTCAAGATGAGATTGCCAATTTCAAAGGTCCTAGGTCGGACATTACTGTTGTAGTATCGGACGACTCGGTGTTGATGTGCAGCTGCCCTCAAATCAGCTTTTTCGCACTTCTCATCTACCAAGGCTAGAGATCTAAGAGGAGATCTCTACTCATTCTGGGGTCGTAGTAGGTCACTCGATGAGAAGGTACATCGAGCTCAATAGGAGTGATGACTTTGGAGCCGTAAGCAAGGGCGAATGAAGTATGGCCAGTCATGGACTTGTGAATGGTTCTATTACCCATAATGTTGTTGAGAGTTCATCCACCCATTTGCCTCTAGCCTTTTCCAAACGTTTCTTCAGAATGGACTTTATGAATTTTTCACAGCTTCTACATGTCCATTTTCTTAAGGTGAGCTACTTCCATAAATCTGTTTTCAATATGATGTCGACGGCGGAAGTCTTACAATTCAGCGCCGTCGAATTGGGTTCCATTATCAGTTACAATGATTCGTGGATGGACAAAATGATAGATGATGTTCCAGACTTGAAGTTGATTACATCATTTGTCATGATCGTGGTTAAGGTTCTACTTCGGCCCATTTGGCGGATGTAACAACCCTGAATTTTGAACGATTTAATTTGGAAATATTTAATTAATTTTAAATATTTGAATGATGGTTTAGTTTGAATTCCCAATATAACTATGAATTTGGCGATCTAAATTTTTAATTTAATCTAATGAAGTTGAATAAAAATTTGAATTTGACTTTGAAAAATAATTTGGATTTAAGAATTTTTATTTATGTAAATTAATATAAATGGATGTTTGATAGTTGAACTTTAAAATGTTTTGATATCTATGAAATTTACTAAAGAAAATATCTACAAAACAAATTGAAAAAAAAAGAAAGAAAGAAAATATAATATTATATATATAATATAATTAGTACACTGCCTTATATTTTATCAGCTACAAACACGCCTTAAATCGTGACTTCCTTTGTTTACGCCTTAATCTATGCCTTCCATCACGCTAAAAATCACGTCTCCTTTCCCTTTTTATTCGATACCCCTTTCCTCCATTTCAAAGCAGAAATCAACCGGAAAAAAAAAGAAACAAAATAATGGCGGCTCTGTTGTTTCGTCCCTCTTCGCTTTCAAATTAGGGCTTCAGCTTCAATTCGCTAACGACCGCTTCAGGCAAAGGTGAGTGACCCTCACATCTACTTCATCCTCCTTAGGTCATTCGATTTTGTTATGAGTTGATAATTTCTCTGTTGTTTTTTTTATTTTATAAAAAAAATGGTGTTGATTTTCGATTGGTTCGATTCCTTCTTGTTGGCTTCGGCCTTGTTTTCTCTGATGAACTGCGGGCATGTTGGTTTCGTATGGCTCGCATTGACTTCGGTCACTTGATATATATATATATATATATATATATATATATATATAATTTGGTGATTTCCATGGCTTCGGCTGCGAGCATTTTTCTGTTGTCTTTGGTAAAAGGGAAATTACTTTGATTTTGATCACTAGATTTGGTTTCTGGTTTGTAATCGCTGCGACCTCATTTTATGCTATGGCTTCGGCCTTGATTTGAAATTTGTGGACTTTGAAAATATACAGTTTCAAAATATAAGTATATGTGTTATTCTCAGAAGTATGAAGTATATTATAATTCAAATAGGTGATTTGAGAAAAACACAGTGAAGAATAATTGGATTTTCATGTACAAAGGTCCTCTTAAAAATTTTATACTTATCAGAGAAAGAAGCTTTGAAATATATATATATATATATAAACTTAAACCAAATTTGTATAAATGAAACTTTTCGAGAGCAATGGTCCATTTATACTTCTTTGATTATTTCTTGATTTTTGTTGCTTTGATTTTTGACGACTATGGTTTTAAGTGTTTTGGGAATTTGTTTTGTTAGACTTGGGTCTTGCTGTGTTCAGATTGAATGTGGCCTTGATTTTGATAATGGTTACTACTGTGATTTTGGCCACTCGATTTTGTGTAGTTGTCGATGCGAGCCACTGGCTTGTTTGATTTAAATCTCTGGGTTGTTTTCACTGACTTTGACGATGTTGTTCTATTTGACTGTGGCCAAGACAGCCACTTTGATTTCTTTGGCATGTTTCACTTTGCCTGTACTCAGTGCACTTGTACCATTCGAGATCACGGTATTAGTTATCACTGCATTCATCACATTTACGCACACGCACTCATCAATGTATGATGTGTATTGCTCACTGTCCTATGTCCTGTTTCATGTGATGTTCATTCGATGTGGCTCTGGTTTGGTATACTCGAGTCTGGTACCGTTTGAAGTTTGCATCTATTGATATACACTTTTGTTATTTGCTGTCTGCACTCATGTGTAGCTTGTCAATGCATTCATTTCCCATGTCCCTGCTTTGCCGCTGTAATTTATTTGCTGCGTTGGTTTTTCATTTGACTTCGTTGAGCTTCCCTCTGTGTCTCGGACCTGGAGCCTGTAGTGATTCTGCCTTTGACTTGAGTTTGATTTGTACTTCATGATAGTATTTTCACCTGCCTGTACCCAAAGTTGGACTGATTTCCAATTTGTATGAGACTATGGCCATGGCTTGTGAAATACATTGTGCCATACTGTTCATATGTGTGTTTGTAACTTAAATCAGATTTATGACTAGATCAAGAGCTAGAGAATTTAAATAAAAAAAATTTGGGTTTAAAACATAGACAGAGATGCTCCAGACCTTTCAGACATGCATACATCAATATATTCATATATATACTCAGAGTTTAAACTATATTCACAAACATACTTGTTTCCAGAGTTGAACATGCAACAAAATTATATATTTGAAATCTTAAAGAGTGATATTACACACCAGTTTTCTAGACTTGTTTCCAAATTAAGAACAGAGCACATCTTTGACCTGTTTTGTTGCATGAATTTTGGTCGGCTTCGACTTTATTGATGTGTATTTTGAACTTGCCAGTATTTTGAACTTGCCATGGTTTTTATCACTTGTGCTCATCCTTGAGCATTACTGCTTCCATACTACACCATATATATATATATATATATATATATATATATAAATTTTTGGCCAGGTTGATCAACAGATTAGTTCTGCACATTTGTAATCACTTTTGCACTTTGGTCTTTATATGTTCACTGATGAGTGTTACCTTCTAGTAATGGCTCCATTTATGTTTGAAGTGTAGTATTGTGTTCATGTTGCTCACTGGGTATTTCTTGACCATTCGCCTGTTGTAAATCTCGCTGTGCATTCCTTGTTCATGTTTTTTCATACATCGTTCACTGATCTGCACTTCATGTTGTTGGTATATATGTACACAAATGTGCATGCTTATTTGACACCTCTTGTATACCATCAGTTGCCACTGCCTGTTTCGATATGCATATAGTTTTTCCACTGTCGCATCATATCATCACTGTATATTCACTCGGTTGTGTCATCATGATGTACCACTGCCATATGCATTTGGTAATTTGAGGCTTTGAGCCTTCGTGCTCTGCTGGTTCAGGTTGCATAATCCCCTCTGCTGATGTCTTCATGTTTGTATCGCTGCCCTTATGCACTTGGTCATTTTTGTTGCCCAGACTTTTTTTTGGTTTTGCTGTTAACCTTGGTTTAGCTTCGCAGTTGTTGTTGAGTCACTGACTTGACCTCTGCAGCTTTGATTTCAGATAGTATTCTCTGTTGTGATGATTTCACATGTTGTTGTGGCGAGGCAGTGCACGCAAGCGTGAACTGCAGCCACACGGTGTTGATTTTATTAATATACTATTTTGTTTTGATTTATGATCTTTTGCATATTTCATTAAGATAGTGGCGGGGTAGTGCACGCAAGCGTGAACTGCAGCCACACAGAGTTAACATGTTGTTGTGGCGAGGCCGTACACGAGTGTGTGTACTGCAGCCCTACTAGACTTGATGTTTTAAATGACGTTTTCTATTGATGGAAATTTATTTTATGTTGCCAATTCAATATATTTTGAATCGCATTTTGATGATTTTGTAGTTAATTGCCGTTTTGGCAATTCTGTTGTTTTCTAAATTTTCTTCATTAAAAATCCCTTCATCTGTCTTCGTTGATAATTTGAATCTACTGATTTATTGTTTAACACTGTTAAGCGTTATATTTACCGTTATCCGATTTCTTGTTAAAGGATCGGATAGGTGAATTTATATTTGACTGTCGTCTAATTGTTGTTTGATTATTATTGCCTCTATGCACTAATAACTGAATTTGAATTAGACTGACCTGTGTATTATTTTCTTTTGAACGTAATACTCGGGTCAGACCGAGTAATTTTACAGCTTGAAGATTTTCAGGCATCGAAGTTAGAGAGAGAGGGGAAATTGCTTCACTTTAGCTTTTCGAAGAATTTTTGTACTTAAAAGAAATATTCCGCTGTATAAAATTTAAATGCATTGTATAAACTCTGATATATGTAAGAAAATCCATTTATGTGAAATATTATGATTATTTGTTGTGATTCTGTGGCTGATTCTGTTTAAACTCTATAAACTGAATAACAATCCGTCATTTTGAACGTCTCAAGTTGGTTTAATTACCGACTGGAGGCGGTCAGAACGGCGGGTCGTTACAGCGGAGCTCTCGGAACTTTTGCATACATCTGGCACTTTTTGCATTACTTAGCATAATCGGTAGACAGTTGGTCAGTAATATTCATAACAGAGTATTTCTTTGCTAGCGTTTGCCCCTAGTGTGATCTCCATATTACCCTTCATGAACTTCCCTTAGCACTCGTTTTATTTCATCATGAGTGATACACCGAAGTAAGGGAATAGAAAAAAATCTTTCTTTACATAACTCCTTCCTGAATGATATATCATGAAGCTTTGTGGAAGATTTTTCAACTTTCATTCCTCCGTTCAAGAAGGACCCCATAACAAACAATCTTTAATCGGAGTCATCCATGACTCCTTCATAGGCTCTATCACTAGCACCCATCAATTTCCATCTGGTTTATGCTTGGAGCGTCTAGCACTTCAACTAGAACCAAGCTCATTTGTTGTGCATCTCCGGTGCTATGAGTCGGCCTCTTTGTTTTGATCTCAGGGAATGTGCATGATGTCATAATACTTGTAGTCAGTCAACAGCTCTTGGACTTGGATAAGGTACAGAGACAGTCATTGTCCTTTAGCCTAGTATTCTCCCTGACTTGGTATACCACCAACTGAAAATCGCAAAAGATTTTAAGAGATTTTATTCCCAGTTTTCTAGCAGGTTTGAGTCCAGAAAGAGATTCATATTCAGCTTTCTTATTCGTTGCAGGAAAGTCAAGCTTCAAAGCATAGAAAATTGATCGATCTTTCGGAGTTACTAGTACCACCCTAGCTCTAGAACTGGGGTAGGCGTTTACCCGATTTAACCGACTAAATCAATCTTAACCGAACCGCATTAACCGACTAATTCGATTGATCGAAGATTTGGTTAACTGGCCGATGTTAACAAATGAAAGTCGATTCGACTAACAGTTAACCATATGACATATATCGATTAACCATTAACCGAAAATAATTTTCCCCACTTAAATTAACTTTATCACTACAGCGTTACCCGACCAATCCCAATATCGCATAGCAAACCAAATAACCCTAAATTTTCATTATTCCCCGGCCGCCACTTTCAATTCATTGATTCAACCCATGTCTATCTCATTCCTAAAATTCTCAGATCCACAAATTACCTTATTTCCTAATCGTTATAAAATAAATCGGATCAACATAAATTTGCAGTGCCTTCGTAGTGTCAATTACCTGCATGTCGGTGGTTGGTTGTATGCATGATGAGTGGATGGTGGCGGGGTTGGTGCTGCTCTTGTCCATATGATAGCATAATCGATTTTGGTAGCCCTACGCCATGGACTTTGGAGCTAGTGAAAATGAGGCGCGGCGATGCTAGCATTTTGGAAGGCAATGACGGTCTAAGGCACGAGATCAAGATGTGAAGAATAGTTGGTCCAAGAAAAGAAGCAATGAAGCGATGGGCTAAGATGATTTTCATCTTAGCTAAATCGTTTTGGTGAGTTAATTTATTTGGTTTTGAAATAAAACATGCAATTTGATAGTTGTGATTCTGCTGAGTATTAATATTGTATGAATCTGGTAGTAAAAGCTTGCATATGTGTCGGTTTGCATAAAGATAATAGCGTCAAGTATATAAATAACACCATAATGTATAAATGTATGAATTTTCTATAAATTCAACTAATATAAATATTGTTTGGATAAATTCTATGCCTTATCACGATCTGACATGCTTTGAAATTGATATGACAGTAATTATATTTGCAATATAATGATTGAATCACTTGGGTGAAATCATATTGGTTCAAGCATATGGATATATGGTTTATATATAAGCAAATTAAGGGTTAATCGTGCTTTGTGATTAACTTTAATAATGATAGTTGAAATGAGGTGAGCATAACGTGAATATTCGATATTTTTAAAATACAAATAATTTATTTAACTGAAATTTGAACAAAGTACATACTTAAATCTATTTTATTTTAATAGTTTAATTTTATCGTAAACTAATAAATATATATAACTTGTATAATAGTTATATATACTATAAACTAATAAATATATATAACTTGTTTAATAGTTATATATACTATAAACTAATAAATATATATAACTTCTATAATAGTTATATATACTGTAACTAATAAATAACAGTTATATAATAATTTCCTTTTACTGTAAATCCATGCTTACATACATCTATATCATTTTAAATCCATGCTTATGTAAGTCTATACTTGTGTAATAGTTCATATATCATGCTTTAATAGAAATTTGAACTAAGTATATATTTAAATCTATGCTTATTTTAATAGTTTCATTTTACTGTAAACTAATAAATATATATATAACTTGTATAATTATATAATGTAAACTAATAAATGTACATACAACTTCGATAATAGTTATATACTGTAAATTAATAAATAGTAGTTATATTATAGTTTCATTTTACTATAAATCTATGCTTAAGTATATCTATGTCATTTAACAGTGAATACATGAATTATTGTCATATATTTTATAGTTTCGCCCGTCTACATTTCTCTTATGGCCATTTTTACAGTAAAAGATATGCAATCCTGTATTAAATGATATGAAATTCAAATCAACCTTGTGTTATTATCATATATTTTATAACTATTATAAAGCATTGACAATATATTAATTATTGGAAATGATATGCAACTGGAAACATTGGCACTGTGGTCATTTTATAGTTAATATATGCTACAACCATTTATTGTAAACACTAAACAAGTCGGTTCAATTTTTGTGCCAATATTTTTAGTTGTAGTAACACGCCATATATCTTTCATTTTAGTTCGGCTAACTTATATATGTTTACCTATGGACAAAGACTTAGAGACTGGAGACTGGAGTCGTATTATCTTTGGCAGTCTATTCTAGTAATTTTATGTTATTTGATTTGAACCCTTTATTGTCGTACTTATATAAATGTATTTCAGTTTATGTTTGGACTTTGGAGTTTAAACTTTGAATTGTGATGTATTGTATTGGAATTTGGGGTTTAAAACTTTAAATTGTGATCAATGTGATGTATTGTATTATGCTGTAAAGTGCAGACAGTAAAGCTGACATGCGGTTACTATAATGCTAAATGATGTATGTACTATATTGTATGTATGTAATGCCAGTAATGAGTATATTACTCTTAAAATATAATGTAGTATGTGTAATGCTAGTAATGAGTATATGAATTCAACATGCATATAATGCTATTAATTATAGTTGCAGGCTTGCTATAAAACAATTGCACTCTTGAGTAGTTCAATGATTCAATTGGCTAACCAGTTATCCGACTAATTTGGATGGTTAACTGATCAACGATTAAACGTTTAAGTTAATCGATTAACCGTTAATTTAAACGGCTAACCGTGGTTTATGTTAACCGGTTCGGTCCATAGTCTGATGACTACCTTAACCGACCACCGGCTAACTGAACCGTGTAATAATTTCGGTTAACCGAAAATATTAACCGATTTATTCGATTAACTAACCGTGCCTACACCTATCTATGACAATCATTGTTGGAGGCTCCATCCGTATACATTTTCCATTAGATGGTAGGGACTTCACTGCTCTTTAGGAGATCATCTCGTGCAGTGAACTCAGCTATAAAGTCAGCCAGTGCCTGTCCTTAAATAGCTCTCTGAGGGAGATAGGTAATGTCAAATTGGCATAGCTCAATGCCCACTCAAGTAACCTTCCAAATGTCTCAGGTCATTGTAGGACCTGTCGTAATGGCTGGTCGGTGTAGATGTTGACGGGATAAGCCTGAAAATAGGGGTGGAGCCTTCATAACGCAATCAACAGGTAGTATCCCAATTTCTATATCTTCGGATAATTCCTTTCAGCTCTTGTTAATCGCTTGCTAACATAATAGACCGATCTCTAGATTCGATTCTTTTCATGAAGCAATGCAGCGCTTATAACATCTGTCGACATGGTCAAGTAGATATATAAGTCATCTTGATCCATCGATTTTGACAAGAGGGAGGTCTCTCTAAGTGGTTCACCAGATCTTGGAATATGTCTTCGCATTCATGTATCCATTGAAATTTCCTTTTCCCTCTTCTAATCAGGTCGAAGAACAGAATGCATTTATCGGTGGTTCTGAAAATAAACCGGCTCAGGGCGGCAACCTTCCCAATTAGGCTCTGTACTTGCTTGATAGTCTTTGTTGCTTGGATGTTGCGAATAGCTCGACTCTTTTTAGGATTAGCTTCGATGCCATGAGCACTGATGATGAAACCTAAGAACTTTCCTGATGCAATGCCAAAAGAACATTTAAGAGGGTTGACCTTTTTTGTAATCGGAGGGTATCAAACATTTCTTTTAAGTCTTTAATGTGATCGCTTGATTGTTGTGACTTTACGAGGATATCATCCACATATACCTCCATCGTCTTTCTAATCTGATCTTTAAACATTAGGTTAACTAGGCCTTGATAGGTTACTTCAGCATTCTTTAAGCCGAAAAGCATTACAAAATAGCAATACAATCCAGCATCGGTAATAAAACTGATGTTCTTCTGGTCGATTATGTGCATCGGGATTTGATTATTTCCTAAGTACGCATCCACGAAAGACAACAACTCATGTCCTATGGTTCAGTCCACCGGTTGATCGATCCTTGGAAGGGGAAAGCAGTCCTTAGGGCATGCCTTATTTAAGTCCAAATAGTCAATGCATGTCCACCATTTTCTTTTTTCCCTTCTTAAAAGTACAGGATTAGATACCCATTTCGGATAGAGGGAGTCGCGAATAAACCTATTGCTTTTGAGTTTATCCACCTCTTCTTTAAGGGAGGCAGATCTCTCCAGATCCATGTTGCGCCTTTTCTGTTTCACCAGGACATGCCTCGGGTTAATGTTTAATGCATGGCTTGTAGTGGCAGGCAAGATCGCACACATATCAGAATGAGTCCAACCGATCACATCAAGTTTAGCTAAGAGAAAACCAATAAGTTCCTTCATCATCAGAGGGGTTAAGCTACGATCCGATCTTCAGGACCTGTGATGGGTCTTCGTGGTTGACCGTGATGTCGATCGTTAGCTCAGTCGGTACAGCCTTGTTCTCTTTAGGCTCCTCCTCATTATTCCTTAGATCTATGTATTTATAGAACAAACTATGGCACCCAGCCAAGGTCTAGGCACTGATTTTCAATCTTTGGAGGCTTAGATGCAGAGAGACTTGTCCATGCCCTTACCTTTCTTCCTCCGTTGAGTGTTCTTCGGCTCAGCTACATAGTAAGCATGTTTGGTCGCTTGATCAACTTGTGTAACTCCAACACCATTATTAGTTGGAAACTTTAAAGTCAAACACCATAGGGCAAGGGATACTTGAAATTTTGCTAGGGTTGGTCGGCCCAGAAAGGCATTGTATGGGGAAAGGTGTGTCCAACATAACAAATAGCAACATTCACACTCTTTAACGGCCGCCTTCTCCCAATTCTATTGGTAACTCAACAGATCCAGTGGCTTCTGTCGCATTGCCATGAGCTTGGCACGGTTTTGATCTTTGGTTTTCATACTCATCTGGTCGTATGCTTTTTGAAGATAATATTCACCGAGCTGCCACTATCAATCAAAATTTTCTCTCCAAGGCAAGGCCGATCATGACTGAAATCATCATTAGGTCGATCGTCGGTGCCTCCACCTTATCTATATCTCTTTTTTTAAATATAATGTCATTTACCATTGTACGCTGCTGTTTGGTTAGAGCCCCATCTTCTATATTAGAACAACACTCAAAATCCACATGCTTTTTTGCGCTACAGCGCTCCATCTTGTACTAACTTTTGTCAGCTGGTTGTGGTCCTTTGGCTATTGTATTGATAACTAATCTTCCACCCGTCCATGCATGCTCCTCAGCCCTGTGCGGCGCTTATCCTCGGTTGGGATCGAATGTCCCCTGCCTGCTATCCTACGGGGCTTTAACAAACCACTATAGTTTTCTTATCCGAATAACATCCTGGAGATACCTACGTTTGGTTTTGTTATGACCATAGCATTCGTGGAACTAGCAATATTTTTCAATCTGCCTTTGTTTCTCCATCGATTCTTTCGGAGGTGACTTCCTATACTTCATCAAATTGCATGTATACAGGTGTCGTTTTCTAGAGATGTATTCAGTGGTGTGTAGGTATCATACATTTAAATCCTAGAATTTTCTCTTCTAGAATCCTTCTTTCGTTCATGGTTCCTATCACCACCTTTCTTTTGTTGATTCAGTTTATCTTGGACATTTACTTGAACTTATCCGGAACTCTCCCCGGACTGTTTCACTACAATATTACTTTGCACTCCCTCTTCACTCGGTCATACAAAGCTGAGCTATTTTGCATAGAAACGCTCCAACGTTGCCGACGGTTTTCCAACTACCAATCGCCAAAGTTAGGCTTTGGGACAATCCCTCTTGCTACAGCCATCAATATTGACTACCATTCAGATTACCGACTTCTATGGCAGCTGTATGAAATCTCTCCAAGTTGTCTTTGAATAATTTTCCCAGAGCCTGGATCACGCTTAATAGGGACATTACATCTTTGGGGTGAGTTGCATGTATACAGAATTGCTCCACAAATTTTATTACCAAATCATCGAATCTAGAGATTGCCCGTGGGGGTAATCTCATAAACCGCATCATCGCTATGCTAAAGAGAGTATTAGGAAAACATCTGCATTTTATGCCATTATCAGTTTGTGCAAAGTCCATCAGCCATTCATATCTCATGATGTGCTGCCCGGGGTCGGTTTCTCCTTTATAGGAAAGCATTGACAGCACGCTAAGTCTCCTCGGATATTCCACGTGTAAAATATTGTCTGCGAACGGGGTATGGCTTCTTGAGATCCCCTAATCATAATTGGTCAAACCTTAGCTGTCCCTTACTAGTTGTCTGATCTTAGCCATCAAGTCCGGCATTTGGATAGTTGGAACCAAGCGGTGATCTTGCTTCACCGCATGTGAATAGTCTGGTCAATGTCGACGGACCGTTCCATGCCTTCTTGGCTCAACTTCCTCTTGATGTGTGTTCACATCACCATTATTTCGGAAGGGTAACGGATCTACATTAACTTAAACTCCAGCATCCAGGTCAACCGCGGCGGCTCCTGTTCGAGTTCCATCAGAAAATGGTAAGGCTTCTGCTTTGGAGGAGGGATCGGCCTCGGTCCCTACATAGTGATCAGGTCTGATCAGTCCGATAGCTTAGGATTGGTTTTGTGTTGACATCTTGATGCTTCTACATGATATTCGTTTGTTTGGTGACGTCTGTGCCAGTGATGGTCATCTGATGAAGTTGGGCTCCCCAATGCAGAATAGGGAGTTGGCTCCATCCTTGTGATATCCCGGAATTTCAAGAAATTTAAAATGTGATAATCTCCTTGATTAATAATTTAAAATTTGTAAAATGCTTATTTCAAACAATAATTAATAATGTAATGGTTTTAAACATAAATTTAAATAGATTTGTTTTATAAATAGATTTTTAAATGGACTTATTATTTTCAAATTTAATAAATGTTGTTCAAATGTATATGTATATATATTTATTTAAGTTAACTTTAAAGTTAAAATTTAATATTTCCAAATTTAATAATGTGTTTGTTTAAATTAACATATATATATATATATATATATATATATATATTTGAGTTGATTTTAAAATTGGATTTTTAAATATGAATTTGAATTTAAAATTTGGATTTAAATTTGAATTTAAAGGATAATTATTTTGAAATACTTTGGATGTAAAAATATATAAATAAAGTTTTCATTATAATATAATTTGTTTTACATTGTTTTTCCTAAAAGAACATTATTTATATAAATTAATATAGTGTTTATTAAACTGCAAAATAAATACAAAAGTTTTATATTAACATTTTAAAATGAATTTAATATATTATATATGATTTTATTTAGAATATAATTGGTTTTATTTTATTTTATTTTAAAGGTTTTATATATATAAAATTAAGAAAGCATTTATTAATTTAAAAAGGTATTTATTAATTAGGAAAATTAATATAAAGCTTTTAAAATCTTTTAAAAATAAATAAAAATACATTATTACAAGTGTTAGCTTCTTAATCATGTTAAATACATGTGTAGTTTAATTAAAGATGGTATTTGATAAATGTAGTTAATTTGAACAAGTGCCATTCCTTTTATTTTTATTTTTCTTTAATTTTAATAAACCATAATTTACACTATATAAACATTCATCCCTTCTCATCTATTTCTTTTCTTATTTTTCATTTTCAAAGCAAGTAAATTTCACCTGAACTTCATTTCTAAAACCAAAAAATCAACCTGATCAACTATTTCAAACCAAAAAATCAAACAATTCAAACCCTGTAAACCATTTAACAAGCCTGTAAATAAATCAAGCTTCAAGGCTTCAACCCAAAATCTGTAAGCAAGCCTGTAAACCAAGATTAAATCTTCAAAATGCAACCTGAAGTGAAGTGTCAAACAATCTTCTCAACAACATAGCAGTAACTAAGGATTTCCAGTTTCAAACTTTCAAGTTTCAAAATATTTTCTACTACAAATTCTAGCATTCAAGTTTCCAGCCTCTGCCTTTTAAAATTGGTGAGTAAACACATTTTCTAAAAGGCTTAAGTAAACTAAAAATCTATGCTTGTGATTCTTGATAAAAATGTGCTTTGCATGTGTATTAATAAGTATGATCTCTGTGTATATGTATGAGTTTGAACTGTGCATGTAAGGTATATCTGTTCTTCTCTGTTTCCAAATTTTAGAGATTAAAAATAACTCAAAAAATCCAAACTCCTTATCTGATCGTCGTTAGGCTTTGAAATTCAAACATAATATGTTTGTTTAAACATAAATTAAAGTTTAAAATTTATTTCAAGCAAAATAGGTTTGAAAATTTTCTGGAATCAAGATAGTACAGAAGAAAATTTAAATGCATGATTAAAAAAAAGTATTATAATTTGATAATCCAATTATATAACTTAAATCCTCTTTGTAAAATATGATTTTTAGAATAAAAATCTTGATTTTTAGTTTGGAAACCTGTGGGTAATTTTAAGTTAACTAGAGAATGGTTTTTGAGTGTTCTCTGGTGATCGGCAGTTGCTAGGGGGTCGGGATCTTGGCTGGAGGTAGGGGAAGGTTTAAGGAGTTTGGCAAAATGGCAGGAAGGTGGATAATCCACCGTGGTGTCGGCGGCGAGACAATTTAGTTTTAAACCCTAATTTGGTCGAGTTTGGGAAATGGGATCATGGCATTACCTCTGGGTGATCGAGTGGCGCAAGATTTGGGGAAAGGCTGCGTGGGAGGTTTGCGGAGATGTGGCTGGAGCTTCAGATGTGTTGGTGGTCGGAGACGAGTGTTCGAGGTTCTGGTGATGGTTTAGGGTTCTAGTTTCATCTTCCTTGCTCGATTTTGATTTGAGGCTTATGCGAGTGATTCGAAGGTCGGGATCGAAGGTCTCGTGATGGTCGATGTGCCGGAGGGTGTGTCGATGGTCGGAGGTGGCTTTGACGATGGTGCACATGCATGGTGGCGTTGATTGTGTCATTGGTTATATTGTGATTTGGGTCTAGTTAGTCTCGAAGGGGTAATCGTGTAATTGGAATTGGTATCTCGAGTATAAACTCGAGTAGGCGTGAGTGTTTAACTTTCCAATTTTTTTAACTTAAAAATAAAATCTAATTTTTTTAAAACGGGGGAAGAAGAAGGGGAAAATCGGGGCTAGACCCGAGTGGTCTTCGAGCTTGACCCGAAGAAACAATATTGTGCAGTTTTTAAAGGTTTCAAAATCAATGTTTTTGAAATTTAAAATTAAAATCTAGCTTAAACATTCTTATTTAAACTTACTCTTTATATAATAATCGTTTTCTTTAACAATTAGTTAAAAAGTTTAGAAATTTGTTTAAGATAAATTTTTTTAAGCAAAATTTAAAGTGATTTTAAAACTTAAGTTAAAAATGAAATTTTAAGATTTTTTATAAAAGTAAATTTTAAAATTTAAATTGAAACTAGTTTTAAAGCTATTACTTGATAATGTTTAAAGCATATAAAGAAAGTTATGTTTTGTTAACTTTAACTTATCAACATTATTTATTTTAAAAACTTAATTAATGATTTAATCAAGTAAAGTTATCATGAGGATAAAATGGTGTAAATATGTTAATGGTAATAAAGGCATTAATATGATAATGTTTTACCTTAAGATAATTAAGGTTTTAATGTCTTGAGGTTAATTAAGTTAATTAAGGAAATTATGTATAATTAATTAATTTGATTATTTAATGAATAAGGGATTAATTAAGAAATTAATTAAGAGCAATTAATTAATTTAATTAATAAATAATTTAAGGATTAAAAGTTAATTAATTTAAAGGTTAATTAATTTTGTAATTAAAGATCATTAACTAGATAATTATAGATTATTAATTAATGATTAGAGATTAATTAATTAAGTAATTAAGTGTAATTGAGAATTAATTAATTAAGTAATTGAGATTGAATAATTAAGTAATTAGAGAGTAGTTAATTAAGTAATTAGAGGTTACTTAACCAGTAACTAAGAAGTATTTAATTTGTAATTAAATTTTATTAATTAATAATTAGGTTTTATTAATTAATAATTAAAGGATAATTAATCTGTAATTAAAGATTAATTAAGGATTGATTAACTGTTAATTAACGATCGATTAACTGATAATTAAGGATTAATTAATTTGTAATTAAATTTTGTTAATTAATAGTTAAGGTTTATTAATTAATAATTAAGGAATAATTAATCAGTTAATTAAAGGTTAATTAATTGATGATAAAAGTAATTAAGGATTGATTACTTTGTATTGAAGGTTATTAATTAATAATTAAGGTTTATTAATTGATAATTAAAGAATAACTAATCTGTGACTAGAGATTAATAAATTGATTGATAAAGAAATTAAAAGATAATTAATAAAGGATGATTAATTAAGGGAATGATTAATTAAAGTGATGAATAATTAATTTGTTTGTAATTAATTAATGATAAATTGAGCAGGATTAGGTGATTAATTCTTAAATAATTAATTTGATTTAAATAAATTAAATTAATTATAACATGGATTAATAATTCCTGTTTGTGGATGATTGTTTGTAGAATGTCTGGATTGGTTGATATCCATCAGATGATATTCTGTGATATTCTGTGGTGAGATATTAGATATATCAGTGATAAATGTATGATATTTATCTGTGTTAAATGCTGTGTGAATTCAAAGTATTGAATTGTTTAATCTTAAATAACTTGACCTTTAAGAAACATTTGGATTTCGATGAGACCGGGATCGGGTATCAGATTTGATTATCTAAAAACCACATCGATCCAAGTTAAACGATAGGTGGTGACATCTCAAAGTGAAGATCGAGATAGAGTTTCAGACTACAAGGGTTATTGTCGTTAACTCTGAGGGTGATTCTAAAATGAGTGTAACGAGATAATGCATTCGGTTTCGTTTGAATCCGAAATGAACTTGTATCGATTGAATGCTTTCAGTACATCGTCAGGTGGACGATGAGCATTCTATGATAGATGTGTTCTATAAAGGTAATCGTAGCCTCAAGCCTCATCAGCCGGGAATGGCTAAAACAGGGGAGGTGCAGCAAGGCTAAGTGAGTCGCGCTTAAGTAGGATAAGATCTTCCCTTGTCTACAGGTCCCTTTTTATTCGGCTTAGTGGGCAGTTCGATCTGCAGCCAACTGCGGGGTTGTCTTATACGGGACTGTCCAGTAAGGGATGATTTCGGCCTTGTGTTGCAAGGATTTAGGGTGGATCCTCGGTATGGTGATCTAAGCGACGTACTATGACGAGCGGTACCCCAGTAGCCCTGCAATTGTATGGAAATCCAATCTCTAATAAGTGATCTTGGACTTGATTGTATAGCCCACTTTGTGGCTAATATGCTGGAATTTAATCATGTAACAATTTCAGCTATGTGAATATTTATTTGAAAACCCTAGACCCTATTATAATACAATCAGATTTTCTATCAAATGTTTTGGTTATCGTAAGGGAAAAACTTGTCCATATTTATTGGCGTAGAGTCTTACGAGATACCTTTTCTTTCAAAGGTTTTCTAAGTTAAACAGTTTAACCATTTACTCACACCAGACCCATGTCTGACTTGGAATTTATTTCTGTTTTTCTTAAACTCTTGGGTACTCAAATTTTTATAAGTAGCCAAATGATTAGGTTTTGGCTTGACGAATATTGGATAGTATGGAGCAGGAGTCCAGACGTAACTATATCAATATATTTTCGATGTGGTGTCTTTATTTGTTTACCTTGAAATGTAATGGTTAGACAGAACTTTATAACTGTTTAATGTGAAATGTTGTTGTAATTTGTGTAACTCTGATGTATTGACTATGTAACATCTATGTGATATATTATATTTTGTTCCATTTCCGCTGTGAGATTCTGATAATTGTTTAGTTCTTTCTTCTATTTGTTCTATTTCTACCTCTTTCTTTCTTATTGATGATGCATCTTTCTATGGAATGAAAGGCAGGTCGTCACAGTTGGTATCAGAGCGTAGGTTGAGATAATACCTAGGCTCTAGAGTAGTGTCTATCTTGAGAGTGTGTATTTGTAACTTATATATAATTATATACCTATCTAAATTTGTTAGTTTACCTATTCGGTAGAGAAGTTTCATCTTCTCTTTGTTTGGTTGATGGTCCTATCTTTATATCTAATCCTATAGGCGGAGTAACCGAGTTAGATAAGATCTGTAGAGACTTAAGGCTTTCTTATCTCCCCCTTAGTTTTTTGGGTAACCCTTTATATTTGATTTCAAAAGGGTTTGATCTTATTTTGGATATGGATAGGTTGGATTAGTAAGGCTGTCTTGATTTGTGATGTGAGGATTGTGTCTTTGGAGACTGAGTTGGGAAGAATCGTAAAAGTGACTTGCGATGATTGGAGTTCACTGGAGTAATCTATTACATGGAAGCGAAGCATCTCCAGAAGGCGTAGAGTCCATTGATGTGGTTAGAGATTTTCTAGGGAGTGAAAGGTTTGTCCTCATCAGGAGATAGAGTTTCGAATAGTCTTAGTTTCGGGAGCAGTGCCTGTTGTTCAACACTAATAGAAGGATGGCGCCGAAGGAGAAAAAAGAGTTGGTGGAGCAGACCCAAGATTTCTTTGAGAAGGTTTGATCCGGCCTAGTTTTTTTCAGTTGAGGTTCTACCGTAGTCTTTGTGACCAAGTTGGATAGATCTTTGAGATTTTGTGGATTTGATGATACAAGATTTCGGGATGTGTTAAATAAGTTAGTTCTTGTGTTCATCAATGATTTTCTTGTCTACTCCTAGTCTGAAGAGGAGCAAGCGGCATTTGGGGTTAGTGTTGGAGACTTTGAGGAGGCATGTTATGAGGGTATTTCTGTAGATCCAGCCAAGGTGGCTACTTCTCAAGAGTGGAAGCAGCCGTAGACTCTAACTGAAGTCCGTAGTTTTCTAGATTTGGTAGGGTTCTACGTGAAGTTTATCAGGTTTATTCTAAGATTTCTTCGCACTAAACCAAGTGGCTCGGAAAGGAGCAAAGTTTAAGTGGACCCCGAGTATGAAGAGGCTTTCTTGGATTTGAAGGAAAGGATGACCAATGCGCCTGTTCTAGCTATTCCTGATGGTAAAAGTAAATTGAAATCTACAGAGACATTTGTGTGTGCCAGAAGTAGACGGATTGAGTCAAGAATGGTCAGTGTTCTAGTATTGAGATTGATGTCCAAGAAACTTTGAGGATCAACGGAAGGATTTATGTTCGGCAAGAAGTTTTATCAAAGAGTCTTTTGGTGGCTGAGAATGAAGAAGGATGTTGTTGCTCTCAACAAGGGATGTACGATCTGTCAACAGGTGAAGTTGATCAGCAGAAGACCACCGGTTTGTTGCAGCCTTTGGATGTTCCGAAGTGGAAGTGGGAAGCGATTTCTTTGGATTTCATCGACGGTTTGCCAAGGACCAAAGAGGGAAATGAAGGAATATTGGTGACTATAGACCAGTTGATCAAGAGCACCCATTTTATTCAGGTTAAGGCAACCCGTATTGTAGCATCTTTGGCTGAGTTTTTCTTAAAAAAGTTTTCCCGACTGCATAGTATTCCAGTTAGCATAGTTAGCCATCCTGATCCTATCATCACCAGCCAATTTTGGGAGGCTTTGTGTTCAGCTTTGAGTTCGAGTTTGAGTTTGAGTTCAATCTATCATTCCCAGATCGACGGTCAGACGGAAGGGCTGAATAGAATTTTTGAGGTTATGCTGAGGGCTATGTTTTGGATTTTAGTGGATCTTGGAGGATCATCTGTATTTAATGGAATTCTCGTACAATTATCAGGCGAGTATCTAGATGGCACCCTATGAAGCTTTATATCGAACCTGGTAGATTCCCATCTTGTTGGGTAGAATCGGGCGACTGTCTTGTTCTTGGTCCAGTTTGATCCGAGAGGCATCTGCGAAGGTGGAGCTTATCTAAAAGAGATTGAGAGCAGCGCAGGATCTCCAGAAGGATATGCGGACAAGAGGCAAAGACAATTGGAATTTGAAATCAAAGGATTTAGTTTTTATCAAAGATTCCCTGATTAAAGGAGTTATCAGATTTGGGAGATGGGAAATTTGCCCCAAGGTACATTGGTCTGTTCCGAATGTTCGAGAGGACTAGTGTTGTGGCCTACAGGATAGAACTGCCAGTTTGGATGGCTGGAATTCACAATGTTTTTCACGTATCTCATTTGAGGAAGTACGTGAATGATCCGTCATAGTTGGGACCAGCAGTTCAGTAGGATCTGGTAGTTGAGCTGGTTTTAAGTATGGTCTGATATCTGGTTTAGATTTTTGGATCGGAGTGAGAGGAAGCTCTGGATCATAGTGGTATAGCCAGTTGGGATTCTGTGGAGCGAGGATTCCAAAGTTTGTCTTGAGAAACTCTGGATAGTTTTAGGAAGGCTTATCTGGATCTGTTTCGGATAGTTAGAGTTGTTTGTTTGAATGAATTGTTTGTTTGAATAAACTGTTTGTTTGGGTGAATTGTTGTTCGGTTGATAGTGTATGGTTGATATGGATGCTTGGATTGTTGAAATAAAATAAAAGCTTTTGGATTATCTTTTGTTTTAAATTTCAGGGACGAAATTCTTTTAAGAGGGAAGGAATGTGATATCCCGGAATTTTAAGAAATTTAAAATGTGATAATCTCCCTTATTAATAATTTAAAATTTGTAAAATGGTAATTTCAAACAATAATTAATAATGTAATGTTTTTAAATATAAATTTAAATAGATTTTAAATGGAATAATTATTTACAAATTTAATTGGTGTTGTTTTATAAATAGACTTTTAAATAGACTTATTATTTTCAAATTTAATAAATGTTGTTTAAATGTATATGTATATGTGTATATATTTATTTAAGTTAACTTTAAAGTTAGAATTTAATATTTCCAAATTCAATAATATGTTTGTTTAAATGAATATATATATATATATATATATATTTTATTCGATCTTAAAATTGGATTTTTAAATTTGAATTTGAATTTAAAATTTGGATTTAAATTTGAATTTAAAGGATAATTATTTTGAAATACTTTGGAGAATAAAGTTTTCATTTGTTATCCCATTTTTGGTCAAAACTGGAATATCAATGTTGTGTGCATTTCCACCACGACCGCACCAAGAAGAAGCAGCCAGCAAGCGTATATAAGTCTAGGATTTCACTCAAGGTTCAAATATAAAAGTTCATTCAGTAAAACAATGTGAGAGTCCATTCGGCATCTACAACATAAGGTTCATTCGTTAATCATCACCAGAGTCATTCGACAGATCTAGGCTAAGGGCCATTCGGCACTTACGTTCTCAATGACAGTCGGTAGCCCAAACTCAAAGTACATTCGGCAAGAGCAAGCTCACCTAGTTCGGCAATTAACTATGATTCGGTCCATCTCCATTCCCATGCATGGCCGAACCAACCACACCTCCATCTCACCACCGGATCAACCAATTGCCGGACCAAACCCCCAAGTCCAATAATGCCGGACCAACTCCCCTTCATCTCACCACCGGACCAACGTCCTACCGGACCAAAGCCACTCCAACTACGACCGAACCAAGCTCCGCCGAAACAGATGTGCCAGGCTAGATTGCTTCAGCCCAGGCCCACCAGCAGCTATATACATCCAGGACCTCTACCCGCAGCCTCACTCTATAAATAGAGGGGCAGAGGTACAACAATGGGGGACAAGTTTGAGAGCTCAACACGGAAGGAACTTTCAAACAACTTTCATATACTTGTAATCAAAGCTTTGTATTTGTAATCTGAAGAGAAAGAGGAGAATAACATATAAAGTGGACGTAGGCACGTTCTGGCCGAACCACTATAAATCTGTGTGTCTTTTACAGTTTAGTCCCTGCTTTTTACATATTTGCATAAATCACCCAAATCGCTAAGAACAACATATAATCAACTAAATCGCACGACTTTAGGGTGTTTGCCCATTTTTTGCGCAAACATCATTAGAATATAATTTGTTTTACATTGTTTTTTCTTAAAGAATTTTATTTATATAAATTAAGATAGTGTTTATTAAATTGCAAAATAAATACAAAAGTTTTATATTAACATTTTAAAATGAATTTAATACATTATATATGATTTTTATAGAATATAATTGGTTTTTATTTTATTTTCTTTTAAAAGTTTTATTTATATAAAATTAAGAAAGCATTTATTAATTTACAAAGGTATTTATTAATTAGGAAAATTAATATAAAAGCTTTTAAATTTTTTTAAAAATAAATAAAAATACATTATTATAAGAGTTAGCTTCTTAATCATGTTAAATACATGTGTAGTTTAATTAAAGATGGTATTTGACAAATGTAGTTAATTTGAACAAGTGCCATTCCTTTATTTTTATTTTTCTTTAATTTTAATAAACCATAATTTACACTATATAAAAATACATCCCTTCTCATCTATTTCTTTTCTTATTTTTCATTTTCAAAGCAAGTAAACTTCACCTAAACTTCATTTCTAAAACCAGAAACTTAACCTGATCAACTATTTCAAACCAGAAAATCAAACAATTCAAACCCTGTAAACCATTTAACAAGTCTGTAAATAAAATAAGCTTCAAGGCTTCAACCCAAATTCTCTAAGCAAGCTATAAACCAAGATTAAATCTTCAAAATGCAACCTGAAGTGAAGTGTCAAGCAATCTTCTCAACAACACAGCAGTGACTAAGGATTTCCAGTTTCAAAATATTTTCTGCTGCAAATTCTAGCATTCAAGTTTCCAACCTCTACCTTTATAAAATTGGTAAGTAAACATATTTTCTAAAAGGCTTAAGTAAATTAAAAATCTATGCTTGTGATTCTTGATAAAAATGTGCTTTTCATGTGTGTTTATAAGTATGATCTCTATGTGTATGTATGAGTTTGAACTATGCATGTAGGGTATATATGTTCTTCTCTGTTTCCAAATTTCAAAGATTAAAAATAACTTAAAAAAATCCAAAACCCTTATCTAATCATTGTTGGGCTTTTAAATTCAGACATAATATGTTTGTTTAAACATAAATTAAAGTTTAAAATTTATTTCAAGAAAAATAGGTTTGAAATTTTTTTGGAATCAAGATAGTATAGAAGAAAATTTAAATGCATGATTAAAATCAAGTATTATAATTTGATAATACAATTATATAACTTAAATCCTCTTTGTAAAATACGATTTTTAGAATGAAAATCTTGATTTTTAGTTTGGAAAACTGTGGGTAATTTTAAGTTAACTAGAGAATGGTTTTTGAGTGTTCTTTGGTGATCGGCAGTTGCTAGGGGGTCAAGATCTTGGTTGGAGGTAGGGAAAGGTTCAGGGAGTTTGGAAAAATGGCAGGATGGTGGATAATCCACCATGGTGTCGGCGGTGGGACGATTTAGTTTTAAACCCTAATTTGGTCGATTCTGGGAAACGGGATCATGTCATTACCTCTGGGAGATCGAGTGGTGCAGGACTTGGGAAAAGGCTACGTGGGAGGTTTGCGGAGATGTGGTCGGAGCTTCAGATGTGCTGGTGGTCGGAGACGAGTGTTCGAGGCAGATTTTGGTGATGATTTTGGGTTCCTTTTTCATCTTCCTTGCTCGATTTTGATTTGAGGCTTACGCGAGTGATTTGAAGGTCGGAATCGAAGGTCTGGGTGATGGTCGATGTGTCGAAGGGTGTGTCGATGGTCGGAGGTGGCTTTGACGATGGTGCATGTGCATGGTGGCGTTGATTGTGTCAGTGGTTATATTGTGATTTGGGTCTGGTTAGTCTCGAAGGGGTAATAGGGTAATTGGGATTGGTATCTCGAGTATAAACTCTAGTAGGTGTGAGTGTTTAACTTCCCATTTTTTTAACTTAAAAATAAAATCTAATTTTTTTAGAAAGGGGGAAGAAGAAAGGGAAACTCGAGGCTAGACCCGAGTGGTCTTCGGGCTTAACCCGAAGCAACAATGTTGTGTAGTTTTTAGACTTTTTAAAATCAATGTTTTTGAAATTTAAAATTAAAATCTAGCTTAAACTTTCTTATTTAAACTTACTCTTTATATAATAATCGTTTTCTTTAACAATTGGTTAAAAAATTTAGAAATTTGTTTAATATAAATTTTGTTAAGTAAAATTTAAAGTGGTTTTAAAACTTAAGTTAAAAAATGAAATTTTAAGATTTTTATAAAAGTAAATTTTAAAATTTAAATTGAAACTAGTTTTAAAACTATTACTTAATAATGTTTAAAGCATTTAAAGGAAGTTATGTTTTGTTAACTATGTTAATGGTAATAAAGGCATTAATAAGATAATGTTTTATCTTAAGATAATTAAGGTTTTAATATCTTAAGGTTAATTAAGTTAATTAAGGAAATTATGTATAATTAATTAATTTGATTAATTAATGAATAAGGGATTAATTAAGAAATTAATTAAAAGTAATTAATTAATTTAATTAATAAATAATTTAAGGACTAAAAGTTAATTAATTTAAAGGTTAATTAATTTTGTAATTAAAGATCATTAACTAGATAATTATAGATTATTAATTAATGATTAGAGATTAATTAATTAAGTAATTAAGTAATTAAGTGTAATTAAGAATTAATTAATTAAGTAATTGAGATTGATTAATTAAGTAATTAAAGAGTAATTAATTAAGTAATTAGAGGTTACTTAATTAGTAATTAAGAAGTATTTAATTTGTAATTAGATTTCATTAATTAATAATTAAAGGATAATTAGTCTGTAATTAAAGATTAATTAAGGATTGATTAACTGTTAATTAAGGATTGATTAACTGATAATTAAGGATTGATTAATTTGTAATTAAGTTTTGTTAATTAATAATTAAGGTTTATTAATTAATAATTAAGGGATAATTAATCAGTTAATTAAAGGTTAACTAATTGATTATAAAAGTAATTAAGGATTGGTTACATTGTATTGAAGGATATTAATTAATACTTAAGGTTTATTAATTGATAATTAAAGAATAATTAATCTGTGATTAGAGATTAATAAATTGATTGATAAAGAAATTAAAGGATAATTAATCAAGATAATTAATTAAGGGAATGATTAATTAAAATGATGATTAATTAATTTCTTTGTAATGAACTAATGACAAATTGAGCAGGATTAGGTGATTAATTCTTAAGTGATTAATTTAATTTAGATAAATTAAATTAATTATAACATGGATTAATAATTCCATTTTGTAGATGATTGTTTGTAGAATGTCTAGATTGGTTGATATCTATTGGATGATATTCTATGATATTTTGTGGTGTGATATTAGATATATCAGTGATAAATGTGTGATATTTATCTATGTTAAATGCTATGTGAATTCAAAGTGTTGAATTGAGTTGAATTGTTTAATCTTAAACAACTTTACCTTCAAGGAAAGTTTAGATTTCGATGAGATCGGGATCGGGTATCAGATTTGATTGTCTGAAAACCACATCGATCCAAGTTAAACGATAGGCCATGACATCTCAAAGTGAAGATCGAGATGGAGTTTTAGAGTGCAAGGGTTATTTTCGTTAACTCTGAGGGTGATTCCAAAATGAGTGTAACGAGATAATGCCTTCGGTTTCATTCGAACCTGGAACGAACTTGTATGGATTGAATGCTTTCAGCACATTGTCAGGTGGACGATGAGCATTCTAAGATAGATGTGTTCTATAAAGGTAATCATAGCCTCAAGCCTCATCAACCGGGAATGGCTAAAACAGGGGAGGTGCAGCAAGGCTAAGTGAGTCGCGCTCAAGTAGGATAAGATCTTCCCCTGTCTAGAGGTCCCATTTATTCGTTTTAGTGGGTAGTTGGATCTGCAGCCAACTGCGGGGTTGTCTTATTCGGGACTGCCCAGTAAGGGATGGTTCCGGCCTTGTGTTGCAGGGGATTTAGGGTGGATCCTTGGTACGGTGATCTAGGCCACGTACTGTGAAGGGCGGTACCCTAGTAGCCCTGCCATTATATGGAAATCCAATCTCCAATAAGTGATCTCGGACTTGTTGTACAACCCACGTTGTAGCTAATATGCTGGAATTTAATCATGTAACAATTTCAGCTATGTGAATATTTATTTGAAAACCCTAGACCCTATTATAATAATATAATCAGATTTCCTGTCAAATGTTTTGGTTATCGTAAGGGAAAAACTTGTCCGTATTTATTGGCGGAGAGTCTTATGAGATACCTTTTCTTTCAAAGGTTTTCTAAGTTAAACAGTTTAACCGTTTACTCACACCAGACCCATGTCTGACCTGGAGTTTATTTCGGTTTTTCTTAAACCCTTGGGTACTCAATGAGCAGCCAAGTGATCAGGTTTTGGCTTGATGAATATTGGATAGCATGGAGTAGGAGTCCAAACGTAGCTATATCTATCTATTTCCGTTGTGGTGTCTTTATCTGTTGTACCTTGAAATGTAATGGATTAGACAGAACTTTATCACTATCAAATGTGAAATGTTGTTGTAATCTATGTAACTCTGATGTATTGACTATGTAATATCTATGTGATATATTATATTTTGTTCCGTTTCCGTTGTGAGATTCTGATAATTGTTTAGTTCTTTCTTCTATCTATTCTATTTCTACCTCTTTCTTTCTTATTGATGATGCGTCTTTCTGTGGAATGAAAGGCGGGTCATCACAATCCTTTTCCCGCGTTGTTGATCAATGAGTTGATTCATTAGATCAATATTTGCTTGAATCTATTGGTTCAACTGTCGGCAGCTATCCATGAGCTCTCTCAGCAGGTTCTGGAAATCAGTTATTATGATGGAATTAGCTGGATTTTGGACATCAACTGGACTTGTAGCATTAACATTTATCGGTAGATTGCTTTGGTCTCCTTGTAGGATTATGGCGTTCTCGTTTTCTTCTTCATTTTGAGAGGTAGATCTGGTGTTCCTAACCATTATTGCAAATATGAATAGAAAAAAAACTATTTAAGGATAGTTCTTGGTCTCTTACTAGGATTTATGTAATCCAACAACAGCAAAGGGATCCAAATAGAGCTGAAAATCTTGGTTCTCGGTGAAAGCACCAAAATGTTTGCACTGAAAATTAGCACAAACACCCA
Organism: Allium cepa; assembly: GCA_030765085.1. Classification (NCBI taxonomy): domain Eukaryota; kingdom Viridiplantae; phylum Streptophyta; class Magnoliopsida; order Asparagales; family Amaryllidaceae; genus Allium; species Allium cepa. The sequence goes on along the minus strand of CM060945.1, from coordinate 970,340,211 downwards.
GTAAGATTTTTTAAAGGAATAAATGAAGAATAATAAATGTAAACAGATAGAATATAGCAGTAAAGTAATAAGAAATAAGCTAATAATAGGGACATAGTAGTTTATAGTGGTTCGGCATTGTTTGCTTACGTCCACTTTGAAATGATAGCTCTATTAATCCTTTGTAAACTGAGTACAAGAGAGATTAGATGAAAACCCTTAGTTACAAAAGAATACAAAGTAACAAGTAAAATGAACAATCAAGTCTGTATTTATGAAGGAAGATGGCAAAATATCTCTCTGAAAATTCGGCAGATGGCTCTCTAGATTCATAGAGGCCCACATAAGGGATTGCATGGCCCAAATCCCAAGAAATAGGGATCGAGGATGAACTCTATGATTCATGATTTTGGGGGTGCAATCCTAACAGGAGCTTCTCCATGTTTTATTATGCGTAGCCATGTCAATTGGACTTGTAGATGTTGAGTTACTGATCGATCATTGCTGCAATGCGTTGTGTAGCCTGATTCTGGTTGATCCCTCTAGAGGAAAGAGGGTCGGTCCCTCTTTATTATGCTTTTTTGGGTGCAATCCCTAGGTGGACTCCTTAGGTGCCCTCTTCTTATTCTCAAAGGTTCATATGTATCTGACTTTTGGATTTTGAGATATAGATCATTTTCTATTAAGTTGCACTATTTAACTGAAGTAATCTGATCTCTTGGTAGAGAGGGATCGTACCCAATCTCTATTCTAGATTAGACTACATTCCATATTTAGAAACTTCTGTATAGCATATCTCTTGATTCTATTCGATCATGGCTTCATATTATCATCTGCACTTGATTTCTAGACCCTACAATCATCGCTCTGACTACTGATCTTGATGACATTCCATATATGGAAACTTATGTATAGCATATCTCATGATTCCATTTGATCACAGCTTTATATTATCATTTGCACTTAATTTTTAGACCTCCACAGTTGGCTACTAGCCTTGATGATAGTCGAGTCTAACTTGTCCAGTCAGTTTGGATACAGTCGGATCAAAATGCTGTATAACAGAAATTTTGTGAATTTATATTTATTTTATAAAGAAAAGGGAATAAATAAAAGAGGGGTTTATTTAATAAATTGATAATTTGAAAATAAATGAGTATTTTAAATAATGATTTCAAAGCGGTGTATTTGGGATTTCAAACATTTTGAATTGAGAATTTTTTCAGTGAGATTTTAAAGGTGATAGGAAAATACAAATTCCTTTGAAGTATTCCTGTATTACTAAAAAGGACATTTAAAGTGAAAGTAATTTTGAGGTTTTAAAATCTATTTACGGGTTTAAATAAAAGGTTTCTTTGAAACCAAATAAATTATTTTGAAAATTGGATTTTTAAAATTAGTAGAGAGAACCAATTATTTTAAGAAGAGGAAAATAAATAAAAGAGAATTTTGATGTTAGATTAAATTGAAGTATGTTTATAAAAGAAAGAGAATGAAGTGAAATATATATAAATAAACCCTTCATCTCGTTAAATATTAATCGAGTAGTATATTAATGTGCAAATGTATGATTGTTGATTGCTTACGAACGAGATGAAGTTATAATTACCCGTTGTGTTGACTTATAAAATAATAAAAATGAAGAATAATGAATTAGGAAGCGATTTATGCGTGAGTGACTTGATAAAACGAAGCGGAAATTTTTTTAATGTTGATTAATTGAGGGTGTTGTGTATATAATTATATTTCACTAGGTGTTATGGGACGTCCATATAGGGTGTATTTATTTATTCAACATAAGTATAATGTCGAAAAATTCATTGAGGATCGAGTATTTGATATTTGGATGTCGGTGGATTATTTTATGTTATATACCCATATTGATCGATATTATTTGAATTTATGACTTGACATATAAGGTAAATTATATTATTACTTATTTTAATTCAAAGCAAGAATATGATTATATTCATTTTTGAGTGGAACAAGGAGAACGATGTCCCAACGAGGATGTGAAGGCCAAAAGTATTTTTGCTAGCCATATCCTAGCTTGACCGACCGTGGGGTTGTTCCTCGATGGTTACGGTGACATGGCTCCCTCGTCGCATGGTCATAATCTACTACACGGGCCAATGGGACAAATTCAGAATGAGGTAAGGAGGTTGATTGGAGCGAGGAGGCAAGGAAACGGTGTGCGTTTATTGTGCAACTAAAGACTAGCGAGGAGGCTTATAGGAATATTATGAGTGGGGACTCCCTTTGGACCTGAGAAGCATCGAGGCTCGGTTGTAGAGTCGGCTTCTGGCAATAACAATAATAACAGCACATATATAGCAGTAGGACTAATGAAGTTAATAATAAAGAATATGATGAATAAACTTATACTACTACACAAATACGGGTAAATTATGTTTTGACTCTATCCTTCAATGTTTTAATGCAAAAGATTGTTGCATTCAACTAGATGGTTTTGACACCAACTTTTCCCCAAAACTATTTTATAGTTGGTTTCGAAAGGGATACTTGTGTATATAATCATTATGGCCCAAAGCATGTTTTTAAAGAGTAAACCAATGCTTTCGACAGGGTACTTTTATTTGTTTCGAAGCTATGTTTTAAAGAATATTTGGATACCATCGAAAGGTACCATTGGTTTCTAAAGTAAATATTTAATTTGGGCATCGAAAGGTATGTTTATTATGTTTTGAAAAGAAGTTTATGCTTTTGATGGACGTTATCCAAAGGTTTCGAAGGTGATGTTTTAAAGTTTCAAAACAAATAACCCACTCTCACTTTTAAAAAGGAAATACCTTGCCATAACTAAAGTTTTTAGAAGTATTTCTTTTTTATATACTTATTCACGTTGTAATTAACCCATAAAAGTACTTTGGGAAAGAGCAGAATAACCAGTAAGGTTGACCCAGTAGTGAATATAATTCAAAAAATGTTAAAATTTTAATTAAAGATATAGGCAGAGGCCAATAGGTTTGCAGTTAGCCCATGAAAACTATGTTTAACAAAAGATATTAGTAGGGGTCAATAGGTTCATGGTTAGCCCATGAAAACTATGATTTGATACTAGCAAGGGGAAGTAGGTTTGTAGTTAGCCCATGAAAACTATATTCGGATTAAGATATTGATAATTAGTCAATAGGTTCCTAGTTAACTCATGAAAGTTAGGATAAGAGATAAGATATTGGAGTTGCAAATAGGTTCTTAATGGTCCTATGAAAACTATAATATTGGACATATGGTCCATAAATATTTATCAGGTTAATAGTAATCCTAGAAATATAATTGAGACAGAAAGTCAGAATGAATGGGGATGGGTGATCCAGATTTGTTTTACTTGTTTTTCATATCATAGTAATGTTTTCGAAATACCATTTTTTAACCATTATGGATGCAGGAGCACGATATATGGTTTTATAGATGTTTTAGGATACTAGTGAAAGGAAAACCCATTCAGCTAAGCGGCGAGGTCTCACTAGATATCTAAATGTTATGAGATGGTAAATTATTATTCATACCAGGCTTTATATCTGACTCGAGGTTTTGTTTTCCTCTTAAACTCTCGGGCACTCAATTGATTTTGAGTTGGTTGAGAGTTAAGGTTTTCAGATGTTCTTTTAGATGAATAAAGCTTTCAAGGACGTGCAGGAGGTAAGCTTTTTATTAGAGTTCTTTTATTTTCACTTTGTATTTTGATTGTAAAGGAAAATTTGTTTTCTTGCCTATTTATATACTTTGATCAACCAAGGGGGCATCTTCATACGTCGCTATTGGTATATCTTGTAATAATTATATGTTATCTGAATGGCGTCTACAAACTGGGATTATGTAATCAATTTGGAATATTTTAAAATGGAATATGGAGCTTGTTTGTTGTTTAATTTTTTTTCCATATTCTTCTTTTTCTGTATATCAATGTATCTAATTTCGCCATATTTAGTCGTCGACGATTAATAACTATGGATGACTGCAGCATCCGTAGCCGTTAGTTTTGGGCCTCCAAGTAAGGGGATGTTACAAGAGCCATTATACAATGTCTCGAAGTCATCACGTCATCGACATCGAAGCACTACGCCATTGCTTCATTAGTCGCCGCATGAAGTCCAAGGTCAGCTCGAGTTGTCTCGGAGTCATCCACCCTTAATCCTCATCAACTCATTAGGGAACCCCAAACTCTACCGCCGTGTCTGAGGTCTATTGCCAAATTCCATGTTGCACCCCTGCCGATCCATTCTACGACCGAGCCAAGATATATGAACAAATCCCTTGCTGTATATAAAATATAAGAAGAGATCTAATAAAGATTGTCAAAGGTGTTTCAAATCCAAAGGGGTAAAGCTAAGGATATATCACGAGTAGAAATCTTAGCTTTTCTATTTTAGTAATTGATTAGTATAGTTTGGGTTCGAATATCCCTTCGGGAGTTTTTGTTTGTGAAAACGTCATATTATAAACCCCCTAAACTCCTTCAATGTGAAATGTCAATTGTATGTTGGATTCTCAATTGTTTATACCAATATAACGGAAATAGTGTAGATTTTTAGTTTCGATAATTTTAGCTTCCATTCCAGTACTTATTCTTTTTCTTTAAATTTGGTTAAAGGATTTTTGATTAAGGAATAGAATGTAAGGTAAGGATTCTATTCGTTGTTAGCATCGCTTATTCCCATGAGTTAAATAGAAATTCCTTTGTTTATTTTTATACGAAAAAGGAGTTAAATGGAGCGTAAATAATGGAACTATAATTTTCTAATATCAATATATTCCATTATTTTGGTGTAATAAGTTGGGTTAAATTTTTTATTGTATACAAGTCTATTGATTGGAAGTTTTGGATATGAATATTGAAATATTGGTATTGTTCATAATATGGGATAAGACTTGTATAATTTTTGAAAGAGTTGACATTTAAATGTTAGTTTAGGATGTAAATTCCACACTCTTAAAAAAATTTAGGCGCATATACACACACGCACTTGTGTGTAATTAACGTATAATTATGTAGTAAAATAGGTTATTAATTTTACTAAAATTCCCCTTAGAAAGGTAATTAATGTTAAAGGCAAAATAAGAAGTATCTCTTATAAGGCCTTGATTATGGATACGGTGAGATGTGTGATAATACATAAATAGAATGATATAGATTATGACTAAGTTATAGAAATGCAAGGTCAGTCAAAAACACGGGGAACTCTGCCCAGCTAATCTGGCTACCAGCAATGTGACTTTAGGGATGGTGTGAGACATCACCTATAATAAGTAACTATGATGATGTGAGGTTAGTCCCAAATTCTACAAATAAATCTGCATAGCTAATCTGGCTACTAGTACCTACGAATAGTCTAGCTAATCTGAGACATTACCATGAGGTACATGTCATAATACGAAGGACCTACTTCCGAGATTGAAGGTAATAAGTGGTTGTGTGAGGGATTGCATCTTCGCTATGTAGAAAGTAATAAATGGTCGGGATTTTAGATTAGGCGCAATTATGGATATCTTGGAAAAGGGTCCGCTTCTATAGGAAGTATTAAGTGGTTGAAGAGATTCTATGCAATGTCAGGTAGATAGTTATTAGTGAGGAGCCCACCATGGGATTATAGGTAGTAAACGATGAGGACTACCTTAAATAAGGTATTAAATCGTTGGAGTTTGTATGATTCCAATTAAAAGGTATTAAGTGACTTGAGTACTATCTTTTACATTGATAGGGCATTACCGATGATAGATAGGGTTATTAAGTTGATAGCAAATTGGTTATGAGCTTATATTGGGAAAGCCCTCTATTTAAGTTTGGAAAAGCCTTTGGGATTATATTTGAAAAGACTTCTGATGTAGGTAGAGTGTAGCGACCCAGAAATTCGAAAACTTCGTCTTCGAATATTGATACATTTAAAATGTTTAAGTGTTATATGTGATTTTATAACCTTGTTTAACATCATTAGATTAATAAATAATGTTAAAAAACTTGTTTTAGAAATGTGTTTACAAAAATATATTCTTCGAAGAAAACTCGATAATGTGACCAAAAATCGGTTTATCGATAAATAGTTTTTCGATCGATATAAGTTGTTCGAACTGTCATGCGCTTAACTGATGATTAAACGAACACATTAGAATCTAATTATCATACTCTCCTCTTCATAAAGCTTGTAATGTTCTACAAAGTTCTCTTAGGTTAAGAGATATTACATGGTAAGGGTAAAATGGTAAAATGAATAATGGAGAAGTGACATAAAATTATCACGATAAGAAGCAATTAATATCGTTAGGGTTTTGAGGGCATTTTGGTCTTTTCCTATCATTCCCAAGCCTATATAAGGAGGGGGACATCCTTAGAGTTCCTAAGCTTTGAGCTAAAATTTCAATGTCTTCATCATCTTCTTCTTCTTAACTTTCTAAAACAAATAGTTTGTAAATCAATTCCAAACCATCTCAAATTTGGAGAGAAACCTTACCACCACATAATAACACCTTTTACCTAGTTAGATTGTGAAAAATCAAAGCCAAACTTGCCCCACACATTAAGGCCACGAGCTAGAGGAGGCTGGGAGCAGTGAAGCAATGAAGAAAGAAGAAGGAAAGGAGGTTGCTAGCTTGGATTTGAACTTGAGCGCTTAAGCTTGGTTATTTTTTGGGTTTAAGATGAGCTAAATCACCACTATGATTGATAATATAACTCATATATGATTATATTTTGTTGTGTTAAAGTTGTTTAAATTGTTAAGTGACATATGTTGAAAACAGTGATTTGGATTATTGTTTTCAAAATAAGTGGCACATAGGCTCCATATAAGGATTTGAATGGATATGGATGGACTTATATGACATATTTCTAGGTCTTGAATAAAGTATATAGGTTGTGGTTGAACAAAGGTTGAGATATGACTTGGATTTAGAAGTGAACTTATAGCGACAGTCGTTATAGATGCATTGTCTTGTTTTTGAAAATTTTCATGGAACTTTGTGGAGAGATCCTTAGGGGTTTATCAACATATTTGCAATATTTTATATGTATATTTTTTTCTATAAAAAACTTAGATAGTAAAAAGTTAAGTAACATCTCAAAAACGGCCAAAATATCGCTAGTGCAAAACTGCCCCGTTTAATCTTGATTATTGGACTTCAATTGTTTCAAAAATGACTTTAAGTTCGAGCGATTAGTTTTATTCTTTTTAGAAGTATTGCCTATCTCATAGAGTATTTTAAAATTAGTTTGAGATATTTATGAATTCTTAAGAATTGGTTATGAATTTTTAGAATAAATGTTTTAAAACCTATTATAAGTATTTCCAAGTATTTTAAATGTTTTCAAAAAGAGGTTAGTAATTGCTTAGTGGCCAAATAGATAATTGTTTATTTACTTATTAGAAAAGTAATTAACTATATTTAACACTAATAAGCCGACGAAGTAATCTTATCTATTTGTGAGGGTTAAGATTGTATTGAGTAGGGATGGAGCAATAAAGCTCTAATCTGTCGGGCTTCACTCTTAATCGAGGAATAGGTAAGTGAAAAATATAGGAAACGTGTTAATCTAATTGATTTCTTACTTGTTTATGGAAATCATTACTACTATACTTAACATTAAAAGCCAACGAGGTAGACTTATCTATTTGTGAGATTCAAGAATGAAGCGTCCAGGAAAGACATAGATCAACCAGCCTAATCTTACCTAGCTTCACTCTTGGATGAGGAGTAGTTAAGTTAGAATGTTAGAAACGAGTTAAGCCTATGAATATTGATTTGTATAAACAAGGGTTTTGACAAGATAGTCGATTGACTATCAATCTTGACTTAATATTAACTTTGGTAGTAATCGAAATACTTCATGATTGCATACCAATAATAACTCCTAGGGAGGAGTATTAGTATAAAATTTCTCTAGCTTTCACTTATAAGAGAATAGGAATTGAGTTAACCGAAAATTTAATGATTATTTTTGAAGAGTCCTGGATAGGTAAGTATTTTACTTACCGAATACCACTTCAAAACTAGTATACGGATTCTATATTTGGGAAATGGTTAAAGAAGGGAATCTGTATGGAGATTCAAGATCTCTTTAAGATGCTTGAACACATATGGTTGTTCATGATCTATTCATATGAGGAAATCCATGTGTGATTCCGAGATCTGTTGAGATATGCCAATCCACGTGTGGTTTCAACATCTATTCGAGATGTGAGGATCTATTTGGGATTCGTGTTTTGTTCGAGTAATGGAGACACATTGAAAGATGTCGAACGTTACTTCGACATCGAAAATGGCTAAAGACAGAGTAGGCTGCACAATTTGGGGTTTGGCTGACCACGACAGGATTTTATCAACTCTAGCTCTTGAGTATGCCTATTGATATGTTGGTACCAGGAGTTGATGGTATTTAGTTCACGTTGTTCATGTTTATGTTCGAGCGTGGGCCTTTGTGTTTTCTTTATGGTATACCGAGGAGTTCAGGGAAAGCAAAAATCAAGTGTCAGACATAGGTTTAGTATGAGAAAATTTGAGATAAATTACATATAATAGTAACTATTAAGACCGTACGGATTCCTATAATAGTCTTCCCTTTAAAAGAAACCAACCACTTATTAAGTTTAATATAGTGATATGATAGATAATGTCCAATATGTAGAATATAAATCATATCAAATAGCTATGATGATTACATTCTTCACACCACTACATATTTAGGTTACACTCAAAATCGCTAAGGTATGTTCACTTAATGGATTTTCCACAGAGATCTCTTCAGGGAGTCCGAATCCACACTCTATGCACAAGGATCATAAGTTACTTACCTAATGTGTTGCGTATCAGGTTTTTCCTTGGATGCTTTCAAGTTTAAAAGATGAGCTAGAGGCCTCCATTATCCACCTATTTCTATTTCATTTTTTCCATTTTAGCTATATGCATATATCAGCATTGTAAGGAGGCAATTATAACTATCTAGTCTGGTGATAATACTTAGGTTTTTTAACTCTAAAAATCTTGTATTTAGAATAATTCTTTGTATTTTTCTTTTGATATTATAAATTACTGTTCGTTTGTAAGATTCTGATGTTGTGTTCTTTCTTTCTTGATCTATTTTCTTTTTCTTTTTACCCTAACCTTTTGTCTTTTCATCAGTTGGGTGTTCGGCACACAAATACCGTGGATGTATTAGTGTCGACATTCAATGGTCAAAATGTCCAGTTATTACATTTGGAATCAGAGTACAAGGTCGAACAAACACTTGGATTTGGTTAGGTATAGCTCGTTGGATCGGTTAAGCGACACCCTAGAAAGGGTCGAGTATATACGAGAATGTGTATTTGTATTTTCTATAAATCTATACCCCCATTTCAACATTCCTTAAGAATAATCTCTTTTTTATAAATAACCATAGCCCTTCATATCCTAAATATATTATGCTATGTTTAGTTTGTGCATCATGAGTACTAGATCTATAAATTCTTGAGGAGGTAGAAGTGGTCGGGGTAGTACCATCACAAATGGTGGAGATCAAGCACCAAGGAATGTTGCTTCAGTCGAGGAACCAAGGGTGGATATTGTAGAGGAGATCATGCAAGTCTGGCCTCAGGTGAAATTTAATTCACTTTGCTATGATTATGAGAGTTTGGGAGCTAAGAGGTTTGGTGGTACAGAGATGATCATAGAAATCCAGACTTGGATTAAGTTACATGACTGTATATTTGGGGATATGGAGTTAGATGGCACGATGAAGCGTCGATTGGAATCACAATATTTGACGAATGCGGCCATGGATTGGTGGAGTACTATTACTGTAGTTGTCCAAGAGAACGACTTCTCTTGGGCCTAATTTAAGGAGGGTTTTGAGATAAAGTTTGTCCCGAAAGCAGGCAAGACTTTGTTGTTAAGGAGCTTCCTCGACTTGAAGCATGGGGCCATGACAGTGACAGAGTATGATAACCTAGTCACTACTTTATCTAGGTTCGGGCTTGGTTTGGTAGACACGCCCTTGAAGAGGAATGAGGTGTTCATTGCAGGGATGTGCCTGGAGTTCAAGGGAAATATGGTTGATCACATCTTGGGTCTTATGTGAATATGGTGAACATGGGGTTGAGGTTTGAGAGCTTGGCTCCAAAGTCGTCCATTGCTGCACCAGGTAGAAAGAAGCAAAAGTTTCCTCTACCTAGGGATATTTCTTGTCTCACTTATCATAAATGTGGGAAGAAGGGGCATATTGTGCGAAACTGTACATTAGTTAGGGTGAAAAAAGTGGGGAAAGCGCCATTGGGTAAGGCAACTATTGCAAAGGTAATGAAGATAGAGCCATAGACAGACAAGGCACAGTTTGCACCCAAGAGCTGCTACAACTACCATTTGTCTGGCCATTTTGCTAGGGAGTGTCCATTGTTTTATAAGGGAGCAGCCACGAGCTTTTGCACTAGCTTCAGCACCTTCCACTTCCCCCGCAGAAAAGGGCAAGTAAGTGTTGGAAGGTATTCTATCTATTTTTGGCATTCCTGTTCATGTCTTATTTGACATTGGTGCTTTTTTAAGTTTCATTTCTTGTACTCTTATTAACAGGCTAAAATTTGAACCAACTATAGCTTTAGTTTCAATTTGTATGTCAAAACCTATCGAGGCTCGGCCATTCTTAGTATGGTTTGTTTAGGAGTTCCGATCTCCTGTTTTGACCGACTCTTTCCTTGCGATATAGATGTCCTAGGTTTTGCGGATTTTGATGTTCTACTTGGGATAAGTTGGTTATTTCGGAATAACACAATCTTGGATTGTGACAAGCAAACCGTGGTATTGAAGTAGGAGAGGAAGGCTTTGACTAAAGATTGTGGGGGACCTAGCTCACTTATGAGTGGTTTCCTTTATTCTCTTGATGTGGTAGAGGAGGATTCAATCCCTCTTGTTCGACAAGTTGCAAATATCTTCGAAGATGTGTCAGGTTTACCACGTTACAAGGATAGAATTTCACATTGATTTAGTAAAGAATTTGAAGCCTATCATATTGCAGGTTCGTAGGCTTACACTAAAGGAGAGGATGAAGCTAACAAATCAGGTGAGTGATTTTTTGTAGAAGGGCATGATCTTACCAAGTCATTCAAATTGGGGAGCACCTGTCATCTTTGCTACAAAGGTGGACGGTTCCTTAAGATTGTATGTAGATTATCGCGAGCTCAATAAGCAGACTGTTACGAACAAGTATCCTTTGCCTATGATAGATAACTTGTTCAATTGGCTCCATGGAGCTTGATTATTTTCTCATCTTGACCTTGCTATAGGGTTTTATTAGTTGAGGTTAGCAGAGGAGAGTGTATCCTTGACCGCGTTTAGATCCGACCAATCTTATTACCGGTTAGTTATGTCATTCGGCCGATGTAACACCTCATATTTTTATAACATTATTTAGAATGTTTAACTAACAAAATAAATAAAATAATGTAGAGATTAAAAAGTTGAGAAATGATTAGCTAAGGGTAGCCGTGCCAAGTTAGTGTATAAACTAGAATGAAATAACATAAGCTAATATTAGCTAGGATATAAGAAGGGAAATATAGGAAATAGGAGGACTTATACCCTAAATCCTTAGGAAATAGAATTCACGTTCATTTTCATTTTCGAAAACTAAAACATCTAAGGTCGGCCACCATTATTTTTCTCAAGAGAAGATTAAAGCTAGGATTCTAAAGGAAGGTAATCAACATAATCAACATCAAATCTCACATCTTATAATCCCAAAGCTAAGGTGAATAATCACTACATCCCATTATCTTATGCTTTCGGTTTTAAGAGTTAGATCCAAAATGTTTGTGCAAGTATATGTCAGGTTTTGATTATTAAAGTTATATATATGCGTGTTAATGAATTACATATGTTCATATTAGTTTTTATGATAAATTTGATATGAAAACCCTACAAGATGACATCCAAATGCATTGAAAATTTATATATAGGTCAAAAATGATATTTTAGAGATGTTTTCAATTTTCATAATTTTCTGAATTAATGTGGATTTTATATAAATTTTCTAGTGAAGAAAGTGATTTATTGGGTAGTAAATTTTTACGGCTAAAATAGTTATTATTGGGTTTAAAATTTTTATATATGTTGGAAAACATATTAAAATAGATTTTCACGGATTTTTCCAAATTTTTCCTAAGTTATTTAATGAATATATAAAATTATTTAAGGTATGGGACTTAAATGTTTTATATATTTAATTAAGGAGAATGGGCATTTTATAAAATAAAATGATTATTTAATTATGAAAATAGTGGCATCACTTTTCTGAAAAGTATTTGTTAACCAATGAGAATTTGACAAACAAAGGCAGGTTAGCTGAAAATTATTCTTTTTAAGTTAAAAACAAAGAAATCATACTTTTGGCATGTTTTAGCCAATTTTGGTATTAAACCTTTCGATCCAAACATTTTGACAAGGTCAAGAGGTTCATAGCTTTCAACAAGATCAAACTAATGCATATGGTATCAAGTTACTGGTACATAATGAATTAGACAAGGTCGAAGGGTTCTAAGTCGAAAGGTTGGTTGCCAAATAAGTTTAAGTGTGTTTGTTTTTTAAACCAAAGACAGCTTGCTTTGCTTTCGAATAAGAGCTTTCGACTTGGTTGCTTTCGACTAGGTCAAATGTTTAAAATAAAGGTTGTAAACATTTTGACATAGTCGAAAGGTTACTCATGTTTCATCACTATTTTCTTTTGAAACCTTTCGACACAGTCGAAAGGCTATTACTGCTCTTGTTTGATTTTGTTTTGAACCTTTCGACAAAGATGAAAGGTTTACTTGTTTTAAAACTAGCCACTTCTCTATGTTTTCGAAAGGAAGGTTTCGACTTAGGTGAATTACCCTTTTTTTATCAATTGAAGTATAACCCAAAGCTTTTAAAGGAGCTGTTTTAAAGGTAGTGGCCGGTTGTTTTAAATAAAACGTTTTAAAGATTTCGAAGCAGACCTTCCAACAAAGTCGAAGGGTTGCTTCCAATGAAGTCGAATGGTTCACTTTGAATGATTTCGAAAGGTTTAAGTTCAATGACTTCAAAAGGTTTGCTTTAAATGATTTTGAATGGTTTAAGTTCATCGACTTTGAAAGGTTCAAGTTGAATGATTTCAAAAGGTTTAATTCAATGACTTCGAAAGGTTTAAGTTGAATGATTTTGGTTTTAGTTGAATGATTTTGAAAGTTTTTAGTTGAATGATTTCGAAAGGTTTAATGAATGGTTTCAAAAGGTTTTAGTCCATTGATTTCCAAAGGTTTGATGAATGATTTTGAAAGCTTTTCTTTTTAATGGTTTTGAAAGGTTTGATGAATGGTTTCGAAAGGTAAGGCTTAGCCTATTTGCCTAGATAATTAAAAGGTTTTCACTTGGTTTTGGAAAGAGATACTTTCAAAGATTTAGAAAGAAGTTCTTTCAAGTGTCTAAATGTTTCCATCAACTAAGATTTGAGTAAAGAGGACATATATAACATGGTGACAGCACAACATATATATTATATACTTTTCCTTGTTTAAGTTTGATTTAATGGTTTTAATCATTTTGAAAATGTTTTCAAGGAAAATTATGGAAGGGGATCCTGAAGTAAATATGACTCGGATAATAGAAAACCAGATGGGACAAGTATGGGGTCGCGCCCTATACATAAGATATTAGCCCTAGCTAATTATTATCGAAAATTCCAGTGAGTAGGGCTTTGTAACAGGTAGACTAAAATTATGATTACACACTGAAAGGAATATATGTTTATGTAATGATAGGTTATTGGTGATCCCGAAAAACCATTAGGATCAGGAAGGCCTGGGAGATGATTAAGTTAGGGACAGACCGTTCAGAAGAGAAGTATTTAACAGATAGTTAATGACAGACCGTCTAGAAGTAAAGTATTTAACAGATAGTTAAGGATAGGTAGTCCACAAGAAAAATAGCTAACAGGTGTTAGATTAATTTTGATTATATTATCTGGTTAGCCCGAGTCAGCAAAGGTTAAAAGTTATCCAAACAAAACTTATGTGTTTGAACAAATAGTTCATTATCACCTGATGTTTATGTATGTTTACATAAAGATGCTTTATAGTGTTTAATCAATTTTGATTGTAGGAAAAGGTTTTGTAAAGATATGTTTTAAAGGATGTTAGTGAGGGAAAACCCGTTTCGCAAATCGGCGTAGTCTCGTTTAACATATATATTCCGGGATATATAGTATTATTCATACCAGGCTTTATGTCTGACTCGAAGTTTATGTCTTCCCTTTAAACTCTCAGGTGATCAAAATTAATTTGAGTAGCTATGGGGTTAAGGTCTTTTTAGGTTTTAGTAGGATGACGAATAAAGCCATCGAAGGCTTGTAGGAGGAAAATCGATAATTATTTAGGAGTTGCAGTTCTTGTTTTATGTTTTGATGTATTTCCTCTATGTTTTGTATTAAGTCTATTGTGACTCTATGACACAATCATCCAAGAGGGCATCTTTATATACTGCTCTTAGCATATTTGTAATAAGTATATTTCATTCGTGTTAGGGAACGAATTTAGGATTGTGTGTTGGGAATGTGAAACATTTGGTTTTTAAATGTAATGATGTAAAAAAATGGTTTTGATATCTATGTTTTGTTCATATTCAAGTGCTTTTGATATTATTGATACCATTAACATGGCCGTATTTAGCCATCGGAAGCTAATACTATATATGACTACAGCATCCGTAGCGCTTAGTTTTGGGCCTCTAGATAGGGGATGTTACAGCTTGGTATCAGAGCATCGTTTATGAAACACTTTAACTAAAAATAGTTTTGAAAAAATAATCCTTAGTAGTTAGAGTAAAGATTGGGGTATGGGATAATTCTATAGTAACGTACTTGTATTTGCTATATATAAGTATGTGCTATATATCTACACTCCTATCTTAGTTTGGCTATTCATCTATATTTCACGAGGTTTGAATACAGATATGAAAGGAAGAAGAGGTAGAGTTAATCTTGGAGGAGATAGCACCACCACTAATGGAAAATGCCCGACCAAATGTTAGAAGAGGTCTAGATCAGGCTCAAGCTGAAAATGTTGGTGCTGGGGTTCCCCAAGTGGACATGGGAGCCATGTATCAATTTTTCTTAAACATGATGCTAGCTGAAAACGAAGTTGGAGTTGTCGGAGGAAATGCTGCTGGAGATGGAGTTCAAGAATCTCCGTTGGTCAACCAGTATGCTAAATTGAGCAGAGATTACACTGGGCTTGGAGGAAAGCCGTTCATTGGAACTGGAGATGTGGTCGAGGCAGAAAAATGGCTACTACATTATGAGAGGATTTTTGCTGACTTAGGATTAAACGACGAGCAAAAAAGGAGTTAGCTTCATGACAGCTTCAAGGAGCTGCTCTATTTTGGTGGAATACTATTGTAGCGGGGGTTGATGAGGAAATCATAACTTAGCCAAAGTTTAGGAGACGTTTCAAGAAAGGTTAATGTCAGTGGTGGCGTACTCGGCATTGATGAGAAGGTCCACAGAACTAGAACAAGGGGAGATGTCTGTTCTTGAGTATGCAAGAAAGTTTGAAGAGTTGGCCCGGTACGGGTATGCTTTGGTTGATACAGTTATCATAAGGAATGAAAACTTTATAAGAGGCTTGAGGCTAGAATTGATTAGTGCTACTCTGCCTCACTAAAGGGATCCAAGTGATGGTAAAAATGTTGTTGAGGTAAGAAGAGGCGTTAGCTTGTTTGAGGAAGAAAATGATGGAGGTCCAAGTGAGACAAGGCCAGAAAAGAAAGTTTTTCCAGAAGAAGAATGCTCAGAAGGGTGGAGCATAGAAGAAAGGAAAGGCTGAAGTGGTTTGTTACAAATGCAATAAGAAGGGACATTATGCTAATGAATGTCATACCGAGAATGGAAAAGGAAGAAGGAATGACGCTATTGGGAAGAAGAATGTCGGATGTTTTAATTATGATCAGATCGACCATTATAAGAAAAAATGTCCTGAGCCTACTTGAGATGGAAAGAGACAGATGTATTCATTGGAACCCGCAATTCCAAGGCCAGATGTCTGTTAGCATTCTGTTTGATACTGGAGCATCTCATTCTTTTATTTCTCAGTGTTTGGTAGATAAGCTTAACCTAGAACCCTCATGCTTAGTTACTTCCTTAAGGGCTGCAAATCCGATAGGAGGGTATGCAACACTTGGGATGAGGTATGACCATTTAGAATTTGATTTGCTAGGCAATACTTATTATTGTTTGCATGTGCTTGACTTTATGGGGATTTGGGATTATTCTTAGGATGGATTGGTTAAGTAAATATGATGCTAGGATATTTTGCCAAGATAGGGAAATATCACTCAGTCACCCAGATTATAGTGATTGGATAGTTTATATCCTAGAGAACCCTAGTAGCGAAGTAAATGCTTTACTGCGTATTATGGAGTTGGAGGATGAGTTACATCGGGTCTTTTTGGTTAGAGAGTTTGTCAATGTGTTTGAGCTGGTAGTTGGATTACCACCGAAATGAACCATAGAGTTTCAGATTGATTTGGTACCTAGAGCAGAACCAGTGATAGGCCACCAAGCAGGATGACACCTACGGAGATGAGAGAGTTGAAGGTGTAATTGGTGGATTTGGAAGACAAGAATTTTATTCGACCAAGTAGTTCGCCATAGGGAGCTGCAGTGATGTTTGCTAAGAAGCCGAACGGATCGTTAAGGCAATGTATCGATTATCTTAAGTTGAATGAGAAGACGATAAATATCCATTGCTGAGAATTAAAGATTTGTTCGATCAGTTAAGTGGAGCCAAGGCATTCACTTAGCTGGATTTAGCGATAGGATTTCATCAGCTTAGAGTGGTAGAGAATAATATTCCTTTAACGGCATTTTGGGACAAGATATGGATCGTATGAATGGTTAGTTATGTCATTCGAACTAACAAATACGCCGGAATTTCTCGTAGATTTGATGAATCAAATTTTCCGAGAGCACTTAGATAGATTTGTTTTGGTCTTCATATATAATATTTTGATATACTCTTAAGGATGAGCAGGAGCATGAAGTTCGTCTTAGAGTTATGCGTGAGACATTGAGGGAACATCAGTTGAAGGCTAAGTTTTCAAAGTGTCAATTTTGGAAGAAGGAAGTGAAGTTCCTTGGTAATGTAGTCATAGAGAAAGGGTTGTCTGTAGATCCGACTAAAATTAAGGCGGTGAATAATTAGAAGAGACTCGAGATGGTGACCTAGAAAAAGAGCTTTCTTAGATTAGTCGGATATTATCGAAGGTTTAAAGGAATTTTTGTGCACCGATGACTAAGCTTACACTAAAGGATGTGAAGTTTTATGGATTGATAAGTATGAGGAAGTCCAGAGCTTGAAACACTTACCGACCATGCACCGGTGTTAGTGGTTCCGGAGGGGAATCAAGATTTGGTTGTTTATACTAATGCATGTGGAACTGGATTGGGGGCAGTGTTGATGCAAAGAGGTAAAGTGATTGTTTATGCTTCTAGAAAGCTCAAACCACATGAAGTTAGGTATCCTACGCATGATTTAGAGTTAGCTGCCATTATATTTGCTTTAAAGGTATGGAGGCATTATATTTTGGGAGAGTAATTTGAGCTTTATGCTAATCATAAGTATTGAAGTACTTGTTCTCTCAAAGGGAGTTGAACATGAGACAGCAGAGGTGATTGGAGTTTAGTGCTGCTTACGATTTTGGAATTGAATACACAAATGGGAAAGGAAACAAGGTAGCGGATGCATTTAGCCGGAAACATTAGAATGCGGTATTGGCTATGATTGCTGAGTGGAAAGATTTAGAAGCATTATCAGCTTGTAGAATACAGTTTAGATTCGAGGCAGGTTCTAGTGCAGGAAGTACTATATTGTCTTGTTTAGAAGCTCGATTGGTAATAATCGAGAAGGTAGCATCTAAACAAGAGGAGGATCTAGTTTTGGCTGAACGAATTTGAAGGTTAAGGGAAGGAATAGAGGGCAATGACTTAAGAGATTTCGGTCTTGACCAAAATGGGTGGTTGAGAAAGAAAGGAAGGTTGTGTGTTCTAAATGTAGGGGACATGAGAAAGGAAGTTTTGGATGAATTCCATCATTCGAAGTTCACTATCCATCTAGGAGGAACGAAGATGTATCAGAATATGAAGAGAAGTTTCTTCTAGAAAGGTATGAAAGGGGACATTGGTGTATGTGTTAAGCAGTGCTTGAATTGCTAACAAGAAAAGGCTGAATACCAAAAGCCAAGTTGATTTCTTCAACCATTGGAAGTTTCATGTGTAAGTGGGGTTCTATCTCAATGGATTTCATAGATGGCTTTCCAAGGTTTAGCAAAAGGGAATGAAAGCATGTGGCTCATAGTAGATAGACTAACGAAGAGTTCCCATTTCATTCCGGTGAAGTCAACTAGGACGACACATATTGTGGCAAAGTTGTTTATGAAGAACGTGGTTAGAATGCATGGAATTCCTAATGGTATTGTCAGTGATAGAAATTCATTGTTTGCTAGTGAGTTCTGGAAGAATCTGCAGGAAGCATTAGAAACCAAGCTCAATATGAGTACCGCTTATCATCCGCAGACTGATGGGCAAACGGAAAGAGTAACAAATTTTTGGAGCATTTGTTAAGAGCTTGTGTATTGGATTTTGGGGGATCATGGGAAGTCCATCTCAATTAAGTTGAGTTTTCGTATAACAATAGTTATCAGACTAGTATTTTGGATGACACCGTTTGAAGCTTTGTATGGAAGACCATACAAATCTCTCATATGTTGGTTGGAGACTGGGGATAGACTGGTCTTGGTCCAGATTTGGTGAAAGAGGCCACATAGAAGATTGAGTTGATCGAGCTAGGATGAAGGAAGCTCTTTCTAGGAAGAAAATTTATGTTGATATAAGAAAGAAAGATTCAGAATTCTCGGTTGGAGACCATGTGGTTGTTAAGGTTTCACCGATAAAGGTTGTGATTAGATTTGGAAAGTCAGGGAAGTTAGCACCCAGATTCGTTGGACCTTTCCGTATTGTTGAGAGGATTGGGAAACTCACTTATAGGGTAGAGTTACCAAGTAGTTTGGCTGGAGTCCATGATGTATTCCATATTTCTCATCTTAGAAAATGTATTAGAGAACCAAAGACTAGTATACACCTACAGTATTAGAGGATTTAGTAGTAGAATCGGACTTGACTATAGTTAGAAAGTCGATTCAGGGTGTGGCTAGAGATGAGAAGAAGTTAAGAAACAAGACAGTCGGATTAGTAAGGTTCAGTGGAGTGATGATGCTAGAGACTGTACTTGGGAAACCGAGAGAAGGATTAGAGATGCTTATCCAGAGTTTTTTGATGGTATGTTTTACCTTTGATTGTTTTGTGGTGTGTACCTTATAGTAATTTCGAGGATGAAATTCTTTAAGGTAGGGAGTCTGTAACAACCCATATTTTTATAACATTATTTAGAAAGTTTAATTAACAAAATAAAATAAAATAAATTAATGTAGAGATTAATAAGTTGAGAAATGATTAGCTAAGGGCAGCCGTGCCATGTTAGTGTATAAACTAAAATGAAGTAACATAAGCAAATGTGCTAGGATATGAGAAGGGCAACATGGTAAATAGGACAAGGGCTTATACGCTAAACCCTTAGGAAATAGAATTCACGTTCATTTTCATTTTAGCAAACTAAAAGATCTAAGTCTAGCCACCATTGTTATTCTCAAGAGAAGATTAAAGCTAGGATTCAAACAAAGGAAGATAATCAACATCAAATCTCGCATCTTATAATCTCAAAGCTAAGGTGAATAATTACTACATCCCATTATCTTAAGACTTCAGTTTTAAGAATAAGATCTGAAATGTTTTTGCAAGTATAAGTCACATTTTGATGATTAAAGTTATATATATTTATATGCTTGTTGATGAATTATATATGTTCATGTTAGTTTTTATGATATGTTTGATATGAAAACCCTATTGATGACATCCAAATGCTTTGAGAATTTAAATATAGGCTAAAAAATGTATTTTAGAGACCGGTTTTAATTTTCATAATTTTCTTAATTAATGTGGATTTTACATAAATTTTCTAGTGAACAAAATGATTTATTGGGTTATAAATTATTTAGGCTAAAATAATAATTATTTGGTTTGAAATTTTTATATATGTTGGAAAACATATTGAAATAGATTTCTAGGATTTTTCTATATTTTTCCTATGTCATTTGATGAATATATAAAATTATTTAAGGTATGTGACTTAAATGTTTTATATATTTAATTAAGGAGAATGGGCATTTTATAAAATAAAATGATTATTTAATTTTGAAAAATAGTGGCAGCACTTTTCCGAAAGTATTTTTTTAACCAACGAGAATTTGACAAATAAAGGCCAGTTAGTTGAAAATTATCCTTTTTAAGTTAAAAACAAAGAAATCCTAATTTTGGCATGTTTCAGCCAATTCTGGTATTAAACCTTCCGACTCAAACCTTTCAACAAGGTCGAGAGGTTCATTACTTTCGACAAGGTCAAACAATGAATATGGTATCAAGTTACTTAGTACATAATGAATTGGACAAGGTCGAAGGGTTCTAAGTCGAAAGGTTGGTTGCCAAAGAAGTTGAAGCATGTTTGTTTTATAAACTAAAGATAGCCTGCTTTACTTTTGAATAAGAGTTTTTGAATTGGTTGCTTTTGACTAGATCAAATGTCTAAAATAATGGTTTTAAACTTTTTGACATAGTCGAAAGGTTGCTACTGTTTTATCACTATTTTGTTTTGAAACCTTTCAACACGGTCGAAAGGCTATTACCGCTTTTGTTTTGAACCGTTCGACAAAGACAAAATGTTTACTTGTTTTAAAACTAGCCGCTTCTACATGCTTTCGAAAAGACGCTTTTGAATTTGGTGAATTACCCTTGTTTTATAAATTAAAGTATAACCCAAAGCTTTTGAAGGAGTTGTTTTAAAGGCAGTGGCTTTTTGTTTTAAATAAAATGTTTTAAAGCTTTCGAAGCGTACCTTCCGATAAAGTCGAAGGGTTGTTTCCAATTAAGTCGAAAGTTTTCTTCAAATGATTCCGAAAGGTTTAAGTTCAATGACTTCGAAAGGTTTGCTTTGAATTATTTCAAAAGGTTTAAGTTCGATGACTTTGAAAGGTTTGCTTTGAACGATTTCAACGCGTTTAAGTTCAATGACTTCAAAAGGTTTAAGTTGAATGATTTCGAAAGATTTAACTTCGAAAGGTTTAAGTTCAATGATTTCGAAAGGTTTTAGTTGAATGATTTCGAAAGGTTTAATGAATGGTTTCGAAAGGTTTTAGTCCTTTGGTTTCGAAAGGTTTGATGAATGGTTTCGAAACATTTACTTTTCAATGGTTTCGAATGGTTCGATGAATTATTTTGAAAGCTAAGGATTTGGCCTATTGGCCTAGATAATTAAAATGTTTTCACTTGGTTTTGGAAAGAGGCACTTTCAAATATTTAGAAAGAGGTTCTTTCAAGTTTCTAAATGTTTCCATTACCTAGAAAATCCTATATTCAAAGTGAGATTCTGATGTTGTGTTCTTCCTTTCTTGTTCTTTTTCTTTCTATTTTTACCTTTGTCTTTCCAGTACTTAGGTGCTCGGCACACGGATACCATGGATGTATTAGTTTCAACATTCGAGGGTCAAAATGTATGTTACTACAAAGAAAATGTAAGTCATATTCCTATTAGAATTATACTGTCATATTAATATAGTAAGGCTCAAAAAATTTATTCACTAGAGATATGTTGTTCTAACTCCCTCCTCATTACAACATAGTTTAAGAATGAGATACTGAAGGCGGAGACGATGATGAGACTTATGGTAGTAGTCTATCTATTTACTTGTTATTTTCTATAGTTTTGATGTAAACATGAAATAAAAAAATGTTGTAATTTTGGAATATTGTATCATGGATATGTTACAGTTATTTTTGCGTTTAGTATTATGGATATTTTATTATGGTATTGAATGACATTTTAAATTTTGAATAAAATGGGCAGTGTTGTTATTATTATATCTTATCCTTACGTTGAGAGATTCTGAATGTATAGATAAATAGCTCTACATTATTCTTTTTACTAACCAGCTGCTAACTTTAAGATGGTTCTAACTTTCGATGGACCTTTCCTGGGTCGAAATTTATGCCCACTTCTTGGTTGGTTGTTATAGGGCTACTAAAAGGTGCATATAATATTTTATATATTCTTATTAATACGTTGTACATTTATACATATTATCGGTATTACCAACTTAGGGCAACCAAAAGGTGCAAAAAAATATTTTATATATATACACGTATGTATATATATATACGTATGTATATATATATATACGTATGTATATATATATGCGACTTGAGCATATATAAATATTTGATATACCCGACTTGGGGCTACCAAAAGGTGCACAGAATATTTTATACATATTTATTGTTGTAAGGCTTAAGCTTTTATATTTCAGTATGCTTGACTCGAGGGTACCGATTAGTGCGAGGTACTTCTAGAAATGAATCGATGATCCACACACGAATGATAATACTTTGGTGTTATATATACGCATGGGAAGGTGTATATGTGGATATATGAGGTTACAATGATTCTGGTTTGTTTGATAAAGGCAAGTAAAGAAATACAATGTTAGTAAAATGAGATGTTTTACCATGAATGATGACACGACATGCAGACCTTGTTCTAGAGTTGGGGGAGAGATTGGGATGTCATTTTAAAGTAGGTCATATACTACACATAACATAATTAGGTGTTACAACCGAGACATGCTAGTCAACATCCCTGGTGTAAATCGGACTCACGAGTAATTTTTGGCTTTAAATATGTCTCCTTTTGTAGCTAACTGGAATTTACCATACAAATAATGGTTATGGACAATTGTATGACATTGTCATAAGGTATTTCTCATATACGATTCTTACAGGGGTTTTGGGTTTAGGAATGCTTGAACATAT
This sequence comes from Allium cepa, assembly GCA_030765085.1. Lineage (NCBI taxonomy): Eukaryota > Viridiplantae > Streptophyta > Magnoliopsida > Asparagales > Amaryllidaceae > Allium > Allium cepa. The sequence continues at coordinate 970,317,263 of CM060945.1, read as the reverse complement.
GTCGCATTGTTATATATTTGTATTTTCTTTACGTTTCATATTAGATAGGGAGTGGAGATCTACGACTTCGTTAATTGCAGAGTGTAGTATTACCTACACTTGTTATAACGTTATCAGCAGCGTAACTTGTTATAGTATGTACAATTTTAAGTGATATGGTCACTACTATGTATTATCCTGACTTCTTGCTATAGGGATAGTGCAAGATAAGGTATGATTTATATTATCTATAGATCCTTGCTTTATGTTTATTAGTTGTATATAGGCTACATGTATATGCTGTATTGATACAGCCCCGCACAAGACTTATGTCCGACCCTCGTTTTCACTATTTTTCCTTTTTGAATTACTTTTGGTCACTCTCACGAGTAGGCCTAGAGTAAGGTATTTGGGGGCATGTTAGTAGGATAGGTGGATCTTTTGGAGTATGGAGACTGTGATCTTCCAACCACGATCTTCAGTTAATAGTATTGTGTTATGCACTTCAGAGATTATTTGTATACAATATCATTACTGTATTTTTATGTATCATTCAGCACATAGTTTGTATTGAGACAATGTATTCTAATTGTATTGTTATTTTATTTTTATTCTCATGCCATGCCTTATATAGAATGTTTCTCATATTTTAACTACATATGTATTTGTTGGTATAATGTATATTATTACTCCGTAGTGAGATTATATCAATATACAAGTAAGATAGTTTTGTTTAAATTTGATTTGAAAGTCTTTCATTTATGGAATCTGGAATCATATGGGGATTTTTAGCATTGATTTAGGGCAGTGTAATTACTAGTCGTTACACTAGTAGCAGAGCTTAGGTTACCAGTTCAGGTAATTAGTAGGCCGAGTTATACTATAGTATGTCCTATGAGTATTATTTTTTGAAGAAAATGAGTGTCCTCTATATGAAGAGGAGAGCACTTATGCATTTTATTCTACATTTAAAAATGGTGCTGCCAATAAGCATAACAGGTAGCAAAAACCCTCATAGAATGCAATAAACAAAAATCCCCCCTAACCTAATGACAAAAGTCCATAACGTGAATAAGATGACAAAGAAATAAAATAAAATAAGAATCTAGACTAAATCCTGGATATGATTTAATGCCGTCCATCCATCCATGATAGCAAAAATTGCTAAAACCATGATGCACTAATACATCTAATCCTAAATACAAACACTCAACCAAAAGGTTAGATCGATACATATACATACACATACATACATATATAAATTTTATATACATATATATATATATGTCCTAATGACAAAATAAACATACTTCGAGTAAATGAACCATTTTATAAATGATATGTAACATGCAAAATTATGAAGTATATTACACTTCTAAATCACAATATTTTAAAATCCAACTAATTTCCTATATATAACATGGCATCAGTCTAACTAGCATATATATATCAATTAACGAGGGATCTAAGGAACTATTATTATTTCTACTTCTAGTGATTGCATTTTCCTTTTGTAAATTTATATGTGATTTAACTTATTTAACATATTCTTTGAAATTAATATTGTTATATTTATTATAACTAGGGTTATAAATCTAACTAAAACAAAATAAAGCAATTGTATAAATTAAAATATCGGTTAAAGTATTTATATTACAAAAAACTCTTTGATTTTTTTCAAACGATATATACCAAATAATAATAGTAGAAATATTATCAATTTTTAATTTATGGAAACCTATATAACAAAACCTAAGCCTACTCCAAAAAACATTTACCATTTATATTGTTATTAGTTATGTTAAAGTTAAAAATATCATGACAACTTGTATGAACATAATTTATGACATGACATTCAAAATAGAGATATGGGATTTTTTTTCCAAATTATAAAAAAACTCTTATTAATAATTATATTTTTATTTTTTAAAAGATCTATAGTATTTTGTTTCCTATGTACAATTAACCTCACGTGCACTTTAGGTTTGGATGGACAATTACCTTTCCAAATACATCTAAATATATTCGACCTAGTACCTAAAAAATTTAGAAATTTGTATAAAGAGTGTGTTGTATAAACTTTATTATTATCCCAACACCATATTTGATGACATTCTCATTATCAATGTTATATAATTCTAATTTGGCATGGAGTAAAGCAAATTTAAACAATGTATTTCCAGCCAAAGTACGATTAAAACTAAATTCCCATGAAAACCTAAATTTGGTCCATATATTTCAGCAATCGGTACATTTTTAAAATTACACATTTCATAAAGTTCTTTAAATTTCTCTTTAAGTGGAATAACTGATATCCAACAGTCATACCAAATTCATATGTTATTCTCTAAACATACCACATTATTAATTCCTAATTTGTAAATATCATCACTTTTTATTATCGATTTCCAAAATGTGAAATATTATTTGTATTATTAGGAGATATATGTTATAAATTAAATGTACCATCATACCATTGATTTGAAATTATTTCTTTTCAAATTAAATTTTCATTATCTTCATTAAATTTTCATATCCTTTTATTACTAAAGACGCATTTAAATTATGTAAATTTAAAATACTTAACCTTCACTCCTCTTTAGATTTACATTCCATTTTCCATTTAAATAGACATTTTGGACTACTATTAAGCTTATCTCTACCCCTAAAAATCTTTCCTTATTTTATCTGTTTTATCAATTACCCATTATGGAATGCGATAAAATGTATATGTGTAATGCTGATAAAACAGAGTTGATAAGGACTATAGTCTAACATACCTGCACTTGATAAAACTTTACCATTCCAGTTAGATAATCTTTTGTTAATTTTATTAATTATTATTAACTAGTCGTCAAGTTTGAGTTTAGATGGCCATATTAAAAAACCTAAGTATTATTTGGGAAATCTAATAATTTTACAATTTAATATACAAGCAACTTGGTTCTCTATCTTATCAATATCATTCGATAACAATATAGAACTCTTATCAAAATTAACTTTTAATACGGAAATCAATTCAAAACTATATATTATAAACTTAAGTGTTACATTATGTAACGTTCCATAAAATCAACCATAAATAAATTGAGTAAATTAAATTAAGTAAAATAGGGTTGACAATGGAAATTTTATAAAAGTTTGAATTTGATCAGGAAAGTTATTCCGCTGCATTTTAGCGAAATTCTGATCTTTTTTCATATATAATATGATGAAAATAGAGCTCAAATGAAGAAGTTATGAGCTTTTGAAGTTTTCAGATTTAAATTAATTTAATTTGAATTTAAATTCAAATGATTATATAAATTTAGAATTTGAATTTTAAAAATTAACTATAGGTTTACTTGGGGATTTAGTGAAAGTTAAGTTAAACAATCAACGCTAAAAGTTAATTTGGGAATAAAATAAATGAGCAATGGAATAGATCAACACACTCCAGAACAGTGGAGAGGTCAACAATTTCGACCCAAGCGATCGATCGATCGGGGGGGTGGTCAAACCCTATACAAGGAGGCTGATGGGAATTTTTCATGTTTAAATGCTCCAATTTATCCTTTTTCACCTAACTTCATCATACTGTTCTAGTGCATTTCAACTCCTATAAATAGGACCCTAACCTCTCCACTTTTATTCATAAAAATTTGGGGAATTCCTCGAACCTCTGCCATTCTTGTCTCTCCAAATTATATTCAGAAACTCCATTAGGAATTCAAGTAAGAATTCAATCTAGTTTTCTATTTATTTCTTCTCCTTTCAACTTACTCTTATTCTATTCTTCTCAAACTATTTTGAATCTAATAAATAGATATACCTCTCGCTTTCTATGTGTGTGTGTCTATATATATGTATATATCGAAAGAGAGATTCTAGAAGGGGTTGTAAGGTGTGCAAACGAAAGAAAAGCTAAGGATATTCTATGAGTGGAAACCTTAGTATTTCTTTCTAATTGATTAGTATACATAAGTGGATTTAAATAGGCCTTAACGATTTTGGGATCGCGAAAACAAAATAGATAAAATCCTAAAAAATTCCTTTTTATTTCAAAATGTCAATTCTATATGGAGATTCTCAATTATTATGTTAATTTGAAGGAATTTATATTGTTTCTGCAATTTTTGATAATTTCATAGTCTATTCCACTATTCCTCCTTCTTTGATTCAAATTATGAGTCTTCAATAATAAAATAAGGGTGTAGAACATGAATTCTATTCGTAGTTTGCACCACTTATTCATTACAAAATTCCTTCATTTATTTATTTGTAAAAGAGGAGTTGAATAGAATATGAAGTCAGGATTGCAACTCTAATTGTTTTGGATATTCCATAGAATTAATGTATTAAATTAGGCTTCTATTTCTATTTACGAGTCTATTTATTGCAGTTTTTGATATGAATATTTAATCCCTTGTTATGGATATTGAAATCTTGGAAATCTGAAGGGAAAGGACTTGTATTAGTATTATGGTTAAAGAAGTTGACATTTAATGCTAGTTTAAGGCGTGTGAACTGCACGGTTAGAAGTTATTAGGTGCAAATATATATATATATATATATATATATATATATATTTCTAATATCATAATAAACGTATATTTATAGCGTATAATTACATAGTCAATTAGGTAATAATTGTCATAAATTGCCCCTTTGGAAGGTAATTAATGTTTTAAGGCATAATAAGGAAGATTCCTTGTAAGGCCTTAATTATGAAACGGTAAGATGTGTACTATATATGGAGAGTATTTAAATTATAGCTAAGTCATAGGATGCGAGGTCGGTCAAAAGACACACAGAAGTCTGCCCAGCTAATCGGCTATCGACAGTGTGACTTTGGGGATGACATGAGACATCTCATATAATAAATATTTATGATGACATGAGATTAGTCCCTAATTGTGTACGGTAAATCTACCCAGCTAATCTGGCTACTAGTTCGTACAAATAGTCAGACAAATGTGAGATGTCATTATGAGTATGAGTCATAATTAGAAGGTCCTGCTTCACGGTCTTGAGGTACTAAGTGGTTGTTTGAGGGCCCGCTATTTTCCCCAAATGAAGTATTAAATGGAAAAGAGGCTAGTTTTAGGCACGATAAGTGGAATATCGATAGGAATCCACTTTTGAGTGAGGTATTAAGTGATTTATTAAGGGTTCACCTTTTCATAAAGAAGTATTAAGTGGCTTGAGAGATTCCATGTGATATTTGCTAGATATTTACCATTGAGGTTTCCGCCTTGGGAATAGGTATCGAATGATGGGGTTTACCTCATTGAGGTCTTAAATGGCCAAATTTTTCCTATTTTCTAATAAAAGGTATTAAGTGGTTTGGATACTATCTCTTGCATTGTTAGATATTTATGACATGGCATTTGTGTTTTGGGATTTAGAATCCTGGTGTGGGCATGGAAGACATTAAGTGATTGATTAAGGACCCACCTTCTTTCCTTATAAGAAGTATCAAATGATTATTTGTGCATAGGACATATTCTTATTTTGAAATATACTGCTCAAGAACTAAAATGGGACTCGAGGTTTTTATTCACTAGAAATTTGTTGTTCGGACTCCCTCCTTATTACAATACAAGTTAAGGATGGAGTGATGACAGAGACAATGCTTAAAGGTGGATGGCTTAAGCTTATGGCGGTTATTATTATCTTTATGATGTTTTATGTTATCCCATGTATTTTGGATAAATGATGTAACGAATTTCAATTCACAGTTTGATGATGTTTTGTATTATGACATTTCAAATGGTTTTGAAAAAAATGGATACAATTGCTATTATATTTTATTCCATCCATTGTAAGTTCTGAAAGAATAGCTATTGTTCTGTACTGTTCTTTTTCCAACAACAACTAGCCTTAGAATGGATCTAAGTTTCGATAGGCCTTCTCTTGGTCAAAATTTAGGCATGTTTCGAGGTGGGTTGTTACATTTGGTATCAGAGCCTAGGTTACCCGATCAACTGGGAAATTATACGTATGAGTGGTGTACTTGTTATTTTTGAAAATGTTTTCCAAAAAGAACTTTCAAAAAAATTCTTACTATACGCACACCCCCTATTTTCTTGAGCATACTCACATACACACTAAACAACCCCTTTTCTTTCAGCATACAATACTATCTTAGAAAATCATTACTAAAGATTCAACCTATAGATAATTGATATGGATGATAATCGATCTTCTTCCGGAATTGGAACCACTGCCCACTAAAGACCTCCCATTCGTGGAATGCTCGAAGTGTTTAAACAATATCTTAGGATTGTTGAGCAATTTCCTATTCCTCCAAGTGCACCGATGGCACTGTGCTCCACCTGCCGCTGCAGCACCTTTCCTATTGACTTTCCTAAATTGTGTAAGAGACTTTCTTAATATGGGAGAGAAGAGATACTTTGGGACCAAGGGATATTTGGAAGCTAAAGCATAGGTTAGTGACTGTGAGAAAATATGTAGGGAACTTGGTTTGGAAGATCAGCTAAACAGGAGGATGGTAGCTTGGCACCTCAAAGGAGAAGCTCTAGATTGATGGAAATTGGTGACTGAGAAAAATGCTGGAAGGATTTCTCGTGGGATGAATTCAAAAATGAATTTTATATAAGGTTTATGTCTAAGGAAGAAGTGAGTCTACAATTAGAGAAATTCATCCAGCTTAGGAAAAGAGACTCCACTCTAAAGGCGTACATAGCTAAGTTTGAAGAGCTAGCTAAATTCAGGATAAGCTTGATAGATACACCTACGAAAAAGGTCATGAAGTTCGTGAAGGGCCTAAATTCTCTGCTGAGAGAAATGTTTTAACCTAAATATCCAATGGTGCCATGTATGAGATGTTGCTGGAGATGGCAGTGCTATACATGGCTAATGTAGATAATAAGAAGGCAGAAAAGAAGAAGGCCGCACTCAAAATCAAGGAGGGTCTAAGACGGAAGCTTTTGGGATAACAAGAAGTCAAAGCGAAAGTTTAAGAAGGATGGTAAGGTGTGCAAGCGATGCCAGAAGACAAGTCATGAGGCAAAAAATTGTTAGGTGAGTTTGATGAAGGAAGCTTTTAAAGTGAAGTGATTTAATTGCCACAAGGAAGGGCACCATAAGAATCAATGCCCTAAGTTGGTAAAGGAAGGATCGGGTGGACAAACTTATGCTATTGAAGTCGTCCCTATTGCAAGCAGACCACCGATAGACCAAGGAAAGCTTCATTAGAAGGTATAATTCTTATTTTAGGGGTTACAGTTCGTACCCTATTTGATTCAGGGGCATCACGTTCCTTTATAGCTAGGAATGTAGTAAACTTCTTAAACCTTCAAAACCAAATTTTCACCAACCCAATAGTGCTCTCTAATCCTATTGTGGGTTCGACATATTTCTCTTTTATTTGCAAAGACCTAGTGTTGGAAATATTCAATGTTGATTTCATATGTAATGCGTACATTCTAAATTTTGAGGGGTATGTGCTTATGTTAGGTATGGATTGGTTAGCATATTGTGGAGAAACTCTTGATTGTGTTAGGAGGATTGTACGATTAAGAAGTCATGGAGGCTGTGACCTAGAAATTCTTCATACACCTTAAGGTTTAGTTGAGTTAAGCCATCTGTACTCACTAAATCTATCTGTTATTGAGCTATCATTCCTACATGTAGTTTGTGAATTTCCTAATGTCTTTGAGGAAGTCTTAGGTCTCCCGCCCCAAAGGAAGATCAAGTTTCAAATAGATTTGGAAAAGGACGCAAGGCCAATCGCTCTGCCTTTAAGATACATGGCCCCTAAAGAAAGAAGAGAATTAGATAAGCAAATTTTTGAGCTATTAAAGAAAGGATTCATCCATCGAAGTACTTCACAATTGGGAGCCCTTGTTGTTTTAACCATTAAGGTAGATGGTTCATTGTGACTTTGCATCGAATATAAGGAATTGAATAAGTTCGAAAGGAAGAATGGTTACCCTTTACCTTGGACAGATGACTTGTTTGATCAGCTTGGAGGAGCTAAAGTCTTTTGCCAACTAGACTTAGCAACTGGATTCCATCGGTTGAGGATTGCAAAAGAAAGCAAGTGGCTGACATCATTTCGCACACCAGATGGACTCTGTGAATGGAAGTGATGACTTTTGAATTGATGAATCCCCCTACATACTTTGTGGATTTGATGAGTAGGGTATTAGGGGCAACTTAATAAATTCATCATTGTGTTCGTATATGATATTTTGGTTTTCTCCAAGGGCATAGATGAGCATAAGGACCACCTAAGAGATGTACTAGGAACCTTAAAAAGGCACTATCTTAAGGCCAAATTTGCTAAATGCCATTTTTATAGAAAAGAAGTTAGATTGCTTGGGCATATTGTTTCTAAGCAAGGACTGGCAGTAGACCCCGCTAAAGTGGAAGTTGTTCAAGGATAGAAGACTGCTTGAAATGGATTGGAGGTTATAAGTTTTATCCGATTGGCAGGCTACTATAGAAAGTTCATCAAGAACTTTGCAAGAATAACAACCCCCTTAAACCATTCTACTAAGAAGAACCTAGTCTTTTCTTAGGACGATAAATGCACTAAGGCATTTGAGAAGCTTAAGGATTTATTGACTAGTGCACACGTGCTCACTATTCCCGATGGGACTAAACCATTTATGGTTTTCACAAATGCTTGCGGTACAGGTTTAGGAGCAGTTCTAATGCAAGAAGGAAAAGTAGTTGCTTATGCTGGTAGGTAACTGAAGGATCATACGAAAAGATGTCCAATTCACGACATAGAGTTAGCAGGTATTCTTTGCCTTAAAAATATGGAGGTGTTAACTCGTAGGAGAAAGTTTTAGTTATTCGCTGACTATAAATCGCTCAAATACTTGTTTTTCCAAAAAGATTTAAATCTTAGGTAGCAGAGATGGATGGAGTATATAGAATCGTTCGACTTTAGTATTCATTACACCCCTAGAAAAGGAAACGTAGTCCCCGATGCCCTTAGTCGAAGGTATGTTACCCTAGGTGTTATGTGTGATGGAGGCGATTGGAGTTCCACTCGAATTTAACTTCCAACCACCCATAAAACCCATCTAAGGGTTTTTATCAGTTATGGAGATCAGGCCAGCCTTGATAGACCGCATAAAGCTTGAGAAAGTGAAGGATGAAAAGTTAGTAAAGATTTTGGAGAAGTAAAGAAATGGAGAGCATTTTCCCCACGTTAGCAGGTATTCAGCTGATGAGAAGGGATGGACGCTTTTGTGTCATAATGATGGATATTTTTTTGAGGGAGGTGCTTATGGAATGCCACCTCTCAAAGATGACCATTCACCCTGGAGAAGTTAAGATGTACAAGGATATAAAGAGGATTTTCTTTTGGCTTGGAATGAAGAAGAGTTAAGCTGATTTTTTTGCTAAGTGCCTGACATGTCAGAGAGTAAAAGCTTAGCAAGGGAAGCCTGGAGGATTACAATTACCATTGGAAATTCCGACTTGGAAGTGGGAGCATATTTCGATGGATTTTTTGGAATGATTTCCTAGAAATCAGAGCGGTAATGAAGCTATTTGGGTTGTTATGGATAGACTCACTAAAAGTGCCCATTCTATTCCGATTAAGAATAATATAACTGTCATTTCTCTCATGCATATCTACATCAAGGAGGTAGTTCTATTGCATGGAATTCTAGTGAGCACAGTAAGTGATAGGGACCACTTGTTCATTAGTGAGTTTTAGAGGAGCCTACAAGCAACTTTTGAAACTTTTTGAATCTTAGCACTGCATATTACCCACAGACTTATGGTCATACAAAGAGGGTGAATAGGATTTTGGAAGACTTGTTGAGGGCTTGTATTTTGGATTTCAGAGGACATTGGGAGCAGCACCTACCATTGGTCGAGTTCATGCATAATAATAGACATCAAGCAGCAATTGGTATGGCCCCTTTTCAAGCACTTTATGGGAGGCCGTGCAAATCACCAAGTTGTTGGTGGAAATCCATTAACAAAATATTACTCGAAAGTGGAGTTGATCCGACAATGAATGAAGACAGCACAAGACCATCAGAAATCTTATGCGGATAGAAGAAGGAAAAAGCTTGAGTTTGAGGTTAGAGATATGGTATTTGTCAAAGTCTTCCCTCTTAGGAAAGCCGTTTGGTTTGGAAAGTTTGGAAAATTGGTGCCTAGATTCGTTGGATCATTCAGAGTTTTGAAAAAGATTGGAAAATTTGCTTATCGCATGGAGCTTCCTAACAGATTGGCAGGAGTACAAAATGTTTTACATGTTTCTTAACTTAGAAAATGCCTTCATAACACCGCTATTAGAGTTGAGCCTGATTAGTTGGGGGAACTAAAGACAGAGAAAATAATTCCCTGTGCAACCACACACATTGTGGAGCATGGAACTAGAAGACTCCGTAACAAAATATTAAGGTTGTTTCAAGTATAATGGGGAGACAACTCGATGGAAAGCACATGGAAAATCGAGGAAAAGATGAAGACCACTCATCCAGAGCTTTTCATCGTAAATTCTCTCCAAAATTAGGATTTTGGTCGCATCATGGTTGTTAGATTGGATGGTAGTAGATGATTACCATACTTTTTTTTTCAAAATCACTTTACACTAATGTAGAAATTTTTATGCATGTTTAGGGTATTTGCATACATTATTGCATTATATGATTACACAATCACACTAGGATTGAGCTTATTTAAGTATATCTACAGTACATTATCACATTGCACTTTGGTTGAATATATGGTTGTGTAACATGAAATTTGTTGTGCGTTGCGTTGTTCGCCCATTGAAAGATTTTGGGACGAAATCCTTTTTAAGGGAGGAAGAATGTAACATCCTGTAAAATCAAACATAAATAAACTGAGTAAATTAAATTAATAAGGTAGGGTTGAAAGTGGAAATTTTATAAAAGTTTGACAATGAAAGTTAGTCTGTTGCGTTCGTGGCAAAATTCTGATCTGTTTCCATTATAATATGCTAAAAATAGAGCTCAAATGAAGAAGTTACGGGCGTTTGAAGTTTTTGAATTTAAATTAATTTAGTTCGAATTCAAATTCAAATGAGTATTTAAATTTAGAGTTTGAATTTCAAAATTTTACTGTAGGTTTACTTGGTAGTTAAGAAATGTTAAGTAAACAACTAACGTTAAAATTTATTTAGGAAATAAAATAAACAAGCAACGGAAATAAATTAGCGCACCCTAAAACCATAAAGCGGTCGACACCATCGACCGAAGTGGTCAATCCCTAGCAGTCGATCGATAATTCAAGGTGGCGGCTGACCCCTATTCAAGGTGGCGGCTATAGTTTTTTCATGTTTAAACGCTCCAGATTTATTAATTTTTCACCAAACTCCATCCTAAGGTTTTAGTGCGTTTCAACTTCTATAAATAGGACCCTAACCTCTCCACTTTTTACTCATAAATATTTAGGGAATTCCTCGAACCTCTGCCATTCTTGTCTCTCCAAATTATATTCAGAAACTCTTTAGGAATTCAGGTAAGAATTCAATCTAGTTTTCTATTTATTTCTTCTCCTTTCAACTTATTCTTATTCTATTCTTCTCCAACTATTCTGAATCTAACAAATATTTATATATCTCCCTTTTTGTGTGTGTATATATCAAAAGAGAGATTCTGGAAGGGGTTGTAAGGCATGCAAATCCAAGGAAAGAAAAGCTAAGGATATTTTATGAATGGAAAAACCTTAGTATTTCTTTTTTTAGTACTTGATTAGTGTATGTATGTGGATTTAAATATGCCTTAGGGATTTTGGGATTGCCAAAAAATGATAAAATCCCCCAAAATTCCTTTTTATTTTGAAATGTTCATTCTAGATGGAGATACTGAATTACTATGTTAATTTGATGGAAGTCGTATTATTTCTACAAATTTTGATAATTTCATAATCTATTCCACTTATCCTCCTTCTTTGATTCAAATTATGAGTGTTGAATAATAAAATAAGGGTGTAGAGCACGAGTTTTATTCGTAGTTTACACCACTTATTCCATACAAAATTCCTTTATTTATTTCTTTGTAGAATAGGAGTTGAATAGAATATGAAGTTAGGATTGCAATTTCTATTTTTTAGGATATTCCATTGAATCGATGTAATAAATTGGGTTTCTATTTCTATTTACAAGTCTATTTATTGCAGTTTTGGATATAAATATTAGATCCCTTGTTATGGATATTCAAATTTTGGAAATCTGAAGGGAAAGGACTTGTATTGGTATTATGGTTAAAGCAAATAAATTGACATTTAACGTTATTTTAAGGCGTATGAACGGCACACTTAGAAGTTATTAGGCATGAATATATATTTATATTTATTAGCATAATAAACATATAATTATAGCGTATAATTTCATAGTCAATTAGGTAATAATTGTCATAAATTCCCTCTTAGGTAATGATTGTCATAAATTCCCTCTTAGGAAGGTAATTAATATTTAAGACACAATAAGGAAGAATCCTTATAAGGACTCAATTACGAAACGGTGAGATGAGTGTTATATACATGGAGAATATTTAAATTATGGCTAAGTCATAGGGACGCGAGGTGAGTCAAAAGTCACACAGAAGTCTATCCAGCTAATCTGGCTACTAGCAATGTGACTTTGGGGCTGATGTGAGATATCTGCTATGATAAATATTTGTGGTGATGCGAGGCCAGTAAAAAATTATGTACGGTAAATCTTCCGAGCTAATCTAGCTACCAGTTCCTACGAATAATCAGACTAATGTGAGACGTCATTATGATTATATGTCATGATATGAAGGGCCCGCTTCAAGGTCTTAGATATTAAGCGGTTGTTTGAGGGCCCGCCTCTTTTTCCCAAATGAAGTATTAAATGCCAAGAGGTTAGTTTTAGGAACGATGGGTGGAATCTCGATATGGGTCTATTTAGGGACAAGATATTAAGCAACTGATTGAGGGTTGGCCTTCCGTAAAGAAGTATTAAGTGGCTTGAGAGATTCCATGCGATGTTAGCAAGATAGTTACCATTGAACGGTCTGCCTTAAGAATAGGTATTAAATGATGGGGTCTGCCTCAGTTGATGTCATAAATTGCCAAAGTTTACCTATTTTCCGATAAAAGGTACTGAGTGGCTTGGATACTACCTCATGCATTGTCAGGCATTTATGACGTGGGATTTGGGTTATGGAATTAAGAAACCTGTTTTGTGAATAGAAGGTATTATGCGGTTGATTGAGGACCCACCTACATTTCTTATAAGAAGCATTAAATGGTTTTATGTATGTAAGACATATTCTTATTTTGAAACATACTGCCCAGGCACTGAAATGGTAAGACTCAAGGTTTTTATTCACTAGACATTTGTTGTTTTAACTCCATCCTCATTACAACACAGGTTAAGGATGTAGTGATGATGATGACGATGCTCGAAGGTGGAGTGGCTTAAACTTATGGCAGTTATTATTATCTTTAATGATGTTTTATATTATACCCATGTATTTTGGATAAACGATGTAACGGATTTTACTTGAAAGTTTGATGATGTTTTGTACTATGACATTTCAAATGGTTTTGAAATAAATGAGTATAATTTGCTATTATATTTTATTCCATCTGTTGTGAGTTCTAAAAGAATGGTTATTTCTCTACACTACTACTTCTTTTTCCACCAACAGCCAACCTTAGAATGGATTTAAGTTTCGATGGGCCTTTTCTGAGTCGAAATTTAGGCATGTTCCGAGTTGGGTTGTTACATAATATGTCTGGGTAAATGAGAAGCCAAGACCATGGTATCATTTGCAAACTGAAGCATGGAAAAACCATTACTCATAGTCTCATCTCCAACATTGTTTAAAACCCTATTGCTAGTATCTAATTTGATAACCCTAGGAAAAAACATCAGCAACTAAGTTAAATAATAAAGGTGACAATGGACCACCTTGCCTATGACCCAGTTTCGATCGTATTTTATTCCCTAATGTACCATTAACTATAAAACTAGAATTTCCATTTTTAAGTAATGACATAATCTAGCCACCCATCCAACACTAAAACTGCTAGTTAATAATAGATCCTTAAGTAAATCCTTATTAACTGAATCAAAAGCTTTTGCAAAATCAATTTTTAAAGTCATACTTGTGATTATTTTTTACAAAAATAATTTGTAAATTTCTGATTAGCTGTTACCCCTTCTTTAGTGTTTCTACCCTTGATAAAAGCAATTTGAGCATTGTCGATTAGTTCATTCATTTTAACGTTTAATATATTAGCAAAAACCTTTGAAATAATTTTAAAAGAATAATTTAATAATGGATTAGGTCTGAAATCATTCAACTCATTTGCTCTATTGTTTTGTGAAGCAAGATTGCATTAACAAAATTAAACCTACCAAGTTATAATGTACCATCATAAAATTAATTAAATATTTTAATTATATCGTATTTAAAATTTTCTAAAAAATTTCATAAAATAAAATAGGAAAACCATATAGACTAGGCAATTTATCATTAGGTATGTCCTTTATAGCCTTCAAATTTTTCTCTTTCGTAAATTGGTTATCTAATCCCTCTAAATCGATTCTAGTGTCATTAGGCTAACAAACGTCTCATTTAGCCTTAATCTTATGTTCAATCTTAGTTCCAAATATTCTTTTATAATAAATAGTAAAAGCATCATTTAAATCTTTTTAATCAAAAATCTCGATATTATTAACTAAAATAAAATTAATGGTGTTATTCTGTTTTCTACCATTGGCTACTTTATGAAAATATTTGGTGTTCTTATCCCCCTCGTCCATCCATTGGATTTTAGATCTTTTTATCCACATTACTTCATTTGTGTTAGAAATTTGTAATTCTTCTTTTAAATTAGAAAGCGCATTATTCTCTGAAATATTTAAATCTCCATGTTCTTCAATTTTCATTTAATAATTTTTACTTCTTAAATGTAATGTTACTAAGAACATCTTTATTCCATTTTTTAAGAAAAGTTCTTAAATCTCTAAGCTTACTTACAAATATTTTATCAATGTTACCCGAGATTTTATAGTTATAACTACCAATAAAAATCCACTTGTTTATAATTAATTTTGTAATTTTTTTCTAGCAACTACATCTTTTTAAATATAAAGATTTTATTACCAGTATTGTGGCAATTATAAAAAAACAATCAGACAATGATCCGAGTAAATATTCTGAAGCTCAACAACCTTACAAACATGATATCATCTTCCACTTTATCGCTAATAAAAAATCTATCTAAAAATGTCATCGATGGGTCTTTTTGATTATTAGACCAACTAGACTATCTATTACTTAATTGTAATTCAATTAAGTTACATTCCACAAAGAATTGATCAAACTCCTCCATGGTAGAAAAATCCTCTTCCCTAGGACATCTTTCACTTAAAAATCTAGTGACATTAAAGTCTCCACCCATCACCTAAGGGCCTAGAGAAAGTGATCTAAACTCTAGAAATTAACTCCAAATAACCCTCCGTTATATCCTGGGAGTATTTAAGTGAATCGATAGAGCCAGGTGTAGACATGTTACCTTAAGTATGGCTACATGAATACTCGAGGATGCGAAGTACACATAGATGGTGATGCCACTTAAGAGATAGATAGTCTGCAATGGATGGAACATTGTGATAAAGTATTTGTATTTTGTCATACTTTTTACATATAGGATATGAGGCCATCAACTATGCTATCTCGAGTTATTCTTGAGCATTGTTAGTATTCCTCCATGACATGTTGCTTTAGTGGCAACGAGCAAAAGCGGGGCACTTGAAAACATTAAAGTTGATGGACTAAGTAGTGTACACCCTATACCAAGAGCTGGCATTGTAAATTCAAGTAAGAAGCTTCCTGATTCTTAATAGTTAGCATGTTACAGGGTAGATTCTTTGGTTGTACTCATGCTTGCTTGAGAACCCATGATCATATCCTTGGACACTAGGGATTAAGTAGGATGTAGAGAGGAGGTGAGTGTCGAGTGACTTTTAATGAGATTGAATTGGTGGTATTTTATAGAAGAGGGACACATAGTAGTGCTGAATCCCATAAGGGATCGACTAATCGTAATAGATATGCTCTAAGGAGAAGTTAAATAATATGAACATTGGTTCAATGAGAGTTGTAGTTGTTCTCGGTTTATTAGTTTTGTTATCATATATGACATGGGAAACGAGATATGGGATGACATTAATGATGGTGTTAAAGGATTGTAGTAAACACCAATCCTGAGTTAGCGGTACATGTAGATTTGTGCGATTGTAGACTTGGATCCATTCAGGTACAAGTGGAGAAGATTTATTGCTCGCAAGCACAAAGCAACCCAAGAACATGGACGTAGAAGTCCAGTTTGAAATATAGAAATGGTTTCTAATGTGTTTATATAAGAAGTGTTACCCCCTTTTAGGGAAGGATTCATGTTACATATAACTTATGATCGTTAGGAGGGTCTCTTCTCATAGTAGGATCTTCTTTGATGATAATTGAGGTAATTCGTATTCCTTACTTCCCATGACTTTGTCATTTTTGGCTTTACTTTTGGAAAGCAATGTTGCAAACACACTTAGCTTAGGACTGCTACATTTGGTTCCATATTCATTAGCACTCAAGATTCAAAAAATAGCTACTAAGATTCTACACCTTAATGGGAACATGAACCAAAAGTGCTAGCATACTTGAAAGGTAGAAGATGTGAGTTATACCTAGGAGCTAAGGTAAAGTAATTGAGTCATAATTGAATGAATGTGGTAGCATTCGGTAAGATTAATTGATTGCTTAATAAGGATTAATAAGAGAAAAAGTGATGCTTGGACCGATAGACATATTCACTTTCATACCTTTTGGTTTGACCTTGAGTTGCCAGATCATATATTATGCGACTAGTTAAGTTGGAGCTAGAAAATGATCGTATTGCAGTAGGGAGGATGTTGACTTTTATAACGACCCAGATTTTCAGTCGTTTGATTTGAACATTTATTTTGTTTTAAAAGTTTAAATTGGAATGTAAATGGAATTTTAATATGAAGTTTATCGATCAAATAAGCAGAATTAAAAGTAAGTTCCAAATATAGCGATTTATTGGATAAATTTAATTGTTGAATTAATAATTGAAAATTGTTTAAATAATTGAATTGGAGTTGAATTGAATCGAAACAATTTCAAATGTTGATATAAATTCTTTTGGAATTATAATTCAGCGGTAAGTTTTTAAAACTGGAATTTCAAGTGATTTCGTAAATTCTGAAAATCATCGATTTAATTAACGAAAATAGTGCCAGAGCATAATTTCAACCTCAAAAGACCATTGATGGATCGATATGAACTCAATTCGTATCCTCCCAGATCAAGCCGAAATCACCTGAACTCGCTCCCGTGGGCCAACTCACGTGAGAGAAGTAGTCTTTTGAGATCTAGGTGTAATATTTGCTGCCTACGCCTATAGATATTGAGCCTGGACCTATGGAAAAGGGACTTTTCGCTTCTCTACACGGATATTTTGCCGGAATCATCATTAAACTTCAGTTGTACTATTGTAACTTATTTTAATCAGCGAGTGAAAATCAATAAACATCAACCATTTCATAGTGGACGTAGGCAACCTACCGAACCACTCTAAATTTGTATGTTTCTACTCATTTTTTTATTTATTGATTGGTATGTTTGTTAGATCTACTTCATTTTACATTTACTTTCTTCATTTTTATCTCTTCAAACAAATTCGAAAAGTGTTGTGCCTAATTTTGGTACAAACACTTCGGTGCTTTCATTGAGAAAACCCGGTTCTTCTCCTGCTCATTAGATCTACTGCCGAATATTAGATTATGAAAATCTAAGGAAAAGATCCAGATTTCAAGCCTAGAAGTTTATCCATCCTATTCAGATTTGTATCAAGTCCAGCCGAGAGCTTCGCTACCCACCATGGTCAACACTAGGACTACTTCAACAGCTGCAGATCTAGAAAGACGAGATAGACAGAACCTCGCCCAACTTCCTCCTACTGACCAGAATGTTGTTGGACCTTTAGATCCACAAGGCCATATCACCAGGGAAGATTTCCAACTGCTAATGCAAGAGCTGACTCAAAGCCGCAAGCAACTTACTCAGCAACTCCGTGCCAATGCGAAGTTGACCAATCTACTGAACCATGAATGATGAAGAAGATCCAAAAGGGATCATGCTTCCTATTCATCTACTGAAAGTTTAACCTTTTCTGACTACAATCACAGATCCACGTGTCCACGGCTGGATGGAAGCTATACACAAGCTACTAGACAACGGCGCACATTGAATCTTGGCTAACCGAGGGTCGGCCCGTCAACCAGCCATCAGACCGGATCCTCCTCCCTAGGAGGTACTATTCCTTACCATATTACTGATAACCGCGTTGCCGCCGCTACTACTGAGTTGAGAGCTGCTACCCGAAACTGAATAAATCTGAACTATCGCCAACATGAGTATACTCATGAGCCTTATGTTCCTGAAGATCTAGAACCAAGGAGGCGAGATATGGATCGTCGATCGCGATCGGCCCATCCTCGCATTATGGAACCCGAACACACTTTGGCTTAGCATTCCCAAAATGTCCGGATGCTAGATATCCTGACAATGATCCGTCAGATGATCCGTGAAAGTCAGGGCCTCACCAATGACGACTGGGGAATCTCCAAGAGTCATACCCCTTTCAACGATGATATTCTCTACATTGAACCGTCTCGGCAATTAAGAATGCCAATTCTACCTGTTTATGAAGGAAGAACTGATCCTAACCAGCACATTTTAAAGTATGAATGATTAATGAATGTCGCGCGAGCTGATGATGTGGTCAAATGCCAAAGTTTCCCGATATCCCTAGGCGCATAGCAACTATGTGGTTTATTCGTCTACTACCTCGATCTATCTCGTATTTCGACTAGTTGGCAACAAAGTTTGTTGAATAGTTCCGCATGCATATCACAAGGCCGAAAGATGTTAATACCTTTTCAGTGTCACTCAAGCTCCTGAAAGACACTTAGACGTTATCTGGAGATATTTCATGCTGCATGCGCTGAGATTAGTGATCCCAATGACAACTCAATTCTGATGTCACTAACTAAGGGGATCGATCCCGATTCCGAATTTGATAGCTGGTTGGCCTAAAAACCTCCTACGTCATTAGACCGTTTCTATTCTAAGGCAGCTCAGTTCTTAAGAAGAGAGGATGCGAAACAGTCTAGGAAAAAGGATGACGTATGGCCCAGTGTGGAAGGAATCCAAAGCAATGTCACTGTTAAACAAACCGAGGAGAGTTCCAGAAAGGTGCAACTAAACGTACAAAATAAACAGAATCAACAGAAAGGCAATGAAAATCAAAACAAGAAATGGGATTAAAATTGTGGGCGAAGACGTAGAGCTCCCATGTTTGAGACTTATACTTCTTTAAATACGTCTTTGGAAAATGTGTACTTGCAGACCTGCAATACTATTCAATATAAAAACCTGCTTCGAAGCAATCGTCGGAAAAACAGATTCAAATAGGGAAGTCTTATAGATTTCATGAGAGTTAGGCCACAGCAAGAACTAGTGTCATCATTCATAGGATATTATCGAGAGGTTGATCTGAGAAAGAAAAATGAAGCAATTTGTTCGGGAGCCGCAGCTTGGAGGTGCAGACCAATCGAGTCAAAACCAAATACCAAATCAGGCTAGGCCAATGGAACCCACTTGTATCAGTGGGAGGTTGGTGAAAAATACTGTTAGTGGTGGTCCTCATCCAATAGACTGAAGCCCCAACCATTGATCCACTAGTTATTTCAGCTCAGACAGGTCCTGCTTGGATGAAGAGGATCTTAGTGGACAGTGGAATCTCAGTGAACATATTGTTTAAGCGAGCTTATGATCAGATGAAGATTGAAGCGAAAGATTTGAAGCCTTGTTAGTCTCGTATTCATGGCTTTAATGGAAGTGCAATTATACCCACTGGGATGGTGCAGCTATCAGTTGAGTTGGGAATTTAAGAAAGCCGGAGAGTTCGGATATTACAGTTTATTGTATTGGAAATAGACTCACCGTATAATGCTTTTTTGGGTCGACCATCCCTAGTTGAGTTTAGGGCTACTATCGCCCCTTGGTGTTCGACTTTAAAATTCCCTGCAGGCAATGGAGTCGGAGTCGTTCAGGGAGACTAAGCTGCTAGATGAGTCTGTTATGTTGCTGAGCTGCGGGGGCATAATGAAAGGAAAAAGGAAAGGACGTAGAGGAATCACTCTGCATCCACTTTGCTGAGAATTGATAGCTAACGCTTGGGCTAACGTCTGGGCTAACGTCTGGGCACCCTAACCAATTCTCAAGGGATCTTGACTTGGGAGATACCGAAAGTAAATACAGTTAGGCTTCCCCGGTAGGTGTAACAACCCGGGATTTGCATTACCAATTATTAAATAAAAGTTAGAATTTTTATTTATTTTAATGAAGCGAAAAAGGATTTGGAATAATAAAATTTATTTGAAAAAAGGCTATTTTAATTAAATAGGAAATATGGGATTTTAAAATGAGGATAAAATGTTATTTTTGGAAAGTTAAATATTTTAGGAGAGATTTTAAAACGGGTTTGGGTAAGAAAAATGAGTTTATAAACATACATGAACACTTAGAAAAATTTTGGAAACATTGTAAATAACCCTCTTCTTATTGGATTACTAAACTTAACCCAATAACCCACCCTAAACCTCCTCTATATATTATCTCAAACTCTCCTAATCTCATTCATTCAACCCCAATTAAAACCCTAATCATTTCCTAAAGCTTTCTTAACAAAAATGGCCTCCATCTTCATCTCCTTCAAGTTTTAGCTTATGCAAGTCATTCTATGCAAAGGTAATGCAAATACCCACCTCAAATCCATCTTTTATATCTCTCTAATTTCTGAAATAAGTTTGTTAACACATGTTTTATGTGTTTTTATGATCTTATAGCCTCCTAATCATCTTTTGCTAACTTGGGTTGATGCTATAATGGTCATTGTTGCTTTCTAGAGAGGTATATTGCTAAAAACCTCTTCTAATATGTGTTTAATCCTCTTTTGACTTCATAAATCATTTAGTAACACATGTTTTATTATGTAACATGTGAATCATAGCTCCTTGATCATCTTTGCTTTCAGTTTGGGGTTGCACATAAGGTGTTTGTGATATTGCTTCATAAGGTAATGCTAAGCTTTGGCCCTTTTTCTCCTTAATGTAGTGTAGTAATCATTATATGCTAGTTAGTGATTGTTATTGGTGAAATTTGATGCCAAAAACTTGAAAAAACCACCCTAAAACCATCAAAACTGCAAAAAACTGCTGGCTGGAATGTTTCAACCTGAAAACAGGCTGAAACAGGGCTCTAGGTGCACCAGGGCAGGCCTGGGCTGCACCCAGGCGCAACAGGCTAGCCCAGTTGGGCTAGCCAGAATTAGGCCAGCCCGCATGGGCTGGCGCGCACTACCCCCAGCCCATGCGGGCTGGGGCCTGGGCCCGGCCACCCCAGCCCGCGCGGGCCGGGGCCTAGGGCCCGCCACCCCAACCCGAGCGGGCCGGGGCCTGGGCCGCCACCCCAGCCCGAGCGGGCTGGGGGGGGATGCCACTCCCCAGCCCATGCGGGCTGGGGGCCCGAAAAAAAAATGAAAAAATGAAAAATGAAAGTTTTTTTTCTGTTTTCGGTTTTGGGACTGAAACTTTGTGACATCGCCACGGTCACATCCGTGGTCGAAATACAACGTTTTTGGACTCGTTGGAAAGCTGGAGTTCCGAACTCCATCTATAGAAAGTTTGAGTAGTATCCGAGTTTATTTGACTCTTCGAAATTGCTGTCTAAGAGGGACCCGGATCTCAGCCTGAAACAGTGTATTCACTGTTTCCGGGTCCGACTTTGGAGCGTCGCTGCGACTTCGTTTCAAGTCGGAATCAAGTAATTCTTTTTGCTTTCTGAAGTAGCAATGTCGAACTACGTTCCTACCAATTTTCATGCCATTCGGATTCGGTTTGCTGGTCTGAATAATTTTTCGAATTTGGGTTCGCGTCAGTTTTGGACTATTTTCCAACACTAGAATATTTTCAGTGATTTTCTGATTTATCGATTTCTTTGAGAATTGTCTCTGGATTTCGTACACGGGTTTTTATGAACTATTTTAAAAGGATTTTCCGCTCATAAATGGCTTTCGAAATTATTATATAATATTATTTTTAATTATTAAATTAATTACTCCATAATAGGAGAGTTTTAAAAAGCCGTTTTAAAGTGATTTCAAAATCAATTATAAATCCGTTTCGCACCATTATTTTCTATAATAAAAATCTCACGCTCACTTTTAGCAAGTCGAGCGAAGTGGAAAGGTGCTTAAACGGTTAGGAAATCTCCAGCCTATGGAACCGTGTGTATTTTCTTTCCGGTTAATCCCTGACCTATTCGATTGATCGTTTTGACCTTTGGGTCTAGTTTATCGATGATACAAGGTGGACTTTTTATTGTTTGGAGTGTGAGCGTGCTATTGGTTAGTAAACCGTTTAGTGCGAACGTGGGGTATGAGACTCATTGTTAACACTTTACGGGTTCCTCTCCAAGAAGTTTGTGACACATTAGCCTTTGGGCGGCCAGTACTGGACATCTGGGTCACCACGCCTCTGAGCAACCGTCTCTGGACACCTGCTCTATGGAGCAGTTTTTCGACGTGTGCCTCTGGGCCTTTATCCTTCTGGGAAGGATCTCGCCATCTCGCGCGTTCCGCATCTGTGCGAGTGATCGATCACAACTCTACAGTACTTGGCAATAACGACTCTGGTCGGTGCACGTGCAATACTTGTATTATCTGATGATTTTTATATCCATTCGAGTACCGTCATTCGGTGTTGGTTCTATGGAACCAGGCGATGTAAGTGCGATTACCTTGTGGATTTACAGTGTCTCTGGACACTGCTTTTCAGTATTCGATTTCATTGACTTTTCAGTATATCCCTATTGCTCTTTGGAGCATCGATCTTTGCTTGGGCATTGATTACAGACTCTGGTCACTCTTGGGATTATTGCCTATGGGCAACTTTATACAGCTTTGACTACGCCGATGATATGAGGTGATTTTATTTATTCCACACTTTGGTGTTGATATTCTCTTTGGAGATTTTTACTGTTTATTGATGATTAGGGATCGTCATTATATTCATGTGGTCCATTATATTCTTCTCTTTGGAGAAGTTATGCTTTGTTTATGTACCGCATTATTATATATCTCAGTTATTACTAATTATTTAGCTAGCCTGACCCGATTGTTTTCGCTCGGGTCAGACCGAGTTGTTTCAGGTTAGGTCTCTGGACTTAGCTTTCTGTGCTTCCGCTTAGACATTATCTGCTATGCTGATAGATAGCTCTTTATATTTTTCCACTATTTTGATGCTCTGATTATTCAGTCTTTTATGTACATATTTTTGACTCACATGTGTGAGCGGTGGCTTTGTACCCACCTTTTGATATTTGGATCTGTATTGACGATATATTGTACCTATGTTCTGTGACTGTTATGTGACTGTTCTATGATGATGATGTTATCATTTAGTATTATGTTTGTTCTGAACCTATTTTCCTTAGCCATTGTTATTTCGTTATAAATATCTATTGGATATGTCGAACCACTTGAGAAAAGAAAACCACCTATTCGACGTATTCAGTAGTTAGTTATAGCTTGATTACACATGGTTGCTTCCATTATACTCTATTCTCCGTTCTAGTAGACGGTATTACTCCGTAATACTCTTTACTAGAGTGGGTCTCGGAGTGGGGCGTTACATTTTGGTATCAGAGCAAAGGTTCAGAATTAAGCATAACAAACACAGAACAGACACGTAGTACAATACGTTATAATAAAATCCAAATTGAACATATCCACCTTTAGATAAATAAGTTAGGAATATGTGTAGGAATCTATTATATTCCGTAATATTCCTTAATGAATTATATATCTTTGAATCGTGCTTAACTAAACCTTACCTTATCTTTCAGTATGGTTGGGAGAGGTAGGAACCTCCGTTCTGCTAATGCTGGACAGTCCAGCAACCCTCATCCTGATGGCGTATACATGCCACGGACCAGATCATGGAGCTGGTTCGTAACTCTCAGTCGCACTCTCAGTCTCATGCACCAGTTTCTGATGTACCGCGCAAGTCTGCTTTTGTGCGCCTCTGCAGCGACTTTATTCATCTTGGAGGGAAGCCGTTCAATGGCTCTGATACTGTTCTTGAGGTCCAGGCTTGGATTAGAGTTTGCGAGCGTAATTTCACTCGCATGACCCTTCCTGACCATGACAGAGTTCTTGTTGCTTCTAGCCATCTTGAGGGTCGTGCCTTGGATTGGTACGAGCTCCTTATTTCTGAGACCGATGAGGCCACTCTCACTTGGGATCAGTTCCGAGAGCGCTTCTTGCTCAAGTTTGTCCCCGAGTCCGGGAAGATAGCCCTTGCACGCCGCTTTATTGACCTTAAGCAAGGAAAGACCTCTGTTGCTGACTATACTTCATCTTTCGTGGCCCTGTCTAAGTATGGCCTCGAGTTCATTAGCACTCCTTATAAGAAGAATCTCAAATTTGTTGAAGGCCTGAATAAAGATTTGAAAAAACAACTTATGCTCCAGCTTAAGCTCCCTTTTGATGAGCTAGTTGACGCAGCGCTTCACCTTGAAGCGGTTGAGCGTGAGAGAGACAGCGATGGGGATGGTGAGGGTTCCAAAAACCCCAATCAGAAGCGGTTCCATTCCAGAAGACCAAGCCTTGGAACAAGAAGAAGAAGACTGGCAGTTCTACTTTTCAGACTCAGCCTCAGACTCGTCCTCAGTCCCAAACTCCTGCTCAGCCTAGTGGGACACGTCCCTCGAAGAAATGCTTCAACTGTGGTTCTCCTGATCACTTTATTCGAGAGTGTCCCAAACCTCTCTATTGCACTTTCTGCAAGAAGGAGGGACACAGGATCTCCACTTGTCCTATTGCTCCAGCTAGTGCCAAGCCTGGCAAGCTTAATGCTGCCAAGGCTCCAACATCTTCAGTTCAGCCT
Source organism: Allium cepa (assembly GCA_030765085.1). Taxonomy (NCBI): domain Eukaryota; kingdom Viridiplantae; phylum Streptophyta; class Magnoliopsida; order Asparagales; family Amaryllidaceae; genus Allium; species Allium cepa. The sequence goes on along the minus strand of CM060945.1, from coordinate 970,292,272 downwards.
CGAGGTACGCATATTTCCGTTCTTGAAGGTTCTATTTTATTTCATGGTAGATCTTGTAGAGTTCTCTTTGATACGGGTGTCTCTCACTCATTCGTATCAAATGAGCTAGTAGATGCTTTATCCTTGGATGTTACTTGTCTGGTTTCTTCACTAAGGATTGTGAATCCCATTGGTGGATCCACGACCCTTAGCTTGCTTTGTGAGGATATGGATATTGATCTTTGTGGATTTTCTTTCGTGCGAATCTGCACGTTATGGAGTATTTGGGCTTTGACATGATTCTTGGCATGGATTGGCTCGCTCAGTACGACGCCAAAATCATTTGTTCGGAGCGGATATTATTTCTTCGTCATCCTGACTCGTCCGCTCCATTAGCTATTGCTCTTCAGGATGTTGGGATTTCTGACATTACTTTATTTTCTCTTGATTCACGAGATGAGGATTTGGACATATCTCGTATTCCTATTGTTCGGGATTTCCCCGATATATTCAAGCCAGTATCTGGCCTGCCGCCAAAGCGGGCCATTGAGTTCCGCATCGATCTCATTCCAGGCTCCCACCCAGTTGGGCGTCCTCCCACGAGGATGTCTACTAGAGAGAATGAGGAACTCTGGAAGCAGTTAGTAGAGCTTGAGGCGAAGCAGTTCATTCGGTCCAGTTCTTCGCCATGGGGTGCTGCTGTGGTCTTCGTTAAGAAGCCTGATGGCTCTCTTAGGCTTTGCATTGACTATCGCAAGCTTAATGAGTTGACCATCAGAAATTGTTATCCATTGCCACGGATAGATGATATGTTTGATCAGTTGAGCGGTGCGAAGGTCTTTTCACAGCTCGACCTTGCCACCGGATTTCATCAGCTACGAGTTGCGGAAGATAGCATTCCTCTTACCGCTTTCCGCACTCGTTATGGTTCTTTTGAGTGGTTGGTCATGCCATTCGGCTTGACGAACGCACCGGCTTTCTTCGTCGATCTTATGAATCAAGTATTCCGGGGATACATCGATAGATTCGTTCTGGTTTTCATCGACGATATTCTTATTTACTCTAGATCTGAGGCAGAGCATGCTCATCATTTGTTGATCGTCTTAGATACTCTTCGTCAGCATCAGCTTAAGGCCAAGCCCTCCAAGTGCCATTTTTGGGAGAGCAAGGTCAAGTTCTTGGGCCATATTGTATCATCTGAGGGTGTTTCTGTCAATCCTGCCAAGATCGAAGCTATTCAGAATTGGAAGCAGCCCGAGAACGTTCATGATATTCGCAGCTTTCTTGGTCTGGCGGGTTATTACCGTCGGTTTGTCAAGGATTTCTCTCGAGTTGCACTTCCCCTTACGACGTTGACTCGTAAGGGTGTTCGCTTTATTTGGTCTGATAAGTGTGAAGCTTCCTTTCAGCGACTGAAGGAACTTCTCACTCATGCTCCTATTCTTGCGGTTCCTGAGAGTAACCAGGATCTGGTTGTTTACACCGATGCTTGTGGTAGAGGGCTCGGTGTTGTGCTTATGTAGAAGGATCGGGTAGTTGCATATGCTTCCAGGCAACTGCGTCCGAATGAGGTTCGCTATCCTACTCATGACCTTGAGTTAGCAGCTATCGTCTTTGCCTTGAAGACGTGGCGTCACTTTCTATTAGGCGAACGCTTCACTCTTTACACCGATCATAAGTCCCTGAAGTATCTTTTCAGCCAGAGAGATCTCAACATGAGGCAGCAGCGATGGCTTGAGTTTCTCGCCTCATATGATTTGGATATTTAGTATACCCCTGGCAAGGGTAATCGTGTTGCAGATGCGCTCAGTCGCAAGCACTCGGCGGTAGTTTCTATGATGATTGCCGAGTGAGATATTCTTGAGACCCTATCTTTGTGTGATATTAGAGATCGAGCTCCATCCTCTGATTCTCCGGTCTTATTATTTAGCTTGGAAGCTCGTCCTATCTTATTGGATCGCATTGCCCATGTTCAGCGGCAGGATCCAGTCTTATTGCATCTTATTCATCTTCTCGAGTCGGGATCCAGTGATGGGACATTGCTGGATTATTCTCTTGATTTTCATCGGTGTCTTCGTGGGAAGAACCGTATTATTGTACCATCTGATTTATCACTTAGGCGTGACATTCTGGACGAGAGCCATCGCACTAAGTACACTATTCATCCCGGGTCGAGTAAGATGTATGCCGACATGTGTCGTCTATATTATTGGGAGGGTTTGAAGAGAGATGTGGCAAGTTATGTGAGTGGTTGCATGACTTGTCAACAGATCAAAGCCGAGCATCAACGTCCATCTGGTCTTCTTCAGCCGCTAGAGATTTCATTATGGAAATGGGATCAGATATCCATGGATTTTATTGACGATCTGCCTCGATCGAGGTCAGGCCATGCTTCTATCTGGGTTATTGTTGATCGCTTGACCAAAGCGGCTCATTTCATTCCTATTAAGTCCACTCGGACTGCTCCTTAGCTTACTAAGCTATATGTGAAGGAAGTCGTTCGACTTCATGGCATTCCTAACTCTATCATCTGTGATCGAGACACTATCTTTACTAGTCACTTCTGGAAGTGCCTACAGTCAGCTTTGGGCACAAAGCTGAATCTCTCGACTGCTTATCATCCTCAGACCGACGGTCAGACAGAGCGGGTGAATCGTGTTTTAGAGGATCTTTTGCGCTGCTGTATTCTGGATTTCGGAGGTAGTTGGGAGGATCACTTACCGCTTGTAGAGTTCTCCTACAACAACAGCTTTCAGTCTAGTATCGGCATGGCACCTTTCGAGGCTCTATAGGGTAGGCCATGTCGCTCTCCTGCTTGTTGGTTAAAATCTGGCAAGAAGCTTATTCTTGGTCCAGATTCAGTTCGGCAATCTTCTGAAAAGATTGTTCTTATCCGTCAGAGAATGAAAGAGGCACAGGACTGCCAGAAATCCTACGCGGACAACCGTAGGAAGCCTCTTGAGTTCTTTATTGGTGATTTTGTCTTCATTCGAATTTCTCCCATGGAAGGGGTTGTGCGTTTCAGCTCTACAGGGAAGTTGGCACCTCGCTATGTTGGACCATTTCCTATTACGGAACGCATCGGCCCTGTCGCTTATCGTGTGGCTCTACCTGCTCATTTTTCCGAAATGCATGACGTGTTCCATGTTTCTCAACTTCGCAAGTGTGTTCGCGATCCTGATTCTATCATTGAGCCGCATGTCGTGCCTGATTTAGAGATCTTACCTGACTTATCTTTGGAGCAGCAACCTCTCTGTGTGCTTCATTCGGAGGTTAGACGCCTTCGCAACAAAGAGGTTCTACTAGTGAAGATTCAATGGTCACCGAATCCTAAGGACTGCACTTGGGAGACCAGAGAATCTATCGAGCGCTCTTATCCTGGCTTTCTCCCATCTTCTTCTGCGGGTAAGAATTCTCTATTTTATCTCTATTACTTCTTTTGTGGATATGACGTTATAGACGACATCTATCTTAAGGAATTGCGGGGACGCAATTTTCTTAAGGGGGGAGTCTATAACAACCCGGGATTTGCATTACCAATTAATAAATAAAAGTTAGAATTTTTATTTATTTTAATGAAGCGAAAAAGGATTTGGAATAACAAAATTTATTTGAAAAAGGCTATTTTAATTAAATAGGAAATATGGGATTTTAAAATGAGGATAAAATGTTATTTTTGGAAAGTTAAATATTTTAGGAGAGATTTTAAAACGGGTTTGGGTAAGAAAAATGAGTTTATAAACATACATGAACACTTAGAAAAATTTTGGAAACATTGTAAAAAAAACCCACTTCTTATTGGGTTACTAAACTTGACCCAATAACCCACCCTAAACCTCCTCTATATATTATCTCAAACTCTCCTAACCTCATTCATTCAACCCTAATCAAAACCCTAATCATTTCCTAAAGCTTTCTTAACAAAAATGTCCTCCATCTTCATCTCCTTCAAGTTTTAGCTTATGCAAGTCATTCTATGCAAAGGTAATGCAAATACCCACCTCAAATCCATCTTTTATATCTCTCTAATTTCTGAAATAAGTTTGTTAACACATGTTTTATGTGTTTTTATGATCTTATAGCCTCCTAATCATCTTTTGCCAACTTGGGTTGATGCTATAATGGTCATTGTTGCTTTCTAGAGAGGTATATTGCTAAAAACATCTTCTAATATGTGTTTAATCCTCTTTTGACTTCATAAATCATTTAGTAACACATGTTTTATTATGTAAATGTGAATCATAGCTCCTTGATCATCTTTACTTTCAATTTGGGGTTGCACATAAGGTGTTTGTGATATTGCTTCATAAGGTAATGCTAAGCTTTGGCCCTTTTTCTCCTTAATATAGTGTAATAATCATTATATGCTAGTTAGTGATTGTTATTGGTGAAATTTGATGCCAAAAACTTGAAAAAACCACCACAAAACCATCAAAACTGCAAAAAAAACTGCTGGTTGGAATGTTTCAGCCTGAAAACAGGCTGAAACAGGGCTCTAGGTGCACCAGGGCAGGCCTGGGCTGCACCCGGGGCAGGCCTGGGCTGCACCCAGGCGCAACAGGCTAGTCCAGTTGGACTGGCGCTCACTACCCCCAGCCCATGCGGGCTGGGGCCTGGGCCTGGGCCCGGCCACCCCAGCCCGCGCGGGCCGGGGCCTGGGGCCCGCCACCCCAACCCGAGCGGGCCGGGGCCTGGGCCGCCACCCTAGCCCGAGCGGGCTGGGGGGGATGCCACTCCCCAGCCCATGCGGGCTGGGGGGCCCAAAAAAAAATGAAAAAATGAAAAATGAAAGTTTTTTTTTCTGTTTTCAGTTTTGGGACTGAAACTTTGTGACGTCGCCACAGTCACATCCATGGTCGAAATACAACGTTTTTGGACTCGTAGGAAAGCTGCAGTTCCGAACTCCATCTCTAGAAAGTTTGAGTAGTATCCGATTTTATTTGACTCTTCGAAATTGCTGTCGAAGAGGGACCCGGATCTCAGCCAGAAACAGTGTATTCACTGTTTCCGGGTTCGACTTTGGAGCGTCGCTGCGACTTCGTTTCAATTCGGAATCGAGTAATTCTTTTTGCGTTCTGAAGTAGGAATGTCGGACTACGTTCCTACCAATTTTAGTGCCATTCGGATTCGGTTTGCTGGTCCGAATAATTTTTCGAATTTGGGTTGGCGTCAGTTTTGGACTATTTTCCAACATTTGGAATATTTTCAGTGATTTTCTGATTTATCGATTTCTTTGAGATTTGTCTCTGGATTTCGTACACGGGTTTTTATGATCTATTTTAAAAGGATTTTCCGCTCATAAATGGCTTTCGAAATTATTATATAATATTATTTTTAATTATTAAATTAATTACTCCATAATAGGAGAGTTTTAAAATGTCGTTTTAAAGTGATTTCAAAATCAATTATAAATCTGTTTCGCACCATTATTTTCTATAATAAAAATCTCACGCTCACTTTTAGCAAGTCGAGCGAAGTGGAAAGGTGCTTAAACGGTTAGGAAATCTCCGGCCTATGGAACCGTGTGTATTTTCTTTCCGGTTAATCCCTGACCTATTCGATTGATCGTTTTGACCTTTGGGTCTAGTTTACCGATGATACGAGGTGGACTTTTTATTGTTTGGAGTGTGAGCATGTTATTGGTTAGTAAAACGTTTAGTGCGAACGTGGGGTATGGGACTCATTGTTAACACTTTACGGGTTCCTCTCCAAGAAGTTTGTGACACATTAGCCTCTGGGCGGCCAGTACTGGACCTCTGGGTCACCACGCCTCTGGGCAACCGTCTCTGGACACCTGCTCTATGGAGAAGTTTTTCGGCGTGTGCCTCTGGGCCTTTATCCTTCTGGGAAGGATCTCGCCGTCACGCGCGTTCCGCATCTGTGCGAGTGATCGATCACAACTCTACAGTACTTGGCAATAACGACTCTGGTCGGTGCACGTGCAATAGTTGTACTATCTGATGATTTTTATATCCATTCGAGTACCGCCATTCGGTGTTGGTTCTATGGAACCATACGATGTAAGTGTGATTACCTTACGGATTTACAGTGTCTCTGGACACTGCTTTTCAGTATTCGATTTCATTGACTTTTCAGTATATCCCTATTGCTCTTTGGAGCATCGATCTTTGCTTGGGCATTGATTACAGACTCTGGTCACTCTTGGGATTATTGCCCATAAGAAACTTTATATAGCTTTGACTACGCCGATGATATGAGGTGATTTTATTTATTCCACACTTTGGTGTTGATATTCTCTTTGGAGATTTTTACTGTTTATTGATGATTAGGGATCGTCATTATATTCATGTGGTCCATTATATTCTTCTCTTTGGAGAAGTTCTGCTTTGTTTATGTACCGCATTATTATATATCTCAGTTATTACTGATTATTTAGCTAGCCTGACCCAAGTGTTTTCGCTCGGGTCAGACCGAGTTGTTTCAGGTTAGGTCTCTGGACTTAGCTTTCTGTGCTTCCGCTTGGACATTATCTGCTATGCTGATAGATAGCTCTTTATATTTGTCCACTATTTTGATACTCTGATTATTCAGTCTCTTATGTACATATTTTTGACTCACATGTGTGAGCGGTGGCTTTGTACCCACCTTTTGATATTTGGATCTGTAATGATGATATATTGTACCTATGTTCTATGACTGTTATGTGACTGTTCTGTGATGATGATGTTATCATTTAGTATTATGTTTGTTCTGAACCTATTTTCCTTAGCCATTGTAATTTCGTTATAAATATCTATTGGATATGTCGAACCACTTGAGAAAAGAAAACCACCTATTCGACGTATTCGGTAGTTAGTTATAGCTTGATTACACATGGTCGCTTCCATTATACTCTATTCTCCATTCTTGTAGACGGTATTACTCCATAATACTCTTTACTAGAGTGGGTCTCGGAGTGGGGCGTTACAGTAGGGCTGACGGTCGATGATAACGACGACTCTAAAATGGTAAAGATTGGATCTCAGCTATGCCAATAGATGCAGGAGGAATTGGTTGAATTTCTCCGGGAAAACCTCGACATGTTTTCCTGGACGCATTCCGACATGTGTGGGATTTCCTCGGACATCGTGAGCCATACATTGAATATTGACCCATGGCACGTCCCGGTCAAGAATAAAAGGCATGGTATGGATCCAAAGAGATCTGACTCCCTTAAGGAAGAGGTAGATAAACTCAAATCAAACGGATTTATCCAAGATGCATTATATTCGAAATGGGTGTCCAATCCTGTAATTGTCAAAAAACCTAATGGGAAATGGAGAACATGCGTTGATTATTCATACTTGAATAAAGCTTTCCCTAAAGACAGCTTCCACTTCCCTGAATCGATCAGCTCGTAGACACAACGGCTGGACATGTACTCTTGTCCTTCATGGATGCATATTTTGGCTATAACAAGATGCCCATGCACTTGCCCGATCAAGAGCATACCAGCTTCGTCACCGATCTCTTCATTGCTACAAAGTCATGCTGCTCGGACTCAAGAACGCTGAGGCAACCTACTAACATCTAGTTAACTGAATGTTCGCTAACCAGATCAGAAAAAACATGGAGGTATATGTGAACGATATGCTAGTGAAGTCACGACTCTACACTGGTCATATCAAAGACGTGGAAACGATGTTCAACATCCTACGAGAGTACAGAATGAAACCCAACCCATTGAAATGTCACTTTGGGGTCGCATCTAGAAAATTCCTTAGATTTATCGTCAATGCTTGAGGAATCGAAGCTAATCCCAAGAAGATCGAAGAAGGGAATCCCGAAAAGAAGGGAAATAGAATATTGAATGGACTACGGAATGTAAGGACGCATTCTGAGCACTAGTTCAACATTTGTCTACACCACCAATTCTGTCAAAGCCTATTGATCACAAGAGATTATACATCTACTTAGAGGTGTCAAAAAACGCAATCAGTGCTGCCTTAATTCAGGAGAAGAACCGGATGCAACAGCGACTATATTATGTTAGCAAACGACTGACTGGAGCAGAGAGAAATTATCTGAAGCTGGAAAAGTTGGCTTATTGTCTTGTCATTGCCTCAAGAAAGCTCTGTCCGTATTTCTAAGCTCATGTTATCACTGTGTACACCGACCAGCTGTTATGACAGGTCCTTAGGTGGCCTAAGACATCTGATAGGTTAGTCAAGTGGAATATCGAGCTGAGTTAGTTTGACATCACCTACACGCCAAGGCGAGCTATTCATCGACAAGTCCTAGCAGACTTCATCGTTGAATTCACTATCCCGGAGGACTTACCCAAAACAAGTGAATCTCCTAAATATGTTTGGAAGCTACATAATAATGGTGCATCAAATGACAGCTGCTCAGGCGTCGGGGTTGTATTTGAAACCCCTGAAGGCCGATCTATATGCTATGCTTTAAATTTGGTTTTCATGCAACCAATAACGAGGTCGAATACAAAGCTTTGCTCGCTAGATTGAAGCTAGCCAGAGATTTGAGAATTATTACTGTGGAGATTTACCGTGATTCATAATTGGTCGTGTGCCAAGTTCGGGGGAGTACGAGGCCAAGACTGAAGGCTGGTTGCTTATCTTGCTCGGGTTTAGGAAATATTGAATCAGTTCGATTATTATTTCATCTACTGCATACCCCGAGAATGCAGTCAAAAAGCCGATTCCTTGGCAATGTTAGCGAGTATCGATGAGGCACAGCAAATGGGACATGTTCCCTAAAGACATTATCTTCCCCAAGCATTGATCAGATAGAGGCAAAATGGGTATTTGAAGTCATTCCTGATAAGGAGCATGGATGGCTACATTCAGAAACTATCTTCAGCATGGAACCCTGCCCGAGCGCAGGAGTGAAAAAAGACAAGTTCTTCGAAAGGCTTCACGATTCACCATTTAGAATGGGGTCATGTATAGAAGAGGATACTCCGTTCCTTTGCACCGGTGTATCGTACACGATGAAACTAGACGAGTATTGCATGATGTAAATGAAGGAGAATGTGGTGATCACATCGGGGGGCAAGCTCTTGCTAAGACAGTGCTCCGGTACGGATACTATTGGCCGACTGTAAATCACGATGCATCGGATTACGTCGGGAAATGGGACAGATGTTGGAAACATGCTTAGATTCCAAGAGCTCCGCCTACTGAAATAACTCAGATGATCAGTCCCTGGTCGTTCGTAGTATGGGGCATCGAAATAATTGGTTCTATGTCACTAGCCAATGATGGTGCAAAGTACGCCATCGTTGCAGTTGATTACTTTACCAAATGAGCTAAAGCTGAACCCCTTGCTACTATCACAACGAAGAAAGTGATCAACTTTGTTGTACGCAACATTATCTGTCAATTTGGTCTCCCACACACCATCATCACTGACAATGGGGACCAATTTGACACTGTTGAATCTAAGAATTTCTTTCAATGATTCCACATCCAAAAGAAGTTCTCTGCAGTTGCACACCCTCAAGCGAATGGGCAGGTTGAAGCTGTTAATAAAGTTATAAAGTCCATTCTGAAGAAATGACTGGAAAAGGCCAGGGACAAATGGGTCGATGAACTTCCTATGGCCCTATTGGCTTATCGGACAACCCACAAGTCCACGACCGGCCACACTCCATTTTCTCTTTCCTACGTAGGAAAAGCCTTTATTCCAGTCGAGATGGAAGTACCTTCATATCAAGTGACATATTATGATCCAAACACGAATTCTATATTACTTGTCGAATCTTTGGACTTATTGGATGAGAAGCGAGAAGAGGATGATTTGAGGGCAGCCACGTATCGAAGTCGAGTCGCCCGATTGAACAATGCCAAGGTTCGACCCCGAGCCTTTGAACTCGGCGATCTCGTCCTTAAGAGAATTTACCCGGTTCCTTCACATATGAAACCAACATGGGAAGGGCCATAGGTTATCGAATGAAAGCTCGAAGACAGCACATTCAAATTATCGACCGTTGATGGTGTCATTCTACCGAGAGCCTGGAATAGCAAGAATCTTCGTCGCTACTACACATAACAGACTTTATTTATTCATTTAGTCTGCATTTCATTTACAATTTGTTTATGCATTTCGGAATTCAAATTTGTAATATGGCAACTGACTATGCCCTATTTTCTTATTTCAACAATAAAATGCAACCTCTTTGAGTAGAGTAGTGATTTTAAAATGCGTCGTACGACCATGACAATGCATGTAGAGATAAGTTCCATCCTACGGTAGGATTTATCCAAATAGGGAGTGACTGTGATACTACCGGTCACCCACTAAGAAAAACCTAAGCTCGAAGGCAAGCCATCACACGAAAGCCAGAAAAGGATTGATACACGAAAATCCTCTAACAAACTTCGGCTCCCAAAGTGCGAGTTGGAGTATAAACTTACAAATGCGGTTTCGAAGAAGGTGGATCCGTCCGCCTAACAACTTCGCCCGTGTTTACACCAAGTTTGAGGAGGATGGATCTGTCCATCTAATGACCTCACTTGTTAACTCAGGGTGGATGTGAATCAACCGTCCACGATCCTGATAGATCCATCATTTCTGGAGTGCGAACAAAATTCTAAAATTTAAAATAAATGTAATTGATCGTCCGTTAATCAACTCTGTATTCCTAGAGTGTGAACTGGAGTATAAACATCAAAATAAGAGTCACCGACCACCCATTGACTAACTTTAACTCCCCAGAGTGCGAAATGGAGTATAAACACAAACCGAGTGTGAAATGACCACCCGTAAGGCAACTTCGAGTCCCCGGAGTGTGCGCCGGAGTATAACACGAATTGGATGTGACTGACCACCCACGAATCAATCTAAGTCCCTGAAGAGCTTACGAAACTCTAAATGTCAAATGGCCACCTATAAAGTAACTTGAGTTCCCGAAGCATGGAAATATCTCTTAATCTTAAGCAGGCATAACCGACCGTCGACGAACAAGTGCAATCCCCAGAGCGTGGATGCAATCACCAATGGATGAGCGGGTGTGATTCGACCACCCGAACTTGTCTAGCCTCGATTCAACAAAGTTAAGCTCGATGTATTGAAGGCGAAATGCAACCGTCGATCGTTCATTTCAATTTATCCCCGGAACTAGGGGTAAAACTTGAATAGTCGTGCTATTGATTGAGATAGTATCGTGTTGGAACTCGACTTAACTTTCGGTCATAGCCCAAAGCCATAGCTTCAGAACTTAACAACTAACTCAGGTCCAATTCAAAGGCTAAAACTTCACAAGTGTATTGAATGGAAGTTCGAGCGCTGAAATACTTAAGCAAATAAATGCAAAGACTATGCTGAAGACAAAATGGAATTTTATTTTAATATTCTTTGAAAATGAAGGATAAGTACAAAATTATACCCAAAAAAATCTTACTAGCAGAGGTCGAACTCACATCTATACATGGCCAACGGGAAACAAAATGAAAAAAATGAGCCAAGAAGACATGTCTATTCTCTCGTTTTCTTCTTCTTCTTCTTTGGCGTTGACCCGTTGGAACTACCGCTCGGATACTTTTTCGAGCCCTTGCTTTTTGGCGGTAAATCTCCAATAGGGGGAATTATGGTGACCTATTCCTCCGAACTCACATGAATTGAAATGCTTTTTGAAGGTGGAGATGAGGGATAGGATCGATATTGGAAGGTGGGGGAGGCACACCAGTGTCGACGACCGTGCCTCTTGGAGAAATCATCGCAAAGGGGCTAGACCAGGGCCCGCCATCCTACCTCCAATACCACTAGCTCGCGCGACCGCTTCCATTTTAGCGTTAATCTTAGCTATTATCTCCTCTTTATGGATTATTTGGGCATCTCCAGGGATGCTAGCAGTTGGGCCCGAGGAACTGATCACAAGTGTGCCTTCGTCCATGACAAATGGCAGATCGGTAAAAGGGTCACTTTGATGACCAGGGAGTTCCTCCATCATCTGCTCATCGAAAGTATAAGTGCTCCCTTATGCTCCATCAGTTGATGCAGTGGCCATTGTGGTGGTCACTTCTATTATGAGGGCCTTCTACTCGTGATGCGGTTCTTGAGTTGCACGGGACATGGCCGATGCGGCTCTTATCGCTGAATAGAGACAAGGAAAAGAGTGTTAGTAATCACTTCAAATGACACTCCCCGACTTAGAATAAGTGCAAGAAATTTTCAGCATACTTTCCTTAGAATGACTTGCAGACGAAGCTGGAGTAGCTTCGGTGATGTGCTCACGAGCTGGAGACAAATGCGGTTGATCAAGATTGTATGCGGGCACAGATTGAGGATCAACCGCAGAAGTAGATTCAAGCAGGGTTGGCATAAGAGTTTCGAAACCCCCATCATGGAGCTCAACAACAGAACCTTCTCCGGCCTTCGAATGCTGAGTACCGAGTCTCTTCTTTTCATATGTGATAGTGATGTCATAGAGAACTCTCCTCTCACCTTTGCTCAGCACCCGATTTTCCAATTCAAATTCATCTATAGATTCGGCTTGATGCACTTTTTTCATATTCCACTAATCGGCACCAAGCGTTGTATAAGTGTGAAGGATAGTTTTCGAGCTAGGTTAAATTTCGGTGTTTCAAGACATTGGTGTTGTACGTACTAAGAAGATCTTCGATGTCAGCCTCCAACAGGGTCTCCATCGCTTTCACTTCATTTTCAAACCTGGCTTCAGTTTCTTGAACTTTGATTGATACCGCATCCCTTTCATCCCTAAGCGCCATGACTAGTTCACATGCTTCATAGACAGCTTTGTCTACATTATCTTTCTCTTTAACGATTTCATCAAGTTTAGATTTAAGCTTTTCAAGCTCTTTAAGTGCCCCGTCTCTTTTAGTCATAACTATGGTGGTCCGATATCCCATCTCCTCAACCAAGACTAAGTGCGTCCACCTCATCTTTTCCATCCGTCGAGTTGCTTCATTAGACCTTCTATTGGCCACTGTCATTGAATTTCTCGCGGACTCATTCTCATCGTTAAGCACCGGGATTATACGGTCCTTTTGAGCGATATCGGTCCCTAATTTTTCAATTGTCTTCGCCAGGTCAATGGCCACCGTTGATACTTTGTCTGCGGGCTTCATCCATTCCCGGTATACACTGTAAACATCATGAATGTAATCGTGCATTGTTTGTTCTGCTTCAACAAGAATTCTCTTTAAGTGCTGGGGAAAGATGAAGCCATCAAAATATATATTTGGAAAATATTTTTTCAACTTAGCAATTCTAGCTGCACCCTCCCCAGTGGGCTTCTTGATGACTTGTTCAGTAATAGCAGAAGTTTCGGTTTCGGTCCTCCGATGCTGTGGGACAGGCCTTGGCACTTAAGAAGGTGGAATTTGATACGGAGGTTCCAGGGGTTGTTTACCATAACTATAAGGTTTTGTTGGAACTCGAGGTGGCAGGGGTGTGACCGGGAACGACGTCTATATTCTCTCTCTCTCTATGTCCCTCTCCCTTTCATAATGCTCCCTCTCCTGACAAGAGTAGCCACGATCGCGGTCTCTATCGGCCTCCCATCTGCTGGACTCATGATATGAACAAGATGAGTGGCATGCCGAGCGAAGGCTACCGAGCGTGGATTCTCGCCTTGTCATTATATCTGTAAAATAAAAAGAGAAGCAGAGTTGGTAATCTCCAGAAATGAATAGCTTATGCTTGGAAATTTTGTAGTGTCATGAAGTGTATGTATGCATGTTCAAACCCTCCGACTAACCGGTCATATCGGCCATACTCATAGGAAGTGACCCACCTAAATCTAAAGCGCTTTGAAGCCCTTCCAGTCCTGTGTCTTGTTGAAGCGACACATAATCCGGAATTGGAATGTCAACGAGTACTTCGAAAGGATTCTCCATTTGCGAGGGAGGAGCCTCCGAGATAATAACACCAGTGGCTAGTAGATACATGACCACGAGTTTCCATCTTTAAGACTTTGTGAAGCTTATGAGCAACTGCCTTGTCTTTCCTCTTTCCTTCTGAATGTCGAGGACTATCTGAGGGCCCGACAAACGGTTCATCCTTAGTGGGTGTGTCCTCTTCACTACCCTGCTCAGCGATTACAATCCTGGGCTCCCTATGCCTAGCCCGTCTTGTCAGAGCTACCCTAAGAGATCCTTCAAGCCCTATGCTCTGGTCTCTGTCAATCAGCCCAACTACCTACAAATTTTCATCCGTTAGTACCGAGTCAATCTCTCTAATCTCGCCACGCACCTCTTGAAGAATTCGCACTATTTCTTTAAATCGAGAACCTTCATGTCATGGAATTACGGCTCTAAAGAAAAAAATACTAGATTCAACATCGATTACAACTATCTAGTTAGTCACCAGAGAAATTATGACACTTACGTCTAACTAACCACCATCTGGAAAACCCTAGTGGGCACCGAGTATAGAACCACTCGGTTTTGAAGTAGCTAATTCTAGTCCAAGTTCCAATCATAACGTGGAAATTACGGGCCGCCTCTAAAAATGTGAATGAGGAATTATCTCCCCGACTCTTAACATCGAACAAAAATCTGACTTCCTCTGGAGGCGGGGACCGTAAGAGATGCACCATAAAAACAATGAATAAGCTGTTCAAATATGCATATCCATTTGGGTGCAACTGTGATGGAGAAATTCCTGAGTAAGATAGTAACTCCCTAATATACTGATTGAATGGTGGAAGCATCCCTGCTGTGCAGGAAAATCGATTAAAAGCGGTGGACCCTTTCGGAGGAGTATGTGGCCTATCGTTCAGCCCTGGTAGTAGGACATAATTCAGCGATAGCCCATGCCTAAAAAATACTCTTCAACATTTCTTCGGAGACATTAGATTGTATAGAATCTTGTGGATTCCCAATAAAGATTGCTCTTAGCAGCTCGTCTGGAGCAGGACTTATGACTTCAACCGTAATGACCAGAATTTCTATTATCAAAGAAGGCGGACTATGAACCTCATGTAGCTGTGAACTCCCAGGTTCCATAACCTAATCAACTCATCAAAAACCATCATTAGGTGATAATAAGCCCATGTGTTCCTCAGTGTGAAGGGCATGAGTGTAATACAGTGAAATGCTATATATAATTAATAAAAGACTACAAGATATAGAAAGTGTTAGAATGACGAGACTACAGAATTCAACCGGAGTGATCGTCATCGCTGAACGTCACAGTCGTGCCATCCAAACTTTAGAGATCGATGCGAGTTAAAGTTTGTCAATTTTTGTCAAGTTATAGTTCCATCAACGAGCTTCGAAGGGGAGTC
Source organism: Allium cepa (assembly GCA_030765085.1). Classification (NCBI taxonomy): domain Eukaryota; kingdom Viridiplantae; phylum Streptophyta; class Magnoliopsida; order Asparagales; family Amaryllidaceae; genus Allium; species Allium cepa. Next base: position 970,277,082 of record CM060945.1, on the reverse strand, counting down.
AGGTATGTAGTGAAACGGTTATGTCCAATTATATGCTATGTTTTGTATCCATTAAAGTTTAGACTTGGATCGATCACCCGAAATACACTTCATATCGGTCCAGGAACCATCACTTCATATCGATCATAGAGTGCCATTTTGTATCAACCATCCAAAGCCATTTCGTATCGATCATTCAAGGCCATTTCGTATCGATACAAAATCCATTATTTCATATTGATCATCAGCGGTGCCTCCGTATCGATCGTCATGCCTAAGATTTCATATCGGTCAATCGATCCGAAGGTCCACCAGCCATTGATAAGAAGCAAGTCTTTCCCACCGGTACGAGATTACATTATATCCAAGATAGACATGAACTTCCTCCTTCCACCCTTCAGTTCCAGATCGATAAAAATGTTAGTCCGTGAGATGATGGTTTTGATGACAACAACCTTAGAATAGATTACAAAATATAAATACTAACATTATAAGTTTAGATATATATGTATATGCAGGTACTAAGAATGAAGACTGTACAGTATAGAGATTCAAGATATCAAGATAAAATATCAAGATAGAAGACTAATGAGTATCGAGACTATCAAGGGTTCAAGATTTCAAGGATAAGTATTTTTTATTATTAGGAATTTTTGTTAAAACTCGTAGAAAAGCACTGGCATCTTAAAATCCAATTTATTCATGGAATGGAATCCACTTCGAGCCCGTTAAAGGGATGGAACCCTAAGTATGATGGAACCTACGAAAATCTAGTGGGACATTGTTTTGTATCCACTAATTTTAATTCAAAAGATTTTATAAAATTATCTTGTTTTCAAAATGATTTCAAAACTTTACTTTTAAAAGATTCAAACCCTCGATCCTGATTTTAGATAATTTTAGCTTCAAAAACATCTTTATTTTCAAAGTCAAATTACTCCTGATTCTAAACTATCTTTTTTAATAATATATTTAACTTTTAATATTTATACTTAGATTTAAATATAAAATTATGGTTAAATTCTATATATATTATTCTTTATATTTACTTATGAATTTCAACTATAGTCAAGTATATTTATAAAGTTTAAATTAGTTTTTATATAAGATAAAGGTTATTTTCAAAGAAATTCAACACATCATAAAAAGCTTTGGGATGTCAACATGCCTATGGGTACCATATCGACATGGTGATAGTTTGATTCAAAATTTCAAATTTCAAAAGAAGTGTCTATTCGCCATAACTCTTCATGAATGGACATGGTTGTTGTTCTTCTATAAATAGGGGTTGGTTTCAACGAATTTTCAATCACTTTTTCTGGTTTTCATTCCTCTTCTTCTTCCTCTTTTCTTAATACATATTCTTATCATTACTCTGTCGAAATCAACATTGAATCATACTCAATTACTTCTAGTTTGATTCTCTATCACTATCTCTATAAGATTCTCAGTGCTATTTAGAGTTATAGACTTCTTTATAATCTATTAAGCGAGAAAAGGTGTGATTGTAGCCTTGGAAATCAATCAAAAGGGAAAAGGTGTGATTGTAGCCTTGGTAAATCAATTGGCTAAACTTGTGGCCCGGAAATCAAATATCTCAACCCAAGGGATCGAAATTCTGGAGGGTGTACCTCGTAGCCTTGAAAACGAGGCTGTAATTGTACGATTTCTTTTGAAAGGAAATCCGTACTTGTGTTGCGGGACTGGATGTAGGGTAACTCCGAACCAGTATAAAATCCGGCGTGTTCTTTCATTTGCTGCTTTTATTTTATTTCTGCATCTATGATTGTTTCTGTGATCATATATGTGTCTAAATTAACATAAATTAAAAGGATTTAGTAATTCTTTATTAACACTAATCATCCCCCCTCTAGTGTTAATCTTAACCTTAAGATCCGTAATCCGCATTTCTCACAATTGGTATCAAAGCATCTAAAACATAATCTGATTTTTGAAAAGATTTTAAAATGGCTATATTCATTAATACTCAGTTAGAAGTATTCAAATCAGCATTGTTTCATGAGTCTGCATATAATCAATATTCAAATTCAAGTTATCTACCAAAATTGTTTGATGTGCAGGAATCATGTTTTTTGGGTGTTCAGGAATCAATCCACAACGGAAAAATTGTACAGATTAGAAAGAACAAATGGATACTTGATAGTGGATGTTCTAGACACATGACTGGCAATCCAGATATACTGACTGATATAATATACAAAGACGGAGGATTGGTTAACTTTGGAGACAAATCAAAAGGATATATGATTGGCATCGGCAAAGTCGGTAATTCTGAAACTCCTACTATTACTAATGTTTTGCTAGTTAAGAATCTGAAACATAATCTGCTAAGTATAAGTCAACTATGTGATAAAGGTTACAAAATTAAATTTGAAGAAGATAAATGTCACATTAAAGATAATAATTCAACCATTATATTTGAGGGAGTCAGGAAAAAGAATATATATATTCTTAGTATGAAAGTTTCAAATGATAACCTATGTATATTGGCAAATACAAGTGACCCTTGGATTTGGCACAAGAGATTTGGGCGTTTGAATTTCAAACTCTATCTAGACTGTCAAAACATGATCTAGTAAGAGGTCTCCATAAAATGAATTTTAAAATAGATAGTTTATGTGATGCTTGTCAATTAGGAAAACTTATAAAAAATTATTTTAAGTTAAAAGATATGATTTCAACTTCAAAACCTCTTGAATTACTTCATCTTGATTTATTTGGTCCATCTAAAACTCTATCAATAAATCATAGTAGATATGTCTTTGTAATTGTAGATGATTATTCTAGATTTACATGGACAATATTTTTGAAACATAAAAGTGATACTTTTGAATGTTTTAAGACATTCTCAAAAAGAATTCAAAATCAATTTTCTCTAAAAATTATAACTATTCGAAGTGACCACGGTGGTGAATTTGAAAATGAAAGGTTTGAGGAATTCTGCAATAAAAAGGGAATAACTCATAATTTTTCATTTCTGAGAACTTCACAACAAAACGGAGTAGTAGAACATAAAAATAGGACGATTCAAGAGTGTGCGAGAACTATGCTTACAGATAGTAATTTACCAAAGAATTTTTGGGCATAAGCAGTTGCTACCGCCTGCTATATTTTGAATAGAACTTTAATTAGACCTCTAACTAATAAGACATCTTATGAAATTCTTTATTCAAAGAAACCTAAGGTATCTTATTTCATAAATTTTGGAAGTAAATGCTTTATTTTAAATGCAAAAGATAATTTAGATAAATTTGATCTTAAATCCGACAAAGGTATCTTTATCGGATATTCTAATAGAAGTAAAGCGTACAGAGTGTTTAAATAAAAACTAATACCATTGAAGAAACAATGCATGTTTCATTTGATGGAAATTTCAAAAATTTTGAAGATACAAATGATGAAGAGGATTTAATCACTCAAAATCAAGAACCTATTGAAACTAATAATGAAATTGATCATCCTAATAAAAGGACAAAACTTTTAAAAGATTACCCTATAGAAAATATACTGGGAGGTATGCAATCTATTGTTAAAACTAGAAATCAACTAAGTCAAACAAGTAATGTAGCTTTTATATCAACTATTGAACCCAAAAATCCAACAGAAGCATCAACTGATGATTCATGGATTTTGGCTATGCAAGAAGAATTAAATCAATTTACTAGAAATGACGTTTGGGAACTTGTTCCTAGACCAGAAATAAAACTATAATTGAAACTAAATGGGTTTGTAAAAATAAAATGAATGAACAAGGAGAGGTAGTTAGAAATAAAGCTCGATTAGTCGCTTAAGGTTATTGTCAAGAAGAAGGAATAGATTTTGATGAAACCTTTGCTCCCGTAGCAAGATTAGAAGTAATTAGGATTCTACTTGCTTTCACAAATCATAATAATTTCAAATTATTTCAAATGGATGTTAAAAGCGCCTTTTTAAATGGATTTGTAAAAGAAGAAGTATATGTCGAACAACCACCACTTTTTGAAAATGATAAATTACCAAATCATGTTTACAAACTTAAAAAAGCACTATATGGTCTAAAACAAGCTCCTAGAGCCTGGTATGATAGACTAAGATCTTATTTATTGCAATCTAATTTTTTTGAAATTGGTAAAGTAGATAATACTCTTTTTATAAAAGAAGTAAAAAAGATATTCAACTAGTACAAGTTTACGTAGATGATATCATTTTTGGTTCAACTAATTTTGAAATAAATAAAGAATTTTCTGAAATAATGAAAAAAGAATTTGAGATGAGCCATATGGGTGATTAAATTTTTTTTTAGGATTACAAATAAAACAATTAGACAATGGTATCTTTATTAGTCAAGAAAAATATGCTAAAGACCTAATTAGTAAATTTGGTTTGACTACTGCTAGTGGAAAACCCACTCCCATGGCAACCAATGAGTACCTTAGTAAAGAAGATCTCTCGAAAGATGTAGATCAAAAACTATATAGAGGAATGATTGGATCATTACTCTATATTACTGCTAGTAGACTTGATATCATGCATAGTGTCTGTCTCTGTGCCATATATCAATCCCAACCTAAAGAGACTCACTTAAAGCCATGAAATGAATCATAAGATATGTTAAACACACGTCTGATTATGGTTTATTCTACCCTAAAAATGATTCTTTTGACTTAATATCTTACTGTGATGCTAACTATGCTGGTTGTAAATCAGACCGAAAAAGTACAAGTGGGACTTGTCACTTTTTGGGACATTCTCTAATTTCTTGGCTTAGTAAAAAGCAAAACACGGTTTCTTTATCAACAACTGAAGCAGAGTATATTTCTACTGCTTTGGCTTATTCTCAAGTAATACATATGCAACAAACCTTAAAAGATTTTGGTTTAAATTTCTCAAAATCTCCAATTTATTGTGACAATACGAGTGCGATAAATTTATACAAAAATACTACTCAACATGCTCGAACTAAACATATTGATATCAGACATCATTTTCTCAGAGATAATATAAGTAAGGAAGTAATTACTCTCGATTATATCAATTCTGAAAATCAAATTGCTGATATCTTAAAAAAACCTTTAAATGAATCAACATTTACTAAATTAAGAAGAGAATTAGGTATTTGTTCTATAACTGAAATATAAAATATAAATAACAAGTATAATTAACAATTGGTATCAAAATAAATCAAAGATTTAAATTTTGTAAAGACCATGTCGACATCCCCTAGGTATACATGTCAACATATAACGTTTTTGATTTTTTTTTTAAAATTTCCAACCAAAATTCAAAAATTTAGTTATATATTCTTCTCAATTTCGACTTTTCATTCTCTCTGTTTTCTCTTTATTCTCTCTTCTGAAATAAATAAAATCATGGCTTCATCCTCAAAATCAGACATAAAATCAACTTTCTCATTTCCCTCTCCTACTTCTGGTCCATTCCAATGCACTACTCTCGCTCGTGTGACTAAAATGGAGGAATCTATGAAGGATGTTCTTCAGATGTTGACTAAAATTCAAGTAACTCAACTTCGTATGGCGAAGGAATAAGAAAGGCAAGACAAGATTCTTAGGAATTTGCAAAAATTCCAAACGGACAACCAGGCCAACCCTATCTTGATCGATGAAGACTCTTCACTCAATCAAGAACAAGAGGCCAGCGACGAAGAAGAAGAAGAACCCATGGAAGAAGCATACGAGGAGGATGATGACCAAGTCATGTGTGTTGAAGAAGTGTGTTTCGACAAAAATGGGAATCTTGTCGAACAACGTGGAAATTTCTGTTTCCACTATCCAAACTGTTCGATTCATAGATCTCCTATGTTCAGAAACACACATTAGTTTCTTCTTTTTCCTTCCGTTGTTGTTTGTGTTTTTATGTTTTCAAAAGAAAATGTAAATATAACCATATACGTAATAAATAAATCGTGTCCTTATATGTGTTTTTATCATAAGTATTATCGTGAATTCTTAGTTAGGATAGTTAAGAGTTTAGGACTATGTTTTAGTATTAGACTTGTGTGGATTATTTATGATAACACTATCATTATAATCACATGTCATAGAATAATAGTTTTAGGGGGAGTTATATAGTTTGGAGTTATCTCGTTTAGTTAGAGTTTTTGTTGATGACAAAGGGGGAGAAATATAAAATAGGATAGTTAGGTATAGATTAAGGGGGAGTTGTTAGTTTTAGGGGGAGTTATTAGGATAGAAATAATATTTTATAAACAAAAGGTTGTCATCGTCAAAAAGGGGGAGATTATTAGTCCATGAGATGATGGTTTTGATGACAACAACCTTGGAATAGATTATAAAATATAAATACTAACATTATAAGTTTAGATATATATGTATATGCAGGATTTAACCATGTAGGTACTAAGAATGAAGACTGTACAGTATAGAGATTCAAGATATCAAGATAAAATATCAAGATAGAAGACTCATGAGTATCGAGACTATCAAGAGTTCAAGATTTCAAGGATAAGTACTTTTTATTATTAGGAATTTTTGTTAAAACTCGTTGAAAAGCACTGGCATTTTAAAACCCAATTTATTTGTGAAATGGAATCCACTTCGAGCCCATTAAAGGGATGGAACCCTAAGTAGGATGGAACCTACGAAAATCTAGTGGGACATTGTTTTGTATCCACTAATTTTAATTCAATAGATTTTACAAAATTATCTTGTTTTCAAAATGATTTCAAAATTTTCCTTTTAAAAGATTCAAAACCCTCGATCCTGATTTTAAATAATTTTAGCTTCAAAAACATCTTTATTTTCAAAGTCAAATTACTCCTGATTCTAAACTATCTTTTTTAATAATATATTTAACTTTTAATATTTATACTAAGATTTAAATATAAAATTATGGTTAAATTCTATATATATTATTCTTTATATTTACTTATGAATTTCAACTATAGTCAAGTATATTTATAAAGTTTAAATTAGTTTTTATATAAGATAAAGGTTATTTTCAAAGAAATTCAAAACATCATAAAAAGCTTTGGGATGTCGACATGCCTATGGGTACCATGTCGACATGGTGACAGTTTGATTCAAAAATTCAAATTTCAAAAGAAGTGTCTATTCGCCATAACTCTTCATGAATGGACATGGTTGTTGTTCTTCTATAAATAGGGGTCGGTTTCGATGAATTTTCAATCACTTTTTCTGGTTTTCACTCCTCTTCTTCTTCCTCTTTTCTTAAAACATATTATTATCTTACTCCGTCGAAATCAACATTGAATCATACTCAATTATTCTAGTTTGATTCTCTATCACTATCTCTACAAGATTCTCAGTGCTATTTAGAGTTATAGACTTCTTTGTAATCTATTAAGCGAGAAAAGGTGTGATTGTAGCCTTGGTAAATCAATTGGGTAAACTTATGGCCTGAAAATCAAGTATCTCTACCTAGAGGATCGAAATTCTGGAGGGTGTACCTCGTGTCCTTGAAACCGATGGTGTAATTGTATGATTGCTTTTGAAAGGAAATCTGTACTTGCGTTGCGGGACTGGATGTAGGGTAATTCCAAACCAGTATAAAATCCGGTGTGTTCTTTCATTTACTGCTTTTATTTTATTTCTGCATTTGTGATTGTTTCTGTGATCATATCTGTGTCTGTATATTGCATATTTTTGTGTCTAAATTAACATAAATTAAAAAAGATTTAGTAATTCTTTGTTAACACTATTCACCATCCCCCCCCCCCTCCAGTGTTAATCTTAGCCTTGAGATCCGTAATCCGCATTTCTCACAAAAAATCCCTCGTCCTAGATCGATACGAGAGTAATTTTCCTTCCTTCTCCCATCGATGCAAGGTCAAAGTAGGGCGTCCCTTCCATGAGTACTTTGTATCCCTCCATGCTTCATCTTCCCCAATCAGCATAGAGACCATTCTGACCTTCCTCGATCTCGCTCCGACCATTTATGGCTTCCTCTTCATCAGAACCGGCCCTGTATACAAGTGGATGGACTCAAGAATTCAAGCCTTGTCATCTTATGATCAATTTCGTTTAATGATTTACCTATTTTAGGCGATTAACTCGAAGGATTACGGAGCTAAATGGTTTGGAGACGAAAGTAAATTTTTGTTCCTGGCTATGTAATTGATAAGAACGGTAGGCAGAAAAATAAGACCAAGTGCAAAAAAATGATGAGTACATAAGGCTTTTATATAACCCGATCATATGCTGGTGTCGATTCGTCTCCCAGTGCAAATGACCGATCAAAGCGGTTTCTCCTCCAACCGATACGAAGAAGGCTTTTTCATATCCAATCTCCATCGATACGAATGACACTCGAGGGACGGTTGGACTTTTCGTATCCATCATAAATGCATCGTCTTATCCATCATTTTGAAGACCACTTGGATTCATACCCATCGATACAAAATATTTTTAAAAAGCCAACAAATTCTTATCAATCACCATTGATACGAAGATAGTTTTTTAACTTCTCAAATTGATCCATGAGAGGATCGATACGGAGAGATATTCAATAACAACCATCAAGCATCGTTACAACTCGAATTCATATAGATTCAAGAGAGGATTGATACGGGATTCGATGCAAGAAAATTGACAACGACTCGTGAATGTAAAAACGTTAATGAGAGTCAGGTTAACATATGTTTTATATGCCATAAATCAAAATTTGATTTCTGAAATTAACATGAATTGAATGATCGCCTGATGGCAATTATGATCTAGAACAACAGTTTGCTATCATACAATACTCAGTTACAACAGTGCACAGTAGAACAATGGCAGTCAACCATTCATTATTTGTACTACTGAAGATCAAGCAAAGGTTGCATCTTTTGATGAAAAGACCATAACTATTCAGCAAACTGAATAAAACATTTCAAAATGAAGATGGCAACTTTTCAAAGCATGTCATGTTCATACAGGACATACTTTGGTTCGCAAATGTTATCCCGCCTTTTGACAAGGCCGTGACAACAAGGAATTAGCTGAAAACCAAAGACGGTCCGTCTCGAGGATGCGGTTATACATAGGTTCTCTATGGATGCTGGTAAATTTTGTCCGAGTCCGGGTCGAGTTACAATTAATATGACATGACAATCAAAGCAATAAAGGCCAACGTTTCAAATTTCAAGTCAATCGGAGTTCATATGCTCAATATATGATTGATGCAAATCAAGTAATGCTTTCATGCTTATCTATTAGACGACCTCCTTCATATCGCTTTCATCGTATCCATCCAGGAAACCTCATTTGTATCCACCGAACATCCGTTAGTTCGAATCCACCAAGAGTGTCCTACTTCGTATCCATCCATACTCATATTACTTCGCATCCATCATCCCCTAGCTTATTCATATTGATCCACCCACATCTACTTCGTACACATCGAAGCCATAAAAACCCATCATTTCATATCGACCATCGATGCACCCTATTCGTATCTTGAATAATGCAAGATGGACCGATACGAGTGACACTCTCGTTGATCGATACGAAGGGAACACGTAAAGATGGCTGACTCGGTCGCTCGGCATGAAAAGTGGATCGATCCTAAAAGTTAGCGCCGCGTCATCTGACTTCACGTGCAAAAAAGCGATGCAAACAGAAGCGATGCAAAATCGACAGCCGTCAACAAATTTAAACTTGCATCGATCATAGCTCGAAATCTACAAGTCCAAATGCCGCCAAATTTTCACAGGTGCTTACATACAACCCCGAGAATGTACTTGACAAATTTCAGCCTCAAAGGACCATTTATGGATCGATATGCACTCAATTCGTATCGTTCCAGATCGAGCCAAAATCACCTGAACTAGCTTTCGTGGGCCCATTCACGTTAGAGAATAAGTCGTCGGAGATCTGGATGAGATATTTACTGCCTACGCCTATAAATAGTGACCCTAGACCCGTACAAAAAGGACTTTTGGCTTCTATATGCTGACATTCTACCTGAATCATCATTATACTTCAGTTGTACTATTGTAACTTCTTGTAATCAGCGAATGAAAGTCAATAAACATCAATCATTTCATAGTGGACGTAGGCAATCTACCGAACCATTCCAAATTTGTGTGTTTCTACACATTTTCTTATCTATTGATTGGTGTATTTGTTAGATCTACCTCGCTTTACATTTACTTTCTTTGTTTTTATCTCTACAAACACATCCGAAGAGTATTGCACCCAATTTTGGTACAAATAGTTTATAAATAAAGGGAAATGATATCAATTGATAAATGGGAATATAAATTGACAGTGTGAATTTCCATCGAGGTATGGGGATCGGGTTTTGGAAAAATAGTGGATTCTATTTTGAAATGTGAAAATAATTATGAAATTGGAAGCATAATTGATGTGATATGAATCGAAAGGGTTTATAAATTGAAATTGGCAATATTGGATTTTTTTTTAAATAGATTTTTGTCGAGAAATTAAAAGTCATAAAAATGGGTTTTTTATTTATCAAACTATGTAGTATAAAAACTATTATTTAGATTTAAATATTTCAAAAATACTAGTTACTCAAATATTTAATGTTTATTGAAATAAAATTCTAATTTCTACAGTCAGCCTTGTAAATTAATTAGATTTATTTAAAAATGAGTTGGGAATGAATCATCGATGTTTTATTTAAAGTGTTTCGATATTTTAAATAATTATTAAACTTCTTTTAAAAATAACTTTTGTTAAATACTTATTATATATATAGAGTTTTTGAAATGATTCAAATTTATTTATAAATTCTCTTGAGATCGAAAAATGGGGTTTATTTAACGTTGATTTTTGTTAGAGAAAACTTGTAATGGATTCTGGAAACTTAAGTAAACTACAGAAATGTTGAAATTTGAGAACTTTGAAATGAATTATAAGTCATAGAAAGGAAGGTAGAATTGGGCAGTTGGAATCATAGACAAGTGAAATCGATTTTGAAGAGTTAAGGAAAGTTAATTAGTAATTCCCGGAAACTTATAGAATTCAATATAACTAGGTTAAGGGATTTACAAATAAATTGTAAAAGATTTGAGAAATATGAATAAATGGAATATTACTGAAGAATAGGAAATAAAAGGACTTTTGGAAAAATACTTGTAAACATTTCCTAAATATGGATTTTTTAAATGATTGGGAAAAGATACTTATAATATTCTTCTTAAGGATTAAATTGAAGGGTTTGGAGATATTTAACTACAAAACGATTCTATAACAATATTTTTCCTAAGTAATGGATTTTTAAATCGAATTTGGAAACATTACATTAAGTGATGGAGTAAGATATGATTTGAAATTTATCCTGTTATGGATACAAGTTTGAAATTAGCTTTCGAATATTGGAATACGGGAAAAGATTGAATATATATCTTTATAAAGATATGTTGAAATAAATATTTTAGAGATTTATAAAATAAGGCCAAGTGACTGCTTATGGATGTTATTTAATAATTAAATAACTGACTATTAAATCTGGCCAAATCCGTTGACCGTTTCGAAGAGACAAGGATCAGATTTAATTATCAAAAAAACACTTCGATCCAATTTGAGCATTTCGAATTGGGAAATCAAGAAGCTAATGAAGATGTTGACCTTGGAGGAGATTAGGTTTGTTCAGACTAAGAAAAACTTGTATGTATGAATGCTATCATTGCATCGTTGCTGAGAAAGTAGTGTTAGCATTCCAAGTATGAATGCTATTATAAAGGTAAACGTAGCCACAAGCCTCATCAACCGGGATTGACTAAAGCAGGGAAGATGCAGCAGGGCTAAGTGGGTCGCACCCAATTAGGGTACGTTATCACCTTTCTAGATACCCTTGGATATATTAAAATTATGGATATGGTTGTGCATGAAAAAGAGAGCACTCGAGAAGGGTGGGAACACCCGGGTAATAACATATTCGGTACTATTCAGGTTAGGGGTAGGCTGGTCCTGTGTTGGCAGGGGATCCAGTCGAGGTCCTCGGTATATTTTTCCAAGAGGTGTACTATAGCGGGTGGTACCCCAGTAGCCCAGTCATTGTATGGAATCTAATATCCACTACGAGCCTTTACGGTTTTGATTGTAGAGCCTAATATGCTGGAATTTAATTAATGTAACAATTTCATCTATTTTAATAAGTATTTGTACTTAGACACTATTATAATATCATAGGATTTTCTATAAAGTGTTTTGGTTATCGTAAGGTAAAAACCTGTCATGTTTATGTGTGACGTAGTCTTACAAGATACCTTTGTTTTTCAAAGGATTTGATAACGGTAATAATTCAAATCGAGTATGTTTTCTCATGCTAGTTTTCCAGACTGACTCGGGTGTTATTTTATTATAATGCTTGGGTCAGACCGAGTATTACAGATTCAGGTTAGAATGCTATGGAGCCCAAGAGGCGAGCTAGAGGAATCTCAGGCGTATTTCACGTACTTGTTTATATTCTACAGTGTGTGTAGACTATATAGTCAGCGATGGTAATGACAAGTTATAATAACGGTTCATATTGATGTATTGATTGTTGTACTCTGATGATTGTATGAGAATCAACACTTACAGTTTATTTGTATAAATTTTGTTATTATATATTATGTTTTGATCCGCTGAGATTGTAAGATTCTGTGTATTGTTGTTTCTGTTTGTTTCTATCTGTTCTTCTTATTCACCCCTAAAGATTCATATTTCCATTCAGTCTGAGTTAGACACGTGTGATTTATTTTCGATTCAAAGGGTACAGGGATCTGGGCCTTTACAACTTTAGTGTTGAATGGTTCCTAGAAACCAATTCATAAGAGTTAATGGAATATACTATAAATGCTACCTGTACGGCAAGAGCAATTAAATATAGTTCTCACTAAATACAATTTTTGACAACAAAGTAGTTAAGCTTAGGGGAAGTTTGAAAGTGGATTTCCCGGTTTGTTTTTTGTTAACTTGGATAATTTTCTACATGAAGATCTAATGCTTTATCCATTGAGCATTCTGGTACACTAATAAATTATCCTTGTTATCATTGTGTATCAAACTCGATCAAGACATAGGTTTATTGTAAGTAAATTAACAAATCTGTGATTTGATAAACTTCCTTCTTGGGAGAAAGGGGTTTGATTCAGAAGGATAATAGAATTGACATAGGGATTATTAGATTTATCTGGTAGTCATAAGAATTGATAATCCAAAATATCGAATCAACTTACCTTTCAATAACAGGCATGCTTTGTCTTACATATATCTCTCATAGGAGGAATTGCACGACTTAGGTATTGTTGTGAGGATGAATGGACTCATTGATTATGAAGTGGAGTATTTTTTGTTTTGAAGTTGTGACTTGTTTGTTAATTGTTGTTTGGTATAGCCTTAAAGTTGATCATTATTTTGTTGTCATGGCCTAATTTTTTATTATTGTTTAGTTATTTACTTAGATGTGGTGTACTTGTTTGTTGTTGTTTGTACGCTAGTTGTGGTTGCTTGTAATTTATTTGACTTTGGTTTGAGATATATATTAGTGAATAAGTTGGTGATAGAAAACACATATACATAGGTGGCTTATTTGACTAAAGCTAAAAACATGTAACTGGAAAAGTTGGTAAGCATTACATTGATTAGTAACCTGAAACGGTTAATAATAAATGATGTAGATGACATGGTAAAGAGGTTATGACCACTTACTAATTTCAAAACAAATTGAAAGTCTTTTGGAAAGCTAGTGAATGGAAAGCTAGTGACATGGTAAAGAGGTCTGATGGTTGTTTGTGGATGTTATATGATAGTTAAATAACCGACTATCAATATTGGCCAATGCGCTGATCGTTTCGAAGAGACCGGGATCAGGTTTGCTTCATTACAGCATGATAGGGGGTTCTCGCTTCGTGTTTGGTGGCAAGCAGGAGACTCTTACCCCTACATGTCCATGCGAGGTTTGGTTGCGAGTCAAGAGGCTGGCCATAAAAGTAAATTCGAGGTACCACTGTTAAGATCAGTCATTTTTCTATTATATATTGTTCCGTTGTGATTGTAAGATTCTGATGTTATTTTGTTTTCTCTTCTTCTTCCTCCTTCTTCTTTCCCTTACGGTCTGTTTTTTCGGCATTCAATTGTTTGGCATTTGATACAGTAGTTGTGTTGATGTCGATTTTCGGGGGTCGGAAAATCAGGTCGTGACATTGTGGTATTAGAGTTGAAGGTTAAGCGAGAACCTTGGCTTTGGTGGGATTTACTTAATAGAAATAGAGTCAGTTGTACTCTAGAATGAGTTTGAGTGTATTAATAGATATGAGCGCGTATTTGTTAGTGAATTGAAATTATTTTATATTGTGTTGATTGGTTTATTGAGTGACTTATGGATTCTGGTCAACACAAGTAATTAGCGTTATTGATAGGGATCTCTAAACACTTGAATAGAACAACTCGACATAGTATTGTTTTAAATAGGGTAAATGAAAATAATTTTGTCCAAATTATTTTTATATATATGAAAGAAATAATTTTCCATAAATTATTAAAGCTATATATGGTTGCTTGGTTGTTAAGAAGTGATAATATTAAATTATTATCATGGTTAAGTGAAAATTTAATGAGAATTGAAATTATAACCAAAGTTAAGAAATTAATTTATATACAGAATGGAATTCATAAATGTAAATTATAAATGTGGTTTATAGTTGGAAATGAAATGAAATTCCAGAGTAATATTTGAACATGAGTAGAAAGGATTTGGAATTTGAGAAATTAATTTCCTTTGAGTTTGAAAATAATTTTCAAAGGGTTTGGAGAAAGAATAGTGATATTATTTCGAAAATATTTTTGAATTGAATATGAAATCACCAGATTTGGAACTAAAAATATATGGAATTTTTTTAAAAAAAAGGTAAAAGCACTAAACTCACTTTGATCGCTGGAAAATATGATGACTGCAGCATCGTCGATGTTCATTTTCGAGTTTCCAATAGAGGAATTGCTACCAAAATGATTAAAATTGAAAATATTTGCAAAAGTTGGGTTTGATTTGGAAATGCAAAGGATTTTGGATATAGCTGATTTCAAAGGTGATTTTGAAATGTTGAGAAATTGTTTAAACACTAGAAGTTTAATTAAAAATGATTATGGAAATATTAATGTGTTTGACAACTTACAAAATTTGAAATTTGTTAGAATGAAATTCAACTTGAAAGAGTTAGATAAAGGTAAGTGTGACGATAACGTATAGTGGTAGACGAACCAATTAAGAAAAGTAAATCAAAGGAGATTAGTGAATGAAATGTAAATAAGTTGGAGAACTTATAGGAGTTTAATATTTGAATTGAAACGGAATTTAACTTGGACTAAGTTAAATAAAAGTGAATAAATAAAAAAAATTGTTAGTAGATTAAGTAAAATGGTTGTTGAAACAAATTCGTGGATGAACAAATGAATTTGCATTTGTAAACAAATGAATTGAAAATTGAATATTGGAATTAATTTGAATTATGTTGGGTAAAGTGGAATTGAAAATTTTAGTTGAGTGGACTAAAAGAACAAAGTTCTAAGAACTAAAATTTATTGGAATTTGTAATAAGTTAGTAAATGGGACTTGTTTAAAATAATGATTTGGATCAGATATGAATGGAAGATAGTTGATAGGATTCAATAATTAAAAGTGGAAGGTAAACTGAATTCAAAATGGAATTGGAAATTTAAGTGAAATAAAAAGAGCCAAGTAGTAATGTGGGAAGTAAGAATAGGAAGTATATAAAATATTTATCTTAAACTTAAGAAAGAGATGGTGAAATTCTTAAGAAAATTTGGAGTTGAAAAATATATTCAAAGTTAATTTTTTTTGAATGAAGATTTAATAAAAGCGTGTGAAATGATAATTGTGAATAAGTGAATAGAAATCAAAATAAATGTGAATAAAAAGAGAGTTGATATAGCTAAATCAATTAAGATAAATATGTAGGATGTACGCATATTATTTTATTCGCATAGCGATTTGATCCAGATTTGAGCATAGAATTTCGAGATAGATATATCGATCCGAGTTGGAATTTTTCATTAGATTTTCGATGGCAAACTCTGGATATGGATTTTTGATTGATTCTGGAAATTCTCTATCATAATATATGGCTATGCAAGGAGAATGACGGTTTTTGATCAAGAAATCGGATCTGAGTCCGCACTAGGAAGTCGGGTGGACGATACTGGTTCAGAAGTGAAATTGTGTGATCAAGTGAGCAATCAAATTTGGTATTGCGTACGAATGATATATGTGCATCGTACAGGCTTGAATGAAATAGATATTGAAACTTTTGTAAAGAAATGAATAAATGAATTTGGATTTTATGATTGGATATTATTGCTAAGTGGGTTGTATAGGTGTTTAAAAGCAAAAGGAAATTGGTGTTTTTGATTTCAGAAGATAAATTTTGAATGGCCCGACGAAAAGGTATGTATTTCAAATTGACATATGAAATTTGATGATTTTCTGATCTAGCCACTTGGTTTTTGTTTACTTTTAAAATTTGGAGGGGCATAGAGGCATTTTGTAGTTGTTCCGAGCTAGCCATTGGAGGGGCATAGAGGCATTTTGTAGTTGTTCCGAACTAGCCATGTAAAGGAGACGCTGGCGAAATTTTTTCAAAATTTAGGAAGATAGAATTTTTTAAGAAAAGTTTGATAATTTAAAATTTGGGTTTAAATTATAATTTGGATGGTTTAGTAAGTAATATTGTTTGAAACCAATGGATGTGTTTAGAAAGTTAGAAAGTGGGTTAGTGTGTCTTTAATACGAAGAATGTTTTGGAAAGTTGTTTGAAACTGTTTGATTTTGGGAAGAAAAATTAACGGGTTGTAGAACATTCTTCCTAACTAGTAATTTCAGGGATGAAATTCTTTTAGGGGAGAGGAATGTGACGACCAGGGATTTTGGACATTTGAAATTGGAATATTTAATTGATTTTAAATATTTAAGAGTTAATTTTCAACTTGAATTTCAAATATCAATATTTATTGGATAATTAAATAACTGAATTTAATAATTAAAAATTTGGTAAAATATGAAATTTGGAGTTTCAAGCTTGTTAAAATTATTTGAAAGGCTTATAAAATTTATATTGATAAAACTAAAAATAATAGAAGTGTTAAAATTGATTTTAAAGGTGACTTGTTCATTTTTTTAAATATATCATTTAAATTGACATTTAAAAAAATAGCCTTTCGGGGCACAGTCTTGCATTTCAACGAAACCAGTTCCAATGGATCCGTAATAGTGTACTATTATCGAATTTCAAATTTCGTAGTGTTTGGAGTTGTCGTGTGATCGTACGAGTTATAAAACCGCTGAAATTTATATCGAAAATTCAATATAATAACTGGGTCCAAAAGGCTATCTTCTCCTTACGATCGAATTAGGACTCGAAACCTTTTCCATTGCGTTCGAAATAAGAGTATAACATTATAAACACCTGACGGCATTCCCGATAGGAGATCGATATTTTGAGCTATGATTTCGAGACAATTTAAATTTAAATTTAAATATAAAATATACTTTCTTTGACTGGTCAATTAATTAAAAATGAGAACTGTATCTTTTCATATCATTGCCCCTTGTCTTCTGGTTCACGCCATCTATCCATACACGCCTCTGTCATTTCTTTTCCCTTTTTCGTTCTTTTCAAAATCAATTCCATCTCGTTCGAATTCAAAACCGAGACAATCTTCCATTCTTCACGAATCTCGTTTCCCATCTCCCTTCTTTTAAAATTCCTTCAGACAAAAAAAATGAAAGAGAGAAAAAACCGGCCACTCTTTTTCTTTTGATTCAAACCAACCGAACTCTCTCCTTTCAAAATCGAGCATCTCAATTCAAAAATTGAAATCACTGCTCTCTCAATTCGAATCATGTTTTCCCTCCTTTTCATTTAAAATCGAAACAATTCAAAGTTGGGGTCGCGAGCTTTCCCTCATCTCCATTTAGTCTAATCTATCGCACGGCCGTATGGTTCGTGCTATGCATCGAGGTTGCGGGGCAAGGAATCGAAGCTCGATTTTAGGTCTGGGCCGACTTCGACGGCAGTATTGCCAAGGTCAGATTCAGGCAATGCGAATTCGAGCAAGGGTGGAATGGAGCGATGGTCTTGAATCGGCAGGTATTGGGAGGTCGTGGCTATGGCGGCGATGGCTAAAGTAGGGCTTGGCTTTGTCGAAGGCACGATGGAGTTATGCATGGTGGCTGGTGTGGTGGACTCGAACCTGAATGCACGAGAGGGAGGGAGGCGACTCAAAGTCACAGCTATCCAGTTGATCGAGCTGTTGTCGAGTGAAGCTAGGATGTGGGTTTGGTGGTATCGCTCGTTGCTGCCATAGTCAACCAGTTTTGGGACTCTGTGTAGGTGTTTTGTTTTATTTATTTATATATATACATTAGAAATTATAATACATATATAGAGAAGAAAGGTTAATATAAATGTAAATATACCTATATAAACACTCATGCATGTTTTGATATATAGAAGTTAACAAGAAATCTTTATACAGATAAGGTTTGAAAAATAATAGGAATTTGAAAATGTTGAAAGTCATATAAAATTAGATTTTGAAATCTATAAATTATTTCCATATTTATACATGTAGTTTCAAAAGTGAATAAATATACATATATACCTATTTTCATTGACTAGTTTAATTTTAAAATAATGAAGATGTATTTGTTTAATTAGATTTAAATTATTTTAGTTACTAAGAAATTATTTAAAGGGAAATTAGTTCAATTTAAGTCTTTAGCGAACTGAATTATTAAATGGTACTTAATGGTTCGATTATATTTCGAGTATTAATAAATCATATAAATTATTTATTTAAGGTCTTAAGTTGGGAAGAGACAAGTCGTTTTAGATCGGATTGCAAAATCAAAAATCAAAGGTGAGTCAATATCACTCATTTGGATTTTCGGTTAATTTAAATTATTGGCTGATTGATTGAATTGACTGGATGTGATATTATATATGTAACATCCCGCCTTTCAGCACGCTTTAAATCGACACACGTGCCAATTCAAACCATATGGAAGGGCGGATTGTTATGGGGTAAACAAAAAAACAAGAAAGAAATAAGACAAGCAGAATCTCACAACGGAAGGATAAAATATAATAATCAAATATACAGTTCATGAAGCTATTTTTCAAAATATTTAATTATACTTACAATATACATTAGAGTTATACATACCATAGAATATCAACAATGCAGCGGAATACAATAGTGCAGTGGAATAAAATAATAGGTAATAGTACTATAAATCTTCGTCTTCGTCCTCCAGAATAAAATATTCAAATCCTAAAACGCTTAGACTGACCCGAGCGAATTGAAAAGACAAAACATTCGAGTCAGAACTAAAAGATCTTATGTAAGTTAAATCAACAGAAATAAATATGAGTGCGGTAACTCAAGAGATGCTCGGGATTTACATCTCCTAAGGATCCGTTAAACTACTTACTATGTAGTATATTTCGCTATTATAATAGTGTCTAGTTGTAAAATAAACTTACTTTAAAATAGCGTTAAGGCTTTACATTTTCCACCTTAACACGTAATAATGCCAATAGTCTGTAACTCAGTAGTGTTGATTGTTTGGGTTTTATAGAGCGAGTAACCCGACGTTTACTTGGGAAACTCGAGGAAACTCTATCCAGAATTTTGTCTGGATAGTTAATTTGTTTGATTGGATGAATTGATTGCTATGATTGTTAGCATATATTTGATATATGCTTGGTTTTAAAATTTAAAAATCTTAAATAGGTTATTAAATTACCTTTGTTTTAAATTTCGGTGACGAAATTCTTTTAAGGGGAAGGAATGTGATATCTTGGAATTTTTTTCAATATCAATTTAATAAATCTTTATATAAAATTAAATTGATATTGACAATATTGATTAAAAGTAATATGTTTTGGTTTAATAATCTGATTAAATAAATATTTAAATTTGTGATTATCTTTTAAAAGCTAAAATAAATGTTTTAAATTATAATGTGTATATATATTTGTGTATATATATTATAGATAATCTTTGTTTTGGGATATAATAAATAAATAAAGTATTGTTTTTAAATTCTAATAATATATTTAGTAATTGGGAAATTATGTTTTAAATTAATTTTAAGTTTTTCAAAGTCTTTTAAATTAATAACTATATGATTCATAGATACTAAAATAAATATAATTGTTTAAAATTTATGTTAGCCTAATTTTTGTTTTAAATTTAAATAAAAGTTGATTTTATTTCTTTTTAAATATTATTTGATTAATATGATTTAGGAATATTTTATATAAGTTTAAAATATAAAATAGCACATGATTTAAATTCATTTGATAATAAAAGTGATTTATAATCTTTTTATAAATCATATAAAATTTGTTAAATTGATTATTTTCAAGCCATGTTAATAAATGTACTATTTTTCATAAATATAAAAGGAATTAAAATAAGGAAATAGAATCTTCATTTTTAAATTGAATAAATTGATTTTGATTTTGATTTCAAAAGTTTAATTTGATTTGGAATTTTATTTTGAAATTCAAATTAATTGATTCTTTAAAATATTTGTATAAGTTTTAATTTATAATTTGTTATAATTACTTTTTCTTTAAATAAGTATTCACATGTATATTTACATAAATATAAATAAATTAAGTTTAAAGCTTTATCAAACATTTAAATAAAAAGAAAATATAATTAAATTAATTAAAAGACAAGTGTTAACTTATTAAGTAATCTAAGCTACATGTGTTAAGTAGTTAATAACTCTAATGACAAGTGTCATTTAATTTCTATTTTCTTTTATTTATTTTGTTAAATTTATTTCATCCCTCTTTTAAGAAATTTTCATTTCTCCCCTCATTCTCTTTTCAAAACAAAAGATAAATGAATCAAAGAAATCAAAAACCTGAAAAATCAAAACCCCTCAAAACAAAAACTTGTAACAAGAATTTCAAACATGCAATTTCAAGTTCTTGCATAAAAAAAATCAAATTTGCATTTTTTACAAACCTGCACAACAAATTCATTTGCAAAAGAAAGAAATCATGGATCTGCAATTGCATCTCTGGAATCAACTATTAAAATGACCTGCATGCATCTAGTTTTGGTTGGAGTTTCAAATGCAAGCATTCTTCAATCTGGAATCATAAAAGAAAACTTGTATTTCTAAAAGCCTGAAGCATGTAAAGCACTTTTCATCTCTGTTTTCAAGTATCATGCTTCAGCAACTCAATTCTATTTTCAAAGAAAGTTCAAACCAAAATCCTATCATCATCAAATCAGTAGTTTGAAGCATTTTCTTTTCAACCTGGATTCAAAGCTTTTCAAGATCTATAAAACTGCTCTGTTCTTCAGATTTAAGGTGAGTAACACTTATTTTTAAAATTCTAAGATAAATCTGGTTGTTGAATCATGTTTTTAAATAAGATGTATTTGTATATGTGTTGAAACTTCTATGCATTTTTTATGTGAGTTATCTGAAGATTTTGAAACACCTGTAGAACATTTCAGTTCTAAAATTCGAGTTTGGTTTCAACTTAAAACATTCCTCTTTGTCCATTAATATTTAAAACTTAGGATTTAGGTAAATATTGTTTGTATTAGGCTATGTACTAAATTATAAAAACTTGTTTAACTTAAATAGAAACTGTAATTTACTCAGGAAATCAAGTTTAGAGGTAAAAATCATGTCACCCTTAAAATTCAAACTTGTTTATTTTGCAATTCAGATATACAAATCAAAACCTTAGATAAATTCATGATTTTTAAGAATAAAATCATTAACTCTAAACTGGGTTTGACTGTGCGTATGGTTGTTGAGCAGAATTGGGGTTTGAGGGTGCCTCTGGTGATTCAAGTGGAAATGGTGGTTGTGCTTCTATATGAAGGAAGATGGGTGATCAGGAAATCAAGGAAAAATAGTTGTACGGCGATCAAATTGGTATAGAGACAACGGTGGTCGAATTTGTTCTGTAACCCTAATGTTTGAGTCTGTTAGCAAATAGGATCGTTCCCTCTCAATATTTGATCGAGTGTTTAGCAACTCTGGGGATTGGTTGCTGGGCCCTAAAGGAGGTAGTAGCCGGAGTTGTAGCTTAAACGATGGTTGGAGGAAGGAGAACACGCAGTTGACTGGTTATTGGGTTTGGGTTTGCACTGTGTTTCTAGGTTTGTGAAGAGAGGTTGGTTTTGATTTTCAGGTGAATGGGATTGTTTTGATGATTGTGTTGAGGAGTGGGGTTGTATTCTGGTGGGTTGACGTTGCCGAGGTTGGCTGGAGGAGGTCAGAGCCACCGTGCATGTGCACGGTGCTCGTATTCTCTGATGATCTGGAAATAAGGGGTGGGATATTGTACTCGAGGAAATGCTCGAGCCATTTGGGAGTTTGCTCGAAGTTGAGGGGAGTTTTACTCGAAGTAAATCAGTTATGGCTCGGGTAGTTTATTTTTAGTTTTCAGGTTTGTTTCCTGAAACCTGAACTGCTTCAGGTTTTAAAATTTAAAACTAAATTTAAAAAGAAGCAAAGCAAGTTTAAATCTAAACATGAAGCAAGTTTAAATTATGAATTCAAATAGATTTGAATTCCAGATTTCAAATAGAAAATTTGCAGAAATAAAATATTTAAAAACTAAAACCTGCACAGTTTTTATATAAAGTGATTTATAAATCTGAAAATAAGATTTTAAAATAAGATTTAAATTTTAAGTTAAAATCTGAATTTGAAATCCTAAATTCAAATTAGAATTTGAATCTGGAAGTTTTAAAAACGAAATAAGTTGATAAATTCAAATGTTATAATCAAGTTTGAATATTTTAGTATGTTATAACATATGATTTATAAATCTGAAATAAAATTTAAAACAAGATTTAAATTTAAATTTTTGAATCTGAAAACTGAAACACAATTTAAATTCTAATTGTAATATAAATAAGATTTTGAATTTAAAAGTTTCAGAATCACTTGAATATATTTAAAGTATAATATAAATTTATTTAAATGGATTTTGGGTTAAACCATTTTTAAATTTTACCTTAGGTAATTCTTTAAACTGAAATTTAAAAGGTTATGGAATACTTAAACCTTGTTTAAGTTTAAACTTGATTTCATTTTAGTTTAACTGGAATTTAGAGAAATTTAAAAGCAAATTGTTTTTAAATTACTTTGATAATGATATTTAAATTAATAATGAGATTAATGATTTTCATTAAGTTGGTTTGAACTTAATAATTTCATATTTGATCAAGGTAATTAAGTTTATAATTAATTAATTTAATTAATTAATAATTAGGTTAATTAATTAAATAATTAAGGGTTTTATTTAATTAATTAAAGGATTAAGTAAGTTAATTAAATTTGATTAAATAGTAATTAAGAAATCAATTAATTAAATAAGATTTGATTTAATTTAATTAATGATTTAAATTTATTAATCAAGTAATTAATAATTAATTAAGCTTTTGATTATCACTTGATTAATTTAATAATTATAGATTAATTAATGAGTTTATAAGTAAATTAAGGATTAATATTGATTGATTCAGTTAACTTCTTTAGAGAAGTAATTAAAGTTTGTTATTGGTTAATGAAGGTCATTAACTTAATATTATTTTACAATTAATCAATGTAATTAATTGTAATGATTAATTGTATTAATTAATTTAAAGATAATCAGTTGAGAATTATTTAAGTGTAATTACTTAATGAAAGTAATTAAGAAAATTAATTACTGATTGTAATAAATTAAGTTGTTTTGATTAATCAAATTAATTAATTAAGTTTAGTTAATTTAAATTAATCACCGGTTGATTTGAGAGGTAATTACAAATGCAATTAAAAATGAATAATTACTTAGTAAAGAAATTAAGAAGATAAATTACTTGATGTAATTTAATTGAAAGATACTTGTATGATGGAGGAGTTTTGGAATTAATTTCTTTGTGTAATTAATATGTAATTAGTATACAGAATAATTACTTAAGTAAGTAATTAATAATTAATTACTTAGTGTAATTAATTTTGGGTTTTGATAATCGAGTTATTTTAAAGATAATAAAGAGATGTAATTAATTAAATATAGATAATTACTTAATGTGATTAATCAAGAGTTATTAATGAATATGGATAATTGATAATTAATTTAAATAGGATAATTATAAATAAAATAATTTGGGATCATTAATTTAAATAATTAATGATGTAATTAATGATTGGTTAATAAGAACAATTAATCAATGACGGAATTAATTAATGTAATTAATTAAGGATTAATGTAATTAATTATAAATAATTAATTAATAAAGTAATTACAGGTTAATTACTGAATTTGTTTTAGAATAATTAATTTGCGAGATTAATTGGAGGTTAATTACTTGGATGTAATTTAAAGATAATTAATCAAGATGATTAATTAGGGTAATTTATTTAAGAATAATTAATTGATTGATTTATAATTAATTAATTGATGTGTAAGCAAGATTTATATGAATGAGTAATTAATTTAATTTATTTTAAATTAATTATAATAGAAGTAACTAATTTAATTCATTTTAAATTAATTATAGAATGATGATTAATAAGTCATTGCTTATGAATGTTGATTGATACTGATTACCCTGAATGGTTGAAATCTCAGTTATGAGATAAATGATGTTGTGTGATTTGGATGCTATGGTTGCATTGAGTTGATGATGTGAATTATCTGTTGTGATGACAATATGGATTATCTATTATGATGTTGTGAATTATCTATCTGTGTGTGTATAGATAATATTGAATTGAATTGTTTTAAACATTTAAAACAACTTGGACCTAAAAGACACGTTTTGGATTTCGATGAGACCGGGATCGGGTTTCCATATTTGGATATCCGAAAACCACATCGATCCAAATTAACGATAGGTCATGAATCTCAAGTGAAGATGAAGATTCAGAGTGCAAGGGTTATGATCGTTAACTCTGAGGGTGATTCCAAAATGAGTGTAACGAGATAATGCCTTCGGTTTCGTTCGAACCCGGAATGAACTTGTATGGATCGAATGCTTTCAAAACATCGTCAGGTGGACGATGAGCATTCTAAGAGATGTGTTCTCTAAAGGTAATCGTAGCCTCAAGCCTCATCAACCAGGAATGGCTAAAACAGGGGAGGTGCAGCAAGGCTTCGTGGGTAGCTCCCATTGGAGAGCGAGATTTACCCCTGTCTAGAGGTCCCTTTATATTCGGCTGTGTGGGCGGTTGATTGCAACAACTGCCGGGGTTGTCTTGTTCGGAACTATTCAGTAAGGAATTGTTCCGGCCTTGTGTTGCAGGGGAGCGGGCGTACTCCTCGGTACGGTGATCTAGGCCACGTACTATGACGGACGGTACCCCAGTAGCCCTGCCATTATATGGAAACCACAATCCAATAAGTGCCAACGGTTTTGATTGTATTACCCACTTTTGTGGCTAGTAGATGGAATTTAATAATGTAACAATTTCGGCTATTTCGTATTTACTTAAAAACCCTAGACACTATTATAATATCATCGAATTTCCTATCAAATGTTTTGGTTAGCGTAAGGTAAAAACTTTTCCATATTTATGTGTGGGAAGTCTTACGTGATACCTTGTATTTTCAAAAGGTTTTTAAAGTCAAGCAACCTTAACCTGTTACTCACACCAGACCCATGTCTGACCCAGAGTTTATCTTTTTTTTCTTAAACTCTTGGGTACTCAATTTTTTTTACGAGTAGCCAAGGGATTCAGGTTAGCTTTGACGAATATTGGAGGAGCAATGGAGCAGGAGGCTTCTGCATATAGATATATAGTTTCCGCTGTGTGTTCTCTGTATTATGTTGTATTGAGTTGTAAATACTAGACAGGTGTTTATAACTGTCTAGTATATGTGATGTGTATGATGTGTATCTCTGATTGATATTGTATATTATGTAATACTTATGTTATTAATATAATTTATTCGTTCCGCTATTGAGATTCTAGTGTTGTTTCTTCTTTCTCTTCTTTCTTTTCTTCTTCTATCCCTTTCTTTCTTAATAGATGATGCGATTTTATGGGAGTAGAAAGTCGGGTCGTCACAATTGGTATCAGAGCGTTAGGTTAAGTGAATACCTAGGCTCTGGAGTGGTGTCTATCTTGAGAGAGCGTATTTGTAATTTTTAATATATTTATTTATTTATTTCTACTTATCTATTGGGTTACCTGTTCGGGTTTTCCAATATAAGTTATAAAGGTAGATTGGGGTAGTGGTGTGTATAACACAACTACCGATTGGTTGGAGTTTGAATGTTTGAGGTTGGAAGTGTATTTGTCGAGATTGTAGACCTAATACTGTCTCGAGTGAGCTTTGCAGTGGTGTAAGGACTTCATTGATCTCTGAAGGTAACCTGTTAAGGTTCGGAGTTCATCTTTGAAGTTGAATGAGTAGAGTTTGGATCTGTTGGCTGAGCAGAAGCTAGTAATGGTATCTTGATATCTCAGAAAATAGTAGCTACGTGATGAGATGCAGTGACTATGGATATTTCCGAAGATGATTTCTTTGGAACAATTTTAAGGAAGTAGGTCTGCTTCGGTGTTGTGGTTGAGTTCGGCAGGGTGTTTCTGTTTGGTTTGAAGTCCGAGTTTCTTGAAGAGCTTTGAATTAGGAATTCTTTGGCATTGGTGTCAGCAGTGCAGCTCGGAGTGTTCTGTGTGTCGGCAGAATTTTCTGGCTTAGCAGTTTTCTGGAGATGGAGTTCAGAGGCCGCTGAGTGAATCCATTTCTTCGATGGATTTACAAGACCAGCATAAGCTGTTCTGATTGGTAAAGAGAGAACAGTTTCCTTTGGATTTTAGTTTGGGTTGATCTCAAAAGTGACTTGCGATGATTGAGTATTCTCTTGGATTGTTGGAGATTTTTCTGGATGTTTTCAGGAAAGTCAGAGTTTGTCCTCATCTAGAGATTCAGTCTTCTTAATGTGGTACCGGTGGTTCAACTAGTTGAAGGTTGGTTCCTTGAGATGGAGTTTGTTGAAGCAACTCAGGATTTGAGGAACTTCTGAGTTTTCTCTTGGTTATCAAAAATCTTCTTGGTTATGCTGTCCAGTTGTGCTTATGTTCTTCACCAGCATTCTTTTCTACTCCAGATCTGAGTTGTGCAGCGGAAGCAGTTTGGGAGTGCATCTGCTTTTCTTTTCCGGATAGGAGAAGTTTGATTTCTTCTGATGGTGGTGAGTGGATTTGTTCTTGATCTTGGTTGATCGGGGAGGATCATTCTGGTGGATTGGGTTTGGTCTAGTTTGTTTCTTGAGACATCAGCAAAGATTGAGCTGATCAGGTAGGAGGTAGGTAGCCCGAGATCGTCTGAAGAGTTTTGTGGATCTGAAGTCGGAGATCTGATTTTGGATAAGTTTCTCAGTTTTTAAAAGCTATAAATTTTGGTAAGATTGGATAAGCTAGATCCGAGATATTTTAGATTTCTTCTGTGTTCTGTTTTTGGATAAGTGTTAAATTTTCTGAATTGAATTGCCAGTTTGGACAACTGGAATTTGATGTGTTTTACGTATCTCTGAGGGAGTACGTGTATGACCTATTTCTGGTTTTGGAATCTGCTATTCTGGGAGATTTTGGTTGTTGAGTCAGACTTGTCTTTAGTCTGATATCTTGTTCAGTTATAGATCTAGAAAAGTAGGAGTTCTATAACTCGGTAGTGTTGAATGTTTGGGTTTTATAGAGCGAGTAACCCGGTGTTTACTTGGGAAACTCGAGGAAACTCTATCCAGAATTTTGTCTGGATAGTTAATTTTGTTTGATTGGATGAATTGATTGCTATGATTGTTAGCATATGTTTGATATATGCTTGGTTTTAAAATTTAAAAATCTTAAATAGGTTATTAAATTACCTTTGTTTTAAATTTCGGGGACGAAGTTCTTTTAAGGGGGAAGGAATGTGATATCCCGGAATTTTTGTCAATATCAATTTAATAAATCTTTATATAAAATTAAATTGATATTGACAATATTGATTAAAAATAATATGTTTTGGTTTAATAATCTGATTAAATAAATATTTAAATTTGTGATTATCTTTTAAAAGCTAAAATAAATGTTTTCAATTATAATATATATATATATATATATTTGTATATATATTATAGATAATCTTTGTTTTCGGATATAGTAAATAAATAAAGTATTGTTTTTAAATTCTAATAATATATTTAGTAATTGGGAAATTATGTTTTAAATTAATTTTAAGTTTTTCAAAGTCTTTTAAATTAATAACTATATGATTTATAGATACTAAAATAAATATAATTGTTTAAAATTTATCTTAGCCTAATTTTTGTTTTAAATTTAAATAAAAGTTCATTTTATTTCTTTTTAAATATTATTTGATTAATATGATTTAGGAATATTTTATATAAGTTTAAAATATAAAATAGCATATGATTTAAATTCATTTGATAATAAAAGTGATTTATAATCTTTTTATAAATCATATAAAATTTGTTAAATTGATTATTTTCAAGCCATGTTAAGAAATGTACTATTTTTCATAAATATAAAAGGAATTAAAATAAGGAAATAGAATCTTCATTTTTAAATTGAATAAATTGATTTT
Source organism: Allium cepa (assembly GCA_030765085.1). Taxonomy (NCBI): domain Eukaryota; kingdom Viridiplantae; phylum Streptophyta; class Magnoliopsida; order Asparagales; family Amaryllidaceae; genus Allium; species Allium cepa. Next base: position 970,248,521 of record CM060945.1, on the reverse strand, counting down.
GATTTTGATTTCAAAAGTTTAATTTGATTTGGAATTTTATTGTGAAATTCAAATTAATTGATTCTTTAAAATATTTGTATAAGTTTTAATTTATAATTTGTTATAATTACTTTTTCTTTAAATAAGTAATTCACATAAATATAAATAAATTAAGTTTAAAGCTTTATCAAACATTTAAATAAAAAGAAAATATAATTAAATTAATTAAAAGACAAGTGTTAACCTATTAAGTAATCTAAGCTACATGTGTTAAGTAGTTAATAACTCTAATGACAAGTGTCATTTAATTTATATTTTCTTTTATTTATTTTGTTAAATTTATTTCAGCCCTCTTTTAAGACATTTTCATTTCTCCCCTCATTCTCTTTTCAAAACAAAAGATAAATGAATCAAAGAAATCAAAAACCTGAAAACTCAAAACCCCTCAAAACAAAAACTTGTAACAAGAATTTCAAACATGCAATTTCAAATCCTTGCATAAAAAATCAAATTTGCATTCTTTACAAACCTACACAACAAATTCATTTGCAAAAGAGAGAAATCATGGATCTGCAATTGCATCTATGGAATCAACTTTTTAAATGACCTGCATGCATCTAATTTTGGTTGGAGTTTCAAATGCAAGCATTCTTCAATCTGGAATCATAAAAGAAAACCTGTATTTCTTAAAGCCTGAAGCATGTAAAGCATTTTCATCTTTGTTTTCAAGTATCATGCTTCAGCAACTCAATTCTATTTTCAAAGAAAGTTCAAACCAAAATCCTATCATCATCAAATCAGTAGTTTGAAGCATTTTCTTTTCAACCTGGATTCAAAGCTTTTCAAGATCTATAAAACTGCTCTGTTCTTCGGATTTAAGCTGAGTAACACTTATTTTTAAAATTCTAAGACAAATATGGTTGTTGAATCATGTTTTTAAATAAGATGTATTTGTATATGTGTTGAAACTTCTGTGCATTTTTTATGTGAGTTACCTGAAGATTTTGAAATACATGTAGAACATTTCAGTTCTAAAATTCAAGTCTGGTTTCAACTTAAAACATTCCACTTTGTCCATTAATATTTAAAACTTAGGATTTAGGTAAATATTGTTTGTATTAGGCTATGTACTAAATTATAAAAACTTGTTTAACTTAAATAGAAACTGTAATTTACTCAGGAAATCAAGTTTAGAGGTAAAAATCATGTCACCGTTAAAATTCAAACTTGTTGATTTTGCAATTCAGATATACAAATCAAAACCTTAGATAAATTCATGATTTTTAAGAATAAAATCATAAACTCTAAACTGGGTTTGACTGTACATATGGGTGTTGAGCAGAATTAGGGTTTGAGGGTGTCTCTGGTGATTCCAGTGGAAATGGTGATTGTGCTTCTGTATGAAGGAAGATGGGTGATCAGGGAATCAAGGAGAAATAGTTGTATGGCGATCAAATTGATATAGAGACAGCGGTGGTCGAATTTATTCCGTAACCCTAATGTTTGAGTCTGTTAGCAAATAGGATCGTTCCCTCTCAATATTTGATCGAGTGTTTAGCAACTCTGGGGATTGGTTGCTGGGCCCTAGAGGAGGTAGTAGCCGGAGTTGTAGCTTAAACGATGGTCGGAGGAAGGAGAACACGCAGTTGATAGGGTTTGGGTTTGGGTTTGCACTGTGTTTCCAGGTTTGTGAAGAGAGGTTGGTTTTGATTTTCAGGTGAATGGGATTGTTTTGATGATTGTGTTGAGGAGTGGGGTTGTATTCTGGTGGGTTGACGTTGCCGAGGTTGGCTGGAGGAGGTCAGAGCCACCGTGCATGTGCACGGTGCTCATATTCTCTGATGATCTGGAAATAAGGGGTGGGATATTGTACTCGAGGAAATGCTCGAGCCATTTGGGAGTTTGCTCGAAGTTGAGGGAAGTTTTACTCGAAGTAATGCACTCTAGTTTAACACTTCTAAACATTGTATTACTTCTCACATTAATGTAACTTTTATTTATTTTATTAACATTTATTTCAAATTCAAATTCCATCAACTAATTTAATCGGGTAACTTATAATATATGCTTACCAGCCAAATATTTCACCAATTTTCATATTCTGAATGGAGTTAGCATTAAATTCAAAAATTATCTAAATTTACATTAAGATAATATTTAATTACCCTTAATGAAACTTAATTCCCAATTTATTTAATGCAATAAATTTTGACATTTACCAATTTAATTCATTCATTAATTGTCATTTAAGTAACCTTTAATCACTTTTATTTTTAAAACTTACTCAAATGCAACAACTACATTTTCCATTATTATCTTAATTTGAATTCCATTTTAGTTAATATTTTTTATTAATAATTCACAAATTCAACATTCCCATTAAATTATTTTATTTTAGCGTTCATTACAATATTAATTTATAAAGTTTTTATTTAAACTAAATTTAATTACAAAAATCTCATTAATTTAACCAATTTAAATTGTCAAAAATTAAGGGTCGTTATAATATAGTAACATTTATATTGGTGATATTCCCACATTTTATAGCGGATGAGACCCTATGTGCCCCGTATAACAGCGGATGACCCTTTATACCGCGATACTATCCTCGAAGTGGGATTGGTATTTTATATTGTGCTAACATCTGTGGATGTAGGGAAATGGCTAAGAGGGATCTAACTGGAATCCTCAAAACGTTGAATTTATTTTATATTCAGCGATGTGATTTATTTGATGATCTGTGATAGATTATATTAGGGATTGAAATTATTAAATGTTATGCTTGGCTAAATAATATATGGGTATTTTGAGAAATGGAAATATATATATATATATATATATAAAGTTTGGATTTTTTTAAAGGAAATGAAAAGAAAATTCTTAAGTAAATAATTGTTTGGAATTGGATATATCGAGTAATAAATTTAAAGGGAATTTAAAACCAGGAAATCGGTTTGAAATTGGTTTAGTGTTTTGGAAACTTTGATTTAAAGGAAAATGAAAAATGGAATTTGTAAACTATTATTAAATGAAGTGGAATATTTATCAGTGGATAAATTTGAAAGTATAGATTCTGGTGGAATTTATAAGAAAAGGTGCAATTCATTTTAAAAATAAAAGATGGTTTTATTTTTAAAAGTTGAAAGTATGTTTTTCCTAGAAAACCAAGTATGTTTTCAAAGAAAAGATTTCAAAGTATAAACTAGAAGTTTAAAAAAATGTTTTAGAAAATTTATTATTTTAATTATTTTCGAGAAAAGTAAATAGTTATTTAAGTTAATTATGGTGGTTAATTATTTTTAAGGGTAAATTAGTATTATGATTTTTAAAAAGGGATTTTAACATAAATATTTGATATAATAACTTATTTTAAAAGGAAATTTTGGTTTAAGTTCTACTTAGGAACTCTTATTAATTTCTTAAGTATTATTTTTATTTAAGTAATTTTAGTAGCCTTAATGTAAATAATTTAAGTATATATTTTTGAAAGTGATTATAAGGAGATGGAAATGTGTTTTAAAAATAAGCAGTGGTTTTATTTTTTAAAGTGTTGAAAGAAATTTACGGGATTGGGACGTAAATTAAATTGGGATAAATCGAGCAGGATTTATAAAGGATTTTATGGTTTATACTGAAATGGAAGTGTATTTCCCAGTAAAACCAAGTATATTTTCAAAGGAGATTTTTATGTATATAAGTTGGAAGTTTAAAGTTACTTAAAAAGAATGTTTTAGGAAAAAAATTATTTAATCATTTCAACATTTTAATTAAATATTTATTAAGTTAATTATAGAAGTATTTTAAAGGTTTAACTAGTATTTGATTTAAAAGTTGGTTATTAAATATTTATACTCTATCTAATACTTTATTTTCAAATTACTTTTGGCTTAAGTTTTACATGAGAAATTATTAGAAAATTTCATAACTATATTTTAAATAAAGTATTTCAAGTGGTTTTTATTTTAAGTGTTTTGAAGTTTATATTTTTGGATAAAGTGATTTAAATTATTTAAAAATCTAAAGTATTAAGACTTGGTATTTTCGGTGGAAATAAAAACAATTGGGTGGAATTTTATTCCATGAGAGAAAAGTGATTTGAAAACTATTTTCAAATGGTTGAAGTGTGCAAAAATATCTTGCGAAGATATTTTGAAGTAAATAATTTGAAAAATTATTAAGGCCTGATGGTTGTTTATGGATGTTATATGATAGTTAAATAACCGACTATCAATATTGGCCAATGCGTTGATCGTTTCGAAGAGATCGAGATTGAGATTAATTTTCCCAAAACCACTTCGATCCGCTTTGAACGTTTTCGTGAGGAAGACAAGAGCTTGAAATCGAAGATGGTGTAATGAAGTGCTAGGGCCAATCGCTCCTAATCCTGAGGGTGATTTCAAAATGGATGTAGTAGGAGTAGTGCCTTCGGTTACATTCGGACCCTGGACGGACTTGTATGGATGAATGCTTTCAGAACATCGTCAAGAGGACGATGAGCATTCTAAGTGAGATGTGTTCTAAAAAGGTAATGCATAGCCTCGAGCCTCATCAACCGGGAATGCTAAAACAGGGGAGGTGCAACAAGGCTAAGCAGCTAGCAACCAATTAGGGTAAGGTCATCCCTGTCTAGATGTCTCTTTTTATTCGGCTGTGTGGGTAGTTGCTGATCCCAACCGCGGGTGATCTTATTCAGACTATCCAGTAAGGGGTAGCTCTGGTCTTGTGTTGTAGGGGATCGGGGTGGATTCTTGATACGCTGATCTAGACCAGGTACTATGACGGGCGGTACCCCAGTAGCCCTGCCATTGATGGAAACACAATCTCCAATAAGTGCCTTCGGACTTGTTTGTATACCTATTATGCTGGAATTTATTGAATGTAACAATTTCGGCTATTTGAATAAGTATTTGTATATAGACACTACTATAATATCAGAGGATTTGATAAGAAATGTTTTGGTTATCGTAAGGTGAAAAACCCAACATGTTTATTTTGGCATGGTATTACGAGATACCTTTGATTTTCAAAGGATTTTGAAAACTTTAATAATCCTATTGAGTGTGTTTTCTCACGCTGGGTTTACAGACTGACTCGGGTGTTATTTCACTATAATGTTTGGGTCATGCTGAGTATTATAGAATACAGGATAGGATGTTATGGAACTCAAGAGACAAGCTGGATGGCGAGACGTATCATACGTACTTGATGTATAAATCCACTGTGAAGTATAAGCTGTATAGTCAGCTTTGTGAGGACAAGTTAATATAACTGTCAAGTATTTGCTATTGATTGTGTTGTACTCTTATGATGTAATGTATAAAACAGATCTTGTTCTTCTTGTATAAAGATCAGTCATTTATCTATTATATATTGTTCCGCTGCGATTGTGAGATTCTGATGTTGTTTTGTGTTCTCTTCTTCTACCCCTTCTTCTTTCCCTTACGTTCTATTTTTTCGGCATTAAATTGTTCGGCATTTAATACAGTGGTCGTATTAATGTCAATTTTCGAACGTCAAAAAATCGGGTCGTGACAGCTCTTGTTGAGAATGAGAGTGGTAAGTCTTTGAAGGTGTCGAGGTCCGATAATGGTAGGGAGTATGTTTCAAGAGAGTTGTTAAATTTTTGCAAGCATCATTATATTCGATGGCATTTTACTTCACCCGGGGATTCGCAATCAATGGTGTAGCGGAGAGAATGAACTGTATTCAAGAAAGCTCGATTGTTGAAATTGATATCAGGTTTTTCGAAAGGATTTTGGGCCAAAGCTTTGTCAACCCCGGTGCATATTGTAAATCAACTTCCATGCTCAGTTGTAACAAAATTTCGATGGAAGTTGGAAGTGGAAGAGCATTGACTTGAGCTATCTTCGTGTGTTTGGTAGTCTGGTTTATGTGCATGATCCAACAAATGATAAACTTGAGCCTAGAGCTTTCAAAGGGGTCTTGCTTGGTGATACAGACGGTGTCAAACGCTATCGGATTTGGAATCCGAAAATGAAGAAGGTTGTAAATTCATGTCATGTTACTATTGATGAATCGGCCATTTTCCAAGGAGAATGAGTTCATCGGATCTTCTAGATTTGGTTTTGATAAATCAAAGGAGATGGAAGTTGTTCCCACTTTTCGTCCAAGGAGTAGAGTTGTTGGAGATGCTTCTGTTGAGGAAGTGGTTGATGTTACAGTACATAGTCCATATGTATCCTCTAGTAGTGTTGGTGATGTGCACAATTCTATAGATCATTCGATTCAAGGTAGAGCCGAAATGTGTTTGGGTGATAGTATTGCAACTTAGGTTAGTCTTCGTGTTATAAGACCACTCGAAAGGTATATGGTGATTGGAACTATCTTAGCTTTTGTGATAATTTAGACTATGCTCTTCAGGTAGTCCAAGATAAGCATATGGACTTTGATGATGCTATGGATTCGACTGATAGCTCGAAATTGCTTCATGGAGGAAGATATGCAATCTTTGTTGAAGAATCAAACATGAGATTTGGTTCCCCTTCCTAAAGGAAACTGTAGTATTATGTGCAAATGGATATATATAAGGTAAAGGACAATGAAAAGTACAAAGCTAGATTAGTGGCTAAGAGGTTTGCACAAAGGAAGAGTAAGGAGTATGATGAGAATTTTGCATCGGTTGTGCGTCATACTTCAATCCGAATATTACTTTCTATAGTTGTTATTCATAATTTGAAATTGGAGCAACTTGATGTGAAAACCGCCTTCTTGAATGGCGACTTGGATGAAGACATCTACATGAAGCAACATGAAGGTTTTGTTGTAGATGATAAGTCAAATTTGATTTGCAAGTTAAAAAAATCACCATATGGTTTAAAGCAATCACCTAAACAATGATATAAGAGATTTGATCATTTTATGCTTGAAAATGTTTTGATAGATGCATTAAAGATGCTTGTGTATATTTCAAGGGGTTATAAAATGATTGTAGGGTATATTTACTCTTGTACCTCAATTCCTAAAGAAGTCATTCCTTTGGAATCCAATGAATAACAACGATTACTTAGGACTAGCTTGCGAATTTTCGACACCGTAGTAGAATCATTACCAACTATTAATCTACCCTTCTCTATTGATTCGGGGTCGCCTAAGTGCGAAAAGACAGTGCAAACTTTATTATGCTGAAACCTAAATGTAAAGTCAATAATGTTGAATATGCTAGTATATGATTTTTGTTTGATGATAATAAACATATACATATATATATGTATATTCATTTAAATGTATAGTACAAATTTAAGCTCTCACTACATATATACATTTTCAATTACAATACAATTTTAATTACAACACAACTTTCAATCTACAACTTTCACCTCACTACATATTCACTCACACTCGTATTTTTGTCTTCAACTCTATTTCGGTTTGTATCCAGCAGCTGAATTACTCGAAAAATAAACACTGACGCGGTAAAATTGAAAAAGAAATATTTGTACAGTGCACAATGAAATGTGTGATTTTTGAAAATGTTATTTGCCTCAGTTATTTGGGTTGTTCGTCATCATATTTATTTTGAATTCATCTTACACGAACAACTTTGACATGCACAGTGTATCACTGTACATGCCACAAGGTCGTGCACACCAATATATACTTGATAAAATTACAGGGACAGGTGAGCACAAGGTCAAACCCGAGCTAAAGCTGGGTTCAACTCAGGTGCAATACAAAAACAAAATAGAATGGTAAAGTACAAGTTTTAATGACTGGAACAAGCTCGAACACAGTTGAACCAGAGATGTATGCTTATGAAATGAAGACTCAACACAAGTGAACCCAGTCCAACAAACAAGTTCATCCAGATCAGACCACTCTAAAATGAATCAGATTCATATGTATGCAGTGAACACCAAAAGGAGCATACAAACTCAGTTACAGATATGCAACCAAGCTGGACATGAAAATCAAATTGCATCAAAATCAATTCAGGCTCGAATGAAGACAACAGCTCGAATGAGCAAATGCAGACCAAAGTTCAATGGAACAAGACTGCATCATATCAACAAAACATATATCAATTGAGGCATGAACCAAATAAAGCAATGGAACAAGTCCAGTTACAACATGAACTGGCTCGAAGCTATAGACTCAACAAGTACACATACAGGTACACTCAACCATCCAAATAACCAAAGTCTGTTTCAACACAACAAATACAACGTAGTACATGAAGCAACATAAACAAACAGTTCAAATATTTCAAAAACAGTGCAGCAGCATGTATATTCATATGCAACAGCAATGAGTAGAACAAGGTATCACAATACATATGCACACACATACATATGTAAGTATATACAAGGTGACACATATGAATCATTTCAGGCATGAACAAGAGCATGGAACAGAGGCCAGCACATTCAATACACAGTGACTTCAACACCGAACCAGACAAGTGAAATCAGTTCAAAATTCAACAACAACGGCTCAGCATTAAAACAACAAGTTTAAGTGCACCAACCCAGTTCAATGAACTTCAGACTCAACCAACAAACATCAAGCAATTTTACGTGAATTGATACAAGTGTTCAAAAATATTAATAAAAAAATGAAGCAATTACATGAGTCAAGATACAACTACAAATGCAAGCAAGCAGTCAAAACAATGTCATGGTTCGAAAGAGAATGTAAAAGCAGTTAACAAAAATTCAAAGTGCCAAAGTCAAAGCCGATAACTTGAATTGAAGAAGTCATGGCCATACGAATGGAATAGAGGGTAACAAAATTCATCAAGTTTATATCTATATTCACGATGCCGAAGTCATAGGAGAAAGGATAAAAACCAACTCAGAGAAAATCAAACAATATCAGAAATAGAACGAAAAATCTGAAAACCAAACACGTCGTGGTGACCAAGCAAAGTATATCGATATATCAGAAAAATATTTGAATACATGAACGAGTCAAGAAGCACTAGAGCCATGCGATTGTAAATCAAGCAAGTGCATAATCACATGAAAAATATACGAATTGACATTTAGGGATTTCAATCCCTATATAACCCAAACATCATCATCGGCAAAATTGTATTTGAGTTCAAACAAATCAACAGGTAAAATAAAGCACAAATCACATACCAATCTCATGTCATTTGAACTCGAATCAATTGAAGCTGCAGAGATCAACTCAAGCAAAACGATTGACGAAGCAACCATAAGCAAAATCACACCTTAATCGATCAATTCTAGTAGCGGCGTCTTCAATCGAACGAAACCCTAATTTCTTGAAGAGGAACGAAGAAAGATCGGCCAAAGATACTGAACAAAAATAAAAAGGGAGAAGTCTCTATTTTATTTACTAAGTGGGCTGGCTCTTGTTTATTATAATTTGGGCTTAAAATATTATATAGGGTTTTGTATCTTTATTTTTTTATTTTGTAATTTCTTTTTAACTTGTGTAATTGTCTAGACGTGTGACTAGGTGACGAACTATGGTGGTGTAGTTCGAAAATTCGCAACTCAGTGGCTGAGTTGTGTCAGAGTTTTGAACGTAGAGTTAGGTTAGTCGATAGCAGGTGTTGCAAGTTTACGTGTGTAAGCGTCTGACTACTTAATTTCTAGTAGAAACCTTAAGGGCAGTACGTAGGCAAGGTTTTTCCGAAACTGGGTAAATATGTGTTGTTCTGTTTTTGCTTTTATTATTCTGCTATTATCTGTGCTGCAATTATTTTATATATTTTTGCATTAATTTTTATTACTATTAGTATCATTTTATTCACCCTCCTCTAGGGTGAAATCGATCCTACAAATAACACTTCTAAATGCCACGCCTTCCCGTCACATCCGACTTCAGGACGATATAGTCATAGGTTTTCACAACTCAATGAGTGAAAGATTTGTCCCCGGGTGTACAACTTCTATTGTAAAACTAATTCGAGAGGGCTTAGTGTGGATGACATGCTCGTTGCTTCTAAATATATAAATGAAATAAACAAGTTAAAAATATATTAAAATTGGAATTTGATATGAGAGGTCGCTTGGAGAGGTAAAGAATTTTTTGAACATGGAAAGTGTTTTGAGTTGAAATTGACTCAAAATGAGTATATTGAGAAAGTGTTTTGCTAATTTAGCATGGAGAATGCAAAGGTGTCTACTAAGGTCCGATATTGCAAATGTCATTGGGATGATTAGTTGGTATATGGCTAATCTACGAAAATTGCATTGAAAAGCCATGAAGGTTATTTTGAGATATCTTAAAAGTACCTCACATCATGGTCTTGTCTAATTCAGGGGTAGTAAAAGAATAAATTGAAAGTTAGTTGGTTATTGTGACTCGGACTATGTCGGTGATAGGGATCGGAGAAAATAAACTTCTGGAAATGTCTTCACCCTTGGTGGTACAACTATAAGTTAGAGATTGAGATTGCAAACCATAATTGCTTTATCCACTATGGAGGTGGAGTTGATAGCAATGATGGAGGCGGCAAAAGAAGCAATATACTTAAGGCGATTGATATGTGACTTGGATTTTGAACACAATAGTATTAATATTCAATGTGATGGCCAAAGTGCTATACATTTGACGAAAAATTTAGCTTTTAGCTCTCGGACTAAGCATATAGAGATGCGAGAGTCATTTTTGGTAGCCATAGATGAAGATAAACTTGTTCATCTTCAAAAAGTGCACATAAAGGATAATGCGGCGGATATGTTTACAAAAGCATCGTCGGTTGGGAAGTTCAAGCATTGCTCAAATTTGCTTCGCTTGTTAAAGTACTAGATGTCATAAGGTGGCATGGTTGAGCGAATAGTTTGGTTATTGATGATGAAGAGTATTGATGAGAGATTATGGTTTTATCTTCTTGGTAAGTACTTGTTTACACTCCAAAGTACTTTTATATTTTGGTAAGATGGTCTGGTTCTGGATACTTTAATACTTTGTTAGCAGGCGTGACGTTGTCAAAGCTTGTTGGCGGAGTGTAATAGGTGGTGGCTTTGCCGGAGCTTATTGAAAAGTATCCAAGTGTTACGAAGATAGCGTTTGGTGATGTCTTGGCGCCACTGGTTTCTAGTGGTGTATGAAGATGGATATAGTGTCGATGTGAAGTGTTGAATTTTGAAGACACTATATGTAGAGTCGAAGAAGATGGAAATAGCTTGATATCGGTGAAGACGGTTTGCGAATTGAAGCTCAGAGGAGGAAGATATCGTATTTTGAAGCAGGAAGTTCTGTTTTCTGTCAATTTAGATGTCTGAGAGACCTACTCAGACGGCTGAATGACTCATGAAACTATCTCGAAACTTTGCTTTGTATTTTGGGCATTTTCAGACGACCGAAATAGGGAGACAGATGGCTGGTGGTGGAGTCAAACGTCTGAGTTTAGAGTTCAGATGTTCGACCGCTATTTTGGGGACAGTTTTTCCTAGGCTATGTATCATTTGTTAAGGCTTTAAGAGGCAAATTGAGTATTTGTCGGGTGATTTTTCATCATATACAAGGCTTTTTCGGATTTGACAGGAAGGTGTTCATTCAAATAGAAAAAAGAATTATCCATCAAAGTTCCTTCAATTCTTAATTCCACAAACCAAATTCAATAGAATTTTGAGTGATCATTGTAATCAATTTCTTGTACTCCTTCATTATTGGCAATAAAAAGGCTCTCTTCAAAATGGATGTATACTAATACGACGTTAGTCGGTTCCACTATAAATCTTGTATGTGGTTTACTTTCGTTATTGCGTTTATTGCTTATTTGTGCGGTTATTTGGTTTTATTTTGGATTGAACTGAGATTTGGTGTTGAGATATTGATTAGTTGTTTTGTTAATACTTGCAACGATATAGCTTTTCCGCGGCATTTGGAGTTTGGATTAGAGCGGTCTGGAATTTAAATTCCATAACACAGTGGGTATTAATGCTACCACAAATAACTGCATGCATAAGCAAGCAGCATCGAAGATAATAATACTACCCACTGCTGGGATGCACTAATCAGATGGAATAGATTGCATTTGTTTTTGTAGCGTCTATATCAAATTTTACATTGTATTGGTGCTACATCTCATGTTATCACTATTTTTCAGTACAGTTCTATAAACTATTGTCAATGACATGTCCGTCTTTTAGAATGTTAAGATATGTTTCAAAGGAGTTGTGAAGTGTCTAGTTCCAAAGCAATAGACTTTCTGTTAGCAAAAAACTATGCTTAATATGATTAATCTTGTCTGTTACCGGCGCGACTCATTCTCAACAGTAGACGACAATTGAACAGGGAAGATGTTTCTGTGCATGTTTGCATTGTTTATGCAAGAGAGACTCAATTGTATATACAGCAAGTTGTTTAATTCTATGAATGTTTACTATGTGTATGCAAGAGACTCATTATATATACAGCAAGTTGAACCGTTCTTTGCTTAACCGTTCAATTGCTTTTGTCAATGTACAACATATATATATAAAAAACTATTAGATGATCTATTCTTACCTACCAATATCAGTTCTCTCCCCATCTTCCGTTTCTGTCCCAAATAAAAGCATATCAAAGCGATTAGAGAGAGCTAGATAGATCAGGAGGAGGAGAAATGGCTGTAAGTCATATCCTGTATTTGTGTTTCTTCGACATATATATTTTAAAATTAGCTACTCTTTTCATGCATGTGTTCTAGTCCCGATAGGAATTTGTGTATTGTTGAATTATTTGTTGTTTTGATTGGAAGAAATAGTTTGGAGATAAAATATTGTATATTCTTGACGGTCTGACTATGTTGTAATACAGGTAACATAGGTTATTGACAGCTTGGGCTTTGTCTGATATGTTTTACTAATTTAGCAAAATTTGATTTTAGTGCTTAGAAAATCAACTAAATGCATGTCTGAGAACCAAAACACTGACATTTTAACTGTGTACAGAAAGCTCGTATACCGCAATTTGGAAAATGGGAAAGCGAAGGGAATCAACCCTACACCCACTACTTCAATGTTGCAAGAAAGGAGAAGATAGAAGGAAAGACAATAATGAACCCAAATGACCCTGAACAGAACCCAGAATCATTCGAGCAGGAACAGCATCCAAAGCAAAAGAATGTCAATATCCGTGCACAGTCCAGTTATCCTCCAAGATCAAAGCCTCAGCGTAAGACAAGTAGAGACAGCACAGACTCAGAAATTCAGTCTCAACAACCGCCTTACCGCGACTTTAATCGAGCAAAGCAGCATGATGAAAACAGAAGTTCTCTAAGATCGGTTCCAAATACCCCAGACAGATCCAGAGCACTGGTATGTTCCCTATTGCTACTTCTTCTCTATGTTTTGTGAGCAAATGAAATTATGTAAAGATCACAATTATATGCATAAAATATATTATTCATATGTTTAAATACTTGTATTTATATGTTTTCTAGAACTTGTCTTATATTTTGTACTTACTTAACCTATAAATAAATGCTATATGATAATTTTAAATAATTCTTGAAAATTTAGCAAAGACGTAGTCTCCTATTGAGACTGAGTTGTAAGAGAATCTCCGTTCCTGGGTACATGTTATATTTTGAGGAGTTACTAAAATGTAACCCCTCAATTTTTCAAATGAAGAATTGATTTAAAAAACAATTTAACAAATGCCTAAATCGATTACAAATTCTGAACCATATGACCTGAATTTGTAACCAATTATAAAATGTACGCTCGAGAGATTTCGGGTATATATTATATTTTGTAATATGCATACCCTTGTTAGAGATGCTCTAACAATGGTATCGGAACTTTGAACTGATTGGAATTTAACTAGTTTATATATAGGATCAAAAAGGAGCAGCGGTGCCAAGATTTGGAGACTGGGAGAATAATCCTGGAGCAGGAGAAGGATATACTCATATATTCGAAAAAGTGAGAGATGATAAGCAAGATGGTGCCACTACTAAAGGCCCTTCGCTTAAAAACACTCCTAAACTAGTTACCAGCTATGAAGACAAGGTGGCATTCTCTTCTTCCTTATTCATTCATTCCTTTTGATTGTATTTTATTTTATACCAGTAAGTCCAATTTGCTTAATCCCCCTTAAGTGCATCAGGCGACAATCTTTTCTTTCTTTCTTTTGTATAATTCAAAGTTAAGTGTTTTTTTTTTTTTTTTTGGACAGAGTTTTGATTTAGTTCGAGTTAACATCGAAATTTAAAGGAGTCTATTATTCATAAATTATATAGGGATTGTTGAAAGATATATTGGTCCGATAATTCAAGTACTATAGCAAAAACATGTAGCAAACATAAAGGAGAATAAGATGGAGGTTAGACCATAGCTAATGGCAACAGCTGACACAAACTGAAAATTTTCATATAATAACAGAGTTACCAAAGTAGAAAGATAGAAAACACAAAACGAAATTGACACAATAGACTAAATTTAAATTGCAGTAATGGCAACCCCAAAGAGAGTAGAAGGAAAAGTCTGTAAAGCAGTCCCATAAACAGTAGTATGCATCTAGTCCCATAAATTGTAGTTTAAATTGGGCAACCACTCCACCCTCCTAACCGCTCGTGTATTTACCATCTATAACGGCAACGGTTGAAGAATTGAGTAACCGCGGTAAAGCATACCAACCATATATGATTGTTTTGTATAATATTTAACATTAAAATATAAAAGTTAGTAATTTAAGTTAAAGGAATAACCTGTACATTAATAATATATGCATTCATGAACTAATAACATGTGCATGCATATTGTTCGTTTTATAAATAAATAAATAATTTTAAAAAATCTTAGATTCTTATGGAGCTATATGTCATCATTGATGATAAAATTGAAAACATATGTACAACATGCTAAAAAAATAAAAATATGACGGTTAACCGTTATAGACGGTTGCAGTAACGGTTAGAAGAATTTATAACCGTCAACAACAGTTACGGCTGATGGTAATTACGGCCATTACCACAACTGTAACAATTCTAGTTTAAATATATAAGAGCATTTAATAAAACATCATAACACTTGGAGCTTTGGCATTAGTTTGATAAAAAAATATAGCAAACGATGGTAAATCGATTAAAGCGAAAAATGTTGTAAAATTAAGGATTAACAATTACCTTAATTGGAAGCCGACGCGAGGGAAAAGATGGAGAAGGAAAAATGATAGGGAGACAGCATATTTAAAGGGTGAAGGGTATTGCTATTTTTTGCTTCATCCAGCCATCCATGTTCGCCATTGTCATTAATTCGTAAATTTAGGGTCAAGGAGAAATGTAATTTGAAGAGGCTGCATTCAACGTTTACTATAGGACGTGAAGTTTGCAATCTTAAAAGTTTTTAGGATAGTTAAAAAGAAAGAAAGAAAAAAATCCTTTAAATCATTGTGAATAAAGAAATAGAGTTGAAAATTAATAGGATGAAAAGAAAAAATCGACATCATATTTTTCTTTATAAATAATAGAATAAATTTGAGATTTAACTAGTATGATTCCACTTTGCATTTCTTTTAGATGGGCATATAAATAAGTAATGTAAATGCCTGTTCATCATGCATGTCGTTATGATAATTGTACTATATTAACTGTTTGCGGCTATGTTGATTTTCAGGGATGTTGCTGCTTTGAATTCTTCAGAAAATGAGGTGATCTAAAGAGGACAGAATTTTTGGTCCAAGGCTACCAAAGGATCACAGTGTGCATTTATATGACTACAGAATATATCAAATATTTATCGCTTCGCGTCAGTCCCAGGTTCATGTATCCATCTGTGCATACATTTATGTGAGAGAAAAACAGTGCATTTAATATAAATTTGACATTTTTGCACACATATTCTATTGCTACTCGTGTGGGTCCATAAAGAACAGTACTTCATTGAACAACGTTGATGTCCATTTACTCTCAGTTATTTACATTCCATCTGAAGCTAACAAGAAAATGCTTCTTCTTTTTTAACAAACGGTGTGAATACTTTTCACACATATAAGCATTATTTAAGAATAACATGTACAACAAATACTGACAGATGTGAAACTTTTCACTATAATCACTGTAATATATATACTTGTACATTTGTTTGAAAAGAATGAACATAAAATGTATTAATGCAAAATTTATTGATCATCTGACAAAGAAATTGTAACAAATCAGGCTTCAGAATTTTGAATCCAAAAATTATATATTTGTACTCCAGCATGAATGGAGTATTTTGTCAAGGCCGATTTATGTTAAACAATTGACAACAATCCTCTTCAACATATAATTTCCTGAAAGCAACATAAAATAATATTAAAATCCAGAGAAAGAAGAGTAGCCATAGATAAATTTATAGATAAAGTTTCCAGCAAATGCAAAGAATGATCTGAAAACCCTAAAAATAAACTAAACCAGGATACAACACATGTTTGCATTTTGCAACCAGATGCAACAATAGTTTAGGCAAGATGGAACGAATGGAACACCGTCCCGAATAAATAATCATAGTTGCCAAATTAAATGATTAGGAAAATTTAAAGTTTATTCAACCACTATTGTTCTATGCAGAACACAAACTTGAAATTTTCATGTTTTTGTTCCTTGGAACCAAAAGTGAAGAGCCCGTTTAATTTGAAGATGAGTTTTGTGTTTACATTTTCAACTAGTATTTCAATATGAGCGGGAGATAAAAAGGCCGGTTGAAACAATTAATATGGAAAATGGTTCCAACTTTTAAAGTTGAAAATGGCTTTCTTTTTTCCGCCTTCTGGTAAATAAAAAAAATAAATAAATAAATAAAATAAAATTGAAGCTCTTCCCCTTCCTTGTCTTTGTTGTGAATTGTGATAACTAATATTTTCCAACTCCTCATTCTCTCTGTCATGATATTTATGCTGAAAACACAAAACTCGTTTATAAGCCAAACAGGCCCTAAATTCTCTCTTTCCCCCTCACATATTAGTAGCACAATTTTGTTTGGGTTTTGAGTTTGAATCTCATTAATCACATTCAGCCTTAGTCGCAATAAATAGAGTCGACTTTATGACCAAATATGAACTTTGTCTACATATTTTGAATCTATGTAGTTAAGATTGGATAGACATCGACAATAGCTTGCATCTCAGACTTCAGATATTATCATACAAACAAATTAAGAAACACGTTAATGCACTACAGCAACCAAATTCTTATGAAGTATACAGAAGATTATCAATACTTAGAGCACCTCCAAAGCCTAGAGATAACGACTACGTAATCCAAACCCCAAATTAGCTTCCAACTGTTGATTACGATTCGTAATGAGGCTAACTTGGTTGCAAATATGTAACCAAAGCAACGCTCCTGGAGGTGAGGCGCCTGTTTAATAGGCGCCGGGCTCTGTTTAACAGGCGCTCAACCCATCTCTCTTCTGGAGGAACCACTCATAATCGTGTCTAGAAAGGACGTAATCATCTTTGTAATTTATAAACTGTTGGAAATGCACTTACATCAAAATAATATAATTATAAGGGCCATTAATTCTTAAAATCAAGGCCAATAGTACCCTTGGCTTAGGCTCTGTCTTCTTACATTGTATGGGCTGAAAATTGTCTATGCTATATGCATTATTCTTGGTGCAGTTTTAACACTTTATCACTGTAAGCTGTAACTTGAGTGGTCTCAATTTCTTAGGATTGGTTCTGCTCCTTTTATTTTGTTAGGGAAGTTCTCTGAAAATCCTAGCGTATTCATCCTCCTCAATTATTAGCAAATCAAGAATTCATCTGGTTTTATTATTGGATGAAACTGCTATGCTAATGCAATCTAGACCGACTTTGAATCTTACAATATGTAATATCAAGGTGATCATTTCGATTCTCAATGACTATGCAAGTCACAAAAAATTAGTTTATATTATCTTTGAAACTGCAAAAGAGACAAAGAAAACTTACGCCAAATCTTCATTAGTCTCTGCTTTAGTTATGGACTTCCCTTCAGATTGCTCGAGAGATGTGTAGTGAATTATCATTTCTTTCAATGTATATTTTGTGCTTTTAATATCATTGTCCCACAAGATGCTCTGAACATAAAATGAAAATAGATAAATTAACAAACCCCTTCGCTAAGAATAGCTGCAATATAAAATTACCATTCTCATTGTACACCAAGTAAAAAAAAGTATCCTCGTTACCACTATACTACTATGTTATTCTAAGAAAACAAACCTTTTGCACATACTCTCGCTTGATATCAAACACGGATGATTTGCCTTTTGCACAGAAAACTGAAGCATTCCATAGTGCACCTCTAGCTACCATTACAGATGTGGCACCTAAAATGAAATATCATACCTTCTGATAAGAAAATAATCTCTAGATTATAATGAATTATTAAGCATGGAAATTTCATGAAAACCTTACATGTTACATAGCATAGTTATTATTGCACCACAAAGAATTATCAGAAACTAATGAGATACACTAACGTTAAAGGGCAGCATAATGGAAAAAATTTGACGTGACAAAAATGATGGTAAAATGAAATATTATGCGCACTTTAGAGTTACGCATTGTAATACATAATTTGATGACAACCAATATCTATAACGAAAAATAAAAGCAGTTCTGCAAGTACTATTGCTACCTGTAGCACTTCTGATGCGTTCAATATCTTCATACTCAAATACATCTCCATTGGCTATGACTGGAATTGATACTGATGACACAACATCAGCAATTCCACTCCAGTTAGCAGGATCTCGTGGTCTGTCTTTAACCCTTCTGCAAACACACAAACAACTTTTTTTAGTGCATGTGTAGTTGCACCCTTTTCACCTTTTTTGGGTATTATCAAATTCAAAGTTTGATGCAAACAGCTGCAACTACATAAAGCATACATCATATACTGATAATCTCTAAAATTCATACGATCTTTCATAAAATGGTTCAGTTATTAATCACATTATATAGCGTATTTCATATCATGTGAACTGTATACGCATGAACTCCAGAGAATATATTTGTAATAGTTTTGAATAATTAATCGGTAGTGTCCATTTAAACTTTATTTCAAATTTTAAAGTAAAATAAGTGTGCTTGAATGAAATTTGTCGTTTAACAATGGTTTTTGTAGAAATTAACTACCAGAACCATATCTTAACTTCCAAAAATAGTAGGACCAATCAATGACTCTTAACTCCGCATAGACCAGAACAACCATTTAAACCAGTCCTAAAATCTTGCCCTAAAAAGAGGCGATATTGAATTACCATGTTAAACTCTTGAACTCAAGCTCTAAGAAATATTTAAAGAGTCCACAGACAACAGCGACCCTTAATTGTTATAACAAAGACGTGGGATTAAAACTTTCCAAGTTAGAATCGACAACCTATAGCATGAACAGGTTGCTGACAGTACATAACATGTACCCCCAAACCTCAACCTCTAAAGGCAATGTCTTTCCATTTATAAAAAGGATTGGCCAGAATACTTCTCTTTGTCACCCTTTAATGATAATGGAGACAAGATTCAGCTCTATCATGTTTAGTTACATTTAGCAATAGCCCAACAGAGTGGAATAAATAATAACTTCATTGAAATAGAAAGTTTAGGTTGTTACGATAATGAATCACAAAGCATCTAAAGTAACTGCTAATTTACGTTTTATTAATGGCTAACGTGAAGAGAATACCTTCCATGAACAGCTAAAGCAGAAACTCCAGTTTTTTCAATTTTCTGTGCTAAATCAACTGTTTCTCGTGGTGAATTAAGCAGCCGAATTTTACACGTCACTGCTGTATGCAAATTCCTTTTTAATGTGGTTAAAATCTAGAGAGAAAACATAAACATCAGCGTTAAGCAAATCATGATAGGAACTTCCAACTATAAGGAAAAACTATTAACTTATGAAGTACATCATGAATTAGTTCTGGTTTAGAGAGTAAAGCAGCACCCATTCCTCCGCTAATAGAGAATGACTTTGGGCATCCCATGTTGATATCTATAGCTGCTACATCTCTGCAACTGTAAAAGGAAGACCTGTCAGTACTCTTATATACGCGATGAATTGGCTGAAAATGTAAAAATTCGAAAGAAGAATAATGACTGTTGCCTTAATTGAAATTTGCATGAAGCATTTTCTGCTGGTTCTGGTTGACAAGATAATTATGAATTTGTGATTTAACAAAACATAGCTGGCTGAATGATTCCTCCGTACCAAAAATAACAATTATAGAATACAGATTACCTACAAAGATGCATTAAATCGATTTAGATCCATGCCTGCTATCGCAAGGGCTTGACAGATTTAGATGTTTAACTCACTATAAGAGCACAATCAGTAATGATTTGTTTGCTCAAAAATTGCACTGAACTAGCCACCGTGTATCCAGATGCGTCATATTCATTTCTCCATTGCTAGTATACTCTTCTCCGTGGCTAGTATTAAATTGAAATGGCAAATTGTTTCGATGTTCTAATAAAACGGCAAACGCTTTGCTGTTTTAACACCCCACCCCGCTCCAACGACTATTGAAACAAATACTTTCTACCTCAGCACTTAGAAATCGTACAAAACCTTTTCATTTACCACAACGGCGTTTTTTTCTACACTGTCTTCTACACTCAATTTATCCAAATATACAACAATGTTGTAAACCAGCAAAAAATCCGCAAGCACAAATTGTACAATCTAACAGAGAAGATATCACGCGGATGAGTGAAACAGGTATCTTGTTTGCTTCAAACAAACATAAGCATGTTTGTTCATATTGTGTGGACGTTCAACACGTGTACAATTTAATGTATTAGGCGGATGGGTGGAACATGTACTAACTATTTATGTACATTTTGTGTAAAAAAAAAAATTCATATAATCATAATGGCAAACTCTGCTTATACTCCACAAGATTAATTAAGGTCGATAAAAGTGTATATAGAAGCCGATCGTAAACATATGAAAGAGGAGATTAATTAAGATTTACTGATTATCATTATCGAAGGTTTAACAATTATCTAGATTGTAGGTCAAGGCGAATGTGTATAAATATTAGAAGTACTTATGCCAAGTTTACCAGGGCTTGTCAAAAATACAGAATTTTTTTAGTTAAATTGATAAAGGAAAACGTTTTTCAATTGTCTCGAATAACTTACAACTCACGTTATCTATTTGAATATCGTACAAGCTTTGGTGGGCATGCTGCACGTGATTTTTAGATCAACTATATTGGGCAATATGAGTGAGAATAAAGTGGGCTCATTTCGAGATGTTTTATGTATTTTCTAAATTATATGTTCTAAGCTCTGTGTGATTTCTAAGTCATATGTATTTCTAGGTTCAATACAATCATATATAATAGAAATATATGAACATAGTTAATAACAATTATGACAAACATATATAGCCCTACGTAAAAATATAACACAGTATATGTCATAGATCAGTTGTGTCTACGATCACTTTGAAACTGTAGTGAACTAAGTCGATTCTGCGGCAATGTTATCTCACTTTCAAGTTTCGTGGCGTAATCAACGGCTCGTTGAGGTAATGGATTGTCAATCCATTTCTATTGTCCATAACTGTTTGGGAAGTTGTAGCATCTAAAGCGGCGGCACCGATGTCATTTCCATTTCTAATGACGGAAACAAAACTGACATTCCACATCTACAGTAAATTGGAGGAAAATCAATCTTTTGTTATCTTTTCAATTACTGGCTAGGTTGTTCATGTCGTCTTTGTCCGCGTCTTTATTGAATTCTCCGTACCAGATTGGGGTTTGGGGGTTTTGATAAAACCCTTTTTTTATAAAAACAACTCAATAAAACACGCTAGCAAAGACACAAAATCTTCTAGGTAAATTCCTAAAAGATATCCAACTAGGAACTTAAATACAAATACAAATATATTATATACAAGAAAAAGCAAAGGGGATACCTGATCCATGAATACCTATGCAGATGAGTAGCAGGAAGCTTAAGAAGATTTACATAGCTGAGCAGCAGGAAGGAATTTTTTTTTAATATCTTTCTCTCAAAAATATGAAGGGTAACAGGAAAAATAAGTAAGCACAGAGAAATGAGAAAGAAAATTTAAGCTGCCATCAAAGTTTCTTCAAAGCTTATAATATTTCAAATGCTCAAGTCTATGTTTCTGCTTACAACTTATACATATATATAGCTATACAGCCGGTTACCTAATACACACACTAGGCAGTTGATAATATTCTGCCTTTACATAAAGATAGATACACTACTAAAAGTAATAATATAAAATATGCCAGCACATATTGTCTGGAAAATTCTTTGTCCTTCCTTTAATAAAGATAAGATTCCTTCTTATCTTTATCGTTAGGAGAGCTTCTAGTCGTTTTACTGGACGATTGAAAGTTACCTCTCAATCTGTGTCTGCCATCTGGTCCATAGGATTGAATTCTTCTATTCTCATTCTGTCGTTTGCGCTAAGATCTGGGCTGGACTCTAACTCTGGTTCAGACGTTTCTTGATCGTAAATTATAACGTCGTTATTTGGATCAAACATATGTTTGCTGCTGGTAAGGATAGCATAACTTTTAACTTCATTTCGCCCCATATTTGATATCGTGATGTTTCTGCTTGTAGAACTAGTTCTTTCCAGTTAGGTGGAGGACTTAGAGTTACTTGTGATTGATGATATTGGCAGGGCTTATCTGCTCCGAACCAAATTGGCGTCTCTTCATACATCTGGAAATAACATCTTAGACATTTCGATACATTGTGTCGTGTATAATTTACATGCTTAAAAATGGTCATTCGATGCGTTGCTGGCTTAATTGTGTATTTTTGTCAAACTGAAAAACTGGAGTGGTTGAACTGATAGATACTATTATAGCTGGAAAAACACGTAGATATTGTTGTGCTATCAATACAAAACGTTTACCAAAGCGCTCTAATATTGATTCTTCAACTGGATTGCTGAAATCTAATCTGGATAGCATTCCGTGATCAAATAAGCTTTTACTATTTTATCCATGTCATATGGTAATTGCGAACTGTCGACTCCGGCGCGTAACATATTAGATCTCCTGTCTTGGACTACCTTAAATTGAACCGTTTCTATTATCCGTTTGAATTATGTTGCAAGTAGTTTTTGCAACTCTTCCTGGTAACTGTTCCATCGATCGTAAGTTAGCCTTTCTATCTTGAGGACTAATTCTTGTCCTCCTCGTTTGCATATAACTCATCAAAGATCGGTTCTGCTCGTAGCTTTAGATGATTTGAAAGTTGTTCATAGGTTAGGGTTTTTGGTCTTTTTGAAATTGGCTGAGAAGTTCTTCTTTCTCTTGGACTAGTTGTGAAATACGCTGTTCTAGTAGCTGGTTGGTTTTGTGGACGTATACATGCTTTTGGTTTTCTTGCTTTAGGAATTGATTTCTTTGAATATAGTGTTGCAACTGGGCTTGACTTCGTTGATATAGATTTTGTAAATCATTTAGTTGTGAGACCTGAGAATTTATTAGGTCGGTTGGGGATTGAGGAGTTGATGAGACCGTATGAGAATATGACTGTTGACAATCAGAGTCAATGTAATAATTAGGGCCAAAGCAATTTCTTGCTTCGTCCAGGGCTTGTTGTAGATTGTTAAAACCTTTGAAAACTGGATTTTGAAAATTTTGTATAGCCATCTGCACTTGGCTGTAATGTTTAAATACGCCTGTAAAATTGCCTCTGAAAACTATATAACAAAAGAAATTTTTTGAAAGATGCTTTTGTTGTATCTTTGAAAATTAGTATGCAAAACAATTTCCGAGTCGTTGTTTATTTCTTCGTTCATTTTCAACCGTTTTTAAATTCCAAAGATGATCAAGTAAACATTGTTGAGACAAATCGTTTATTCGGACAAGAGATTTGAATTTTCTAGGATCGTTGTTTTTAAACTGAATAAGAGAGGTTTGACCAAAGGTCATACATGGGGTGTTAACCTCCATCGTTTGATTATCACTTGTTCTTACTGGAGATTGAGCTTGTGAGCTAGATTCTGTTGGTGGCGTTGTAGGTGTTTTCACCTCTGTTTTGATTGTTGGGGCTTTTGCCTCCACATTCGTTTTACTACTGCTGCCAGTTTTCAAAGGTTTTACAATCTGCAACAAGCCCTGAACAAAGCAAGAAATTGCTTTGGCCCTAATTATTACATTGACTCTGATTGTCAACAGTCATATTCTCATACAGCCTCATCAACTCCTCACTCCCCAACAGACCTAAGAAATTCTCAGGCCTCACAACTAAATGATTTACAAAATCTATATCAACGAAGTCAAGCCCAGTTGCAACACTATATTCAAAAAAATCAATTCCTAAAGCAAGAAAATCAAAAGCATGTATACGTCTAACAAACCAACCAGCTACTAGAACGGCGTATTTCACAACTAGTCCAAGAGAAAGAAGAACTTCTCAGCCAAATTTCAAAAGGACAAAAGACCATAATCTATGAACAACTTTCAAATCATCTAAAGCTACGACCAGAACCGATCCTTGATGATTTATGCAAACGAGGAGGACAAGAATTAGTCCTCAAGATAGAAAGGCTAACTTACGATCGATGGAACAGTTAACAGGAAGAGTTGCAAAAACTACTTGCAACATACTTCAAACGGATAATAGAAACGGTTCAATTTAAGGTAGTCCAAGACAGGAGATCCAATATGTTACACGCCAGAGTCGACAGTTCGCAATTACCATGTGACATGGATAAAATAGTAAGCTTATTTGATCACGGAATGCTATCCAAAATAACTTTCAACGATCCAGTTGAAGAATCGGCATTAGAGCGTTTTGGTAAACGTTTTGCATTGGTAGCACAACAATATCTACGTGTTTTTTCCAGCTATAATAGTATCTATCAGTTCAACCACTCTAGTTTTTCAGTTTGACAAAAAATAAACAATTAAGCCAGCAACGCATCGAATGGTCATTTTTAAGCATGTAAATTATACACGACACAATGTATCGAAATGTCTAAGATGCTATTTCCAGATGTATGAAGAGACGCCAATTTGGCTCGGAGCAGATAAGCCCTGGCAGTATCATCAATCACAAGTGACTCTAAGTCCTCCGCCTAACTGGAAAGAACTAGTTCTACAAGCAGAAACATCACGATATCAAATATGGGGCGAAATAGAGTTAAAAGTTCTGCTAGCCTTACCAGCAGCAGAACATATGTTTGATCCAAATAACGACGTTATAATTTACGATCAAGAAACGTCTGAACCAGAGTTAGAGTCCAGCCCAGATCTTAGCGCAAACGACAGAATGAGAATAGAAGAATTCAATCCTATGGACCAGATGGCAGACACAGATTGAGAGGTAACTTTCAATCGTCCAGCTGTAAAACAACTAGAGGCTCTCCTAACGATAAAGATAAGAAGGAATCTTATCTTTATTAAAGGAAGGACAAAGAATTCTCCAGACAATATGTGCTGCCATATTTTATATTATTACTTTTAGTAGTGCATCTATCTTTATGTACAGGCAGAATATTATCAACTGCCTAGTGTGTGTATTAGGTAACCGGTTCAACCGGTTGTATAGCTATATATATATATATATATATGTATAAGTTGTAAGCAGAAACATAGACTTGAGCACTTGAAATAATATAAGCTTTGAAGAAACTTTAATGGCAGCTTAAATTTTCTTTCTCATTTCTCCGTACTTACTTATTTTTCCTGTTACCCTTCATATTTTTGAGAGAAAGATATAAAAAAAGGGTTTTATCAAAAACCCCAAACCCCATTATGTTTAGTCTTTAGTATACTATCAAGCGATGAGCCATAATCAGCCAGTGACTTGTCTTCTCATATGTTGTACCAATTATTGGATTGTTGCAGTGTTATAAATATTACCTCCCAAACAAACTTCTAACATCAGAATACTCAATTCTAAAATTCAATATTCGAAGATGATGATTACAATCTTATTTCTTTTCCTTCATCATGCTTCAATGAAAGTCCCTTAATTCATGATATTCCTCCAACTTCACCATCCCATGAACCACAGACCGAGTGGTACATTGATACGACAAGTAGAACAATGGAGAATCTAACAAAAACGCAGACAAAGACGATAGGAACAACATGGTCATCATCTAATAAGATAGTAAAAGGTTGATTCTCCTCCAATTTACCGTAGATGTTTTTCTAAATAAGAGTGATGCTTTGTTCAAGTAGAACGCTCATTTTGATGTCTCGGAAGTTCAAACTCATAACCTATAAAACTTCAATCTAGAACATCATGTCATTAACCACTTGAGCTAGTTGTTCTTGATAATTCACCGTAGATGTGGAGTGCCGGTTTTGTTTTCCATCATCAAAAACCGAAAATTAAATTGATCGTTAACACTTTAGATGCTCCAACTTCCCAGACGATTATGGACTATAAAAATGGACTGACGATCCATTACCTCAACGAGTCGTTGATTACGCCACGAAACTTAAAAGTGAGACAGCATCGTTGTAGAATCGGTTTAATTTACTACAATTTCAAGGTGATCGTAGACACAACCGATCTACAACATTGTATCATGGCGTACGTTGTGTTATGTTTTTTTATGTAGAGTTGTGTATGCTTGTGTCAAGGTTGTTATTAATTATGTTCATGTATATCTATTCAATAAGGTTATACTGGACTTAGATAATACATAATACTTAGAAAACACATAAAATTTGGAAAATGTATAAAACTT
Organism: Allium cepa; assembly: GCA_030765085.1. Lineage (NCBI taxonomy): Eukaryota > Viridiplantae > Streptophyta > Magnoliopsida > Asparagales > Amaryllidaceae > Allium > Allium cepa. The sequence continues at coordinate 970,221,943 of CM060945.1, read as the reverse complement.
AAAAAAGGATGAAAAGTTATGAAATGAACACACCTTATTCTCACTTAAATTGTCTAACATAGCTGATCAAAAGTTCAAACTTCATATGCAGCATGTCCACAAAAAATTGTACGATATTCGTCCAGCACTACTATCTCAGTGGTTAGGCGCCCTAGCATTGTCCATGAGATCACAGATTTGAATCCTACATAGCACGTGATTCGAACCATTGAACACATGTTGATTTGTAACATGTTATATACTACATTAAGACTTGTACAATTATACGCTACCACCTAAATACCAATTTTAAAAAAAAAAATGTACCATGATTGAACCAATAACATAAGTCATAATTTGTTCGAGACAACTAGAAAACGTTTTCTTTTATCACTTCAGTTATAATTTCCGGTATTTTCGACAAATACTAGTAAGCGTAGCGTTAAATACTTCTAGCATCCATGTACAATCATCTTGGTCTACAGTTCAAATGATTGTTATAAGCTTCGTTAGCAGTAATCAATAAAACTTCATTAATCTCTTATTCCATATGTTTACAAGCGGCTTCTATGTACAGTGTTATTAACACCAAATAACCTTATGGAGTTCAAACAAGGGTTTGTCATTAAGATTTTATGAATTTTCTACATGAAATACACATTTAAATGGTTAGCACATGTTTCGTTCATTCATGTGATATCTTCAACGTCCGTTAGATTGTACGTGTATCGAACATCCATGCAATATGAATAAACACACTTGTATTTGTTTGAAGCAAACAAGATACATGTTTCACTTGTCCATATGATATCTTCAACGTCTGTTAGATTGTACACTTGTGCTTATAGATTTCTTATCGAATGATAATTTTGTTTTTAGCGAAATTAAGTAATAGAAGATATAGTAGAAGAAGAATGATGCTGTGGTAGACGAAGAGTTGTATGAGAGAGAGAAAGTATCCGTTTAATTGGCCGTTGAAGCGGGCTGTTAAAACGCTAACCATTGCCACTTTAACAAAACGACAAAGAGTTTTTCGTTTTAATAAAACAACAAAGAGATTCGTTTTAATAAAATGGCAAATTCTTTGTCGTTTTAATTTAAAACGACAAACACTTTGTCGTATTTGTCATTTTAACACTCAGTGTTCCCGACCAGTTTACCAGCTACGGAGAAGAGTGAAATTAACCATGGATAAAAGAACAAGTCACATTTAAGTGCACGGTGGCTAGTTCAATACAACTTTTTGAATAAATAAATCATTACTAGCTATATTCTAAACAACAATCACCTCTTTTACTCCTATAAATATCAAAGCATTAGTAATTTTGCTTTCACAAACACCTCTTTTACACCTACAAATATCAAAGCATTAGTTATTTTTATTTCACCGTAAAAGCTCTATAAGAGTACTTTTAAAACCAGCCAATTCTTTCCATCAAAACTTTGAAGCTGCATTTATAGCTTGTGCACCGGCTATCGACACCCAAGTTTCTGCTTTCATCCACCACGGTCGGCGACCAACCACCGTGTAAACCTTGCTTGGTTCAGCGGTTGTTAGCCGATCGTAGTGTAAAAAAAATCAAAAAAAATCGCACGTTGGACACTAGCGAAAATGCGGGTGCTGATACTAAGACACTAAAGCTTTACACCTTTGCGCCTATACAATTGCATTTATCAATGACAACAATGTGGCATTATCCCAAACTTTCAGAAAGGTATATGTTATGTTTTTCTCCGTTGTTCTCCGTTGCATTTAATCATTTCCATTAGGGTCGTATTTGTATATTAAACTAGCAAATTTCATGACTTTCAATATCCATTTGCTGTGCATTGGCATCATTTACTTGTGCAAAAGTTATTCAAGTTGATCAATTTAAAGCTTATAAAAAGAAAAAAGACTCGATCCTTCAAAAAATACGTCGCAACCAAACAGAAATGTATATTTATATTAATTTTACTATTATGGGTCCGTATTTCGCACACGGGCTGTTTGTGTACGTGCTGTTTGTGTTATCGTATACGTTGATATTTTGTTTGAGCGTAAATACGTAAACGGAAAGAAGGGGTATTTTTGGAATTTAAAAAAGACACCGAGTAAATTAGTTCAACGAATTTTCATCATTACTAGCAGAGAAGTAGAGATGTAAGAAAGCAAAAACTCACACAATTTGAGCTGCATGTAGAGCTCTAACAGCATCAGAAGTACCCATCTGAAAAACAACTCGATCCTTTTCTTCTTCACAAGTTCTAAACACAACGCTATTGGTCCCTTTCTCAACAAAATCAACACTTTTGAGAAACTCGTTAACTTTACGCTCGCATTTGACCATTTTATGATCAATAATTTCTTCACCATATGTGACGTCAGCCCCATACTCAGCCGCCAACATTCTGAGTGGCAACGTGCCCTAATACAAGATACAAATCAACAATTTTCGCAAATATAATCATAACAACTCAAGAAGAGTGCGAATTTACCGCTCGAACCATTGGAGCAAGAACTAGCTTGTTACTGTAATCCATTTCGGTTTGATTTTGAAAAGTTCGGATTGCAAATAAAATTATGAAAATAAAATAAGATTTGTTTTCGTGAACTATGCTTTGTTTGAGAACACTGTTGCTTTGACTGCGTCTATCGACTTTCTAAGGCGATGCAAAATGGGGTGCGCATGTGTACACCCGAATCGACTTTAATTAATTAAAGACAATTAATGACATCATTATTTCATAAGCAACACAAACATATTATAAAGGGATTTTGTTATGATCTTAAATCGGTGAGGAACACCATTTTTAAAGTGTGTTGCTAAAAAGTAAAAGCATGTGTTGTTTAATACCATTACTAAAGAGCATCATTCATAATTAAATTATTTGCTAGTCCATACCAAATAGCATAAAAACGAGGCATACAAATCATTTAAACTCTAACTTTCATTGTTCTTCTTCTTCAAACAAAACACGGCATTATTATCTCATTTGCATCAGCATACTATTCTACATGCGTTTCATAATTTAAATTATTCAAAATCATCGTATCCTATCAATTAACTAACAAAATCAATGACAAAACTTTAACACTATTTGTAAATACAATAAATAAAAAAATTGATATAACCCTGCCAAAAATATCGGTCGACAAATTTAAAAAAAAAAAATCAAATTTACCCCATTTTCATTAGAACATTAATTATCCACTATATTATTTTTCATCTTTTGATATCCAACTTCCTCCTTAGAATAGTGCTCTTTCTGAATGGATTAATCATCTAAAATTTCTATAATTGAAACTTGAAAGAAAAGATTTTTAACACAACTAGGATGTTTTTTTGGGCACGCGAAAAAATTCCATGATCAATGACTGTGTGGAGAGAAAGAAGGGGTATTAAGTTATTAAACATGATTAAACTTTAATATGGTATTAGGCAGAACGTTTCTAGGTGCTTTAGCAGCACATTTTTAAAAGGCAGTTAATTAATTTACAAAATTGTTCTCTATTCGTCATTCTCTACATTTTTTTCATTTCTCGTTCATTTATTCAACTCATATTCTTTGTTGTCGCCAAAAGGAAATGTATTTTTTTCATTTGGATATATCCAACTTAAATGTTTTCCTCAACCATTTTGAGGATACCATCAAAAATACATTTTGTGCATATATTGTTTTATTGGATTTTAACATTCAAATGTTGACAATATATGATTACGTGTATCATTGTTTGATTATTGAGCTAATATCGATGTTCAGTGTGAACATAAGATTAATTAAATGTTAAAAGCCTATAAATGTTAAAAGTCAAAGAAAGCACGCATATTGATCAGTTCAAATTGCGCGAGTAATCATTCATGCAAAGCATATATCGAAATGTCGTTAAAGGTATGTTTTTCTTTGTCATTCTCAATTGGTCACTAAGCACAATTGCGAAACCACCTTAAGTCCACTTAATTAATTGAACAGGTCAGCAATTCTCTGTAAAAAATATCAATTCTTTACGGTCTTCACATTTAACGTTTGATGATCAATACACAGTCCAAGAGAACAATCAATCTGCACAAAAACCATAAAATCTCTCATATGGTGAACTACTAGGTCTAACAATGTTTTCTTTTTTAGTTCCACTAACTGCACATTTAGTTCTTTCATCTTGTTGGATAACATTCTGCTAGGTGGTATATTTCTAGCTTCTCATCCTGATACTGAATCTACCTGAGATTTGATTATTCTGTTTAGAGGTAATTCTATCACCGGCTCAAAAGCATCAACATACTCTCTTAAGGGAAAAAAAACCTAACTTATTTTACCTTTGATGACTCTATAACAATTAACAAAACACATAAATCTGAACTTGTAATTGTGGACACATAATAGATTTATCCGCTACACTTGGGATGTTTTAAGGAGATCACTTTATCCTTATAAAACAACCTACAACCATATCTAATTAACCAATCCATCATCAATATCATAGCAAAACCTATAAAATAAAACTAATGGAAGTTATTATCACCAAATTTATGGTGTTTTAATGATAACAACCATACGACGATGCTACTGATGAATTTTACATACATATATCGCAATACAGGTTGAAGTTAAGAAATATCAACATCAAGACAACTTATATGACTGAAATATACAAAGAGTGTTAGAACTGGGTCAGTCCGCACTGGAGTAATTACGTAAATTTTGAAAAAGACACATTTTGAATCTTTATTGGGCCTATGATGTTAAATTTGTTTAGATCTTATCTAAATTTGTTTTAAATAAAATCAATATATATATATATATATATATATATATATATATATATATATATATATATATATTAGACAAGTACCATTGTCCTGGTGGTTAAGTGATTCGACTTTAGTGCGAGATATCGCAAGTTCGAAACTTGCGTTGTGTGATTCGAACATATATTGACATGTGATTTGTGTTATGTTGTCCCAGTGACATGTTATATCTAAGTACCATTTGAAAAAATCAATATTTTATTTAATTTATAAATGAATTTTATTTGTTTTAAATTTATACTATATAATATATATATATATAATATAATGTATGTACGTATACACATAGGTGTGTACATGCACGTGTAACATAAAAGGTGTACATGGTTTGACATGCCCGCATATGGATATTGGAATTTATACCGCAACGGACATATTAGCCGTATGTATACATGTGTGCTGTCAATATGTATATATAGTTTATAAAGTAAATAAATTTAATATAAAGAATTTATAAATTCAAATTCAATTATTAGATTCAAAATTTATAAATCTAGATCCATATCTAGATCTACAAAATGAAATATCTAATAGTTTCAAATCCAAACCAATATACTAATTTTGTACAAATACATATATATAATTCAAATATGTATGTATCTGTGCGTGTACTATATATATTAAAAAATATTTAAAAATACTATATATATGTATAATATATACTTATACGTATATTTTGTGTAAATTAATAATATACATACATACATACACACACACTAGCGCGAACTGCGCTTTGCATATGGTTATTGATAGAAATATTGATCCTCACTGTAAATCCAATAAAGTAAATAGTGGGTGCTAACAACAAAACTATATAAAATCACTGAAATTAACGGAAAGCTCTTAATTATGTAAAAAAAGCACAATTATAGTTGATAATAATATTCATAATCTCACTGATGCTTGTTTATGAAATGTTAAGCAATTGACACAACTATTTTGAAGATGTAGAATTAGAGGTAGAAAAGAAAACTTGGTAGATATGAGCTTAAAGTTTTAGACAATCAGGGAAAATGTGATAGAAAAATAACAATAGTGCAAGTTTGTCGATAAAAAATAAATGACCATATCAGAAAATAACAAATGAAATCATCTTAGGTTTGATAGCACATATTACATAAGAACTTTTAATGTTAAACAAAACCTTTATCCTAATGAAAGCAACAATGAATGTAACAACAGTCATAGCAGCTGCACTTGATTTCGGACTTTAGCAGTATAACTCATCAAAACATTATTAATGCAATACCTGTGCAAGGGTTGTCTTTATGTGATCAGTAGTTCGACTTGTTAGTTATAAGGGCATTGGTTGGTAAGATTTACCCGTATCTACTTTACTGGACAATCTATTTAGCTGGGATATATAAAGAATTTAATTTTGATACCAATTTAACACGTGATTATGTCATTTCATAAGTTTTTTAATTATTTGATAAGAATTTACACAAGCAACAGCTAAGTATTTCTTACCTTAAAATTAAATATGTGAGGTATGATAATTTCTGAAATGTAATTGAAACTCAAACCGACTGTTAACTGTAAACTATGTCATATATATAACCATTTGTTACCATGTTAATGAAGATGCCTTATTTTTGGAATGACGTTACGTTTGTTGATGTACTGCAATCGAGTACCTTAGAGAATGAAGTGACGTCAATATTGGTGAATCGTTGATTTTTACTGAAATATATTGTGTGTATTGATTCATGAATTTTGTAAGTGAGAAAAGTATTAATTGCTCTTGAAAAAAATCAATGTTTAGCTTGATAATGAATCATTGTCTTTCTTGATCTTCAATTTCCTTCATAGAAGAGTTTTAATTTGCATATGTTGGATCCTTCAACTATGTAAAGTTTCAAACTGAATGAATTGTTTCAAAGTTTTTATTGCAAAACGTGAATAATTAAACATGGAGAGCAGAACAATGAATATCTTATCCTATGATGGTTTCTTACATAAACCTTTATACGACATACATGTATCGAAGAGTTTTAATTTGCATATGTTGGATCCTTCAACTATGTAAAGTTCCAAACTGAATGAATTGTTTCAAAGTTTTTATTGCAAAACGTGAATAATTAAACATGGAGAGCAGAACAATGAATATCTTATCCTATGATGGTTTCTTACATATACCTTTATACGACATACATGTAGGCTATAATTTAATATATCTTCCCAAATTATAAACTCATGAGACCGCATGATTTTAGTGAAAGCTTGAATATCAATATAAGCATAGGTTCCAATGCATTAGAATATCGACATCTCTATAGTATAATAGAAATTACCATTATCACTGTTGCATCATTAAATTAGCATCACAACGGCATCACTAACTAACTTTTCAGTGGCCATCATTTTTCCATAGGAGCTTTTGGCATTGCTAACTATATTGGCAATGCCATAGAGATGAAAATCCCATTATATAACTACAAGTTTGTAGCAATGTACGAACAAAATTCACATTACACTTTTAATTCTAACATACAAAATAAAAAGAGGAAAACCCTTAACAATTAATAGTCTTATTGGTAGAGTTAGAGATATGCTATAAGAGCAATTATGTAATTCGTTGCATATGTCTAACTCGTTGACTAATCTTGTTCGAAATGAAGGTATTTTCTTTCTATTATATACTTAATATAATATGTTATATTAATCAATTAATTTAATTGAAAGTATATTTAATAGAAAATATATAAATGATATGTTTTGTGATAGTAGTTACAAAGTGTTATAACCATGAATAACTTATCACAATGAAAACAAATACACCATTTTAAATATTTCTAGTTAAGGTGCATCGAGACCGGATATCGATGTATCGTTAAGACTAGAGTATGCAGCGCTCTTCAAATGTTGGGTAGCATATTGCTCATGACTGCTGGGGTCACTTAAGGGTTACGTACTGATAGTTATTGGATAATTATGGAACGACTCACTCGATAGTTTTCTATTGGTTAATATAACTAAGGTTAAACAAAAAATATCGATATGGCTGATTTACATAGTTCTCTCGGCTTGAGAATACCGTGTATCTTCATTATGAAAGCTCTGCTTTAATTGCAGTCAAATCATGGCATGACACCCATCAAGTGACTATAGTTAGGTCGAGTGGAAGTATTGAAAGTGAAGCACTATTCAAGAGAGGATTCATCTCCTTAGTTATATATGGTTAGTACCATTGTCAACTCAAGTTAACTCAAAGTTAAAGTCTCTAGCCAGAGTATTTTGGTTAATAATAATAGTTATTATTGAACCAAGGACTTTATGTTTGGATTATAGAGTTGGATATGGATGAAATTGAAATTTCAACCATCACCAAATTCCATAAGTCTAAAGTGATATAGTTTTGGTGAAGAGAATTGGTGTAAATAAATGTCACAACTGGGTAATGCTTAATAATTTAAAATTAGATTTTACCGAAACTAAGTAAGCAAAAAGTTTGGCCAAATGTCACAGCACCTGCTAGGTGACATATGAACATTAACATTCGAATGGTTCGATGCTAATCGTTGACCAAATTTACACCTAATGAGTCACACAATCAAAATGATGAATTCTCCTTAGACCAAACGATTTAATTAGTTTATAACTTTTATAAATTAATTAACATTTATGAAATAATAATTATGAAATTTTGAATATAATTTGAGGAATAAATATTATTGTAGTTACCTTTCTTTTTTCTAATTTTTTTTTATTTTTTTATGAATTCTTTTAAAAATTCTATTTTTCTTAAAATATCATGAACATATATTTATAATAGTTATTGTTATTGGCAATCTCGACCACCGCATAGTGAATACGAAAAGTCAGAGGAAAAATTGTCAAAGTCTTGGAATAAACTTAGAGCTACTTAGAAATGTTCGCAAGGTTAAGTTATGAGCATAGTTCCGAGGCATGTCTCAGTCCGAATAACAGTTTGAAAGATATGATTATTCTAAGATTTTCCTAACACGGTCCAACAATAAAGCCTCCAAGACCGCCTTCTACCAAGTCCCGACCCTGCCTCCACCAGTAAAGAAACTGCTCTGCAAAATTAGGTATGCACCTGCTCTAGCGCTTCTGGACCCAACAGACATACCTGGTCCATCCCTTCTGGGGCTGGATCCACCTTTTTTATACTCAAAGGGATGAACTTAAATGGTCTAGTATTCAAGATCTAAGGGTCAGGATGAGCGACTGAACTGAGTTACAAGAATAGTATTCAACTAGCATCCTAAAGCAGTGGAACAACAACAGAACCATATTCCAAGGGAAGAAAGGTTGAACCAAAGTCTAGAAACCATGTACTCAGCTGCCTCTCCTCATAATCTCACTCTATAAATACTAAGCATATAACATCATAAATGGGATAGATGGAAAAGAGTTAAGCTTCTACCAACAATGGCTGACAACTTTGAGAGGGAAAACCCTTAATTCTAATAATAAGTTTACTCATATACAAAGCTTGTACTTGTAATCAGATATGATAGAGATAATAAAAGAGAAACAGTGGATGTAGATGCATTCAGGCCGAACCACAATAAATTCTATGTCTTTTTATATTTCAGTCCTTTATCTATTCTTTATTGCAAACTATTGATTTTCTATCACATACGCTCGCAACTAAAATCCATCAAACGTTAGTTGTATGCTACAAACAGTATTCACAGCTCTACTACTATGATTTGGAGGTGTTTTTCCATTTTTTGTGCAAACATATTTGGTGATTTCATTAAGAGCTGAACTTTCTTTTTTAAAAGGAAATTATCTCTTTCTTACTTTTCTTTTTATTTTGAAACATATTATTTCTAATCTTATGACTAGAGATTATCGCTTCTTCTATTAGGAAATGCTCTCCCCCTTTCTAAGATCTCAAATCTATGTTTCTTTTTAGATCTACCCTAATTGTTTTACATAAAACAAAAAATGTCATCCCTTAAATCTGAAATCTTTAGATATTACTTTTACTATTTCGGATCCACAAACACATGTACCCATTCTTTTGACATAAAATCAAACCACCTCTCTTTTCTCATTTGGATTCCAAAAACATGGTTTCTTGGCATAAGAAACCCCTTAACCAACATTGTTCTTGGATTAAAATACTCTGTATCTTCTAGATCTGAAACCGTTACTTTAGCAAAATCTATTTCTCTTTTTAGGTCTGCAATCACTGCTCCTTGAAGATAAAAAAAAGGGTCTATCTTTCTATATCTTCTTTCAGATCCGCAAATACTATTTCTTAACTAAAAAGAAACATGTATTTATTTCTTAGATCTGAAATCATTCTATTTTCTTTTTCTCATTTCAGACCAAAAAACATTGTTTTGACCAAAAGAAACACTTAGTCATTTTTCATATCTAAAATCAAATCTTATTCTCTTTCCATCTGGAAGCATTGCTTCTTTAACATTAGAAACTATCTTCCTCTTTTGTATAAGAGGAATTTATTCCTCTAGTAAAAATATAAAATTACGGTTCTAAGAAAATCATTTCCTCCCTCTAAACTTGAAATCCATTCTCCTGATCTAAAGTCATTATCTCTTTAAAATTAGAGCTTTTCTCTTTTTCTTTGTTTCAAGTTTGTAATCACAATTTCTCGGATTGAGAAGCTATACCTTTTATCTCAAGATTCCCTCTTTATTTTAAGATTTGGACCATCAACCATTCATAGCTACAAAACCTCTCAATCCTTTCTGAAAATTGAATTACATCTCTTGAAAAGTACAAACTCTCTAGGAAAGGAAGGAGAACAACTTCCCGATGAGCTACCTAAAGTGAGAGAACTTCGCTGTAAAGAACGCAACAATTATCCGGATATGAAAAAGAAGGAAGACTGGTCTAATAACCTCCCAGTGCTAAAAATTATCGGATGTAAATTCGACATGGTTGTGATTGAAATTAGTAAACACTTAACTGCTCAGCATAAAGCTTTGGTGGATAAACTCTTGACATGCTTAAGGTAGACAGAATTATTTGATCTCAACGTCATAATACAAGGAAAGTCCAAGTCTAGAGAATACAGGAGGCATTCCACATAATCAAATGAACCCCAAGCATAACCCTTTTTCCATCCGACGCATACCAGACATAATTTAGATAATGTCAATAGCTCTCCCTACCTAGGTATATGTTCGAAAAATATGAAAAGAGAAGGAGATAAGATCAAGAGTTACTAGTCCACCCTCCAAGAAGACAATAACTTTTGAGTGCCCACTACAAACCTATATAAGGGGATAACCTGGCACCCTAGATGCTTACCAAGATCTCCACACTTGCTGATAAACAAGGGACACAAAAGAGGTATTATACAATTACTTTTCTTTCATTCTAATCAATCTTAAGCTATTGCAGGGCTCTACCATCTACTCTTGAATGTCCATCCTTAGAAAAAGTTAAAGGAAGGATTCGTAAATCCGTTGCATGTGCTGATCGACCCGAGGGTGCTTACACGGTACACAAAGTAAAGATAAGAAATCAAATTAGCCCCTACAACTAAGCATGACCTCTCCATCGAGTCCGCAAGGCACATAAAGATGAGAAATCATCACTGTCGGGAGTTTAGATAGACGGTCGTTTAGGGAAGCTAGCACAGCTTATAGTACAAATGCTATAGAAAAATGGAAGAGATACAACTCTCTGCCTCTAGGGCTCGAATGATCAATGATCAGAGAGAAGCCATCCATTTGAGTATGGCGTTACCTCAAAGGGTAAGGAAGAGAATGCGAAGGAGACAACATCTGTCGAGAACTTGGGTAGCATAATAGTTTATACAGAAAAGCTTTGAAAGACCGAGCTCCAACAATTCCAACATACTTGGCCTACACCAAAAAGGCGAGAGATATCCTGAATCACCACCACCACTCCTCATACCACAATTCAACGTGAATCAACAATATATATAGTAAATCACTAGGACATTGCAGTCACCAATCAAGATACAAGCTTCACAACTCCATCATGATCCAATAATCAGAAAATGCATTCAAATTGATCGAGGACTAAAGATAGTAGGATGCATACTGGGGGCATCCACTATAAGTCCACCAAACTAATCAAAATCAACCTGACTAGATGACCAATCTAATGACTGCTAGGAGAAAATCTGTATGAGGAGCTCTCCGATCATACAATATGCTCACATGAACATGTCAAACGCATGGCAACAGATGGCCATGCAAAGAAGGTACCATGACAAACCTCTTTTTTTTTATCTAACTTGGTCGTTGTCATTTTAGGATAATGCCATCAGCTCCTAGGATCCAAAGAATCTTACAAAAATACCAACCGAGAATTCCTATCCAAAAGAAAATCTTAAACCAGGCATACTACACAACCTGGTACTTTGTGTTTCTTTCGAAGCGGTAGGTTTGGTCTAAACTACTCTTTCCCTTTGAAAGAGATAAGTGACTAATACATTCACTTGACACATATGCAGTTATATGCACTTAACGCATATAGTTATATTCACTTAACACCTATGTTGTTATAACCACTCCTTCTTTTGTGATTAGCAACCTAGGTCACAAGCATATGTTGGCAGCAGTGAAAATAAGATAGCCATGACTAAGAGTAATAGCCTGGGCAGTTTACTGCTGGTAACCGCCCCTTTCATGGTAATGACATACCAGTTGGGCATCTAGACACAAATCTAGCTTGAGTAACTCAAAGAATAAATGCACTTGAATCCCAGCATGGATTGACTCATAACAGGAATTGCCCTAGGCCAATGGGCAGGTTACAGCTGTCAACAAAATCTTGCAAACACTATTTAAGGAAAACCAGATAAATCTAAAGGAGCATGGATCGATGAACTACCCGCGGCTCTAGGGGCCTACCAAGCCTCCTACAAAACAGCAACATAACATATTCTATTTGCTTTAAGCATACTAGGCCAAACAAGTTAAGGAGAGAAGCAGTAACGCCACCCTCAAGACTGTCGCATAAGGATATATAGTGGCAAAACAATACAAATCTAAGGTGAAGCCCTAAGAGTTACAAAAGGGAGACATTATTCTCAAGCAAGTCTTTTCCCGTCCAAGCGCATTAGATCTAGTTTAGGAAGGACGGTTCATATGGATCTCCACAACAGAGCTTACATTCCATCGACAGTTGACGGCAAAGGTGTTTGGGAAAGAAAGGAATCTCCAGCATCTCCGCCATTACTTCTCTCAGCTTGTAAAAAGCATGTCTCACCTGAAACCATTGAAAAAATTGATGCTTTGATCATCTGATATTATTCCTATTGCGATCTCGCAAGCTCTCGCCGATAGCAGTGAAAGTAAGATAACCATGGCTAAGGACGCGAAAGTAGCCTGGGTAGTTCACTACTGACGATCGGCCCTCCAGCTAGCAATGATAAACCGATTATAAGCCATGGATTAGACATGATTATATCCTAGGCAGTTTATCATTGGCGTTTGGCTTGCCGGCAACTGCGAACCAATAATAAATCCCACGATTAAGGCATGGCTGCAGCCAGGTATAGTTCATAGTTGACGATCAGCACCCATGCTAGCCGGGCCACAGTAAATCGAATAATACTCACGACATAGGTCATAATGGCCCGAGTAATTATTATGTGCAAATCCCGGCTCTAAATCTCAAGTACAACAGTTATAAAAGTTACACTTCCTTGGAATATAGGGTTGGACTGACAAAACATATGTCACCAAAATCCACAATTAGGGCAAGTAACTTACGTGCCATGAATCTTAAGTTTAGAAGGACCCTCTTGACGGAGAATATAGTTCGTTGTACATAAACTAGGAGCTTCTAACAATTTCTTTTAGTCTTGTAGCATTACGTAAAGACAATAGAAATATGAATTCCACTTTGTCAACCACAGCAGGATATTCATTCGCTTCCACTTCACCCAAGGAAACAGAGCATCGACTCAACTCTGTTAGAAATAGCAGAACATCAATCCAACATTGCCACAGGAATTAGAATATCCCTTCCAGCCAACTTCGCTCCAGAAACTGTAAGGATTCTCCCAAAGGTGAGCACGCTTATGGAACCTAAAAAATCCCCAGTGCAAAGGTGTGACTAACTTTTGTAAGATAAGCTAAATTTGATAAAAAAATACTTAGGGGCATAGCTCCACCTCACGCCTTGATTATACACATACACTACCACTCAACTTGGTAATAGCACATTGGAATCGTGACCTTTAGTTTGCAAGTTTAAAACCTAGTCATGATACAAGGCAGCATGTTGTGAGATGCTAATAAGTGCACTACACTAGGGGCAAACCTAGAAAAATAATGAGCACTCCCAGCCGACTTTTGACAACCTCGCTAGAGGGTGCTCTGGAGGATGTAATGAGTATTTGTCGGCTGCTTCGTCCCGTAAATTAATCTCTAAACCTTAGTAATAGGGATCACTTTGAATGATAAGGACCCCTCTAAATAGAAGTGATTCGATCTCTAACCTTCCGAATGTAATTAATTCATATCAAAGTCTATTTTAGTATAAATATCTTGATACCTTTACTTAATAAATCAATCTCAAGGACGCGGGATGACTCTAACACATATCTCTGGTAAAATTCTAAATAAAAATGTATGAATAGTCTATATTCAATGGTAAGGATGAAAGTCCTTGACCACACCAGGCTCGAAAGGACCCTAAACTTGTAGGTAAAGTCAACAGAATAGGATGACCCTCTACCGCCAAAGTCGATGGGACGTTTGAATTGAAAGATTGATTCCACCTAGGGATAGCGAGCCGAAGTCACCAATAAACACCTCGTGTTGGAGGCATCTGACTGCAATAATCGACATAAACTGAACAGACAATATGATACCTAATTCATAATGCCAACAAATCTCCTTGAGCTTCGCTCAAAGGATCCGGGACCACTCACTCAGACCCGACATCTGCCCCATTAAATGCTTGTCAGTAGTCGACTCCAAACAGATATATGAGACATCAGCATGCAAACTACCAAGGAATTTGGCTAAGATAATCTTATACAAATGTGCCTGGGGACAAATCCTAGAAGGGCTAACATAGGAGCAAGGAATTACTCCAAATAGCATCACTTTACCAGACTAGATGGAACATAAGCCTATTAGCCCAACTTGGTCAGACTTGGCTAACATCCACTTAATGACGCTATGCAAAATATTTTACATACAAATACCCTCTAATGAAAAATTATTACTCCATCAAATTCAACAATGATTGACCTTGTCCATGCATGCACCAAAGTGGAGAAAGAATTAATGACAAAATATACAAACTCGGTAATCAAATGGTAAAACCTTGCTTACTCAACCTGGCCATATGATGGTCAACACCAGAAATTCCATATCACAGGTCCCAAATCAGATACCACGAAGGGAATATCACTGGGTCCACGTACTACTGAAGGCCTTGAAGCCGAAAATAGGAAGGCTAAGGAAAAATACCGCCCTACCAAATGAAGGATAATTAAAAATGGTGTTGAGTGGCCAGCAAGTGCTCCTTAAGACAAACGAAGCATCACATCTAGCCAATGAAATGAAACTCATCTTGGGGATGAAGATGAGATGTGGATAGTTAAACACCAGGATGACACCTACAATACTTGCAAGGCAACCCTAGATCAAACAAAACATACCTTGCATTCGCAAAAGTATACTTTGAGGGGCAAATGTTATGAGCATTATGGAACACCACATAGTGAATATGAAAAGTCAGAGGAAAAATTATCAGAGTCCTGGAGTAAACTCAGTGCTGCTTAGAAATATTCGCAAGGTCAAGATGTGAGCACAGTTCTGAACCGCGTCTCAATTCAATAATTGTTTGAAAGGTATGATTATTTTAAGATTTCCTAACACTGTCCGACAATAAAGCCTCCAAGACCGCCCTCTGCCAAGTCCCAATCCCACCTAGACCGGTAAAGAAACTGCTCTACAAAATCAGGTCCGCACAGGCCTAATTAAGAGTAACCTAGTAAGGCCGGGCCCGCCAAATCCCACACGGTAAGGCTGGACCCTCACGTGTCTGGCCCTATAGGGCCAAACAGCCTAGGCCGGACCCGCATGGGTCCAACCCAACTGAGTCTAGCCCAGTTGATTCCGGCCCAGAAGGATCGAACCCAGTAGAGTCCGGCCCAGTAGGGCCCGACCTACTGAGTCCGACCCAACGGAGCCCGACCACACCCGCATAGGTCCGCCCCACAGGGCCGGATATCCTGGTCCGGTCTACCCTCAGGTCCGGCCCTCTAGGACCGAACACCTGGTCCGGTCCCAGGCCGTACCCACCGATGTCCTGGTTCAGTAAATGCCGGACTAGATTCCTGCTCCGGCACAATTGGACCGACGTGGTCCGGCATTGCCGGACCAGGGATCCACTTGATCTGGCACTGCCGGACCAACCTTCTGGTCTGGTATAGCTGGACCAGCCTGGTCCGGTAGGGCCGGACTAGCTTCCTAGTCCAGCTGTGCCGAACTAGCCTTGTCCGGTATTACATGACCAACACCTGGTCTAACACCCTGTGATCGGACCCACCTAGTCCATCCCTATGCTAGACACGCCTGGCCCGGACCTACCTGGTCCGGGGTCGCACCCACTTGGTCCAGTCCTTCCGGGGCTGGACCTACCGGACCCACATAGTCCAGCCTTTCTGGGCTGGACCCAACAGATTTACAGGGCTGGACCCAACAGTTTACCAAGTCCAACCCTTCTGGGGCTGGATCGACCCTTTTTTGTACTCGCAGAGATGAACTTAAATGATCTGATATTCAAGATCTAAGGGTTAGGATGGGCGATTGAAGCAAGCTACTAGAATAGTATTCAACTAGCATCCCAAAGCAGTGGAACAATAACAGAACCACAAGGGAAGAAAGGTTGAACCAAAGCCTAGAAGTTATGTACTCAGCTGCCTCTCCTCATAATCTCACTCTATAAATATTAGGCATGTGGAATCATAAAAAAGGGATGGATGGAAAAGAGTTAAGCTTCTACCAACAATGGCAGGCTACTTTGAGAGGGAAAACCCTTAATTCCAACAATAAGTTTACTCATATACAAAGCTTGTACTTATAACCAAATATGAAAGAGATAATAAAAGAGGAACATTGGATGTAGGCACATTCAGGCCGGACCACTATAAATTCTGTGTCTTTTTACATTTCAGTCCTTTATTTATTCTTTATTGCAAACTATTGATTTTCTACCACATACACTTGCAACTAAAATCCATCAAATGATAGTTATATGCTATAAACAGTATTTGCAGCTCTACTACTATGACTTGGAGGTGTTTTCTCTTTTTTTGCAAATAGTTATAAATATATCAATCGATATGCGATATCAATAAGCAATTAAATTTGATTTAACTAATGATATTTATTTGGGCAAGTTAGCCCATGACCTTAAGATGTTAATTTCGACAGCAACATAAAATATAAGGGAGGCTAAAAGGCTAGAGGTATGTGAAGATGGATGGCTTAGGTCTAGTGAGACTTAGTATGAGATATGATCCATATTTGTCTTTATTTCATCCACTATAAAAAGCCTTCTAACCCTAATTGTTTTAGAACTTTTTGGCTGCATCTATTCCTCTACTGTTGGTCGATCTATACCTCAAGGAGCTCCAACAAAATTCTACTCAAATCAAGTCGAAAGGTGACAGCTATTAGATAGTTAAAGGTCTACGATTCAAGGATTATCAATCTACGAATCGAGAAGATTTCAAATGAGGGAGAATTCATCATTACAAGGTGTGCTTAAAGGCATTAGTTTAGGTATGTATTTACTATACAATTTAATTTATAATTTCTGAATAACAATATATTATTTATAATACATATACATACGTACATACATACATACATACATACATATATATATTTAGTTAGGTGACGATTCTTATACGTATTAATGTTGTCACATATTAGATTGGTTACATGTATGTATATTTATCAAATAAAGTAATTTCATTTTATGTCGATCTAAAGTGCATAGCCGCATATATTTTATTTTTAATCGTTATTGTTTTATTAATCAATATATGTATATATTAGTATGCCATTTAATTTTAATTATATGACTTGAATCTATTTATATCATCATATCATGTAAATAATTGATCTATGTTTTATGAATGCATATTTATAATAATTATAATTTTTGGTGCTGCAAATCATTTTTTAACAATTATTTACTATTACTTTTTATTTTTAAATTAATATAAGAATTAAATAGTTTGTATAAAATAATATGTGTTTCAAAAATTAAATTATAAATTTTATAAAGTTATCTTATCATCATATAAACTCTTGGACAAAAAATCATAATTTTAGAATCAATTTTTATATTTTTAAAAAATCATCTTAATATTTGGCCGAAAACCTTTAATTATTTAAAAATCATATTTTGACTGTGAAAATTTTAGAAATTTTTTTCTAACCTTAAAATATCATGCTTGATTTTCTTTAAATTTAAAACTTGAATAATAAAACACAAAATTATTTATTATTATTATTTTATTCTATCTAGGCTAAGTAATATATATATATATATTAATACAAAAAAAACTTTGTTCTGCTATGCATTCAAGTTGGAAAGGTAAAAAAATTATTTTAATAATTAATATATATACACAAATACTTATTTAAACATTATTAATTCATTTATACATACATACATACATATATATATATAATGATTTAAAAAGAACTGTTATATATTATGTGCATACCTACATACATACATACATACATACATACATATATATATAATTTAAAATTTAATAATATAATATATATGTATATAAATCATTAACACACACATATATATAATAAGTTTTTAATATTTATATAAATAACAAGTTTATATACATACATATATTTAAATAGCATTTAATACATATATGATGAGCTAACATATCTATGGCGATGTAAATCTCGATATTATATATGGGTATGTTATACCTTGCACGGATTATTACGCTACACATGCACACATATACGTATATGTATATGATACATATGTGTACTATTATATTAATTGAATATAAATTAAATAAAATTTTATATATAATTTATAAATTTAAATGAAATAAGAGATATAATTTAAAATAGATTTAGAATGTTCTAAATAAAGTAGGTTCAGAAGCCCAATATAGATTCAATAAGGAAATTTCTTTTGAAATTCACCCATATCTTGTGCTACGGGCTGACCCACTTCCAACACTTATTAACATAGTCGTGAAGCAATTTCATATGCCCATCAAAAAAATCAGGCGATCCTAGCCAAAGTACATTGCTAATTTAATAAAAGCCTCATGGTAGATTATTAATCTTCAACTTGTTTATCAAAGGTGAAATTTTAAGACAAACCATGGATTTGTATATGTATTACAACGGTTTATTTCTATGCTAAATATTCCTAATAGTTTTCTAATCTAATTATTAAAGAATTCAAAGGGACACAAATATTTGAGATTGAAAATTGAACGAAAAAATTATTGCATCCAAATATGTTAGAAAGTAATGAATGCTTAAAAATTAAAAAAATAGTATGTAAGTAAAAGAATGACACATTACAAACTAAAGTCGCGACTGCATAATAATGGAGTGAAGTTTGTACGAATAAATATTTGATTTATGAAAGAACCATCATTAGAACTTTCCCTTTATTAACTTCATACGTGGATATATAAAGAGAATAATTTAGCTATAAAATTTATTATGATAAAGAAGTTGATTAGAATATATAAATCAAACTAATTGATGGAGCTAATTCAAAAAAGGGCACAAAAGTAATATTTTAAATCCCCCGTAAAAATAGCTGGGTTGTAAAACAATATTGCTTATTAAAAGTAAAATTAATTATCATCAAGAGATTAGATCTCTTGCTTTTAATTACTAAAAAATGGTGTTAGTTCTGTAGCTGCTTATAGATAAATTTTTGTTTTCCTTGCTTGTTTAACTTGCAATTTTTTCTAGTGTATATTACTTAAATAGTATTATATATCTTACAACTATGATATTGTAATAAACACATTGTAATTAATAAAACGGACCTTTTTTGCACAATTGCACCCTTAATAAAATTATGAGCAGGATCATAGAAACCTAAACATGGTTAGATCTTTTAATTGGAAGGTATTTTTTATAACATAAAATGGAGCATCAATATTTAGGATTGATAAGATAAATATGGTTAGGATCCTTTAAATACGTTAAAAATCCCAACTGACCTACGAATTAATACGTAAAATAGTTGGAGATGAAATTTTTTAGATCCCTATTAACCACAAACAAAAAAGAAAAAAAAAAACCAATAAAGCTATCAGATGTATAATTTAACAATTAGAGATCGTATGCGGTAAAATTAAAACAATATTTAGGAAGAAAAAACTGCACAAATAATTGGCAAAGCCAACACTCCATTATCTGGATATAAAATTGTTTGGATTAGATTCAGATCACACAAACCTTCTATTAATTTTTCAGCTTTCCTTTATTTAGTGTAGCAGTGGATTCTAGAGACTAAAGAATGAAAATTTACAAAAGAATAACAATCCACGTTATAGAAAACTTTAGTTAAGGTAGCTCATAAGGTAAAAGTACGTTTAACAATCAACTATAAATTTAGAATAAAAAGTGTAAAATGAACATACCATTACAAATCAGATCTCAAGGGAAAATGGATGATTTGATTTTTCCTTTGTAACCTAAACGAAGAGGGATAGAGAAACAAACGTCAGATTCTTAGGATGTATAAGGCACAATGATAATTATTGGCTTGAAATTGGAGCTCTATGTGGGCACTAAAAGAGTTAATAATAGTCGTTTTAGACTAAAAATGGGGTCATGCATTTGGAGGCAAAAAAATGCAGAAGGAATGAGAAGTGGAAAAAGAAGAGTTAGAATGATTAGAGCAAGAAGTGTTTGTTTGAATTTTGATGAATGTTTATTGCAAAATGTGGTTCTTTCAATTCATTAAGGAAAAAAGGTGGAATGGATGGATATACTTAGGCTTTGACATGTAATATAAAATCAAGGAATGTGAAGTTGAAAAGGCATAAAGTAAAGAGAGAGCTCAAAAAGATACTCAGTTTTAGTACTATAATATAGATATGTATGTATATGTATAATTATACATATTTTTCGACCATAAAAAACACCTTTTTGCTTTATTTTATTTTTATCCAAAATGAATTTTATTTATTTATTAGATTTTCTTACGAATATCCATGAAAAAAAATTATTTTTCATTTTGAAAACAATGTATGAATGATTATATTAAATACTTATATAAACATATTTTATATAATTTAAAATGTGTGTAGGTGTGTGTATATACAATTAGATATAACATTCAATTTAAATAAAATACTACATTGTATTTAAATATAAATTATTTATATGTAAAAAAAATCAAAACTATAAATGTATATACATTAATATAAAACATATTTGACTTAACAGTATTTATTTTAAATCATTTAATATTATTATTTCTAAAAAATAAATTATTTAATGGTTACAAGCAGTGTGTATGATTATACTTATGTAAAATATATATACAATCCATCTAATAAAGATAGCACAATGTTATACAAATTTATGATATATTCAACTGCTATCTAAACACACGCACACATATATCATGTAATAACATTATACACATTAATATTTCATTGTAAAAGGATAATTTTACCTTTCATCTAATGCCTAGATGGTACACCTTGAAACGTAGAATCGGAACTCCATTTTAGAATCAAAAAAACACCACTAGACTGAATGCAACCACCATCGGTGTTTAAATCTTATTTGGTTTAAAGTTTTAAGCTTGAAAATTTTAAGGAGAAGGGAGAAGGAGTGATCGTCCATGGCTGTAGCAAATGGAGCAAGAGAGTAAAAAATAAAATAAGGGGCTAGAGATGAATTATAGTGAAGAGCTAAGGAGAAAAAGAAGGATATAGATCCACCTTTCTCTATAATGTATTCATCTCTTTGAATTAAGAATTCAAACCCTCCTTAGCCATCATATGACCGGCCTCCCTATGCCATCACAGCAATACTCAATAGGTCCCATCATGGGCCTCAAAATCACTTCAATCCTGATCAATAAATAACACATTTAAATCCAACTTAAATACATATCGATATCCTATATCGATTAGTGTGTTTATAACTATTATATGCACACTTTTAATATTTATCAACAAATATCAAATAAATTTTATAATTAATATTTCATATATATTGATTGAATGTATTGATTTATAACAATTTAATTAGATTATGTGGGAAGAGTATTCAATGTTTCGGCTGTGTGACACTTAGGTTTAAATCGGCCAGCAATTAATACCAAACAATTAAAATATTAACGTTTACTTAGTTTAAATTTTACTTTATTTAAGCATTACCTGGTAGTACAATTATTTACTCCAATTCTCTTCGTCAAAACTATATGTAACAACACGCATATTTTACGATTGTATATTTAAATATTTTATTTAAATATAGCATCGTTTGTCGGATTAAAGCCCGAAATGATACTTTTTGCAAATAGTTGAATTAAAACTACAGACCACTTCCATTGAGTTCAAAATGGTGTTTGCGACCTTTTTAAGTTTATACATCGATATGTTTGGAGTTAGCTTGAATTTTGACATTTTCACATAGGGCTTTGGATTTAGGTTTCAGCCCAGTAACCTACCTCTTCATTCATTCTCATTTCCTAACACTTCAAGCTTTTGTAAATATGGAGGAAGAGAAAAGGAAATAGAAATTCCTAAGCCCTAGTTTTGATTACGAAACTCAAATTCAAGTCCAAAATCCAAGAGAAGCTTAGGTAAGCATCCTCTCCATCTCAATCCTCTTCCATTTTCAGAAATTCCTAAACCCTAACTTAGGAAATATATTTTTATGAGCTTAGATTGAAGCTTCTTGAGTTGAAATTGAAGAGTGGTTGATCTTGACTTGTTTTAAAAGCTTCTCCTTCTTTTTTTTTTAGTAAAAGGTGAGTTTTTGAACTCACGTCTATGTCTGTATCTTTGATAGTTGTTAGGTAGTGTTTCCTAATATCTTTTCCTTGTCCATTTGCTTTGAATTGAATTCATTTTATGAATATTCCAATTTTTGGTGTTTTGAGGTCAAATCCTTAAAAATCCTAGCTTTGATGTTTGAACATGTTTTTGGTGGTGTATCGAAGAGCCTATAGGGCTGGGTTGCTGATTGGCACAAACCCCTAGCGCCCATCACTCGTCCGATCGCAATTTGTTGGATTTTGCCCCACTTGGGGCCTAGGCTGAAAATAGTGGAAATTCCAATTCATTCGACTGAACCGGGAAGTTAGCCGACTGAACCGAACCCAAGAAATTTCCTGGGCCAGTATCAGTCGGCTGACCACCCTGGGTCAGTCGACTGAGCCTGGAAATCGAAAGTTTCCAGGCATGATTCAGTCGGCTGACCACCCTGGTTCAATCGACTGAACTTGGAAATAGAAAGTTTCTAGAAATTGTGTCAGCTGACTGACCACCCTAGTCCAGTGGACTGAATCTGCTATCTTAGCCAAATTTACCTATTTTGCTTGGGTTTCCAATTTTAATTGATTCGTACCAATCCAATTTGTTGTTATCGCCTTTGTTAACGTTGACAATTTCTTTTTCACGGTTTTTGGGAATATCCATTTCGATGGATTTGGTATCGATTTCTTTGGATTTGATTCACGTCTTCAAATGTGAATTTTTTTGTGAATGATTATTTCTACAATCATTTTTGGTGATTTGTCACTTTAAAATGTGAAAGTTTCTATACTAGTAGTAGATATCAAAACTCTTTCGTCAAAACGATTTCAACACTATCTTCAATATCAAGCTCGTTTATAAAACTGTTTCCAACCGATTAGTATATACAAACCTTTACCTCATTCGTATGAGAAATCTAATTAAACAGCTTAGCAAAACAATTGATATGAAACGCTTGCGTTTACTTTGTCGGTTAATTCTTAGACTCGTTCGATTGAAACTCTTGCGACAATCTTCGAGTGGAAATCTACAATTTGTTCATAAATATTTAAGTTAAGCCAGTGGTTATGGGACATGAAGCTAAACTCGTATATTTACAGCTTAGTGTAATTGACACTTCTTGCTGACCGATGATGATCATTCTGTGATTTGGACTAGTGATGTGCGATGTCTCTTTGTACACATGGGGGACAATTCTCCTTATGTTGAGTTTTGCCTCTCTTTGTCCACGTGGGGGACTATACCTCGATTTGGAGGAGCTTCGGCTCGTTTGGAGGAGCTTCAGCTCATAGTCCACAATGGGAGACTATTCCCTGTTTGGAGGAGCTTCGTCTCGTTTGGAGGAGCTTCGGCTCATTTGGAGGAGCTTCGATTCATTTGGAGGAGCTTCGGCTCATAGTCCGCAATGGGGTACTATACCCTGTTTGGAGGAGCTTCAGCTCGTTTGGAGGAGCTTCGGCTCATTTGTGTTTTCTGGATTTCTAATTGATGGTTTCTGGAATTTGTGTTTTGCTAACTTTTGAGATTGGCATTGATATGTTTTATCAATGTTTGTGGTTTGGTGAATAAATTAAAGAATATGACATTCTTTTCTGTATATGAAATTTCTTGAGATATTGTATGATTTTGTTGTTGTTGTTAAATGTATACTTGTCACGGTATGGCATTATTGTTATCATGCATTTAAGTCATATTTCTTATCCTATCTCATTTTATCTGATATTTATAGCTAGACTGATTCGTTTATTATTTTCTTGTTAAATAATACTTGGGTCAGACCAAGATGTTACAACTGCTTCTGCTTGACTCCTTATCTGGGACCATCATCTGACTTTTGTCTAACTACATAGTTTAGTAGTTTTTTTCAATATACATTCGAGATAGAGACTCCTTGATGTATACATATTCTTTTGTGTAGCACTTGTATCTATTCTTTTGTGATATTGTAGATCTTGTTTGACCACTACTCTGATGTACACTTCTGTGTGTTATATTCATATCTATTTCCGCCTTTTTGATATGGATATCTGTGACTGATTTATGTTATGTTTATTTCTATATTTGTTTTTGAAGATCATATAGCCACTGTGTAGTAGCTTTGAGTTTGTATCGGTATGTCGGATTTCCTCTTGAAATAAAATGCGTGTTATACTATCTGACATATCGGTGCTCGCACAAAGCAATTACATGGATTGTCACTTCTCAATAGCCTTATTCTTCATGCTAGTTGACGGCATTATCTCGTAGTGTCCTTGGCTAGCATGAGTATAGAGGTGGGGCGTCACAGCTTGGATCAGAGCCAAACTTTGGAATAATGTAGAATAATTTAGCAAGGATCATTATCCTAAGTCCTTCTTAGGAGTCGTGCCTTAGGATTTAACCGAGTCTTAAGACCCGTTCTATCCTATTTTCTTTTATGCTGCCTTGTTTTATCATTCATGATTGTTTGATATTAATTTTGAGAATAACCTTTTTCTTCTTTCTTTCTTTCTTTTTTAAGAAAAGAAATGGTTAGACCAGGCCGTTCCATCGCCGGTCAATCTAGTACTGCTCCCCAGGATGGAGTATTTATGTCTGCCCAGCAGCTTTTAGATCTTGTAAAGAATGCTCAAGCTGTCGAACCCATTACAGAGCCTACTCATCCTAGATCCGGGTTTGCACGCTTGTGCAGAGGCTATACCGATTTGGATGGAAGGCCATTCAAGGGATCCGAAAGTGTTATAGAAATCCAAGCTTGGCTTAGATCATGCGACCGCATCTTTTCTTGCATGAATCTTGTTAATCTCTATCGAGTCCAAGTGGCTTCTAGCATGCTCCAAGAAAGAGCATTAGATTGGTATGAGCTTTTGATTTCAGAGATTATCGAAGCGGATCTTACTTAGGAGCAATTCCGAGAAAGGTTTGAGTTGAAATTTGTGCCGGAGGCTGAAAAAGTAGCTTTAGCTCGGCGCTTTATTGGCCTTGTTTAAGGTGAATCTTCTGTGACGGATTACGTCGCATCTTTTGAATCTCTCTCTAACTATAGGATCAAGTATATTAATACCCCATTGAAGAAAAATCAAAGGTTTGTCTATGGGTTGAATAAGGACTTCAAAAAGCCTTTAATCTGAAACTAGAAGTTTCTTTCGATCAGCTTGTAGGTATCGCTCTTTGACTTGAAGAGGTCGATAAGAAAGCAATGTTGATATTGTGGGAGTCAATAAGAAGAGGCATCCCTTTATTAAGTTTGAAAGTTCTAATCCTAGCAAGAGAATAAAGCAAGTGACTTCAATAGCAAAGACTCCAATCCCTAATCGTGGAGAATGCTACAATTGTGGCTCTAAGGACCACTATATAAATAGGTGTCCAAGGCCTATTTCTTGCCGCTATTGCAAAGGTTCGGATCATTATATATCTTCTAGTCCAAAACTTCAAAGCAAGAGAGAGGGAGAGCTGAATGTTGTGCAAGCCTCTAGTAACACTTCCCTTGGTCAAGGTATTTCTCATTCAGTCCTTGATGACATTTGTTTTGTGATTATCCTATTCGAGTTCTTGTTGATATGGGCTCATCTCATTATTTTTATATTAAAAGAATTTGTTGATTCTTTTTCTTTAAATATTTTAGGCTTGATGACTTCACTGAGAATTGCGAATCCGGATGGTGCATCCGCAACGCTCAATTTGCTTTGAAAAGATGTCGAGATTATTTTATGTGATTATTCTTTCCGGTCCGATTTGTATGTTATGAATTACTTAGGCTTCGGAATTGATTTTTGTGAAAGGATTGGCTTAATCATTATGAAGCCATATCCTGTGTCCCGTGTGGACTATCCATCTTCGACATTCTCAATCTGTTAAGCAGATTTCTATTTTTCTTGATGATTTTGATTCCAATTTGGTGGCATCATTTTATTCTTTTGACCCACTTATTGAGAAAGATGTTATTCTCTTCATTCAAGAAGTTTGTGAATTTTCTGGTATTTTTGAGTCTGTCTTAGGATTATCGCCTAAGCGAATCTATTGAGTGGTGCTAAAGTCTTTTTAGTTTGACTTTGCCGCCATTTTTCATTAGTTATGTTAAGGACGATAGTGTTCCCCTTGCCGTTTTCCGCACTCGATATGATTCTTATGAATGACTCGTGATGTCATTCGATCTGTCCAATTTATTTCATCCATCTTATGAATCGAGTGTTTGGCGAATATCTCAATGAGTCCGTCTTTGAATTTATTGATTATGGATGAAAGCAACAATTTAAAATTTTGCAAATCTTTTTAATAAGATATTTATAAGTATAATTGGATTTTGGTTTTTTGAAAACGGGTAAAGAATATTCGAAATATTTTTGAGAGATATTTTTATCATATAAAAGATGATTTTGCGTTGTTTTGCCCATTGAGTGCTTTAAGAATTCTAGTCGATGCGCTTGATCAACGTTATCGATAGGAATTTCCTAAGCGCTATGATGAGACATTCAGACACAGCAAATTGACTTGTAATAAGTAATTTTTTCTAGGAAGATGATTACATAAAGTTAATTGTAATTTTGAGAGTCATAGCTTTTCGGGAAAGAGGATAAAAGAACTCTTTTTCGATACTCCTATTCTTATGGTTTCCAAAGGGAATCAAGACTTTATTATCTATGCCGATGCTAGTCATATTGGTTTAAGTGCCATTCTCTTGCAAAAGCGAACGTTCTATCATTTATGCTTCTATATATTTAAAAGCCTATCGAGAACAGGTATGCCACTCATGATCTAGTGCTCACGGCTATTGTTTTCGCTTTTTGAAATTTGGCATCATTATTTTCGAGAGAGAAATTGTTCTCTGCACCAATCATAAATATTTGGAGTACTCATTTTCTCAAAAAGGAACTTAACTTGCATCAACAACATTGGCTCGAGTTCTTTTCACCTTTTGATCTTGATATTCTTTATAACTTGGAAAGGAAAATCGTGTTGCCAATACCCTTAGTCGTAGACAACAAATGGTTGTTTCTTTTATGATGTCCGAATGGAATGATCTTTTTGACAGGTTCATCTGATGTACCGTTATTGTACTACATCGTTGTTCCAAATTATTCGAGTTTCGGGTTCCTCGGGCATACCGTTATTGAACTACATCGTTGTACCGTCTCGATTTTCTACTATTCATGACGTTTTCCACATCTCTCAACTACAGAAATTCCTTGGGGATTCCGATTTTTATTCTTGAGGTCGGTGTTATTGAAGGAATTGAAGTTTCACCTAATTTGACTTATGAGCGAACACATCCGAACTTATTCTCTCGTGCTCTTAGGGCGAACTTCTTACATCAAATTTTCTTTTATGTTGATATGCTTATATGATTGTTACTTTTCATTTGTTTTCTTAAGTATTGCGAGGACGCAATTTCTTCAAGGAGGGAAGTCTGCAACAATCCGCATATTTTACGAATGTATATTTAAATATAGCATCGTTAGTCGGATTAAAGCCCGAAATGCTACTTTTTGCAAACAATCGAATTAAAACTCGAGACCACTTCCATTGGATTCAAAATGCCATTTGCGACCTTTTTAAGTATAAACATCGATATGTTTGGAGTTAGCTTGAATTTTGACATTTTCACTTAGGGCTTTGGGTTTGGGTTTCAGCCCAATAACCGAACATAAGACCCTAGCTCCACCCCCTTCTCGTCTTCATTCATTCTCATTTCATAACACTTCAAGTTTTTGTAAAAATGGGCGAAGAGAAAAGGAAATAGAAATTCCTAAGCCCTAGCTTTGATTAGGAAACTCAAATTCAAGTCCAAAATCCAAGAGAAGCTTAGGTAAACATCCTCTCCATCTTCTCCATCTCAATCCCTCTTCCATTTTCAGAAATTCCTAAACCCTAACTTAGGAAATATTTTCTTATGATCTTAGATTGAAGCTTCTTGAGTTAAGATTGAAGAGTAGTTGATCTTGCCTAGTTTTAAAAGCTTCTCCTTCATTGTTTTTGAGTAAAAGGTGAGTTTTTAAACTCACATCTATGTCTATATCTTTGATAGTTGTTTGGCGGTGATTCCTAATATATATTCCTTGTCCATTTGCTTTGGACTGAATTTTTTTATGAATATTCCAATATTTGGTGTTTTGAGGTCAAATCTTTAAAAATCCTAGCTTTGATGTTTGAACATGTTTTTAGTGGTGTATCGAAGAGCCTATAGGGCTGGTTTGCCGATTGGTATAAACCCCTAGCGCCCATCGCTCGTTCGATCGTAATTTGTTGGATTTTTCTGCACTTGGGGGCTAGGCTGAAAATATTGGAAATTCCAATTTAGTCGACTGAATTAGGAAGTCAGTCAATTGAACCGAACCCAGGAAATTTCCTAGGCCAGTATCAGTCGACTGACCACTCTGGGTCAGTCAAATGAGCCTGGAAAACGAAAGTTTCCAGGCATGATTCAGTCGACTGACCACCCTGGTTCAGTCGACTGAACCTGGAAACAGAAAGTTTCCAGGAATTGTGTCAGTCGGCTGACCACCCTGGTGCAGTCGACTGAATCTTCTGTCTCGGCCAAATTTTCCTATTTTGCTTAGGTTTCCAATTTTAATCGATTCGTGCTTATCCAATTTTTTGTTATCACCTTTGTTAACTTTGATAACTTCTTTTTCGGGATTTTTGGGAATTTCCATTTCGATGGATTTGGTATCGATTTCTTTGGATTTGATTCACGTCTTCGAATGTGAATTTTTGATGAATGATTGTTTTTAGAATCATTTTTGGTGATTTATCACTTTAAATTGTAAAGGTTTCTATACTAGTAGTAAATATCAAAACTCTTTCATCAAAACGATTTCAACACTATTTTCAATATCCAGCTCGTTTATGAAATCGTTTTCCAACCTATTAGTATATGCAAACCTTTACCTCATTCATGTGAGAAATCTAATTAAACGGCTTAGCAAAACAAGTGGTAAGAAATGCTTGCGTTTACTTTATCGGTTAATTCTTAGACTTGTTCGATTGAAACTCTTGTGACAATCTTCGAGTGGAAATCTACAATTTGTTCGTAAATATTAAGCTAAGCCAGTGGTTATGGGACATGAAGCTAAACTCATTTATTTATAGCTTAGTGTAATTGACACTTCTTGTTGATCGATGATGATCGTTTTGTGATTTAGACTAGCGATGTGCGATGTCTCTTTGTCCATGTGGGGGACAATACCCGGTTATGTTGAGCTTTTCCTCTCTTTGTCCACGTGGGAGACTATACCTCGATTTGGAGGAGATTCGGCTTGTTTAGAGGAGCTTCGGCTCATAGTCCGTAATGGGGGACTATGCTCTGTTTGAAGGAGCTTCGGCTCGTTTGGAGGAGCTTCGGCTCATTTAGAGGAGCTTCGACTCATTTGGAGGAGCTTCGGCTCATAGTCCGCAATGGGGGACTATACCCTATTTGGAGGAGCTTCAGCTCGTTTGGAGTAGCTTCGGCTCATTTGTGTTTTCTGGATTTCTAAGTGATAGTTTCTGGAATTTGTGTTTCGCTAACTTTTGAGATTGGCACTGATATGCTTTATCAATGTTTGTGGTTTGATGAATAAAATAAAGAATATGACATTATTTTCTATGTTTGAGATTTCTTGAGATATTGTATGATTTTTTTTGTTGTTAAATGTATACTTGTTACAGTATGGCATTATCGTTATCATACGTTTTAGTCATATCTCTTATCCTATCTCATTTTATCTGATATTTATAGCTAGACTGATCCGTTTATTATTTTCTTGTTAAATAATACTCGGGTCAGATCAAGATGTTACATGTGCTTCTTCTTAACTCCTTATCTGGGACCATCATCTGACTTTTGTCTAACTACTTAGTTTAGTAGTTTTTGTCAATATACATTCAAGATAGAGACTCTTTGATGTATACATATTCTTTTGTGTAGCGCTTGTATCTATTCTTTTGTGATATTGTGGATCTTGTTTGACTATGAATCTGATGTACACTTCTATGTGTTATATTCTTATTTATTTTCGTCTTTGTGATATGGATATCTATGACTGATTTGTGTTATGCTTATTTCTATATTTGTTTTCGAAGATCATATAGCCACTGTGTAGTAGCTTTGAGTTTGTATCGGTATGTCTCCTCTTGAAATGAAATGCATCTTATACTATCTGACATATCAGTGCTCGCACAAAGCAATTATATGGATGGTTGCTCCTCAACAGCCTTATTCTTCGTGCTAGTTGATGGTATTACCTCGTAGTGTCCTTGGCTAGCGTGAGTATAGAGGTGGGGCATCACACTATATCACTTTGCACTTATGGAATTTGGTAATGGTCAGAATTCTATATCATCCATATTCAACTCTATAGTCCAAACATAAAGTCTTCGATTTAATAATAACATATTAGCCATACTGCTCCAACCAGAGACTTTGACTTTAAGTTGATTTCAGTTGACAGTGATACTAACCTCATACAACTGAGGGGACAAACCCTCTCTTGCGTAGTGTTTCACTTCTAGTGCTTCCACTCGATCCAACTATAGTCATTCAATGGACGTCATGCCACGATTTAATAATAATCAAGGTGGAACTTCTATATTGAAGATCAATAGTATTCTCAAGTCAATAGAACTATATAATTTGTCACATCGATATTGTCTGTTTGACCTTAGTTATATTAACCAATAAAAAACTATCGGATGGATCATTCCATTGTTATTCAATAATTATCAGTACGTAACCCCTTGGTATCTCCAACAGCCACCAGTAATACTCTGTCTAATATGTAAAAGCATTATGTATTCTAGTCTCAATGGAGGTATTGATATTCAGTCTTAGTACATCTTGGGTAGGAATATTTAAAACAATATGTATATTTTATTATGATAAATAACTGATGGCTATAATGTAACTACCATCCTAAGACATGCCATTTGTGGATTTTCTATTAAATATACTTTTAATTAAATTAATAACACACTATATCAATTATATAATAGAAAGAGAATACCTTTTGTTTTGAACAAGATCGGTTATCGAGTTACATATAAGTAATAAATCACATAATTCCCCCTAGGGCACACCTTTAATTCTACCAATTTCCCACTTGCACTGGGGCCAATTATGGAATCTCTATCCCATCCC
The DNA here is from genome assembly GCA_030765085.1 of Allium cepa. Classification (NCBI taxonomy): domain Eukaryota; kingdom Viridiplantae; phylum Streptophyta; class Magnoliopsida; order Asparagales; family Amaryllidaceae; genus Allium; species Allium cepa. The sequence goes on along the minus strand of CM060945.1, from coordinate 970,190,109 downwards.
TTCGATCAATCTGGTGAGAACTGATCAAGTTAGACCCTCCAGGAATGGATCTGCTATGTTGTTTTTAATTATCTACTTTTTCAATCAATTCTCCGCGATGCTGATAAACTACCTTTATCATATACAACTAGTTGGAGTACGTTTCTCGACTTCTTATGAGCTCTTATCATTGCATTATTATCATATAACAATCATTTAGTATTCTTAACACTTTGGAATCACTCCTAGCATATTTATAAATTTATTCATTTATTTTATACATTGCCTATATCGTGGCACTATTCAAGGCGATGTACTTAGAATTTTCATTGAATTAGCCATAATGTTTCGTTTGGAACATTTCCAATTTAAAGCTTTTTAATTAAGATTTGAACATAAATTTAATTTTGACATATTATACTCAATATCACTCGTGAAGTTTGAGTTCGTACACTCCTTCATAAGTAGTTCGTTATTTCTACAAACAGTTCGATAGTATTTCGTAAATACTCGATAATACTCTAAACTACTATTTACTGATCTTAATTTGGATTGATATCAGATACATAAGAAAATTATTGTATTATAGATAATAGAACATGTATGATAATTTCTATTGCTAAAGCATAAGGAATCCATCTTACATGCTCCTTATTAAACATTTTAATAAGGTGTCTTTGCATTTCATTTTGGGACATTTCAAACATCATTTATACTTAATATAAAAGATATAATTTACAAATCCAACATCGAGTATTAAACAACCAAACTATTACTGATTCTAATATAAGTACATTATTAACAATTAACAATATGTCATTTACTTACAGTATAGAAATATCTATGTAACTTTTAGTGTTCTTTCTTATGGACGCACGCTTCATCTGCATTTTGACTAAAACTAAAACTACTCGATAACTCTATCAAAATACTTATTCAATCTAATGCTTTTAGAATGATACTTTCATATCACTTCTTGGATCATACCAAAAACCTACAAACTCAATACCACTCCCACTGACTTCGAGACACTTGGGTTGTTATGTGCAAATAGTCTATTGTAAATCATTATTTATAATTTTCTATTTCAATAAATATGTACCAAAAAACAAAGTCGTACCGAGTAATAATTTTGTGAGCAAATCCGAATTAAATTGGGCAAGTTAAATGATGAATCTATTATGTTGATTTCAACAATTGCAATCTACGATTTTATTCTTATCGATGTTGCTCATTAAATTCCAACTACATTAGTCTTGCTCTTAAAGACACAATCACGGCCGATGGATCCATCCCTTCGGGTTCAACTACCAAAATCATATTTTGATAATGTACTTGGAATCCTTTCGGATTTGTGCACCATACCATATGGTAGAGTCGATACTCTTAATGGTTCAACTGACAACTGATGATTATCTATTCTCTACATTGATAAGAAACTCGTAGTTTCTCTTCAATGTGCAGGAATGCTTATAAGGCATTCTAATGCGTTGTGTTTATTTAGATTTGGTTAACTTCATTTCATTGCTCATAACTAGTTTTATCTTTGGATCATATCTAAATCCATTTGACTACCAATAATTTCTAAAAGAAATTCCTTCACTATGAAGTGGTATTTCTTAAAACAACTTTGTTTCTTAGTTCAACAGAATGGGTATTCATAAACATTTTATGAATTGTCTTATATATAAAACTACTTTGGTTTTTAGGTCGCTATACTTATGTTCAAAACGTAAATTGGTCATCCAATGACTATCGTTTACAAAATTCTTTTGGGGTGACTCATACAAGATCCCTCACATACAATTATTACGTGCAGTCTTTCGACTCGCACAACTTGCCAACACCTTGGTCTAGGATATGTTGGGATTTCTTATAAACCCTTACCTTGTATGATTTTGCAAGCAATTCTTTAGATGAAATTAATTTTAACCTCATGTACTACTCTTAAGTTTGCGACTTTATAGGAAGAATTTTACAACTTCACTCACCATTGACCATACTTTGTTCAACAAAGTTCGGTTACTCCTTATTGATACATCATTATGTATCATAGGGAGGAGTGGCTTTTGAGATTAAATCTTTATTCAATGTAGGTTCATTTGAAACTCTTTCCAATATATTCATATATTCGATCAAACTGAATCAATTCTATTTTCTTATTTTATTTACTTCCATGTTATACTTTACGGGCTTATCATAGACATATTATATGTATATTAGATACACATGTCCATATCGGTGATAACTCATCGATGAATATAATGAAGTACGAGGAACCATTTTGGTATTAATAGACTTGAGATTGCATACCTATACGTATCAATCTGAAGAGTTTATCAACTCTCATGACCACTCCCATCGAATGGGTGCATTGCGCTTATTGTTTGATATATAATTCACCAGTACCATTTGATTCATAAATATAATTATATTTCCAAACCTTAGCTTAGTCCATAATTTCAAAATAACTGCAAATAAACTTAGGTACTTTTGTATTTTCAAATGCATCACAAATACCACTATTATAGTTTATTTTATAACAAATACTCATAGTATTCATATTGAAATAAGTTACATCTTTTTTCAGTCAACATTGAAAAACATTTATTATTTCATAAATAATGTTTGGTATTTTTTATGAAAACAATTTCTCATAACTTGATGCGATTAATAATTGTTAAATGGCATGCTCCCACTATTTCCGCCATTACTATAATAGCGTATGAAATATGAAGCTCCATTCATCTTTACCACTAATAATAAGAATTCAAAGAATAGGGCATCAACCGCATCTTTTTGGATTACCGATTATACCCTTCGCCTATTATTCAATTTTGTCCCGTATGATGCTTTTTCACGAAACAAAAACCTAACTCTCAGACCTTCATCGCTGCAAAATGACACAATTGGATTTCATCTCCTTCGTAAACACAAACTACATTAGCCCACTCCAATATCCGATCAAACGTTCTAACCTAGGATCATCGACCGATTATCAACCAATTCAAGATCTAGCAAATCCAGATCTACCATCTCAAATTGCGATTATCAAGAGTCTCCAACTCGTCTCCAGATCTTCTGATTATCGATTAAACGATTTTTGATCTACTACCAACCAAGGTTAGATCTATTTAGGACAATGCTGAAAATCTTCGTAAAAAGTACACACCAGCCCCTTTTTTGCTGCTAAGATATGGCATTCTGCATTTTTTGTTATTAATTACTAATATGGAGACGATAAATGTGTAATCTCATGACCATGTTTTTTCCGGATTATACCTCACCACTCACCATATGATGATCCAATCGCTAACTTTGTATACCTGAAACAATTATCATGATTTTGGATTATGATAGTAATTTAACTGCAAAATTTGCTTATAGCCTACTTTACACCGTTTATGATGAAATTTAACAGAGGACACTTCCACTGTAAATATATGTTGTTTATGACGTAATTTGTTAATCTGCTGGGACAATGATATATATTATATATTGCAGTGGTATTGCTTTGTTACCTGGTCAGAAAATGTTCACAAATTTTAGCCAAAAATAAGTAAAGGCGATTATGCTTTAGCAGCACCCACTCTTTCATTTGTGAATATAAAAGGTGATGTTTGTTTAGTTATCATTTTCTAAAGGATATTCTTCTTTGTCACTGATCTACATATTTTCTGTTAGAATTATTCATTATTATTATTTTTGGAAAATATCCACTCATATTATTTATTATTATTTTTCAAAAGGATGTTATTATTTTTATAGACTGAAAATGAATTATTATTTTTCAAAAAGGAACAAACAAGTGCAAAAAGCATTAGATCCGAGACAAGCAAGCACCAAGCAGACTTACTTATTTTTTTGCTAAGTACTAACATGCTTTTCATTACAAATTTATTATTGACAAAAGTTGCTTATTTTTGTAATATAATGTTATTTATGAAGTATAGACAAAACTACATTTCGTTAAATTAGTCATAAGTTGCTAATTAACGTTTGTTTTAAATGCATAGACCATACTGCACTGTTTGGTACTACTTAAATAGTCTTATTTTAAATTTATACACATAAAGTTCATTTTATTCTTTTCCACTAACCGCTGTGATGGGCGTTACTCTAATTTGAGCATTAATTAAAATGTTATTAACTGCTAATATTATTTAATATTATTGATTTGGTATACGTAATTGGTATTTAATATCATTGATTTGGTTTTAATTTTTATAACAATTTCAATTTTATCATGACGACAAGATCATATTCTCATACACTATTAAGTCATAAATGTGCAGCCGAACTCTATATCGATTATAGTTTAATACTGAAAATATAAGCAGTTTAAATCTTACGAAAGTGTCAACATTCTTCTTCTTTATTAGCTGATGTGATGGTATACAGCTTGAGCATTAACTAAATATTTGTTACATGTTAAAGCTTTGGTTTATGTGAGAATTATGCATAACATTGGTACAGTTCATCATATAAATTGATATTACAGCTTAATGGAAAGTGCTGTTGCTGTAGGGAAGCTAAAAAATTTACAAGCAAGTTCCCAAAAGATATTTTTCTTGAGACAAATGGAGTATTGCTTGCAATAAATTTACTACTAATCACATCAGCATTATCAGTGAAAGCAGAGTAACGGATTGGAGATACATTGCCAGAAAGGAGAAGGAAAAATTACTAAAGAGAAAGCCAAGTATTCTTCTCTTACATATTTTTGGTATGTAATTCATTTTTCTATGATTTTGCATTGTTTGATTGCATTTGAGAGGGTGTTTACAGCCTAGATTCTCTTCTTTAACTAAATTTTCTTCTCAAATTAGCCTTAGAATTATGTTGAACAAATTATATTTTATCCTAAATATTTTTGCTGAGTTTTTTAAAACAGTTTCAACTGTTAAGTAGACCAACTAAGATTAGCATTATTATCTTTTATGAGTTATGTTAAGTAAGACATGAAAAAAGGTTCATCTATACAACTACAGGTACAGATACATATATATATGACTACAAATCTCTATATTATATATAATTTATTTTTAAATATAATATAATAATTAAATTATTGTTTTAATATTATGTGTGAGTGTATATACATTAATTTCTTTTCCAATCCAAATTAAGTCTCATCATTGATTATTTTATTTTCTTTAGGTTCCGTTTTTATTTACTATTCATATGTATAAATATAAGAGAAAAATAGCTTGCTTTGAACTAAAAAAAAATATGAATCCATAATTGATTTTACATTTAATATTTTCTTCTAAATCATCTAATAAAATTCAAATAAAAAAGATCGTATTTTAGTCAAATTCTTTTACTATAATGACAATGATTTACTATAACGAGAAGTGGTAAGAATTAAAGAATCATATGTTATCGTACTTATATTATTTCAATAATAATCCGTGTCTAAGCAACTTCAAGATTTCTACAACACCTAAAATGATTTTTTTGCACTGAAATTTCATACATCATATATCAATATACATTTAAAATTTACAATAGACACCATATTTATTTTCAGATTTATGCAAGCAAATGGTGTCCACTGTGATTATTTGTTTCAACACGCTTTTTATGTTCACTATGGTTCTAATTTTCAATGATTGCTGATTATTGATTATCTATTTGCTGCGATTGTCGACCATCCTTGATCCGTATCTAATAGGCTTCACCCCTTGGTACTTGCATTGATTTGAAAGTTTGTTATGCTTCTAAATGGTTGCTGATTATCGATTTTCGATTTGCAATGATTACCGATTATCGAATACTCTTGATCCGACATCTAATAAGCTTCACTTTTAGGTATTGCATTGATTTGAAAGTTCATTATGCTTCAAATTTCTATGAATGTATTTTAAAATTTTATTAGTTATTAAATTTAAAACTTTTTTAGTTATTAAATTGTGTACTCGTAACATTATGATTTCCTTATTGTTGGTGTGGTTCACCTTAAAAAACTTTATAAAACACCTCTTCAATCCATATGAGAAATGGCTTGATAGCTACTTCACTAGGTCCATGTTGCCTATGATATTTCACTTAAACATTTAATTTTTGGATAATTATAGTTGAAATTTTTTAGAATTTTTATGAAACACAACATGGAATAAGTATTTTGCATTTTACTATGCCTATATATAACATTTTCAGAATATAAATGGATAGACTAGAATGTGAAATATATAAGTGCATGTTAAAAGAAATTATGAATGTATATTTCACTTAAATCATGTTGTCAAATTTTTTTAACATCTATGTACAAATTTGTGACACTAACATAATGGCACCATAATCTATAGGTCAGCTATATAGGTAGTTTAATGTTTCTTTCTTCATGCGTCCATCTTTCCAATGTCTATTTATATATCAAACAAAAATATATTTTGTACAACTTCAATTTAGGGATCTAAATAGTTTGATCGTTTTACAAAAATGTTTCTTATATATCATTGATGAAAATGAATTCTACTTTAATATTTCACCAACTTCTAAAATCATTTACAGTAAAATATTCAAGAATTATATGTAATAAAGCCATACAGAGCTTTCTTAATGGGTTATTCTCCTTATTACATTGATATTTATCTTTTATGTTCTTTTATAGGATAAAATGGTGCATATTCCATATCTTTCATCGTCGATATTGATAAAGTTTTTCTGGTAGATCTCTTTTGGCTTTCCATAACACTTTGTATTACATATAATATCCACATGCATAAACATACACAGATATACAAACACACTTGCACTTTCTAGAGTTAAACCTGAACATGATAATAAAAAAATACAGATAACATCATAAACTTGAATAGTGTATCTTGAAACTTAAAGTTAATTTACAAGTATGGATCATAAATATCATCAAAGCTTTTACAGCTAATTTGTACACATAAAATATTACTAGAATCAATTAAAAAAAATTAAAGCTATATTACGCATGATATTTCGTGTGTGCATGTGTGTGAATATGAAATTTGATTGTCATCTAATATTATGAGAATGACCATCATATTTACTATCTTATTATTTGAAATTTCAAAATGTTATGAACATTGTTTTATTTTGTGAAATAACATAAGATGGAAATCAATTTAGTAATAAGTATTGCAAAAAAATATAACATTTATATACCATTTTTGATACATATATGTATATATGTATATATATAAAAGATAATACTCCTTAATCGATGATATTATAAGAAATTGCAAAGAACACAGAAAATTGCATTTGGTTAAATTACGAAATAAATATAATTTTTATTTGAAAATAAACTTTAAATACTATTTTAAAAAATACAACAACAAATTAAAGTCTTTAGTCCAAAAAGTTTAATTTATTTTAGAAAATACAACAACAACACACCCCTTGGATGCAAAGTTATGCATACAAGAGAAAGAAGTGAAGTGCTGTCGAAATTAAAGCATTTAGTCCTAAAATGCTTTAATTTGTTTTAGACAAAAGTGAGGTGTTGTACACATTTTTACAAAGGTGTTTGGACATCAGCAAACAAGGCAACCAAATATATTTCATTCATCGAAAACAGCAATAATTATTTTAATGTATATCCTTTTTTACACTCGACTATATATACATGAGTTGGGATTAAAAACTCTAGGATAGTACTTACATTTGATACATCTACTGATACATACATGCATTAAAAGGATATTTATCTGTAACTGAAAACAAAAAAATTACAAACTTACGCATGGATTATTAGCTTAATTTTTTTTTCACATAAGTATATAATCACTACAATACTTTAGAAACAATACTTTATGTAAAACGACAACATTTTGTTCAATAATGCACTAACTGGAATAAAAACTTTTGAACTGAACATAAGTGGTATTATTTGTAGAATAGCTTGAAATTTGAGATTATTAAGGATATTTTTTATGCCTATTTTAACTACTGCTGTATGCTAAAAAATTGAAAATACTTTGAAGTAGGATTTATAAACATTATTATATAAATATGTTTTCTTACCTGGAATGGTTATGTTATTATCTCAAATTAAGTAAACACCATAGTTTACTTAACAATTAAGTATTTTTTTAATCATTTTTGTACATACATTAGTTTTTACACAATAAGGGTTTATAACTTTACTTCTTCTAAAATCAAACAAAATAAATGTTCTATTTTTAGGGTCATACAATTTCAATCTTGAATCTATGCATTTCACTACCAAACTATAAAAGTTAATCAACTTTCCAAATCAAAACCACGTAGAAGTCCTAGAATAATCGAAAAAGCTCAACTTCAAGCAATGGAAGCCGGCGAAGTTTTTCACTTACAAAGGAAAACAAATACCAATAGAATTCAACACAACCCAATGGAATCAGACTACAGTTATCAGTTACCACCCCATAGAAGTTCAAGAATTCTTGAAAGAAACCAACGTCAAGTAGGAACATCTAATCAATCACCATCTTTGATACTTCGTTGAAGCCTTAGAATCATTGAGAAAGCTCAAAAACAAGCATTATTAGATGCTCAAATCAGGCAGAAAGAAAAAGACAATGTTGATCTAAATTAAATGCAGAACAAAGGGCTCAACAATTTAGAGCGTCGTAACATTTATGATAGAATGAAAAGAAATTTAATGACAGAAGTTGAAAAAGAAGCAAATTCACTCTAATTATCATATTAGAAAATCTAGAAGATGTGAAGAAAATATTAATGATTACAAATCATAAACAAGCATAGATAGTTCCTTTTCTTCACCTTGCACTCGAAATATAGAAGGTATTACTAAGAAAATAATTTATTATAATTCTTTTATATATATATGTATTATATATAAATATAATAAAAAAATTATTTGAATTTCATGTTAATAAATACTCATAAATTTTATTTACCAATAATTTGTGTAGATCAACATTTTGATGGATCAGTGAATAACGAAGATGAAAAAACACTAATACACTATCTTTTGAACAAAGAGGCAACGTCAATAGAAACACAATACATAGAGTTACTCAACCATGTCGAAGTGCTACAGCGAGACATAATTGTGCAAGAAACTTTATAGATCATTCTGGTTTTCAAAGATTCTATTTGCCACAATCAAGAATATGCAGACATTGTCAAGAAAAACTCTTTCACCGAGAATCAAATAACTTATGTTGTCTAAATGAAAAAATCATTTTACAATCAATTTCTTCACCCAATAAGATCTTCAATTTGTACAATGACCAATCAAATGAAGGAAAAGAATTCGGAAAAAACACACAAGCTTATGACCACATGTTTGCATTTACATCGATGGGAGTTCAGGTTGACGAGAACTTGGCTAGCGGTAAAGATGGAGTATACACATTTCGCGCTCAAGGAAGTATCTATCATAAAATAGCAGTTTGGTACCTACATCTGATAATCGTCCAAGATTTCTACAACTTTATATTTACGATACAGAGAACAAAATTGATAACCGATTGGCTGAAAATAATACTTTGAGTCGAGATATTATAGAGAAATTATAAAAAAACTCTTAGTACACATAATAGAATTGCAGTTGTATTTCGACAACTTGGACAAAAACCAAATATCCAACATTGTAAATTGGTCATAAAAGAACAATCTTCAAATCAAAAACAAAATAATCTCCCAACTTCTTCGTAAATTGTTGGAATTTGGGTAGAAGGAGCTGAAAATGAAGAAATACATGAAAGAAATATTGTAGTTGAGACAAACTATGGACAACTCATAACTGTTCCTGAAACAGCTGGTTATTATGATCCATTGCAATATCCACTTTGACTACCATATGGAAGTTGCAGATGGGATATAAATAGTCGAGATGAAAATGGCTACAATTTTTTGTGTCATGAGCATTATGCTAATATTCTATAGGTATATACAGTTTTATAACACGTTTTATATATTAATATTTTTTTACTTCTTAATATTCATCAATATGTAATGTTCTTTTATAGATTCTAGAAAATGATAAATCGCTTTTTCTTCGAGGCATACGATTGTTTCAACAATACGTGGTTGATAACTATGTTAAGATAGATACCAGTAGGTTAAGATGGTATAGGAGTAATCAAAAAACCATTAGAGCTAAAATGTACCAAGGATTACAAGATGCTTTAAACGTCAAGAAAAATGATGCAAGTGCGTAGTTTGTGAATTTGAAAACCCGCTCTTATATTAAGTACATTTTTATACCTTTACGTAATTAAATTTCAAATTTATGAAGTTTTTAACAAGTTCTCTTATTTAGGCAATGTTGGAACGTGGACAATACTACCTTCTCTTATATTGGTTGTCCATGTGATATGTATCAACGGTATCAAGATGCAATGGTTTTAGTAAATAAGTATGGCAAACTCGATTTTTTCATTACAATGACATGCAATCCACTTTGGGATGAAATTGTTAGCAAATTGCTACACGGCCAAGACTCCCAAGACAGACCGGATTTGACGACACACTACTACAAAACAGGCCATTTGCATCAGTTGTTTACCCCCCTTTGCATCAGTTCAACAACCGATGCATATGCAACCGATGCAACAGGATTAACACTTTTTGCATCAGTTCTGAAACCGATGCAAAATGTTCCTTTTTGCATCGGTTGTTACTAACAACTGATGCAAAATATCATGGTTGGTTGCTTGAACACAGCCCCATGTTGCATCGGTTGTAATGAAAACCGATGCAATAAAGGAACTTGTTGCATCAGTTGTTGTTGAAAACCGATGCAAACTAATCCCTCTATTGCATCGGTTTTTTATAGCAACCGATGCAAACTAATCCGTCAGAAACCATTATTACAGTACTCAAATAGACTATATATATTGTTGATAATCTTTATATATATATATATATATAAAGAAAAAAACATACACAAAAAATTAAAAAAAAAAGATTATTTCATTATCATTTACAAATTCTGCTTTGGTTTACAAATTTCACAACAGACATATATGCTTACTGTTGTATTGCCCTCCCCTTCTCCATTCATCTACAATACCACTTCATAATACCACTGCAATCCGCAACCAAAACCACTACCGCTGCCTTCTCCTCAACCCCCACAGCACGATAATCTTCCCACCAGCCACCTATCACCACTTGGCTGAATTGCTTGCAGAATTTGGGAGTTACCTGTTTGGCCGAAGGCAATTATAATACCATTAGCAAGTTAGTAGGATTACCCTTTTTTTATGGAACATTAAAAAATGAATGCACAAATAGAATGGAAAATGCATTAACCTTGGCATGATGAGGGTGTTGAAGCATTCCCAACAAGTCATGGTAAACTAGAACCTGCATTTATATCTTACTAAGTATCATAGATGGAATGATAATCATTTACAAGTAGTTTTAATCTCATATCCAGCGCTTCATATGCTCAGTTTTAATTTACATCTTTTTTTTCCTTAATCGACCAATATTTCGAGAGAGAAAAAATGTGCTCCCTTTTATGCAGTGCGTTATTTCGTTAATTTTTACCTATCAAAATAAAAGGCTATACAATTTGGCTTTGGTAATCTAAACATGGTCACGGTGAAATATCATGATATAAAATGGAATAACGTGAGAAAATGATGAAGCATAAAACAGCTTATACCTGCCCACTACAAAATTGCCCAGCACCAATACCAATGGTTGGAATTTGAAGAGCCCGAGTTACTGCAGCAGCTACAGGTGCAGGAACACATTCCAAAACAATCGAAAAAGATCCTGCTTCTTGCAATGCCATGGCTGTCTCTATAACCTAGATCAAACGAACTTTCAATTCAAATACATAATATCTTGTTATATGAATTAATTGCACAAAAGTTCAATTCAACCATTCTATAGGAAATCCTGATGTGTACAAAAACTGTCCCATATATAAATATATAATGAAATCTCATACTTTTACATAAAAAGATGACTTTTTTGTTGCAATTGCAAATTCATTAATTTGCAAGCTGCTTTGCTCTGCTCTAGCAGGGTGATAAGGAATTTATTCTTTCTGAATGACTTCTTGTTTAACACTTAACTGTAACGACCTGCTATTTTGGACCATTCAAATCGACAATAAAACCGTACATGTCCGACTTGAATAATTCAAAATACCGAATTGTTAATAAAATTTGACAAAACTAAAATATACAGTAAATAAATCAATCATAGATCACTTACACAGAGTAATACAATGCAGCGGAATAGATAAAGAATAGTAGTTCATGAAGCTACTATATACCTCAGAGTTAGAAATAAAATACAACTGAATAGTTCAAATGCCATGAAGTCTCCAATGCAACAGATGGCTTCTCTGAACCAATCAACTGGATGACTGAAGGGATAGATAGCTGGATCTTCAAGCAAAGCTTCAACTTCGAAGATGAGTCTCAAATGCTGTATCTCTCAGTCTGACTCGAGCGTAAAGCAAAACACAGAACACTCGAGTCAGGATTAACATTCTTATATCTATAAATCTAACTCAAGTGAAATATCAACTGAAATATAATTAACTTAGAGGATGTTTGGGATAACCATCCTCTAAGGGTCCATGGAACTATCTAAAAGATAGAAATATACACTATAACACCGTAGTCTTTTCAACTTAATTTATACTTCAAAACCAAATATCATTTTCACTTCAAATATCTCTATACTTCCCAAATAGTATTTTTATATATTAAATAATTTGTACAGTAAAGAAATTTCAATTCCCTCAACTTAACAAATCGTTTAACATCAACCCGACCACCCCATTTAAATCTATTTCAATCTCAATTTATTAATTTAAATTCAACTCAACTTCTAAAATAACCACTTCAATTTTATCGATCTCAAATTCGGATTTGAAATCACAAAATACCCTTTATGTTCAATATATTTCAAAACTTTAAGTATTCAACGTTTCAAACTAACTTTTTAATCAATTAAGTTTCTAAATAATAAATTCAACTATACTGATTTAAAATACATATCCGAATCTCAAAATAAACCATTTAAATCCCAATATAGTTCAAAGCTTTAATATTTAATTAAATGTTCAATTTAATTGTTCCATATAGATCTCGATTTAACCTCGTTATTATCTAGTCTTAAAATAATCCCTCATTAGATACAATATCATTTAAGTAACCTTAAATTACATTTTACTCAATATTTTCTTTAATTTATTTAAACGTGAAATATTCATTAAATCACTTAAATAAAAATCCAGTTACAAAATCATACCCTTAAATTTCCCATTCAATAATTTCAAATTGATTTAATTGAATAAATCCTTATTTAAATACCATTTAGATAAACCCACATTTATCTCCCAATCTTAGTAAATTGCAGAATACTTTTTGGAATAAAATTTACATAAATATTTATCATAGTTTATGTATTAAATCAAATTTTGACTAAATTAAATATTATTAAATCTATATATCATTACCCTTTATATATAAAAAAATTTAAGGATTAACATTTAATAAGGCCATATATTTCTTTCCAAAACAATGAATTAAATTTCAAAATATTTATATATATGGACCAACGATGTCTGTATATATTTCCTATCATATAGTCTAGTGCTACGGATATTTATCATTTCAATCCGTACACTAAATATATACGAGCGGATATCATTTCAACCCGTAATCCCAAATTCAATTAAATGAAAATCGCTTGGGTTTATCATTTCAACCCATAACGATTTTCTCCTATTCTAAAGTCTGTTCAGGTATGTATCATTTCAACCCATAGTGATTTCTATACTAACAGGGAACTTGCAGAGTGATAACAGATATGTAAATAATAATAACAACAGGCATATATCATCAAAATAAATATATAAACAATAGGATATGGTGTCATATCCCATAAGTGAATAGTTACAGATAATAGCATATATAACAATTTAAATAACTACAGCCTCATATTTCAATTGTCGTCTCAATTGAAATCAAATTTAGTAAATAAAAGAATGTTAATCGTGAGTGATTTCTCACCTTTCGAGGCTAGATAGGAGATAGACAACATAACAAGCTATGATTTTGAATTGCGAAATGACCGGTCCAATTGACGATTTTAAAGCAACTCGAAATTGGCACGAATTCGAACGGACAACCAAGCTGATGATAGGAATTGATGAAAACGGATCAGATCGGATTGACAGGGATGGAAATATATATTTTACATTTATTTTCAAATAACTATTAATTTAATCATGAATTAAATTAAATATATTTCAAAATCATTGGTTTGAATAAAACACATAAATAAAACAACATATCTATAATATATAATTTTGAAATAAAATATATACCTACCTTTCAACTATTATCTAATGTAAGTATAACACACTATATTTATATATATGTATAGACCTGAGAAAATAAGATGTATACATAATATATAAATACTGTAACAGGAATAAATACCCTTAGAACTTTATAAACCTTATATATAATTTTTTCAAAACAGAACCCATATGCTCCAACTAATAAATAGGCTATATATAAAAATACCACAACAAACGACTTTTGCATGTAACTTAAAATACCCTACAGACCTATGACTTTAAGTCCATCCAACAAACTATATACTTAACTAAAATATACTGTCACATATACAAGCAGATAACCTATACGTTATATATACTTTAAGATCTTGTACCTTCTGACATAAACTCACATCACATGGTATACTTATATAAGTATTATGTAGAACCAATATAACTTTTCATACATACTGAAATTTAACACAAATGTTTATTATAAAGTCAATATCAAATCTAAAATATCTATGTGATGAATGCTTGAAACCGCTTATATCTTATGTGTTCAATTTAAACTGTAAAAAAAAAAAAAAAAAAATTAAACAAGCAAGCTATAGTATAACAGTTTTCACCCAATATGTATAAAATAGCAAAGCACAATACTTATAACATATTATACTTACGATTACATATATGTACTTATACGTTATATATATAAACAACACAAGAACTTATACATACTGGTACATAACCGAACTCCCCTATATGTATATTATAATATAACATCTGTATATATATAATAACTAAATCTGAAATACATATACTAACTTACAAACTCATACTTATTAAAAATCTAAATCTGTATATAAAGTATAACTATATATATATACGTACCCGTGAGTTCACAAACTACATATATATGTGTGCCTCATTACATAGATTGCCAGAGATGTACAGGTGAGGACACGCGACTGTGGAGGGGGAGCGAGAATGGAGGAGGTGGAAGAGGTGCTGATGGAGTGTCGGCTTGAGGGGGAACGTTCGGACCTGAGCGGCAGGCCGAGAGGAGGGGTTGGCTTCGGCTTGGCTGTAGTTGCTGTGGCTCGAGGCGGCTCCATGCGTGGGCTTGTGATCACGGCAGGTGAGGCGGCTGCTAACTTAGGTGGAGGGTCGGTGGATCTGGGTTGAGGAGGTAGGAAGGCTACAGGCGGTGGGTTTGTCCTCTCGGTGGTGAGCTTGGGCCAGCGCACGGTAGTGGAGGAAAAAGCGGGGAAAACGGCGGAGGAATCGAGCGTGAGGAGGGGTGATGCTCAGTTGTTTGAGTGGGAAGAGCCAGCAAGGGAAAAGGGGAAGGAGAAAATAAATATGGGCAAAGATTTGGGTTACCAGAGAGGAAAGAATAAAGTAAAGGAAAGAAATAAATAGAATAGGAAGGAGTAACGGCTACAGGGGAATAAAGAAGGAGAGTATCACGCGTGCTTGGATTACGCTAAAATAAATTTCAACGTTTTGAAAGAAAAGAAAAAAAATTGGAATTCATTCCAAAAGTAACGGTAGAATACTAGATTGATGGCAAAATAACTAAAGCAATTTATTGCCTGATTAGACAGCACGTTTCAAATTTGTACCAAAGAAAATAGTAAGGTTAAAAGTGGTGCCTTTACAACGGACCAAAATCAATGTTTTCCGTCTCGTATCGGACCTCAAGATACAGAAGTAAATATAACGCTGAGATCAGCTCGACGTTACGAAAAAAAAAGGTATACAGATATCAGTGGTACAATTGAATTATAAATATTCGAATTTTCTCTAATGGAAAATGCAGCTTAAAACTCAGAGAATAAGATCGACGGAGCTATAGAAGTCCAAATTTGGAAAAACGAAAAATAACGTCTCAGTCAGAAGATGATTTATAATTTTTCTATGAAAGAATATTCAGGTTTGAAAAATATTTTATTATCAGCAATTATTGGCTAGCTTGAATTAAATAGAATTTCACAATGAAATAAACTTTGGTAAAATAAATGGAAAATTTAAAATCTGCTATGTTTAATTGGACGTAATCCAAATATCAAATTTTTATCTCAAAATATTATTATTTAAATTTCTTAAAATTCAATTAAATACGTTATAAAACCAATTAAAAATTATTAATATTTTATGGGTCGTTACAAACAATTTGAGTGAAGCTGTGAGTAACAAAATGGGAAGATGAGTACCAAAACTCCTGCTTTCAAACTGCTATTCTAACTTCATTCCCTATCACAACTCCTCTGGTTTTGTTTTCGAATCACTTCCACTGATGTAACACCTATATGTGAAATGTTACATACAAAATCAGCCATGTAGTAATGAAGTTTTATTTTATTCATGTGCTAAAAATCAGTTCAAATTCGTATATATATTCTAAATAATGGAATTAGATCGCCTATTCTGGTTATATTTTCTTGAATGAATTACCTCTTCTTTAATTTTTCTGTAAGAAGATATCCTACTTCCTTATCCTTTGTATAAAAATTGCCCTGCTTCTATCAGTTTAAGTAAAATTCAAAAGATAGTAACAAAAAACTACAGGAGTTATACTTCAAAGTTCAAACTAGTAGGATGTAATGTGAATTTGAACAAATTGTGTTAGCACATAAACAAGTATACGTACAGATGAATAATAAAAAATCAGTGGGCTAATTGATTGACAAATAACCACCTATTTTATTATTTCCTTTTTCTTTTTCTTTATTGCATCGTTTTTCTTGGTTCTTTTTTTCTGTTCAAAACTGTTCAGATATAACAAATTCTAATTTCTGCTAGCATCTGCAGAATAATAACTGAGAAACATATACACCTTTTAGATGATAAAGCTTTGGATTTAAATTTGTACTGTGAATTTGATTGTATCATAATTCTTTAACTAAGTAAATAGTTAGATTCCTAAATACTTTACTAAAAAGGGTAAAATATACACAAGGCGTGCCAAAAAATGAAACAATAAGTTACTTTAAGATTGATAACAGGGATTGGAATTTGAAGGCAGAACATTTGGTCTGAAAATTTCTAATCTCTGAGTGATTTAGCAGCGTTTCTTACTTTCCTTTCGCAGCCTTCGGAATCTATCTTCACCTTAAGCTCAACAGTCTGGCATATACATTAAGCAGAGCATTAAATGTGATTTACCTCAAAATAATAACACACCCACATACAATTATTTGCAGTTCATATTATAGATTGTAGTTACAGCCAATGTTAACTCGGTCAGTATAGACTCATCTAAGACAAACTTGGTCATGCTACAATATAGCCAATGTTAACTCATTTACAATATAGCCAAACTTGGCCATGCTACAATCAGTCGTTTTTAAGCACGAATGGCACAGTTTTGTGAAAACAGAAGTGGTTTAAATTCAACGATAATAGTTATTCATTGGTTTGACATGACATAATACTAAAAATGGCCAATTATCGTGCCAAGGCTACTGCAACAAACCACGAATCTACAGTACACAAAATTACTTTTTATTCATTATCATGCCAAGGCTACTGCAACTTCCAACAGAATCAAGAGATGCCAAATGAACACATATTATAGCATAAGGAGCTCAACAATCATTAATGCAAAATAATGTAACTGCTTTAAAAAAAATGGACCAAATTGACCAGGCAAAAGGTTGTGTCTATGTAGCAACCAGATAAAGTGCGGAACTGCAAGAGCATGAGCAGGCCAAGTCCTTCTATTTCAGGGTACTTCTATGTACCATGAAAAAAACCCAAAATTCAAATATCTTGACTTTATTTCTCCTAAATTGGTAATTTGAAAATGTTGTTTTGTACAGTCAAGTTGAAATTATTTACATTATAAGATGAATCATGATGGTTTCTAACTTTTCTCACTTAATAAAACTTTCAGATCACCGGTTTACGTCATATATGAATTCGCAGCAGTTTGAATTGCCAGTTTAAATCACTTTTCATACCTATATATTCATGCAGGCTATCTTCCAACTGCCTCACGCCATCCTTGCAACCATTGTGGCCTACCTCATGATGCCAAGCCAAGGAATCGCCTGAAGTCAAGGGAATCTGGAAGGGCCAGGTTGGTCATTGCTCTTGGCCATGGCAACTGAAGAAGATATCTGGAATATTAGTGATAAGTTTTGAGAAGAAGAAGATGGTGCTGGTTATGTGCACGTGCACAGGTGGGCTGGAGATCTCAGAAATTCAAGAGAATTATTTAACAAGAAGACAAGTTTCAAGAAAATCAAGAACTGAGAATAAAGAGTGTCTCGAAGGGGATATCAGGGGATTTGCATATTTTCTCGAAGAAGACATGGTCAATAAAGCATGTGTACTTGCACAAAAACTTGAACAAGAAGCAACAGTTTTTAGAAAAGGAACAATTACCAAGACTTACAATTTCACAAGAATTTGAACGCACGAAAATAACAATTGGTAGTTTAAAGGAATCTAGATCAAATTTTTAAACTGTAAAATTAGTAACGTGAATTGAAAACTTGCAAGCTACAGATTATTAAAGATAAAAAATGACAAAAAATATACACCTTATGTGGATAATTTATAAACATGGATGAGGTGAATAAACATAACATGCATAAATAAGCACCAGTGTATTAACAAAAGTTATTTGTAGCCTTTTAATATATCAAACATCTTTTTGTCTGAATATAGGATGGTGTGTGTATCTAGTTCATTTCAACTGGTGGAATAACAGATAGTGAAAAGCACAATGTTTCACTAGATATGTAACATACACATCTCATTATAAAAAATTGGATTGTTAGTTATTTTACATATGATACTCAACATGGAAGTATTGACTAATACTACGGAGAACAATCATTTTTGTTTGCAAATCATGTAATTATAAGGTCAATTTAAGTATATGAAAAGGTTAGTTTGAAGCGCACCTCATATAGCAAATAGAGTACATAGAATGATATAAAGCATAGACACGAAAAATGCACCCAAAGGCTGCAGTAATTTTGTAACAGCTACTTAGCAATGTATATTTCACAATCCGAATTAAAAAGACACTTGAGGTGGCAGTTCAATTGAATAAAAGAATGATATAAATGTGACAGTAGCATCATTTGATTATTCCAAAAAGAACCTTGTTTAAATTTGTCAGACGAGGGAGACATCTTTTTTCAGTGAGCAAGTTTTATAACAAAAATCAAGCATCTCGATTCTAATGAAATTCACGCATGCACATATAAAAAAACAAATAAACAATGACCATAAATGCTTTACTTATAATAGCAGGTATTATTCAGGATTGCAAAAAATAAAAGGTATTACGAAACCATAATAGTTTGGTAGAGGACATTATTACCTGTTAGACCCTCTACCAATGTTAGAAATTGTGAAATAATCCATAGAAGATGAGACTTGATTCAGAGACAATCCTTTTGTTGAGGTGTACAAGTATTAACAGTCCAATTGCAGAGCATACGGAAAAGAATTTGATGCTGCATCATATAAATAAACTTACATTAAGAGAACATATATTCAAATAAGTAGTATAAAATAAAAATAGATAATATAGCCACTTAGAAGCTAATGGTGTATCCAAGCTAATAAAAATCATTTGTCAGCATGAAGAAAAGTGGGCATGATCAGTCCAGGTAAATAACCCTATATAGTTGCTTATGAAATGTTTTAAAAAGTTAGTTTCATTTTGTACAAAGTATTGATATATGCAACAGTTACAATCAATTGAACAATTGATGTTATATCTGAGTAATTATGAAATCGTTTAGGTAATTTTTTTTAATTTTTTTAATTTTGAGGCAAAAGGGTGGGAAAAAATTCCCAACCTTAAATATCATTATCGCTAGAAACACGGTTACAAACAGAAAACAGCAGCTACAACCCAACATCACCAAAACAGCAAGATACAACAGACTCGGATGATAACATAAAAGAAAACAAAAATGACCTGACTGAAGCAAGATACAACAGACTTGGATGATAACATAACCAGAAGGGGACTGAGGCGTAATGTAATTCGTCATCACTTCCTGCAAACCCATAAACGCAGCCTCAACCCTTCGTTTTTCCTGATCGATCGCTATCCTATCTTCCTTCAATTTTATGTACTCATCCAATATATCTTCCAATCCCAACAACCCCTTTGGCAACTACATGATTGAAATCGATTCGCGAACACCATCGACCAATCCTGAAACCATTCCACGACCTCGCTGCGAGCATCGACCAACTCATCAATCCCCATACGCAAATTACCAAACCCTTCGTTTCTCCTTCAGCCGACTGCAACTCCATCCCCTCCAAACCCAATTCGATTCGTTTAAATGAGAATTTGCAATTGATTTGAATTTCAAACGAGAATTTGCAATTGATTTGGATTTGAGAATTTTGTTTGTGAATTAGAGAGGTATTTTGTTTGTGAATTTTGTTTGTTTGAGAATTTTTTTTGTGAATTTGCAATGGAGGGATAAATCAAAGCGAAGCGGTAAATGAAAAGTTAAAGGGAGGGAAAATGAAAGTTGGAGTAGCGAACCGATGGAAAATGAATGCAAACTAATGTAGTTGCATCGGTTGAATTTAAAACCGATGCGACTAAAATTATTTGCACGTACCAATTGCATCGGTTGTTAGTGACAACTGATGCAAATTTGATTTTTTATTACCTATTGCTTTTCACGTACCAATTGCATCGGTTATTAAGATGGAACTGATGCAAATAGTTCTATTTGCATCAGTTTTTACTTCAACTGATGCAAATGAGGCGAAGCAATATGCATTTTTTGTACTAGTGACAAGGATATTTCGTGCAAAATACAAGGAATTAAAAAAGATATTTTCACTAAAGGAGCATTTGGAAAAGTAGCTGCTCACATCCATGTGATTGAATTTCAAAAAAGAGGTTTACCACATGTTCATATGCTAATTATCTTCAAAGATGAAGACAAATTGACTTATCCAGACGAATATGATGAAATTGTTAGAGCAGAAATACCAGATTCTAACGAAGAATCAGAGTTACATGTGGCAGTAATGAAGTGGATGATTCATGGACCACGTGGTACTCAAAATCGAAATTGTCCTTGCACGAAAAATTGTAGTTGCAAAAGAGAGTATCCAAAACAATTTTCAAATGTGACTATTCAAGGCACAGATTCATACCCAATTTACAGAAGACACGATACTGGAAAATCCATTCCTATTGATAGAAATGAAAAGTTCATGGTAGATAAAAAATGGGATATACCTTAAAATCCTTAGTTACTACGTAAATATAACTGTCACATCAATGTAGAGATATGTAGTAGTATAAAAGCGTTAAATTTCTTTAGAAATATGTCTACAATGGTCCAAACCGCATTTCAATGAAAGTTCGACCTAGACCTAACTATGATGAGATACAACAATTTATAGATGCAAGGTGGATTTTTGCTCCAGAAGCATTGTGGAAGATTTTTAGGTTCTCTCTTAGCAAGATATATCCATCAGTTGAACGTCTTTAGATACATCTTCCAAATAAACGAAGTGTTATGTTTTCCAATGATCAAACCACCAATGATGTTTTGGCCGATGAAAGCAACCTACACACAATGCTGATAGAGTTTTTCTATACAAATTCAATTGATGAATAGGCAAGGCAACTTTGATATCTTGAATTTCCAGAGCAGTATTGTTGGATTAAAAATAAAAAAATGGAAAAGAAGAGTATCTAATGTAAGGGTGATTGGTAGAATATACACAGTCCTACCTATAGAAGAACATTTTTTTCTTGAGAATACTTTTGAATCACATTAAAGGACCGACTTCTTTTAATGATATACTTACAGTTGACGAAGTTAGAAGTCGAACATTTAAAGAAGCCGCTGAGAAAAGAGGGCTTTTAGAAAACGATGATTGCATTAAAGAATATTTGACCGAAGCCTCAAGTACAAAGATGCCAGTTTCTTTGAGAGCATTATTTGTTACTATCTTGGTTTTTTGCAATCCATCAGGTGTGCGAAGGTTATGGGATGATTTTTTTGATCATATGGTAAAGATTACTGAAATTTAAGTGCTACTAACCAAATGCTTCTAACAAATCATCTTTGAAAGATTTAAACATGTTACTTCTCCAACACAACAAAAGCACAACTGATTATGATTTTCCAAATATCTCAAAAGCATATGATTGTGATAAAATTTCATAGCTAATGGAAGAAGAGTTAGCGATTCCTATTTCCGAGGATGATTTACTAGCTATTGAAAAATTGAATGAGGAACAATTGAAGGCCTACAATACAATTATGAATGCAATTTTAAAGAAAGAAAAATGTTTTTTATAGATGGTCCTGGAGGGATAGGAAAAACATATTTACACCATGCTATTCTGTCAACGGTTAGAAAAAATGGTGGTATTGCAATTGCAACGGCTACATCTAGTATCGTTGCAACTATACTACCTGGTGGAAGAACTGCATATTCAAGATTTAAACTTCCATTGCAACCAAAAGCGACATCAACATGCTAAATAAGAAAACAGTCAAAATTAGCAGAACTTTTAAAACAATCAACTATTCTTATGTGGGATGAAGCTACAATGGTACATTGTTATGCTTTTGAGGTATTTGATAGAACTATGAGAGATATAATGGATGTAGATGAACCATTTGGAGATAAAATCCTTATTATGGGAGGAGATTTTCGACAAGTACTGCCAGTAATGCCTAAAGCTATAAGAAATGAAGCGATTAATGCATGCATCATTAAATCACTTTTATGGGAAAAATTTAAAACTTTGCATTTAAAGACAAACATGTGAGCAGCAAATGATGTCGCATATTCAATCAATGAAGAAATGATAACTACCAACAAATATTGTCGTAACATCAAAAAATGATGTTAATCCACTGACAAAGTTTATAGATACGATTTTTCTCAACTTATCAAAAAATGCATTCGACAAAGAGTACATAGTTAATAGAGCATTAATTACACCACTAAATGAATATGTCGACAAGCTCAATGAACATGTACTCAATATATTTCCTGGAAATGAAATCATTTGCTATTCATATGATGCGTTAGAAGACGATGCTCACAATTTATACCAATGATAATTTCTAAACTCAATCACTCCTGCCGGGCTACCTCCACATTGTTTAAATTGAAGCTTGGAGCATTGATAATGTTATTAAGAAATTTGAATCCGAAAATTGGATTATGCAATGGAACAAGGCTTATATGTAAACAACTCAATAAGAATTGCATTGATGTTGAAATCATCACCAGATATTATGTTGGTACTAGAGTTTTCATTCCAAGAATCCCATTAAAGCCACCTAAAAAATTGAATTTACCATTTGTGTTAATACGGAAACAATTTCCAATCTGTTTGTGTTTTGCCTTCACTATAAATAAGGCACAAGGGAAAACGATAAAAAAATACCAGTATTTTTCTACCTGAGCATGTATTTGGTCATGGACAACTACATGTGGCACTTTCACGAGGAGCTTCAAGTGGTAATACCATGGTGTTGGTAGAAAAGGGACATATTATTGGACGAACTGGAAATTTCACTAAAAATGTTTGTCTACAAAGATGTTCTACTGACTGGCTGGATATATAGGTACTTAATTTGGTCTTCATCTACATACTTCATCAACTTTCCAAGGTACATCCTCGCTGTATTTACCTCTTCTTTTACTCTGCCTACAAGTGAATCTATAGTATATGGAATAGAGAAATTTCATTTAAATATTTCCACAGCTTCTAGAATTTTCTGTGCCTTTTAAATCTATAATATATGTAATAGAGAATTTTTGGGCATGTCATCAACTTTCCTTTCTGATTACAGTAAAAGGTTCATTCATGATTACAATAAAATGTTTTATCTTCATTATTTTATATACTCTTACGAGGACCTTATTGAATTTTATCATTGATTACTTCTTATATTGGATCCTCTAAACATGTGTTTTCAAAATTTTTTAATAGAGATAATATATTTTAAGACGTCACTGTTTTAACTTCATTAATAGCAACCAATTGCTGAGTTGCCAAGCAAAATTTTAAAATAGTGAAAAACCCCTCAATTGCTGAGTTGCCCCCTGTTGGAAAAGAAATTTAAAATTACTTCCACACGGTGGCACCACTTGGTGCATTCAGTGCACCATGCAATGCCACTGTGTAGTGGACAGAAAATTTGAAAAAAGAAGAAGTGAAACATAAATTAAGCAAAAAAATAATTAAAGGGGTATTTTTATCATGAAAGTTTTTGTGAATGTAGAGGGCAACTCAGTATGTATCACAAGGAAAATTGTTCATTGTATATATATATATATATGCTAATATATCAACCTAATGATGTAATGCCAAAAGATACAGTGGAAACAAATCAAGTTCCCAACAACAAGAATGCTGGGTTTATCCCTAATAACCAGGTATACATTATTGTTGCTTATTGTATCCACTCAACCTGTTATTACCGCACTGTATATATGCCTAAAGAGACATTTAACGTAGCATTGTCTAGCTTAAAAGTTGCTATATTTTGATCAGTTTACAAATTTATGTTTTTCCATAATTTATTCACCTATCCATCTCACTGTATTCTACTTTTATAGTATAGAAAGCCTGATATTTGGCTTAAAAAAACAACCTTTTCAATTATTCATTTGTGCATTTTTTTCCTTCTCCTCAATGCTTGCTGCTGATACCGGACAAAATTTCAGATAATATTCTGCTTTTATTTTAGTATTTGTTATTTTAATATCGATTCCACCGATGAGTCGTATCAGTGAATTCCTCATGATTAAAGGATGCAATTAGGAGTTTCTACTGGATAGAAATGAGATGCATTGTCTAAGTGGTTCTCCATATTGGCAAAACACAAAACAATTTAAAATTTCTTAAAACATCTTCAATCTTTATATAGTGTTCTTTGTTTTTTACAAAATGAAAACTAAATATAACTGATTCTACAATCATGGATGACAGAGTGCATTTAGCTTTCAGTTCGTAAAAAACTAGACAGAAGACTGTACATAAAGATTGATGATATTTTAAGAAATATAATAGATGTGAAGTAGTTCTTTAAGGGATACAAAAGTTGCGATGCAAACATCATCATCAACCATGATTGGATCATTTGCCTATAGTTGTATACAAAAAAATTCATGATAAGATGTATGTAATTGTTAAACTGCTTCCAAGCATTTATTTTCTTTAAAATTAGTTTCGTGGTTTTAAACGACTCTATTTTTGAAAAGATTTCATAATACCTACATTTATTAAAAAAATATGTTAATAATTTAGGTATTTTTGTTAAAATGAGTTAACTAAACTTTATTTTGATCGTAAATAATTATTAAAACACACTCCAATCATTGATGCACACAATTCAAATTCTTTGTACAAATACTTGGTTATTCATAGTTCACACATTTAGTTGCGTATCTAAGTTAATTTTTGGTGGCAATAACGGTTTAAATCAAATAAGTCAACGACAGAAATTATTGCTATAAAAGTACCTTTCTTTTTCCACTACGACACAAGCACTTGCTTTTGGATAAATGATATACTTGACAAAGCACACACGATATCAACATGTCTCGGGTTCTTCAAACCTAATTAACCTTATTCAATTTTAAAATGTTAGCAGCCACTATGCCTTGCATTTCAATATGGTTTGTTACACGGTGGACATCCTTAGATGGAGGTTCTTTCGTACTTCATTTAGTTTAAATACTGCTTTAAATATTTTTCTGTTCAAACTTTAAGATGAGTTATTTGATACTAACCATATGTTTCATTTACAAGATTTGATACAGGTTCCTTCATTTAAAAAATTAAGGAGAATAATTTTTGAGAAATGCATCGTAAGGTGAGCTTATTAAGGATACTCCTTTTATATTTGATATTTTTGGTAATTATCAGTTCCAATTATGCTTTTGGATTGTAAAAGCATTAGATTTTGTAATATAGTGATCCTTCTTTATAGGAGGTTGTTGTTCAACATAATATTTAGGGATTCAAAACTATAGTTGCATTTGCAGTTGCTGGGTATATTATGGCCTATGTTATCAGTCCATTGCTGGAAGATT
The DNA here is from genome assembly GCA_030765085.1 of Allium cepa. Lineage (NCBI taxonomy): Eukaryota > Viridiplantae > Streptophyta > Magnoliopsida > Asparagales > Amaryllidaceae > Allium > Allium cepa. Next base: position 970,163,804 of record CM060945.1, on the reverse strand, counting down.
CACTGGAATAGAAGAAAGGTGAGTAACATTTTTTCAACTATATCTTTTGTGCAAATCTTATAAAGCTACTAAAATATTGGTACTTTTAGGACTGATCATCATCCTTGGTTTCTAAAAAATACACATGCTCAAGTTCTCGATGGTAATTGCAAATTGAAAACTTTAGTGAATGTAAATAAGTGCTTTTACATACCGCAAAAAATGAAAATTGACATAAAATCTTTATCTTTACTATTAATAATGAGAATTCCATGATCTGATTTAACCGTGTCCTTTTGAAATTCTCGAATTGCCCTTCTATTCATGTTCTTTTCGGACCTGTTCATATAGCAACTTGCTCCTTTTGCATCGTTCTCCGCCCAAAATGAAAAAAATGAAAACCTAAAAAGCCATAGCTCTCCATTTGGCTTTGAATGGAACTTAAGCAGTCTTCTTCCTCCTTTTCACATTTCTTCTCGATTTCATATTGTTCTCCCCTTCACGTTTCTTCTCGATTACTTACCGATGCGTTCTTTCAATGAATCGGCTGCGGATTTCCTCTTTAATTTGGTTATTACAATACTCTATTTAGGTTGTCCAGAATTAGAGCTTTTATGGGCTTTCAATTGTGCATGGCTTCCAGCCGATGAGGATCTCAAAGGTTATTTATTTATAGGCTTTAGATAGAGTTTTTGGATTAGAAATTCAATTGATAGTTTCATTTAGGGTTTTTTGGATTTGTGGTATAGTATGGTTTATATTTCTAATCCATGATTCACAAAAATCACCGATTGAAGGCTAAAGTATTAGCACCTATGGTGTCTTTGAAGCGTATGCTTCTTATTTAGTGGTTAGGCAATCGTTAACATCTTTATCATATCTTTTATTTTGAACATAAACTGAAATTGTTTTTGAAAGTAAAATTTTCTTACAGTTTAAAATTTCATTTCATTACCAGTTTTAGGGCGATTTTGATTGATATAAATATTAGAGGTTTGCTTCATCTATTGCTTGAGCTGATTGAATATTTTGATGTTACCTTATGTTCCTCATCTATAAACGGTTGTAGGTTTCCATTCAGGCCTTAGGAGTATATAAGGTTGTGGATCAAATGTTGAACGATATGATATCATTTTTCGAAGATGTGCTACATAATAATATAGACCCATGTATTGAATTTATTGATTCGGTGTTAATTTATTAACTAAGAGATAATAGTTGATTATGTTTAGATTTTATAATCTTTTATTTGATTTTAGAAATTTGGTATAATGGTTTTTTATTTGTTCACATATCACGAGGACAATAACAAGTTATTATTATTTATTGGATGGTGTATAAAGATTCTGAATTAGCATTACCGAGCATTCAAAAATAAATAAATAAATTTGATGTATAGTCTAAACCATGCTCTGTGCATGTTATACTTAACTAAAACACCTCAACTACGCATAAAAAGGTAATATGATTGTATTTGAAGTATTGACAGTAACTCTTTTAAGCACGAAAAGCAACTCATTTAAGCATAAAAAATTCATGTTTATAATTTGCAGGGTGCAACCTATGTAGCCTAAGGCTGACAAACGGTAAATAAGAATTTGGTGCATAAAGGGAAAAATATAACCGCCTGATAAGTGAAGCTGAGGCATTTATAAGAGTTAAATTGTTACAGTTAATAAATTTAGTGCTTGCACTAAATTAGTTAGATTCCTACTACCAATGAGTTCATCGGTTTTCATTAACAAAATTATAATCATGTGTCAGATATATCATACTCAATCTTATCATTATGTACTAGAATTCCTTAATCCGGGAACTAATATGGTATCTTAGATTAGTAAAAATCTACCTATTAGTTTATTATTATGTATCACATTGTGAATGATGAGCTGTTTGAGTTATATATTTTGTACTTCCATAAAAAACAAAAGCTGACTTTAAGTTCATATTTTGCAGTTTATGATTAATTAAACACATGTTTTTTTCTTCTCTATGAAAGTGTGCGCATATAATCTTGAATTTAGTTTTATATATACGCTTATACCAACTCACTTATACAGAATTCACATTCCAAGTTAAGGCCTATGTTTCTTCTTTCTAATATATAAGTTATACAATATAATTTAGTTTCCATATCTGATTCAGTTCCTCCTCCACACTGCACTAGCCCATCATTTTTATAAATATCACATGATTTACGTTGGAAACCCACCACAGATTCGTTCCTATTTCTTTCATTTTTAATTTTCAAACCAAAGGTATTTCTTTCACCTTTAATGGCCGATCTACTTATATAACTAATTTCTCTTTTCATCTTTTATGCAAATTTCTATTCTTTAGTGCTATCATTTTTTGATTTCTTGCTGTTCTTCAAACTGATTTTGAAATTTAAAACATAATTTACTCCCTATTTCTATCAACTCTTTGTTTAATGTCAATGGTTTTGTTTATAATTTTGCTTTATGTTCAGATTTGTAAGTGGATGTATTGTTTAGAACAACGTCTGAAACGGTAATCCAAGTGATTGTAAAAAGCATGACATGTCGTTTTAGATGTCTCAGGAAGAGAAGTGGAGGAATTATGGCTGGATCAGATGGTGGCGCATTGTGTAGTGATGGCGTGAGAAACTATAAAGAAGTACACAACTAATGAGTGTATAAGCTGCATGGATATACCAATAGTTGTGGAGGGGTGGTGAAGTTGGGGTAATAGGTCAGAAATCAATATGAGACTGATTGTATAATACAGCATCCATTTCCATTCTTAGTTCTACTAACACTATAAAATTAACATTTGGTTTGTGTTGTATTCAAATTTTTATCTACGTATATTCTCATTCTAATGTTTATACATGCATGTTTCTTTACTTATTTATTTACTCATTTTTATAGTTTTGGTAAGTAATTCATTTGATAACTTAATCTTCCTCAGTGCTATTTTGTTTGATTCCACTTTTTTATGCATGCTCCATTAATCGATAGCTATATTGGTGAAATATTTTGTCAGTATTACTTAACCATTTTAGTTAGTAGTTTATTCAATTCAGTAAGTTTTAGCATGCAATAATTTCAAACATTTAAATGGTATGTTTTAAATGATTTGTCAAATTTTGTAAGGAGTTCGTAACATTGAATCTCAGAGTCTATTTTTTACTAAGCAAATGGAACATTTGAACAGAGAAGTTGATTGAAAATGGAATGTGTTTGGTTGAAAGAGAAAGTAGGTTGAATGAGGTTTAATTATAAAAGGATATATGTATGATGGCCCATTTGGTTATGAACGTACCAAAATCCTCCGCTTCCCACAATGGACCAGTTGGTGAAATGGTCTGTTACAGTGATGGTGATGGTGATGTTTTATGTGGATTCTGTGACGGTGAGACTGCTGTTGAACCATCCATTCCAACTATGATGATTTTGATGGTTAAGACCATGACTTTGTAATTTATAGGCATGTTTCCCATGCAGGTTGAAATGAAATGTTGTTGAATAAAATGTTCGTTTAGTATGTATATAGTCTTGCCTAATATGGTATTACGGATATATATTTATGTTTTAACCAACAAATTCAATACAGAAGTGAGTTAACATTGGCAAAAAGCCTTGATCGATTATCATATGACGACGACAATGCCTATAAATAAAGGGGTATAGAGATTTCCCACTAGGATTGTAGTTTGTTATTGTGTTTATTGTTTATGTCCTCTTAATAATTATTCAAAGCCTTCTTCCACTGACTCCAAGTTGGTTTTTAGGGAAGTTAGTGAAAGCATTATTTGGTTAAAAAATAAGCCCTTGCATTTTAACAATATCCTTTTGCTGTAATTTTTATTGATTTGCCGCAAGTCCCAGTAATCATGAAATTTTTTCGGCGTTTTTTCATATGTCCAATATACGGCACTTTGTGAAAATACTACAAACACTCAGCTTTGTGCTTTCGACTACTGGCTTTTTAAAAAATACTTTTTAAACTCTAATCGGCGAACAACCACCGGGACCAGCAAAGGAAATGGGTTGGTAGATCGCCAAATGTTGTGATTGAAAGCATAAAGTACGGTGTCTTTAGTATCACATCATTGTTAAATGCATTAATGATTTTCGATTTCAAAAATCTTGGTAATGACCATTGACAAGTTACCATTTTCTTTTTAATAAATAATAATCAAGATTGTATTTGTAAACTCCACATGGTACTATATACCATAGTCTCAATACAGTGAGTCAATCTGTAAACTCTATTTGCCACAAAAAAGCAATTTGTAGTTTGGGTACACTACTAATACTATGATTTTCTATTATATTATTTAATTTATTTCAATAGTTGGCTTATGATTTATTAGAACAATGGTGAAGCTAAAAACAATAATATAACACCGGTAAATTTGTGTTTTACTTCTTTAATGAACTCATTGTCAAAGTCAGTCTTCTATAGAATAGAAGATGATGATGATACTTCTGGGAATATGCAATTTAGTTTTTTACCTTCATATTTGTTATTAGTAAAATTAACATATCTCTTCTCTTTGCTTTTTTTTTGTTTTTTTTCCTATTTCAGAATTTTAATTTGTGTTTGCTAATTTTTTTATCAATTGATATTCTATTAAGTCGTACTTTATATAGTATGTGATAATGCTACAAAAACACGTTACTGAATTAATCCATTTTGTGATTGTATGCATGCCCACCTAGGCGTGCATATATACTCGTATACTTAATATAGGTTATTTATTTCATTTACCATATCTGGTTTACAGTTGAGAATTTTCTGATCAAGTATCTTAAATTCAAAGAAATAAATATCATAGAAAATAATTTTCTATTTGAAAATACATTTTGGAATAGGAATCATATTTCACAATCCAATATTAAATATCAACTATTATTTTATAATTCTCATTTTCGATGTTTCTTTATGAAGCACTAGCATGAAGCCCGTGCCGATGGCAGAAGCGTTGTTTTTTTCCATGTATATTTTGTGATGTGATACAACACTCTAATATTAATGTAAAATTTGTCATAAAAAATGAACTGTAATTTTTAAGGGGGTTTGTCTTGGTAGCAGTACTCTGAATCTTGAAAATATAACATCTTTAAATAACATAGTAGCAATTGCTCATTGCATATACTCGTACCTCCGTACGACTTTTTCGAACTAACTGTTGGTCTGCCAATTAAATATAAGCTGATTATATCACTTCACATGTAAACTATATTGTATCTTCTAAAATATTATGAATATTTCACATTTCAAATAATGAGCATAAGACATTTCGAGTAATTTATAAATCCAAACCATATGTTCGGGAGAAATTTGTTAATATGAAAATAACGCTTCCATCATTAAAATAAAGTTGTTCCTACTAAAAAAACATATAAAAAAAACATCAAAACATATCACCCGTATCTTGAAAATCAAATATTGAATAAAAGAAAGATTTAATGTTTGCATACTCTCTTATTAACTATTTAATCTTGTTGAAGAGTTCAACTTTCATGCAGTCTCGTTCCCAAAGTATTGGGCTGCCTTAATTTTAAGTTTTGTTCCCTTATTCAGTTAATGATGTATCCTTAATCGATGACCTATATCATCTCTCTTTATTTCTGCATGCTGCATTATAATAATACAAATAACCAAGAATAAAGACAGAATAAAAAAATTATTATTATACAAACAAATCATCATCAAACTGAAGGTGGTAAATGTTAATACCTTGTAGTTGTATTTGCTTTGCCAGTATAATAAGTCGTAAATACATGCATATATTAGTTACGAATGAAATACTGTACCTACATTAACAATAAATACATAAAAAAGTAAACTGCGCACACATCTATTGTCAGTAATATATAATACATTTATTTGTACCAAAAAATAAACCCATTCTCCCATCACTCTACCTCTTTAATATCCTATGTTTTGTACTCTAAACATGTGCATGAACGCACTCTCTTTACTTCTCACAAATTATAGTTACCATAATAAAATAAAGATCAATAGTATTTCTCACAAACAGTTGCTCCAGTAGTGAATTAAACTATTCAAATACTTCAGAGAAATCAAAATTTTAATATATGTAGTTGAAAATATCCCCACGAAAACTTATAAAGTTTACGTAACTTCCTTTCCCTGAAATCATTTTCCTTTCCGATCATAAGCTCTGCGAAATAAAACGTCCGAAGTTGATTAAAAGTTCACTGAAGTTGCATAAAGCTAAATGTATCTAATATCCATATCCAGTTTATTACAGTACTAACTCATAACAGGATGGACTATATCATTGCCTCCTTAACAGATATGAAAACTTCGTAAGTATAAATTAATAGCGATCATCTCCTACAAATCTAATCATAAAACGCATAAAAATCAATTATTACCATATAACACTAAAGTTGCTGACCATATTCCTTACACATAGTAAAGGAAGAACAAACTTACAAAAATAGAAGAATATTGCTTGCAAGAATAATGATAAGAACAAACCAAATATGAGATTCCCGTCTCCCTCATTTATATAGCAACAGCTACAAACTATGTGGTAACCAATATATTAATACAAATCATTGTGTTAAATCTCCCAATAGAGTAAAAAAAATTCAATATTTTCTTGTGAATCTAATATGGTATTGGTAACTTTAAATGAGCTAGTTACATTTGATTGGTGCTATAGAAATAAACCATCAATTTCCTCTGGTCAAAGAGCAGCTCCACTTATTTGTCCTACTTGTCGATAAAATTCCCGAACTAATAAAGTTATAAAATTATTTTGTATGCTTGCTTGAGAATACTAGTGATGCATTAGAAAAATATGTAATATATAGTTACGTAATGACATATTTCGTAAAACATGTGTTTGTATGTCCAATTTTGGGTGATATATCAGATTAAAAGAAAAAACAGTTCGTCATTTAGTCTAATAAATGAATATATAAACAAAATATTGGCGAAGAAATTCTATGCAGGTCTCAATATAAATGATATGCCTAATCAATGCAATTGTTTTAAATAATATATAGGAAGAAATGTTTGTACCTGTGCTATTGTAATAGGTGAATTTGGTCCTATAGAGATAACATTTGTGCGTTGGAAAGTAGAATCGTACCGGTCTAAGATCCAAGTAACGATCAAGACATCCAACGAAATTGAAGTAAATACATATTAGACAAATAACTAAGAAACCACAGTAAATCCTGTATTAGTAGTAATGGGAAGATACGAATTACCTCAAATAGATGGATTTACTATCCAATTTCTTTTGTTCAAGGAGAAAAGTAAATAGACAATCCAATCTGAGCAAAGAATTAAGGAGAATAATCTAATCATATTTTCACAAATCACATTATTCGCTACAAATAGAAGAGATATCGATTACTTGGTTCAAAAAGAAAAAGGAATTGATCTCTACTCAGCATCTATCATTTAGTTGAAAAGTTAAATTCTTGTTTACATGGTTACATGTTCATAGATAAATAAACAGTTCATTTTTACAACATATGTACCTTATAACTTGGCCGGCAATGTGTGACTAATGTAAGAATCAAAATATATGTATTAGGAATAATGTTGGTTGCATATGATGTGTAACGGTGGTTTCAGTTTTTTACGCTTACTTGAACAATTTATTAAGCATTTTCATTTTGCATATTTACATAACTGAAAAATAAGTGAATACAATATCCAATAATGATATTTTGGTTGAATGTGAATAGGCATGTTAATGGATACTCGAATATCTGAAATCTATCTGCATCTGTATCCGAAAAGTGGATAAATATCAGAAATCAGATAAACGGATACAGATGCGGATACAATGGTATCCACATCTGGAAATTATCCATCCGTTTTTTTCAAGATTACAGTTCATATATTTTGTATTTTAGTACAACGATAGATATGTGTTTATTTTTTTATTAAGCTAATAGTCTGTATATTATATAAATTTAATGCATATTAATTGCTCAAAATTATTTATTATTATTCTGTTCATTTATTTTTCATACTTTTATAAGCAATGAGATTGAGAAAAACTTATGCTACACCAACCTTTTCTGTTTATATTTCTCGATTTATCGATTGTTAGCGGATAGAATAATTTTCTGATATCTGTATGTATCCACTGATGGGGATATCTAATCTTAATACGTATCCACAGATGTTGATATGACACCATCTGAAAGTATCCTATTATAGGCTTAAATTAAACACATCTGCATACAAAATATGAAGATGACATGCATTAAATGTTGAATGAAGAATAAATCATGAAACATGGGCTACATAAAGACATAAATAGACTAATATATGTTCTCATCATAAAATTTAGAAGAACAAAAAATTACCTAAGCATACATGAGATGAGAAGTTTCAAAGTTATACTTATTGAGCTCTGTGTATGGTTCTTTTGTATGCGAAGATTGAGTTGTGCAAGTTTATATCACATTTTCCAAAATTGTGTCCACATGCCATGCACATAATCAGGTAGGTATACTAAAAATAAATATCTTCAGATAAGTAATTATGTCAATGATGGAGATAAATATAGCAGTTTTTAAAAATAAAACAATAAATCTTATCAAACATAGACTGGTAAGTTGCAGAGGTTAAAGGTACACATAAATGTCATATTCTTTTATGAATGAATATACTCATGTCAGCATAAAATCATTTAAGCTTTACATTTGGATAAAATGGTACACTTAAGTTTGGCATGTTAGCATTTAAGCATAGCATCGGGACGACATGTTAGCATAAAAAACATTTCAGCATTTTTATGGACAATATTTATTTACATTGGAGTCATGTGTCTGCGAACATAGAAAACAACATCCAATAACACAAATAAGATTTGTGGACTGCATATACAAAGTTGATGTAAGGAAAAAATAATATGGTGCTAAATGTGAGATTAGAGTTGATATGTAACGGTTTACATGGTGGCAATGCAACGTATAAACATAGTCTTATCAAAGATAAATGCTCAATTATATGGTTGTCACAGTGAAATCATACAGGAGCAAATAATGTAATTTATCTCACTCATTTAGGCATCTTTTTTTATGCATAAAAGTTTCTTTCTGACTTGTCATTTTGAGAATATTGACATATCGTGAGATGTAAAATAAGATGGAATAAATAGTTAGAAATTTGAAAATAGATGACAATAGACTGAATGAAATTCAAAGAGAGAACCTATATGACCATCGATTGAATGACAGTTATAAAATTTTGATTTGCCTTATGAAAAAACTTATTAACAATAGAACCATGGTAAATGCAAAATCAGTATTGTCTAATAGTTATGAAGGTTGACGGTGAGAAAGTAGATGAAGTTACACTGAAGCAGTGGCTAATTATACACTAACTTTTAGGAGAATTAAATTAAACTAAAATCAAAAGCAATAAGCATGATAGTAAATCATAAGAGTTAAAAAGGATTTCAAAACCCAAATTCTTTAAGAATACATTCACATCCCAAATAATCATGTGAGAACAATCAGTATTAAAAATAATCTTCATCTCAATATGTCTTTGGGAAGAAAAAAAGGGATTTTGCTACAGATCCCCTCTTCAATCATCAAAATTATAGTTCTTGTTCAGATCTGGAAGAAGAATTCATGTCTTTTGCTCAAACAAAATACTCAGATCTTGTGTTAAACAATATCACATACCCGCGTTTAAGAATTATATTAGGAGGAGATTGAGAAATAATATTAGGATGAAATCAGTCGATGTAAGTTGAAGCAGCAATCCATTTTAATTTGATTTCATTGAATCAAACATTGAAACCAGCGGACGATTTGGGTTAGCATGAAGGGATGGAGTGTCCGATGGCCATGGTGAGGGATTTGTGTTGTGATGAATAAAATGCTCCGACGTTGCCTAAGAAATCAAAATTGAAAAGGGCATTTTGGGAAGTTTCAAAAGACCACATGGAATTCTTATTCAATTAAATTTCTTTATTAGCAAGAAAGATAAGTGATTATTCACTCTCTTCATTCGAATCGTTTCTTAGGTTATATCCACTCTTATACATCTGATTTTCTTTTTAAATGGTCGAGCCATTCAAAAAAAATCCTTACCACAGTATTATAACAAACTCTTTACAAAAGTTAATTTGGTCATCCTTAACTTTTAAGGATATCAAATAAATTGCACATTTCTTAAACTGATTAACCTAACAATTCAAAGATCGAATGCTTAGATCTATCTATTAGCCTTTGGTCCAGTGTTGCATTTAATACAATAAGATCATTATTATGATCAATTATATTGAATACATGATCTTAAACTATATTTTACTTGCTTATTTCAATGAACTAATTTCATCGAGGTTTTTACATTATGAATTGTGATCATTCATAATACAACATTATGTGATCGTATATGGATCAAATATCCATATCTTTGTATTGCTTTTATAGTTCGAGATTCATTAATGACAATGTACGGCCTTGGGGAAGTAAACTCGTAAATGACCAAGTTATAAATGTATGTAGTGGTTGAATAATTAGGTGTTTGCATGAGTCAACATGCAAAAATTTGTTGGTAGGTATGTTTTATATTTCTATCTGTCAATATTAATTCAGTTCATTTGTATATTTTAATTGATAAACATTTCATCAATTATATTAGTTACACAAACTTATCAATGTAGATTATTATAATTTTATATAATAGATGTTCTTACAATATTAGAAGATTAAAGGTTACAATTTCATTTTTCTAATAAGGCTCCTACTAGTCTTTTATGTTTCTCCAAACCTAAGATGAAACATATAAGTCTTTCGACTGCACTAGTGGGTGTTAGGACTCGTCTATCTTGTGATTTTGACCTTGAGTTTTCTCAATAAGTCATAACCCCACAAACGATGGATAACTATTTATCGATTGTATTATACACAACTCCTAACCCATAGTTCATTATCCTAATCTCATTCCGACCTTGAGTTTACACAACAAATCGAAAGAAATTATTCACTTTTACTTACCATTTCATAATGGCCTAAGTGTAATATATGTACCTTGAGTTTGCTCAACAAATGCATATAGTTATCTTACCCCATCTAGTTAATATATTAATATTACTACACGTATCATCTCTAGCTTGAGTTTGCTCAACAACTAGAGAGTATGCAAGCAACTTATTAATATATAAATGGTAGAGGACAATATTTGCATTAAAGATTCATAATCTTTTGTATATTTAATTAAGTGATATTGACTTTTGGAATAATGTATTTTCTATGTAATACCCTCATGATTCAAGTGCCAAATACATCAGAAATCATGATACACATACTTTTTCATATATATTTATTCCTTATGTCTATTTAGGGTTTCTTTAGCATTCTATCTTTATTTTATACATCTATATTATATAAGTTTTGTTAATATATAACCTTTATACTTTACTTAACTTATATTATATTTTATGTATAACTTTATAGTAATTAAATCTTATTTAATTAATTTAATTAATCAACACCTTAATTAATTACTACATTATTCAATTATAACATATTATATTGAATATATACGTTGTAACCTTTATAGTAATACACAATTATCTTATATATATGTATTTTAATTTATTAAATAATTTTTAATATTTAATTAAACAATTTTAAATTAAATTTTATTAATTTAGAAAAAAATTATACGCACATGTATACTCATATTATCTTAAAAAATTCAAGACAACATAACATATACACACACACACACACACACACACACACACATATATATATATATATATATTATACATACGTGTGTGTGTGTGTGTATTTAATCAATTAAATTATTTAATTAATTATTTGTTTAATCTTATTAATAGATTATATTTTCAAAACTAATTTTATAACAGTTTAAAAAATAATTTAAAAAATTATATTACAACTTTTATATTATGTGTTTTTTTAAATTTAACTTTTAAATTTAAAATTTTATTTTTATTTCAAAATAAATTTGAAACTAGCCCAAGGACTAATTCAAATTGAGTCTTTTCTACAAGGGATAACCTTCAGGCTTACCTCATCCTTTAAAGCTAAGTCAGTAGCCAGGTAAGGCATAGTAATTGATTGCCTAAACCCAACCTTAGATAATACTTTTCTAGGCACCCTACTATATGACTAGGTTTTAATAAGTTAGCCTTAATACTGCTAATTTAGACCGCATAGGCTATTTGGCTCCGATATCATTCATTGTTGATACTGGGCTAGCTTGCAACGAAGTAATTGGGTATATTTCAATTTTTTTACCTTTTATATCTTTATTGGGCCTACGAAGTCTAAATTTATTTGGATCTTATCTAAATTTGTTTTAAATAAAAGCAATATTTTATTTTATTTTATTTATAAATAAGGGTTTTCTTATTTTAAATTTATATAATATAATATAATATAATACATGTATCGTTTACACATAGATGTGTATGTGCACGTGCAACATAAAAGGTGTGCATGGTTTGACATGCCCGTAATATATGTTGGAATTTACATCGTAGGGAATATGTTAGCTCGTTTGTATAGAAGCATGCTGTTAATACACACACACATATATTTATGTATGTATGCATACATGAATGTATGTATATATGTATATATATATATAGTTTATAAAGCAATTATAAATTTAATATAAATAATTTGTAAATTTCAAATTCAATTACTAGATTCTTTAAAAATTTAGATCTAGATCTAGATTAACGAAATGAAATATAGAGTATTTTCAAATTCAAGCTAATATACTAATATTGTATAAATACATATACATACATACATTGATATATATATAATTCATTTTTTAATATATATATATGTGTGTGTGTGTGTGTGATATATATATATATATATTAAATAATATGTTGAAATACTATATATATGTATAATGTATGCTTATAGATATATTATGTGTAAAATAATAATATACACATATATATGTATACTTGGCTATAAAAACTATTTTTTTTCCTTTACTTTGTTTTTATCAAACTATGAATTATTTATTTATTGATTTTATTTCTGTAAGGACATCTATACAAAAATCAACTTTTTTATTTTAAAAAAGTATATATATGTATTATGTTAAATATTTATATAAACATATTTTATATAATTTATAATGTATGTGTATATTTATTTAGATATAATATTTAGTTTAAATAAAATACTATACGATATTCAAATATAAAATTATATATGCAAAAAAATTATTTTTCGAAGCTATGAATGTATAAATATATATACCTTAAAGTAAAACATATTTTAACTAATAGTGTTTATTTCAAATTCTACTTTAAATCATTTAATAATAATACTATTTTTAAAATGATTTTGTAATGGCCATAAGCAATATGTATGGTTATACATATATATAAATAATTTTTTTTGGCAAAGCGGCGGGGTTAATTGGGCCTACCGGTTTACTGATATGCCTGGGGAAACCGAAGGAAATAAACCCCAATCAAAATAATATTTGGTTAGGAAACAAAACAAAAAAGAAAAAGAAAACATGGACAACAATGCATAGAAATACAATAAGGAAGAAACAACAAAGAACAGAAAAGGCAACATAAGACCAAAAATCAATGAAAAGCATCCACAATGCCGGGATCAAATTCAAAGATTGATTGAACCATCGCATTCCTTATTTCATGCATCAGCAAATTCTTAAGTTGGTTAGATGATCTTCTTTCTCGCTGGAATATAATAACATTTTTCTCACTCCATATTACTTTCATAAATTTCTTCAATACCATTAACAATGCGTACGTCTTCATACCTCTCCATCGAGTTGCTTTATAGATTAACGACCATCTTATTGCACTATCCCTTGCCACATTGATTCTGCCCATTTTCACAATTAGATATTCCTAGAGATTAAAAAAATGAGCAGTTGAAAAAAATGTGCAAATTATCTTTGACTTCAGCATTGCAGAAAGAACATAGGCAGTTAACATTCAAACCTCTTGCATGTAGCTTGACTTTAATGTCCAAGGCTTTTCTCATTACCGTCTATAGCATTAAGTTCTGCTTCTCATTGTTATGCTTTAACCATATTCTTTTATTCCAACTAAAATTTATATAATAATTTTTTTATATACACATATATACAATACATATAATGAAGACATCACAATGTTATAAAATTCATGAAATATTCAACTACTATCTAAACACATATATCATATAATGAACATTATATATATATATATTAATATATCATTGTAAAAGGAGAATTTTACCTTTAACTTGATGCCTAGATAGTACACCTTGAAACATAGAACCAGAACTCCACTCCATAATTTAGAAAACGATATTAGACTGAATGTAGTTACCACCAGTGTTTGAATCTTTTTTGACTTAATGTTTTAAGCTAGAAAATTTTAAGGAGAAGGGAAGGGGAGTGGCCCACCATGGCTTTAGAAAATGGAGCAAGAGTGTAAAAAAACAAAATGAGGGGTTAGAGATGATATATAGTGAAGATATAAGGAGAAAAAGAAGGATCTAGATCCATCTTTCTCTCTTACTTATATGTCTATTTGAATTAAAATCCAAGCCCTTCTTAGCCATCATATGGCCTGCCTCCCTATTCCATCATAGCCACATTCAATACTTCCCATTATGGGCTTCAAAATCCCTTCAAGCCTGATCAATAAATAATAAAAATCAAATTTAAATTCGTATCGACATCGTATATTGATTAGTTTATTTATTACTATTATACACACACTTTTAATATTGATAAAAATATCAAATGAAATTTTATAATATTAAGTAATTTATAATAGTTATAATTTAATTAAATCGAGCGGTATCATAAGCATTCAACATTTCGATTGCGTGACTCTTAGGTGTAGATTTGGCTAGTGATTAATACCGAACAATTCGAATGTAAACGTTTACACATCACTTAGCAAGTGGTGTGATATTATGAACAAATTTATCACTTACCCAGCTTCGGTAAAATCCATTTTATTTTATTTAAGAATTACCCGGTAGTGAAAATTATTTACATTAATATTCTTCGTCAGAATTATATCACTTTGGACTTATGGAATTTGCTAATGGTCAAAATTCCAATATCGTCTATATTCAACTCTTAGTCCAAACACAAAGTATTTGGTTTAATAATAACAATATTTATCAACCGTACTGCTCTGCCAGAGACTTTGACTTTGATTTAACTTCAGTTGATCTATAACTGAGGAGATGAATCCTCTCTTGAATAGTGTTTTACTTTCAATGCTTCCACTCGATCCAACTATAGTCATCTGATGGACGTCGTGCCATGATTAACCATAATCAAAGTGGAGCTTCCACATTGAAGATCAACAATATTCTCAAGTCAAGTAAATTATGTAATTTTGTCACATCGATGTTTTCTATTGACCATCGTTATATTAACCAATAGAAAACTATCGAGTGAGTCACTCTATATTTTTTAAATAACTATCAGTACGTAACCTCTTGGTGCCCCTATCAGCCATGAATAATACGCTGTCCAACATTTGGAGAGCATTACTATTGACGCCAAAAATAGGCATCGACATTTTGGTGCTTTTACTGAGAAATGAACTCACAGCTTGAATGGATCTCATCTTCTGCTTGTGGATTTTCATGTTTGCGAGATAGATCCAACTTTCGATCAAAAAGTTTCCTATTCTACTCAAATTTAAAAGAGATCTACAAGGAAACTATTAGCCATGACTAGAGAAGCCCAGTCTACCCCCCCTACAGAAGAAGGAAATCATGATATTAGTGATCGATTAGCCATGTGTTTGATCAATGTGCATATATTTTCACGTTTTGAACCATCTGTGAAGGATCGATCATCGGCCATACTTTATACATACTCAATGAATGATCGTTCCTTGAAATCCATATGCTGCATCATCATGTATGATCGTTGCATACGATTGTTTCTCATTGGTCGTTCCACCAACATGAATTTGGCCGATCATTTTTTTTGTATGATCGTTCCATACCGATCGTTTCTATATGATCATTTTCATATGATCATTCCATACCGATCATTTCTACACAATCGTTTTTGTACGATCGTTCTTATAATATCTCTCCAGCCTATAGTTTGCACCGAATGATTATCGATCGTTCATTCCTCAATCGATCGTTCCTTCCTCCGAATCATACGATCATTCTTGTACGATCGCTCCACTACTATGTGGATTTACACTGATCATTTCAATACAATCTTATATGATTGTTCCATTGCTATATGGATTTACACCGATCGTTTCTATACGATCTTTCCGGTTAACCTTTTCACCGATCATTCTAATAGATTGTTCCCACCGGTCATTTACACTGATCATTTATATCCGATTGTTCCCACCAAATATTTAGATCGATCGTTATTTTCACCGATTGTTCGAACTGCATTGATATTCTAACTAAACATTACTACAACCGATCATTCCATCGCTTTAGCATCCAACAAATTATTTTTAACCAATTATGTCTGCAACCGATCGTTCTTATAATCAATCATTTTTCGGAAAAAAATTCGGGTACGATCCAAATTTTAAGGAAAATGCTCCAACTTTTTTATTTCAAGTGCAATACGCCCGAACCTGTGTCGCAGCATAGTGCCTCCGCATTCTGCATTCGAAACTCAACTTAAAGACAATGCATTCTATCCACTTACCTTACATCCTATGACTGACCAGGGAATAGAGGATCAAGCAGTAGATTTTGAATTGCAACTAACAAATGCACAAGTAACCACTACGTAAACGGTACTCTCGAAGGTTGACGAACACAGGTGATGTAACTCTAAGAGAACCCAGGAAACTTTGTCCCAAAGCCAAACTCGAGTAGAACTAAGATTTTCTCCAAGCAAACGATTACTCCAAGCACGATGCTTTACCCACCTAGCATTTCAAATTCAGTGAATCCAAGTAAACCAGATGCTAACCTCAAGCAAATAGCATATTCTCTCGAATCCGACTTCAAGTAACTTACCACCAATCAGTCAATACCGATCCATCTTTCTTTTCTCATATCTCGGGCATATGGACTCCAAATGACTTAAAACCTGGTGTTTAACCTCAAGAGGGCCTCCTTACTGCCTTATATGGATCGCACCCCATTTGGGTGAAATTTAAGGAATCATCATCGATCACTGACCCATCCTAACTGATTCTCCATTCGACCGACATTCTCAACTATTCAAATGTTGGACAACCATGCATACATCATTCACAATCATAACAAGTAGCTGTAACTTGAAAACAAACGAGATTGGTGATGACTGAAGCATCTCCCCCAGTTGAAGCCTATTCATTGAAGCCGTTGCGCAGAATAACCAAGGAGATTCAATGTACCAATCATATCGGTTTACTCAGGGAAAACCGACCCTAGACTACATCTCATGAAATTTGAGTGGCATATATATTCCCCTAGAGCGACATGTGCCATCGAATGCTGACGCTTTCCTATATACCTCGAAGGTGTAGTGATCATGCGGTTTATGCGATTATTGCCCAAATCCATCTGCTCGTTCAATCAACCAGATTACAAGTTTGTCGAGCAGTTTAGAATGCATGCGACTCACACCAAGGATGTGATGTCATTATCCAATTTATTCCAGATGCTAGGTGAGCCACTCATCCTATAGAGATTCAATGTCGTTGTCAATAAAGCGAGAAATCCCAACGAGAATATCATACTGATGGCGTTAATGAGGGAAATCGACCCCTAGACAGATTTTGATAGCTAGTTAGCTAGAGATCCTCCTACGACCTTAGATCGTTTCTATTATAAAGTGAATTAGAACCTAAGCAAGGAGGATGTAGAGAAGACTAGGAGAAAGAACAGTATAAGCCCGTTGGCTAAGGACTCGGATTCTAAGGGATGACCCAGAATCTCAAAATTCGACTCATATACTTCTTTGAACGAATCAATCGATAACTTCTACTCAGAGACTCACGACTTAGAGCAGTACAGAGAACCAGCCTCGAGAGAGTCCACCGATGCCCAGAGGAAATCCGATAAATGTTGTATATTCCAAGATACACAAAGTCCTAACACTAGAGATTGCAAACACCTTCGAGATGTGATCGAAAAGCTGATTCAAAATGGAAAGTTTCGACAATATGCACAAGCCCCATGGAATAGCCAGCAGGAAATATCCTATCCCTATGAATAAAGAATTTTGATTATTAGTTGGACCACCTACGATCGACTTCCAACTGATAAGGGCTTGGACAAAGTGGAATAGCGAGCATATGATGTTGCTTTACTTATAAATAAGATTTATTCTAATCTTCTCTGAATTATTTCTATTTCAATTTCAATTGTGTTGTGAACTATGACCAACTTGAACTAAACTACTTCTAAAAGGTGCAGGTGACCAAATACTTAGAGTTAGGCGGCATCCAATCCCTAGGATCATGATCAGACCTTCAGAGTTTCATCAAGATAAGCATGATTCAACCGCCCATCGACTACCATATACCCTTGACTTAGGCCAAGGACTTGAAATGGAAAGTGGGTGTGACTTGACCATCCGCTTCCTACTTTGTGCTTTGATTCCGACAGAACAACTATGCCTTACTCAGAGCCCGACAAGGTCAGGATCTAGCAAAAGGTGGACACGACTGATCGTCTACTCATCGACTTCTGTGCCTGACTTAGAGATCAAAGAAAGACTTAGAGTGGATGCAACCCAACCATCCACTCCCTAGCTCATACTTAAAGTTCGCCAAAATACTTATGCCTCTCCAGAAGCTCAGCATGACTGAGATCCAACTAAAGTGGATGAGATTTGACCATCCATACATTAATTCCAGCCCTGAACACAAAAGGCAGTTTGAAAATTTGACTTAAAGTAAGCGTGACTGGTTTCCTACTCATTAACCACCACTCTCAAAACATGGACATGGCTGTAGATTGTGGTGGATATGACTTGATTGTCCACTCGAAAACTCTCTCCCTCGACTTGCTAGGAGGAGTACGAAGCAAAATGATGAACGTGGTTCAACCGTCCATTGACCAACTCTGGTTCTAAGAGCACAGGTCGGAGTATATACATCAAACGGGTGTGACTGACCACCAATCATAAAACCCTGGTCCTAGAGTGTAGATCAGAGTATAAAAAAGATGGACGTGGCTCGACCATCCATCGATCAACTCTGGTTCCCAGAGCATGAACAAGAGTACAAACATTAAACAGGTGTGACTGACCACCCATCAAAAAACTCTGGTCCCCAGAGTGTGGATCGAAGTATAAACAAAAAAAAGACGGATGTGGTTCGACCATCCATTGATAAACTCTGGTTCCTAGAGCACGAACCGGAGTATAAACATTAAAAGTGTGTGACTGACCACCCATCATAAAACTCTAGTCCCTAGAGTGCAGATCGGAGTACAAACACAAAAAGATGGACGCGGTTCGACCGTCCATCCATCAACTCTGGTTCCTAAAGCGTAGACTGGAGTATAAACATCAAACGGGTGTGACTGACCATCGATCATAAAACTTTGGTCCATAGAGTGTGAACCAGAGTATAAACACAAAAGGATGGATGCAGTTTGATCGTCCATTGATCAACTCTCTATTTCCCAGAGCATGGACCAGAGTATAAATATCAAATGGATGTGACTGACCAACCATCATAAAACTCTGGTCTCCATAGCGAGGATCGGAGTATAAACATTAAAAGTGGATGCGGTTCGACCGTCCGCTCCTCACTCTTTCCTTTACCTGGGGGCAAACACATGACTCAAAGTGGATGCGATCTAACCATCTCCTCCCCTGCTCGAGCTCGAAGTTCTTTAGAACACTCATCTTTCTCCCAAGGCTCAGCAGAAACTGGATCCAAATGGAAATAAACGTGGTATGACCGTCCACGCATCGACTCATGCCCTGGATGCGGGAGGGTGGAGTTTAAGGGCCCAAGTCTAAATTGGACGTGGTTCGGCCGTCCAATCCAAAGAGGATGTGATACGTTTATCCATGACTTGGTTTTTGCTTGAGGTATGAAAAACTATCCAGGCCTTTCCCAAATACTGGCAAGAACAACATCCAAACCAAGACATGGACACGTTTGACGGTCCAGCAAATAACTCCGCTCCTCTAGTGCTGATTGGAGCATAAACACAAATTGGGTGCGATTCAATCACCTGCCAACAACTTGTAACATCCCCTATGTTGAGGTCCAAAAAGATAAGCGCTACAGATGTTGTAGTTATCTATAGTATTAACTTTCCGTGACAAAATATGGTAAAGTTAATGGTATCTATAATATCAGAAGCATATGAATATGAAACAAAATCATAGAATCCAAAACAATGTATCTGATTACTTTTCACAAAACATATTTCATATCCAATTACATAATCCCAATCATTTCTCATGTCCAGATCAAATATAATTGTTACATTAATACGCCAAGAGTGACATATGAAGATGCCCTCTTGGTTGACCAGAGTACTAAATAGTTATATCAGACTTAATACAACACAATAGAAATAAAAAAAGAAACTCCTAAATATATCTAGCAACAGCCTCCTTCTCATCTTCGTAAGCTTTATTCATCCACCTACTAAAACCTATAAACCTCAACTCTCAACCTACCCAAATCAATTTTCAGCACCTGAGAGTTTAAGGGGAAAAATATAAACTTCAAGTCAGATATAAAGCCTGGTGTGAATAATACTATACATCTCGGTTATCTGATATTAAGTGAGACCACGACGCTTAGCAAAACGGGTTTCCCCTTACTAATATCATTTCAAAACATATCTTTTTGCAAACCAAAACCTGCAATGAAACTGGTTAAAAGAATATTAGAAATATCATGTATGCATACAAATTAGGTAATAATGGACTATCAATCTGAACACTATAGTTTTGTTTGGCTAATTACTAACCTTTGGCTGAGTTGGGCCTACTAGAAAAAATAAATAAATAGTCTAACTTATGCTAGATACTCTTCGGGACGGTCTATCCCAAACTTACTTCTCCCAGGTTCAACTGATCTTAATGGTTTTGAGGGCTCACCAATAACCTATCTCTACTCCGTATATTCCTTTCCGTGTGTAACATCAGTTTAGTCTTACCTATGACAAAGCCCTACACACTAGAATTTTGGACTTATATCAGCTAAGGCTACTAGCTAAATTACAGGGCTCGACCCCATACCAGTCCCATCGGGTATTCTTATATCTGATCCATTTTACTTATGGTCAACTACCCTTCAAATTTTCCTTGAAAACCTTTCTTTCAAAATGATTTAACCCTTTTAAATCATACATAAACATGGAAACATTCTATGCTTTACTCAAATCACTTTGCCTTGTTATATATACTTTACACAAAACATTTTTTGGTGAAAACATTCGAAACCTTTGAAAGTACCGCTTTTGAAACCATTGAAAGTACCCCTCCAGAAACAATTTACATTAAACCTTTCGAAAACATTGAAATCATCTCGTTCAAAAGCTTTTTAAAACCATAGACGTCCTCCTTTTAAAACACTTTAAACATTGCCTTTTGAAACCATTGTAAACGTTCCATTAAAAACCTTTCGAAGACATTGGGGAACCACCCCTTTGAAACCATAATCTTAAACCTTTCGAAAGCATTAAGTTCTTTACATAAATCAAACCTTTCAAAAGCATTTGGGTTAAAGTTAAACATGTGGAATAATCTTTTGAAATCATTTAAAACCATTCCTTTCGAAACCTTTGGGATTTAACTTTCAATAAAACAAAGGATAAACCAAGTTGAACGCACTCTTTTGAAAGCAATTTCCTAAGTAAAGAAGTGGATGGTGTCGAAACCAATCCTTTCAAAAGCATTGAAGAAACGGCTAAGGGTTTAAAGTAAAAGCACCCCTACGAAGGCATTGCTTTGAAAGGTTGAAGGCGGCAGCAAGGGGTTTCGACCCCTTCGAAAGCTTCTTTATAAGTCAAAAGAGGCAACCTCTTTCGAAACCATTCTTTAGAGCCATTTAGCTAAGTAGAAAGTTATCTAAGTCGTAAGCATTATTTTCGAAAACAAAGCAGGCGTATTTCCTTTTAAAAGCGAAGCAAGACTTCGACCCCATCGAAACCCCCCTGTTTGAACTATATATCTTTCGCGTATGTCCAATTCACTAGTACCAAGTCTTTGATACCATGCACATTGGTTTCGATGGAGATGGAGGCGGAAGTACCAAGTCGAAAGGTTGGTCCGAAAGTGGTGAAACAAGAAAAACATGGTAAAACAGATTTTTAATTTTGAAAGTAAATCTTTTCAATTAACCTGCTTGTTTGTCAACATATGGTTGGTTGCTGATTTCTTTACTAATTTTTTTTCTAAAAGTGCTGTCAAAATTTCAGAAGCAAATAATTTAAAATGTTTACAAAATGCCCATTCTCCTTATATATATATATAAAACATTTAAGTCTCACACCTTAAATAATTTTATATACTTACTAAACACCTAGGAAAATTCTACAAAATTCCCATAAATCATTTTTGATATGTTTTCTAACTTATATTAAAATTTGACCCAAAAACAATATAAATTAGCCGTAATTAATTTTAACCCAATTAACCATTTTCTTCGTTAGAAAATTAGTAATAAATCCACATTAATTCAAAAAATTATGAAATTTGAAACCCATCTCTAAAATATTATTTCTGACCTTATCACAAAATCGCAAGGCATTTGGACGTCATCTATTAGTGTTTTCACATTAAAACTTATCATAAAATCCATATAGAATAGCATAAATCATCAACAATAATGTGTCCCTTTTAACAATAAAAAACATGGCAATATACTTTGCAAAAATATTCGGATCTGATCCAGAAACCAAAAACATCAAAAATATGAGATGTAACCTATTATTCACCTTTTTCTTTGTGATTAAGAGTTGAGATTTGAGAATGGATTTGATTAATCTTCCTTTTGATCTTTAGCTTTTCTTCTTCTAGCTTGGTCTAATGGTGGCCGGCCTTTAGTATTTGATTTTTTCTTATAAATGTGAGAATGAAATTGCATGGGGGTTTAGGGTATTAGAATATGTCTAGACATATTCCTATTTTGCGCCTTATCAACTACCCTAACTTATTTTATTTCATTTTCCCTTAGTTCATTTCTTTAGGTTGGCATGGCTACCTCTTATTTACGCAAATCTTAATCCCTTAACCATTACATTACTTCATTTAATTTGATTAATTAAATGTCCTAAACAATGTCAATCAAAATTAAGGTCATTACAGACTCCCTTCCTTAAAGAATTTCGTCCTCGAAATTACGATAAGGTGCACAACAAATCAATCATAGAGGTAAAACATACCATGAAACAAATCAAGATAAGCGTCTCTAATCCTGCTTCCAGTCTCCCAAGTATGGTCTCTCTCATCGTCGCTCCACTGGAGCTTAACTAATCTGACTGTCTTGTTCCTTAGCCACTTCTCATCTCTTGCGGCTATACGAACCGGCTTCCTAACTATAGCCAAGTTCGGTTCTACTACTAAGTCCTCTAACATAGTCGGTTCTATAGTAGTCTTCGGATCTCGAACGCACTTTCTTAGATGAGAAATATGAAAAACATCGTGGAATCCTACCAAACTGTTCGGTAACTCTACTCTATATGTGAGTTTCTCGATCCTTTCTACAATAGGAAATGGTCCAACAAATGTCGATGTCAATTTCCTTGATCTCTCGAAATCTAGCACACAAGCTCGTAACAAATCTTCTAAGATCTTGTTAACTCTTTCCATTTACCTATCTGTTTGTGGATGGTAAGCGGCACTCATCTTGAGATTGGTGCCTAAAGTATCCTGTAGACTCTTCCAGAACTCGCTAGTGAATAAGGAACTTCTATCACTTACTATACTACTAGGAATTCCATGCAGTCTAACTACATTCTTCATAAATTACTTAGCCAAAATAAGTGCCGTCCGGGTTGACTTAACTGGAATAAAATGGGCACTCTTGGTTATCCTATCCACAATGACCCTTATGCTTTCATTTCCTCTATTTGACCTTGGCAACCTATTTATAAAATCCATCGAGATCGAACCTCACTTAACATCTAAAGGCTAAAGTAACCCACTCGGTTTCTGATGTTTGACTTTTACCTGGTTACAGTTCAGACACTGCTTCACCCATAAGCCTACATCACTCTTCATACCTTCCCATAAGAAACTCCTCTTCATATCTTGGTACACCTTAGTTCCTCCCAGATGTATAGTGAACTTTGAGTGATGGAATTCTCTAAGAACTTCCTTTCTAATGCTTTCTATATTTGGAACACATAACCTTTCCTTCTTTCTCAACCACCTATTCTGATCAAGACTAAAATCTTTCAAGTCATTGCTCTCTGTTCCATCCCTTAATTTTCCATTCCATGCAACTAATAATGGATCCTCCATCTATTTAGAAGCAATCTTTACGATCATCACTAGTCGAACTTCTAAACATGACAACATAACCATCTCATTACTAGATCTAGTTTCAGTTCTCCACTATACTCTACATGTCGTTAACGATTTTAAATCTTTCCACTCAGCTATCATTGCCAATACTGCATTGTGTTGTCTTCAGCTAAGTGCATCCGCAACCTTGTTTCCTTTTCTTGGTGTGTACTCAATTCCAAAGTCATAAGTGGCTAAAAACTCCAACTACCTTTGCTATCTCATATTCAACTCCTTCGGAGAGAATAAATACTTCAGTGACTTATGATCCGTATACAATTCAAATCTCTCTTCCAAAAGGTCATATCTCCACACCTTTAACGCAGAAATCACTGCAGCTAATTCCAAATCAAGAGTCAACTACCTAACCTCATGTGATCTAAGATGTCAAGAAGCATAGACATTCACATTACCTCTTTGCATTAACACAACTCCTAATCATGTCCCACATGCATCTGTATACACTACTAAATCCTGATACCTTCTAGAACAACTAACGCAGGTGCATTATTCAATAAGTGTTTCAGATTCTGGAATTCCTCCTCACACTTATCTGTCCAAACGAACTTCACATCCTTTCGTGTTAGCTTAGTTATCTGTGCCGCTATCCGCAAAAAATCCTTTATGAATCTCCGGTAATACCACGCTAATCTAAGAAAACTCTTTATCTTAGTCACTATCTAGGGTCTTTTTCAATTATTCACCGCTTTGATCTTAGCCGGATCTACAGATAACCCTTTCTTTGAGACTACATGACCAAGAAACTTCAGTTCCTTCTTCCAAAAATGACACTTCGTAAACTTTACCTTCAGTTGATGCTGCCTCAGCATCTCAAGCACCACTCTAAGATGAACTTCATTCTCTCTGTCATCCTTAGAGTATATCAAAATATCATCTACAAATACCAACATGAACCTATCCAAGTGCTCTCAGAAAACTTGGTTCATCAAACCTACAAAGAAAGCTGGCGCATTAGTTAGTCCGAACTACACCATTCGTACGATCCATATCTGGTCCTAAACACCATTAAAGAGATACTATACTTTGCTACTCTAAGGTGATGGAACCCTGTCGCTAAATCCAACTGAGAATACGTTGGCTCTACTCAACTGATCGAACAAATCGTCAATTTTAGGCAACATGATATTGATTCTTTATCGTCTTCTTATTCAACTTACGATAATCGATACACAACCTTGACGACCCGTTCGGTTTCTTAGCAAATATTGCGGTAGCTTCCCAAGGCAAACTACTTAGTCTGATAAAATTATTTCCTTTCAAATATCCACTAATTGCACCTTTAACTCTTTCATCTCGGTAGGTGTCATCCTATTTAGCAGTCTACTTACTGGTTCTGCTTTTGTTACCATATCTACTTGAAACTCAATGGCTCGTTTCGGTAGCAGTCCTACTATAGGTTCAAGGGAATTTGCGAATTTTCTAACAACATAAACTCGATTCAACTCGTCTTCTATCTCCACAACATCCAATAAAGCATTAACCTCACAACTAGGGTTTTCTACGGAATATATAATCCGATCACTACAATCAGGGTGTCTAAGCGATATTTTCTTATCATGGTAAAATACCCTAGTATCGTATTTACTTAACTAATCCGTACCCAAAATAATTCCGTACCCTATGAAATCAAACACACGCAAACTGCAAGCAAAGGTATGACCATAAAATTCAAACTCTTGGTGGTCACACTTCATCCCTAGTGTTACATACCCTCCCATCGATTTGCAACCTTAAGGAAGCAACTAGGTATGAGGGTTCTAGGTTAAGCTTATCTACCAAACAATGAGATATAAAAGAATGTGATGTACCTGTATCAAATAGAACGCTAACTGACATACCATGAAGCATAAGCGTACCTTCTAACACAGCCTTTCTTTTTCCTCTACTGTTGGCCTCGAGGTAGCTGGCTCCAATGCAAACAGTTTTCCCTTTCCATCATTAGCTGTCACCTTGCACTGGTTCTTATAATGTCCAATTTGATTGTGGTTGAAGCATCTAATTATCTTCTTCCCGATCACCTTCTTCCCATCTCTTAAGCGACATTCGTTTACGAAATGCCCGTTCTTATCACACTTATAGCAAACAATTGGTAGCTCCACCCATATGAGCTCTCTTCTTATGGAAAAACTTTCTTTTTTGAACCTGCCCCATTTGGATTTCCTTTGTCTTATTTATTTTCAGAAAAGAAAGCATCTCTTTATGTCTCAAAGCCATTTCCACTACAACATCACATAGATCCTTGATATAAGGTAATGTGCCTTTGCAAGCTCAGGCTTCAACCTCAAATGAACTTCTCATTTCTCTTAATCACAGTATCCACAATAGCATAGCTGTATCTCGCTAGCTCTTAAAACCTTGTCGCATACTCCAGCAAAGTCATGTCTTCCCACTCTAACTCAGCAAACTTCCTGAGTAGTGTAGACTTAGCGATCTTCGACATAAATCTTTCCTTAAATCTCCTTTTGAACTCAGCCCATGTCATTGTCTCCTCATTAACTCCGATCGTAACGCTGTTCCACAATACAAAGCTGCTTTTTGTAGCTGTCTAGAAGCAAGCCTTCTCTTTTTCTCATTATTGAGCCCTAGATCAGTGAAAATCCTCTCACAATGAAGCAACCAATTCTCCACTTCAATTGCACCTTCAGTACCAATAAACGACTTTCCCCCAACCGAGCATAGTCTCTACTCAAAACAGCATAGTTGTTGACCATCGGAGCTTCTTGATTTCCATCTCCAACTAATCCTACAGCAACTCCCACTTGCATCATGTTTACGAAGAACTAATACATTACTCCCATGTCAACTTGCGGGACTCCAGCACCCACATTTTCAGCTTGTGCCTGACCTGGGTTCCTCTTCGTATTAGATCTGGCATTTTCATTTGTTGTGGTGCTTCCACCACCAAGGTTAACTCTTCCACTTCTAGTGTCCATATCTGCATTTGAGTCTCTGTAAGGTATAGAAGAATAGCCTAAGAGAGATAGGAGAATATAGATATAGCGTATACTTACATATAGAAAATACAAGTACGTTACTATAGCGTTATCCCATACCATAACCTTTTCTTTAGTTCCTTAGGATTACGTTTTCAAAAAATCATTTATTTTAAAGTTTTTCATAAACCTATACTGTAACATCCTCCTACTTAGAGGCCCAGAACTAAGGCTACCGATGTTACAATCATACATAGTTATTAATCCTTGACGACCAAATAAGACGGTGTTAGATTCATTGATACGTAGAAACACACAAATATGGAGAAAAAATTTAAGACTTCAAATAAGATCACATTTCATTTCAAATCATTAACAATTCATTACATAATCCCATAATCGTAAACCATGTTTAGAGAAATATGTTTATTACAACATACGCTAAAAGCGACATATGATGATGCCTCTTTGGATGATCAGAGTTTATACATGGAATACAAAAACTTTGCCATTGCAAACAATAAAGCGGAATCAAGTAAAAGAGAAATCTAATTATTTATTATGCCTCTTCCACATCTCCGGAAACTATATTCGTCTAATGACGTACCTGAAAACCTCAACTCTCAAACTACTCAAAATCAACTGAGTACCCGAGAGTTTAAGTGAAAAACATAAATATTGAGTCAGACATAAAGCCCGATATGGATAATAATCTAATATTTCAAACCATTTAGATATCTAGTGAGACCACATTGCTTAGCGGAATGGGTTTTCCCCTCACTAGTATCTTAAAACCTTTATAAAACCATATATTATGCTCCTGCATCCACAATGGTTAAAAACATAGTCATTTCAAAATATTATGGTGATATGCAAATAAGTTAAAACATTTTGGATTTCCTGTCCTCTATTTAATTGACTCCTTGTCATATTTATAGTTTTTAGGGTTACTTTTAACCTATTAATTTTCATGGGTGTACTAATAACCTTTATATTATATATATAGACTTCCAGTCCTATTTCACAGTTTTTATGGTTGCACTACGAACCTATAGCCCCTGCCAATTAAATTAATTAATTCATTGGTTGCCCTGAACCTATTGGTGACTTCAATAACTTATATGTTATCCTAGTTTTCATGGGTTGACTAGGATCCTAATGATACCTCCAATACCTTCTTTATTATCCTTGTTTTCATGGGTTGGCTAGGAACCTTTTATTGTTGTTAATAACTTAATCTGGATATAGTTTTCATGGGTGCACTACAAACCAATTGGCCCCTGCCAACCACTCTTTATAACATAGTTTTCATGGGATCACCATGAACCTATTGGTAACTGCAATAACTTCAAAATCATAGTTTTCATGGGTGCACTATGAATCTGTCTCCCCGACAACTTCCATATTTAGGCATCCTATGTTCTGGTCTCCTTGACTTCTTGGATGCAATTCTACTCATCCAGGAGTTTAATCAATTTATATTCACTACTGGGTTAACCTAGCTGGTCCTTCCATCCTTTTATTCCCAAAATGAAGTTATGGGTCCATTATAGTTTGATTATATTTATATTTGAAGAAGCAACCTTAATTAGAAAAACAATACCACTCCGGTGGGTTTAATGTCTTTGAAATACTTTTCATATAAAACATTGTTAATCCCTTTGACCTATAATTTTATCAAGGAAAGCTTCTTCTTAAAGTCATTTCAAAACTCCTTCTATTTAGCCATGGGTTTTTCCTTTAAAAATGAGTTTGGGTTACAAAGCCTTTCGAAACCTTTGAAACCTTGCTTTCGACCTCATTAGATACCCTCCTTCGAAATCATAAAGATCTATCTTCAAAACATTAGGCTCCTGCCTTTCGAACACTTTAAAACCTTTCTTTCGAAACCTTTCAAATGTATTGAAGTATCAACATTTAACTTTAGAAGCATAGCTTTGAAACTAAATAAAAGTTCTTTTTTCGAAACATGGAAAGTACCCCTTTCGAAAACATTGAAAGACCCTCTTTCGAAACCATTGAAAGTATCCCTTCTAAAGCCATTGGGTTTATATATAAAATATTATTTGGGTCAAGTGAACTAAAGTCAAAGCATCTCTTTCAAAACCATCCTTTATCTCATAAAAATATTGGGGAAAGCTTGATGGTGTCGGCACCAACCTTTCGAAAGCACAAACATCTGGGTAAAATATTGGAAGGTTGGATTCGAAACCTCTTTCAAAACCATTGCCTTTGAAACCCCTCACCTCTTTTGAAAGTTATAGGAAGTGGCTTATTTTGATAAACACAAAGTACCTTTCGAAAGTATTGATATCTTCAATACCATCGAAAGATTCAAAATTGCAGAAGGGTTTCGACTTGGTTGAGACAACCCCTTTTGAAAGCTTCAATTTCAAAAAACTAAGTACTCCTTCGGAAGCTACTTCTTTAAAAAGGCGGCAGTTCTCCTCCGAAAGCTTATTTTAAAATACCCTTTCGCAAGGATTGGTTTAGAGTCCGTTGAAAACTCTTTGTAAACAGGCAAGCGCTTCTATTTAGAAAACAAACCAAAGGTCTTAACCCCTTCGGAAGCTATGTTTCAACACACTACCTTTCGCCTTTCTCCAATCCACTACGTACCAACTAAGTGATACCATATGAATTGGTTTTGACCAGATAGGTTTCGACCTGATTGGTAGTAGAAGGTCTGAATCAAAAGAGTCCTTCCAAAAGTGGCAGAACATACTTTTCTGAGCAAAAAGGCCGTTTTTACCAAATAAAGTAATCTTTTTGTAACAAACTTTCCCACTTGTAAACACTTGATTGGTATCCTTAAACTTTCAAATTATTTTACAAATAATTATCGCATTTTCTTAGATCTAAAAACTGATTAATATTAATAAATAATCACTTTCCAATTAACATCAATTAAATCATATTGGTCCCCCTTTCAAAGTAATTTAATTTCCATGTTAAATCTTAGTAAACATCCCCAAAAATCACAAAAGTTCACTTTAAATATGCTATTTAACATATATAAATTTCAGACCCAAATTCCTCATATAACAACCAAAAATAAATTTTAAACCCAATAATATATGTTTCCCTTCAAAAATTTATAAATAATTCTCCACGGCTTGATAAATTCTAAAAAATTGAAACCCAATTTCAAAATCATGTTTCTCATAAAATATAAACACATTATAAATCCAAGCATTTCATCAAAAATCATCATATTCGATTTAGTCTTAAATTAGAAAATAAATGATCATATAAAAACCAAAATAGAGATGTAGCGATTATTATTCATCTTAGATTGGATAAGGAAATTGGAGATTGATTCTTCTTACTTGATCCTAAGCTTTAAACTTGAATTTCTCTTCTCTTCTTACTCCTTAATGGTTGGCCTTCCTTTTTCTTTCTTACGTTAATTCTTGCTTATAATACCACGAATGTGAGTAGTATAGGGATTATAGTATAAGGGTAGGAAATATGGATGACAATGACCCTAATACCCTTATGTTAATTTAATTGTCATTTAACCATTAATAAGCCTATTAGAGTTAATAAAGCATGACCTTCAGGTTTATTATCAAATCTCAATCTCCTCATCACTCTACATTATTCTATTTAATTTACCCAATTAAATCTTCTGAATAACGTTATCAAAACTAGGGATGTTACGGGCTCCCCTCCTTAAGGAATTTCTTCCTCGAAATTCAGTAAGGACCAATACTAAACGTAGCAATCATCTGTAATGACTCCTAACAACCATACTAGTCTACCTGACTAGGAATTATCTATATGAATCTAATATAGACATACCCTCGAAGCAGATCGGGATAAGTATCTCGGATCCTGTCTTCTATCTCCTAAGTATAGTCCTTCTCGTTGTTGCTCCACTGAACATTCATCAACTCGACTGTCTTGTTCCTCAATCTTTTCTCATCTCTCGCTACAACCCAAATTGGTTGTCTAACAAAAGTCAAATTAGGCTCTACGACTAGATCTTCCAACCCTGCCGGAGGAATAGTGGCATCTGGATCGTGCACATACTTGCAAAGATTAGACATATGAAATACATTATGGAGACCTGCCATATTTCTCGGCAACTTTACTCTGTAAGCGAGCATTCCAATCCTCTCTATAATCTAGAATAGACCAACATATCTTGGCTCCAATTTCCTCGACTTCCCGAACTTACTGCCTTCATTGGTGATGCCTTTATGAAAACCCTGTCTCCAACTGAGAACTCTAGGTCTTTACGCCTTTTATCAGCGTAACTCTTTTGCTTAGATTGAACTTCCTTCATCCATTCTTGAATGAGCTTAGACTTCTCTGACGCCTCCTTAACCAAATCTAGACCTAAGACCAATTTGTCTCTAATCTCCAACCAACATGCAGGTGATTTGCATGGCCTTCCATACAAAGCTTCAAAAGGCGCAATTCCTATACTAGCATGATAACTATTATTATAGAAAAACTCAATCAAATGTAGGTGATCCTCCCATGACCCAACAAAGTCCAATACACAAGCTCTAAATAAATCCTCGAGTACCTTATTGACTCTCTGTGTCTGCCTATTCGTCCGTGGGTGATATGTTGTACTCGTCTTGAACTTGGTACCTAATAACTCTTGCAGACTCTTCAAAAATTCACTAGTGAATAATGCTTCTTTGTCACTGACTATGCTACTAGGTATCCCATGAAGTCAAACTATGTTCTTCATGAATAACTTCGCTAAAACAGGTACCGTCCTGGTTGATTCACTGGAATGAAATGGGCACTCTTGGTTAACCTATCCACTACGACCCATATACTTTCATTTCCTCCATTTGACCTTGGCATCCCATCTATAAAATCCATGGATATCGAATCCCATTTCCATACTGGAATCTCTATAGGCTGAAGTAATCCACTCAGCTTCTGATGTTCGGCCTTCACTTGTTGACTGTTTACACACTTCCTAACCTACAAACCAACATTCCTCTTCATGCCTTTCCAATAGAAGCTCCTTTTCACATCTTGAAACATCTTGGTCCCTCTAGGATGAATCATAAACTTGGATCGATGACATTCTCCATGAACTTCTTTCCTCAAGTTCCCAACATCTAGGACACATAATCATTCCTTCTTTCTCAACCATCCTCTCTAGTCAAGACAGAAATCTTTCAAATCTTCATCTCAGTTCCAATCTCAAGCCTTTTGATCCTTTCGGTTAATAGTGGATCCTCCTTCTACTTTGAAGCAGTTCTCTAGATTAACATTGGTCGAACGTCTAAACAGGACAACATGGTAGTACTCTGACTAGAACTAGCAATCGATCTTAACTGCATACCACAACTGGCCAAAGCTTCTAGATCCATCCATTCCGCCAATGTAGCCAACACCACATTCCGATGTTTCCTGCTGACAACATTGTCTACCTTATTTACTTTCCCAGGAGTATACTCTATACCAAAATCATAAGCAGCCAAAAACATCAACCACCTATGCTGTCTCATATTCAACTCCTTCCGAGAGAATAAATATCTTTAAGACTTAGGATTGGTACACAACTCAAATCTCTCCCCAAGAGATAACGCCTCCAATCTTCAAGGAAAAAATCACTACAGTCAACTCTAAGTCATGAGTGGGATATCTTACTTCGTGTAGTCTAGGCTGCCTAGATGCTTAGGCAATAACTTTACCCTTCTGCATCAATACTGCTCCTAATCCAGTCCCACATGCATTAGTATACACCACCAACCCTTGGTTTCTGTCTGGAACTAATAACACTGGTGCAATGGTCAACAAATGCTTTAACTTAACGAATGCTTCTCACATTTGTTGGACCAAACAAACTTCACCTCCTTCCTGATAAGCTTAGTCAAAGGCACTGCTATCTGCGAGAAATCTTTAATTAATCTCTGATAATAGTAGCAAATCCAAGAAAGCTTCGAATCTCGATCACCATCTCCGATCTCTTCCAATTGTTCACAACTTCAATCTTATCTGGATCGACTGATAACCCTTTCTCCGAAACCACGTAACCAAGAAACATAACCTTTTTCTTTCAAAAATGACACTTGGAAAACTTTGCATTCAGCTAATTCTGCCTCAGCATTTCAAGCACGACTCTAAGATGATCTTCATGCTCTCTATCATCTTTCGAGTACACTAACATATCATCTATGAATACCAACATGAACCTATCCAAGTGCTCTCGGAAATCTCGGTTCATCAAATCCATGAAGAAAGAAGGTGCATCCGTTAACTAGAATGGCATTACTAACCACTCATATGAACCATACCTAGTCCGAAATGAAGTCAAAGGTATGTTGTCCTCCACCACTCTCAACTTATGGAACCCTATCGCCAAATCCAATTGAGAAAACACTCTAGCTCCACTCAACTGATCAAACAGATCATCTATCCTCTGTGGAGGGTGCCTACTCTTAATCTTCCTTTTGTTTAACCTCTGATAGTCGATGCACATCCTTAATAAACCATTTAGTTTCTTTATAAACACCGCGGCCGCTCCCTAAGGAGAAATTCTTAGCCTAATAAAATCCCTTCCTTCAATATCCACTAGCTGCATCTTCAATTCCTTCATCTCAGTTGGTGTCATCCTACTAGGTGGTCTACTCACAGGTCCATCTCCTGGCACAAGATCTATCCAAAACTTAATAGCTCGTTTCGGTGGTAGTTCTGTGATTGGCTCAAAGACATCTACAAACTCTCTTGCTATTCGAACCTGACTTGGATCTTCTCCCACTTTCATTGGACTTAACAAATCATAACCACTCCTGTTAGAATTCTCTACTGAGAATGTAATTCAGTTATGACTGTCAGAGTGTCTTATAGATATATCCCTATCCTGGAAAAATATCCTAGCCTCATACCTTCTCAACCAATCCATATCTAAAATGATTTCGAAATCTACAAAATCGTAAACATACAGGCTGCATGCAAACAAATGACCTAAAAAGCCAAGTTCTAACCGGTCACATCTCATCCCTAGAGTTTCATACCCTCCAATTGGATTCGCAACCCTTAAGGAAGTAACAAGGTATGTGGGTTTTATGCTTGACCTATCAACCACATATTGTGATATAAATGAATGTGATGCACCAGTATCAATCAGTATCCTAACTGGCATACTTTGAATCAAAAACATACCTTCCATCATAGTTTTTCCTTTATCTGCTGTAGTAGGATTAGGAGAAGATGGTGGTCCTATAGCAAAAATCTTCCCTTTGTCTGCCTTGATTGGCTTTGGACACTGGTTCTTATAATGCCCAACATGAATATAGTTAAAGCACTTCACATTCTTCTTATCTACAGCCCTCTTCCCCTTGCTTGTCCAGCGCTCATGAGCATAATGACCCTTCTTGTCACACTAGAAGCACACTAAATCAGCCTTTTCCTTCTTGGCAGCATCCTCTTTCTGGGTTCCTTCTTAAAGAATTTCCTCTTCTTTCCCTGAAGACCCTGAGATTCTATTGGCTTCTCTCTGGCAGAAATAGCAAGCATCTCTTCATGGAAAATAACCATCTTCACGACCACATTACAAGGTTCTCGAATACAGGTCATGGTCATTCTAATAAGCTCTAGTCTTAATTCTTGAATGAAACTCTCATTCTTTCTGATGTCAGTGTCTACAGTAGCATAACCATATCAAGACAGCTCATCAAAATTAGCAGCATACTCGATTACTGACATATTTTCCGGGACTAGATCCATAAACTTCCTCATCAATGCCGACTTAGAAACCTCAAATTGAAAACTCTGCTCAAACCTCCTTCTGAAATCATCCCATGTCTATTCTTCCATCGAAACTCCAGCAGTTACACTATTCCACCAGTGAAGCACTGGCCCTTGCAACTGCCTAGAGGCCATCCTCCTCCTTTGCTCATCATCCAAGTCTAAATCAGTAAAGATCCTTTCATAGTGCAATAGCCAATTTTCAACCTCAACAGCATTCTCTGTTCCAACAAACGGCTTTCCACCCAGACTGCTGTAGTCTCTGCTCAATTTAGCATAGTTATTCTCAACTGGAGCCATAATATTAGCTCCTCCAACATTACCAGCAATCCCAGCTTGCAAAAGAATGGCTAACAACTAATACACCATCCTAGCATCTACTGGCAGATTTCTAGGCCAACATTGGTCTCAGCATTTTGGTTAGCATTAGCCAGTCGACCTAGGTTCCTCCTAGTACTAGGTCGAGCATTTCTATTGGTTGTGGTGCTTCCTCCACCTAAATTTCCTCTTTCATTTCCTGCTTCCATATCCTCTTTCTCGTAAATCTGCATATGAGCCATAGTAAGATACAAAAGAACAGTCTAAGAGAGAGAAACTCGTACTTATGTATATACATACATACATATTTGTACATCAAATACAAATACGTTACTATAGATTTAACCCAAACCCGATCATATTTCTAATTCATTGGATTATGTTTCAAAAAAGATTTTAGGTTTAACTTTTCTTTTAAATTTTCATAAACCTATGCTCTCATACCAACTTGTAACATCCCCCTACTTGGAGGTCCAAAATTCACAACTACGGATGCTGCAGTCATTTATAGTTATTAATCGTCAGTGACAAAATATGTTGGTGTTAAATTCATTGATACACAGAAACACATGAATATGGAAAAAAAATTTAAGACTTCAAATAAGATAACATTTCATTTCAAATCATTTCTTATTCATTACATAACCCCATAATCGTAAACCATATTTAGAGAAATATATTTATTGTAATGTACGCCAAGAGCGATATATGAAGATGCCTCCTTGGATGATTAGAGTGTATACAAGCAATATAACAAATTTGCCATTGCAAATAACACAATGGAATCCAGTAAAAGAGAACTATAATTATTTACTATGCCGCATGAACATATCCAGAATCTATATTTTTCTAATGAGGCACCATAAAACCTCAACCTTTAAAGTGCTCGAAATCAATTGAGTACCCGAGAGTTTAAGGAGAAAACATAAACTTCGAATCAGACAGAAAGCCCGGTATGAATAATAATCTAACATCTCAAACCTTTATAAAACATATACTGTGCTCCTACATCCATAATGATTAAAAAATAGTTATTTGAAAATATTATGACAATATGCAAACAAGTTAAAACATTCTAGGTTTCTCGTCCTCTGTTTAAATGACTCCGTGTCATATTTATAGTTTATAGGGTTACTATTAACTTATTAGTTTTCATGGGCATACTAATAACATTTATATAATATATAGAATCCTTGTCCTATTTCATAGTTTTCATGGGTGCACTATGAACCTATTAGCCCCTACCGATTAACTTAATTAATTCATAGGTTCCCCTAAACCTATTGGAGATTTCAATAACTTATCTCTTATCCTAGTTTTCATGGGTTGACTTGGAACCTAATGATACCTCTAATAACTTCTTTTCTATCCTAGTTTTCATGGGTTGACTAGGAACCTTTTGAATGTTATCAATAACTTAATCTGGATATAGTTTTCATGGGTGCATTACAAATTAATTGTCCCCTACCAACCACACTTTGTAACATAGTTTTCATGGGATCACAACGAACCTATTGGTAACTCCAATAACTTCCTAATTATAGTTTTCATGGGTGCACTATGAACCTTCCTCCCTGACAACTTCCATATTTAGGCATCCTATATTCTGGTCTCCTTGACCTCTTGGATGCAATTTTACTCATCTAGGAGTTTAATCAATTTATATTCACTGCTGGATTGACCTAGCTAGTTCTTCTACCATTTTATCTCCAAAATGCAGTTATGGGTCCATTATAATGTGAATATATTTATATTTGAAGAAACAACCATAATTACAAAACAGTACCACTCCTGTGGTTTTAATGTCGATGAAATACTTTTCATATAAAAATGGTCAATCCCTTTAACCTGTAATTTTATCAAGGAAAGCTTCTTCTTAAAGTCATTTCAAAACTCCTTTAATTTAGCCATGGGTTTTTTCTTTAAAAATGAATTTGGGTTGCAAAGCTTTTCGAAACCTTGCTTTCGACCACACTGGATACCCTCCTTCGAAAGCATATGGATCTATCTTCAAAACGTTAGGCTCTTGCCTTTCAAACACTTTAAAACCTTTCTTTCGAAACCTTTCGAATGTATTAAAGTATCAACATTTAACTTCAGAATCACAGCTTCAAAACTAATTAAAACTTCTCCTTTCGAAATAAGGAAAGTACCCTTTTGAAAATAATGAAATACCCTCTTTCAAAACCATTGGAAGTATCCCTTCTGGAGCCACTTGGTTTATATTTAAAATATTATTTGGGTCAAGTGAACAAAAGCGAAAGTATATCTTTCAAAACCATCTTTTATCTCATAAAAGTATTGGGGAAAGCTTGATGGTGTCGACACCATCCTTTCGAAAGCATAAAACATCTGGGTAAAATATTGGAAGGTTGGCTTCGAAACCCCTTTCCCCCTTCGGAAGCTATGTTTCGACACCCTACCTTCTGCCTTTCTCCAGTCCACTGCATACCAACTAAGTGATATCATGTGAATTAGCTTTAGCTTCACTGGTTTCGACCAGATAGGTTTCGACCTGATCGGTAGCGGAAGGTCTGAATCGAAAGGGTCCATCCAAAAGTGGCGAAACCTAACTTTTTGAATAAAAAGGCTGCTTTTACCAAATAAAGTAATCGTTTTGTAACTAACTTGTACACTTGTAAACACTTGATTGGTTACCTTAAACTTTCAAATTATTTTACAAATAACTGTCGCATTTTCTCAGATCTAAAAATTGAATAAAACTAACAAATAAGCGCTTCCCAATTAACACCAATTAAATCATTTTGGTCCTCCTTTCAAAATAATTTAATTTCCATGATAAATCTCTTAGTAAACATCCCCAAAAATTATAGAAATTCACTTTAAATATGTTATCTAACATATATAATTTCAGACCCAAATTCCTCATATAACAACCGAAAATAAATTTTAAACCCAATATTACATTATTTCCCTTCAAAAATTTATAATTAATTCTCCACGGCTTGAAAATTTCTAAAAATTGAAACCCAACTCCAAAATCATGTTCTCCATAACATATAAATTTTCCATGGCATTTAAAAATCATTTACTCTTTGTTCTGCCCTAAAATCGTATATACTCGTATTTAAACCATTGGAGTAAATCAAACATATTATGAATCCAAGCATATCATAAAAAATCATCATATTAGATTTAAATTAAAATCAACGATCATATAAAAACCAAAATAGAGATATAGTGATCATTATTCAACTTATATTAGATAAGGAAATTAGAGATTGATTTCAGATTGATTCTTCTAGCTTGATCCTAAGCTTTAAACTTGAATTTCTCTTCTCTTTTTACTCCTTAATGGTCGACCTTCCTTATTCTTTCTTACTTTTATTTTTTCTCGTAATAAAATGAATGTGAATGTTATAGGGATAATAGTATAAGGGTAGGAAATATGGATGGCAATGACCTTAATACCGCTATGTTAATTTAATTATCACTTAACCATAAATAAGCCTATTTGAGTTAATTAAGCATGACCTCTAGGTTTATTATCAAATCTCAATCTACTTATCACTCTACATTATTCTATTTAATTCTTAATTAAATCTTCTGAATAATGTTATCGCAATTAGGGGTGTTACAGGCTCCCCACCTTAAAGAATTTCGTCATTGAAATTCAGGAAGGACCAATACTAAACATAGCAATCATTTGTAACGACTCCTAACAACCATACTAATCTACCTGACTAGGAATTATCTATATGAGTCTAATATAGACATACCCTCAAAGCAGATCGGGATAAGTATCTCGAATCTTGTCTTCTGTATCCTAAGTGCAGCCTTCTCGTTGTCGCTCCACTGAACATTCACTAACTCGACTATCTTGTTCCTTAATTTTTTCTCATCTCTCGCTACAACATGAATTGATTATCTAACAAAAGTCAAATTAGGCTCTACTACTAGATCTTCCAACCCTGTCGGAGAAATAGTGGCCTTTGGATCATGCACATACTTATGAAGATGAGACACATGAAATATATTATGGACACCTGCCATATTGCTCGGCAACTCTACTCTATAAGCGAGCTTTCCAATCCTCTCTATAATCTGGAATGGACCAACATATCTTAGTGCCAGTTTTCCTAACTTTCCGAACTTACAACGGCCTTCATTAGTGATACCTTTATGAAAACCCTGTCTCCAACTGAGAACTATAGGTCATTACGCCTTTTATCTGCGTAACTCTTTCGCCTAGATTAAACTTCCTTCATCCGTTCTCGGATCAGCTCTGTCTTCTCTGACGCCTCCCAAGACAAATCTTGACCTAAGACCAATATGTCTCTAGTCTCCAACCAACATACTAGTGATTTGCATGACCTTCCATACAAAGCTTCAAAAGGTGCCATTCCTATACTAGCCTGATAACTATTTTTGTAGGAAAACTCAATAAAATGTAGACGATCTTCCCAAGATCCACCAAAGTCCAGTACATAAGCTATTAATGAATCCTCGAGTACATTGTTGACTCTCTCTGTCTGCCCATCCATTTGTAGGTGATATCTTGTAATCATCTTGAGCTTGGCACCTAACACCTCTTGCAAACTCCTCCAAAATTCACTAGTGAACAATGCATCTCTGTCATTGACTGTGCTACTAGGTATCCTATGAAGTCTAACTATGTTCTTCATAAATAACTTCGCTAAAACAAATGCCGTCTGTTATCCCACCTTTTGGTCAAAGCTGGAATATCAACAAATTGGCAAGGAATGATGGATAGCTGAATTGGAGATCGATTGGAAACAGGGCTGCAATCGTTGTCGCTAAAATTTGGCCGAGCTCCGATCAAGACGGAATGGATTGGAGATGATGATCAAAGCAAGAAGAAGCTATGTTTCAAATTTCAAGTCGATCAGAGTTCGTATGCACAAGATATGGATGGGCGAAGACGCATAAGGAACGGTTCGTAGCGATGCATTTCGCATCGATCGGTAAATGGAATTTCGAGTCGATACTGTTCGTATCGATCAGAGACAGAGCATAGTGGTGGTTCGAGTCGATACATTCTGTATCGATCATCAAGCAAGGTTTAGAATCGGTATCATTCATAACGATCGGCTCAACTCGATCGTTTTGTACCGGTGACAAAAGGATTTGGCACTTTTGTACCCATAGGAAGCTATCATAGTTTGTGTCCATCAGGTAAGGCCTCACTCGTATCCATCAGGTAAGGCTTCGTTCGTATCCATCAGTGTCTAGCTTTGTATCCATATGATTGGCCCTTTGTGCATTTTTCGTATCGATCAATAAGCATAACATTATTTCATATCGATCGGATAGATCGATACGAAACACACTCCTGAAATTGATATGAAGAGCGGCACAATGCAAGCAGTTGGATACAAATGCAAAGAAAAATTATCGGCACGAACGAACGCAAAGTATGGATGTGAGCGCGAATCAAGGGAAGAAGCGTTCAAAGCGGCGAACGACATGCATGGTTCGACGGCAGAAACCTTCAACTCAGCACGAATTTAGGATCTGGCCTGGGAAGTAGCGCCACGTCAGTAGATAGGCGCGTGCCTTGATCGAGACGAAGCAGATGGATGCGAAAGCATGGGTTCAAAGACAGCAGGCTATGGAAAACATGAGATTGCATTGATCATATCTCCTAAATCGTTGATCCAAATGCAACAAAATTTTCACAGTAGCTTGCATACAAAGTAAAGAACAGTCCTGCCAACTTTCAGCTCGATTGGGTCATTTTTTGATGGATATGAAATTGCTTCGTATCGATCACAGATCGAGTCGAAACTTGGTGGGGTCGGTCGCGTGGGCCCACTCATGTGCCAAAAGAAGTCTCCCGAAGTTTGAGTTCAATATTAGCCTCCTACGCCTATAAATAGCCCCCTGAAGCCTAAAGAAAAAGGATCTTTTGGCTATTGTACGTCCAGGCTCTGCCGGATTCAATTCTACACCTTATCATCGCTGTTGTACTCAAAT
The DNA here is from genome assembly GCA_030765085.1 of Allium cepa. Lineage (NCBI taxonomy): Eukaryota > Viridiplantae > Streptophyta > Magnoliopsida > Asparagales > Amaryllidaceae > Allium > Allium cepa. Next base: position 970,122,435 of record CM060945.1, on the reverse strand, counting down.
TACTTCATTGTAATCGCTGTAACCATCTGTAACCAGCAAGGATAATCAATAAAAGATAAAACTTTGAAGTAGACATAGGCCGGAGATAGCCGAACCACTATAAATCTCGTGTCTTTGTCTGTTATTACTGGATTGTTGTTTGTTGTTTGCTTAGATCTGGGATTTTCGCTTGAATATTGTTGATTTGTGTTCATACATTGGTGCTTTCACGACACTTGGGGGTTTGTGACCATTTTTGACGCAAACACTTTGGTGCTTTCACTGAGAACGACTAGCACCTGCTACATCGGATTGAAGTTTGGATTTGAAAAGAGTGAAGTGTTTAGATTTGAAAGACAATGACTCGTCAGACAAGCAGGAGACAAAGAGCTAAAAGAAGCCAACAGGAAGGAAGTCAAGAAGCATCCTCCGAAGCTGGGGAAGGACAAGCTTCGATCTACATAACTAGGGATGAAATGGAGGCTATGGCCAATTCATTGTAGGAGAGATTGTTGAAAAGTCAACAGGAAATGATGCAGACTTTCTTCGAACAGATGAGAGCAGCAGGAACGCAAAACCTTGGACCGACTACAGTGACTGTGAATGTGGAGCAAGGAACTAGGGTTGCGGAGCCTAATGGAGGACAGAATACAGAACCAGAGAGCAACCAACAAAGGCTTAGGGGCAGGCCCGCAGGATCTGATACTGGAAGGCCCTTGGATGGAGCTCGACAGGCTAGAGCGAGCGCCAACATTAGTGAATCGCATGAGGAGTATGTGCCGGAATTCCCTCGGGGGCACGGGGGGCAACCTTTGACAGATAAAGCTGGATTGGCTGAGATTATCAGGAGACTATGCGTGGAGGTCTGACCAATAGAGATTTGGAAGGGGTGAACAAGAGTCCGTTCACTTGTGAAATCAAGATAGCTCGGAATCCGCCAGATTTCAAGCTACCTAACGTGGAAATGTACAGTGGCAAAGTCGATCCAACAGATCTCTTGATGAGATATACAAGACACATGGACGTGCTGGGGGCATCGGAAGAAGTTATGGCTCGATGTTTCCCTTTATTCTTAATGGACATAGCAGCTATGTAGTTCAGGTAGTTGGAAGAAGGGTCTATTAGAACATGGACGGAGCTGATGGATAGGTTTCTAAGGAAGTTTCAGGTTCATATTAAAAGGCCTAAGAACGTGACGACGTTAACATCGGTAAAGCAAAGGATGGATGAATCAATTAGAGCTTTTCTCACTCGATTCAATGCGGCAGTTGCTTCGGTGGATCGGCCGGATCCATCAATGGTTTTAATGGCGGCAGTGTCAGGAGTCAGGGAGGATTCGAATTTCAAGGTATCTTTGATACGAGACCCACCACTGAATCTCGGGGAATTCTTTCACGAAGCTGAGAGGTTCCTCCAACAAGAGGATGCATGTGCGGACTTAAAGATGAAGGAAGTAAATGCGACTGAGGGTGGAGGACCATCCAATGGAGGTTCAGATAAAGATAAAGGAAAAAGGAAGTTGGACGATGATTTTAGAAAAGCTAGGAAGCGATGGAAGGATTCAAAGTTTTCCACATACACAGGATTGAACGAGACGCTGGAGCGAATATACTTGGAAACCCGGAATCGTCTTCCCTACCGAAGGCCGGCTAGGAGAGAGCCTTCTGAGTGGGAGAGGGCATCAGGAAGGCACTGCCTATTCCATGATTTGGATGGGCATGACACCAACAGCTGCAGGCACTTGAAGGATATAATCGAGGAGCATGTAAAGAATGGACAGTTGCGACAATATGTCGAAACTCGGAATGCAGCGGTGGAGCAGGAGAAACCACCGCCTACCTCGAGCAACGATGGTGTGAGGTCCAGGGATGATGGTCGATTGATTATCCATTGACTAGGATAATATGAAATAAGTAACAAACCATTGGCGAGCAACCAAGTCATTTACACATGTATGGGGACGGAGATAGCCCCTGGCATGCTCTGAATGATGATAAACCACGAAGCTATGGTTTGCGAAATTTGTCTTGTGTTTTGGATTGGACACTCATTTTCTGATTAGGTTTTGGAGTTTGATTTTGGAGTTTGGTTTGAACTCCTGGTTTTGTTTTCTTTCTTATTTGGATTCTCGTTCGGATGGTTGTTTTCCTGTTTTGGATGTTGGTTTGGATTTCTGATTTTCTGGTTTGATTTGGATTTCGGATTGGATTTTTATCTGGTTTTTGGTAAATGGTCGTCAGGTATGGATTATACCTGGAAAGGGGTGAGTCTCTTCGTCCGCATGTGGTGAAATGACTTATTCAGGTCGTTGAGTATGGACTATGCTCAGCAAGGGTCCGGAGAGACCAGGATTCGGCCTAGGACTTAAGCCCCACATTATCGATTATTGTTTCAAGTCGTTGAGTATGGACTATGCTCAACAAGGGTCCGGAGAGACCAGGATTCAGCTCAGGACTTAAGCTATGGCATTGTACAATGTCCAGGGACACTGGACCACGGTCGTCAAGTGTGGATTGCGCTTGGCAAGAGCCCGAAGAGGTTATGGATTCGGACATCGACCCAGAGAGGTCCTGGATTCGGTTATTAGCTATTGGATAAGGATGGATTAGAACTCGGTTGTCGAGTTCGGATGGATATGGAATCAGCTAAGGCTTTGGATATTGGATTTGGAATTGGGCATCGACTTGGAGCGGTCAAGGATGATGTACTCTATTGATATGGCTATGGACTTCGGATACCGGATTCGGAACTATTCAAAACACGCCTTTTTATCACAAGGCATGTTTTGGGGGGCAAATGTTATCCTACCTTTTTGCAAAGTTGGAATATCAACAAATTGGTAAAGAATGATGGATATCTGAATTGGAGATCGATTGGAAACAGGGTTGCAATCGATGTCGATAAAATTTGACCGAGCTCCGATCAGGACGGAATCGATTGGAGAAGATGATCAAAGCAAGAAGAAGCTATGTTTCAAATTTCAGGTCGATCGGAGTTCGTATGCACAAGATATGGATGGGCTAAGACACATAAGGAACGGTTTGTAACGATGCATTTTGCATCGATGGTAGATGGCATTTCGAATCGATACTGTTCGTATTGATCAGAGACAGAGCATAGTGGTGGTTCGAGTCGATAAATTTCGTATCGATCGTCAAGCAAGGTTTCGAATCGGTATCGTTCGTATCGATCGGCTCGACTCGATTGTTTCGTACCGGTGACAGAAGGATTTGGCACTTTCGTACCCATAGGAAGCTATCGTAGTTCGTGTCCATCAGGTAAGGCCTCACTCGTATCCATCAGTGCCTAGCTTCGTATCCATATTATTGGCCCTTCGTGCGTTTTTCGTATCGATCAATAAGCATAACATTATTTCGTATCGATCGGATAGATCGATACGAATTGCACTCCTGAAATCGATACGAAGAGCGACACAATGCAAGTAGTTGGATACATATGCAAACCAAAATTATGGGCATGAACGAATGCAAAGTATGGATGTGAGCGTGAATCAAGGGAAGAAGCATTCAAAGTGGCGAAGAATATGCATGGTTCGAAGGCAGAAACCTTCAACTCGGCACGAATTTAGGATCTGGCCTGGGAAGTAGCACCACGTCAGCAGATAGGCGCGTGCCTTGATCGAGACGAAGCAGATGGATGCGAAAGCATGGCTTCGAAGACAGCAGGCTAAGGAAAACATGAGATTGCATCGATCATATCTCCTAAACCACTGATCCAAATGCAACGAAATTTTCATAGTAGCTTGCATACAAGGTAAAGAACAGTCCTGTCAACTTTCAGCTCGATTGGATCGTTTTTTGATGGATATGAAATTGCTTCGTATCGATCACAGATCGAGTCGAAACTTGGTGGGGTCGGTCGTGTAGGCCCACTCACGTGCCAGAAGAAGTCTCCCAAAGTTTGAGCGCAATATTAGCCTCCTACGCCTATAAATAGCCCCCTGAAGCCTACAGAAAAAGGATCTTTTGGCTATTGGACGTCCAGACTCTGCCGGATTCAATTCTACACCTTATCATCGCTGTTGTACTCAAATTACTTCATTGTAATTGCTGTAACCATCTGTAACCAGCAAGGATAATCAATAAAAGATAAAACTTTGATGTGGACATAGGCTGGAGATAGTCGAACCACTATAAATCTCGTGTCTTTGTCTGTTATTACCGGATTGCTGTTTGTTGTTTGCTTAGATCTGGTATTTTCGCTTGAATATTGCTAATTTGTGTTCATACATTGGTGCTTTCACGATACTTGGGGGTTTGTGACCATTTTTGGCGCAAACACCGTCCTGGTTGACTTACTGGAATGAAATGGGCACTCTTGGTCAACCTATCCACTACGACCCATATATTTTCATTTCCTCTGTTTGACCTTGGAAACTCGTCTATAAAATCCATGGATATCGAATTCCATTTCCATATTGGAATCTATAAAGGCTGAAGCAATCCACTCGGCTTTTGATATTCAGTCTTCACTTGTTGAAAGTTTACACACTGTCTAACCCACAAGCCAACATCCCTCTTCATGCTTTCCTAATAGAAGCTCCTCTTCATATATTGATACATCTTGGTCCCTCCAGGATGAACTGTAAACTTAGATCGATGGCATTCTTTAAGAACTGCTTTCCTCAAGTTTCCAACATCTGGAACACATAATCGCTCCTTTCTCAACCATCCTCCTCTGGTCCAGACAAAAATATTTCAAATCATCGATCTCAGTTCCAACCTCAAGATTTTGGTCCTTTCAGCTAACAATGGATCCTCCATCTGCTTAGAAGCAATTTTATCGATCAACAATGGTCGAACTTCTAAAAAGGACAACATGGAAGTACTTTGACTAGAAATAGCAGTCGATCTTAACTGTACACTACAACTAGCCAAAGCTTCTAGATCCTTCCATTCTGCCAACATAGCCAACACCATATTTCTGATGTTTCCTGCTGAGAGCATGAGCTACCTTATTTCCTTTCCCAGGAATGTACTCTATGCCAAAATCATAAGCAGCCAAAAACTCCAACCATCTCGGCTGTCTCATATTTAATTCCTTTTGAGAGAATATATATCTTAAAGACTTATGATCGACATATAACTCAAATCTTTCCCCTAAGTGATAATGCCTCCAAATCTTCAAGGAAAAAATCACTACAGCTAACTCCAAGTCATGAGTGGGATATCTTACTTCGTGAGGTCTAAGCGTCTAGATGCATAGGCAATAACTTTACCCTTCTACATCAATACTGCTCCCAATCTAGTCCCACATGCATCGGTATACACCACCAACCCTTGGTTTTCGTTTGAAACTACTAACACTGGTGCATTGGTTGACAAACGCTTTAACTTAAGGAATGCTTCCTCACATTTGTGGGACTAAACAAACTTCACCTCCTTCCTGGTAAGCTTAGTCAAAGGCACTGCTGTCCATGAGAAATCCTTAATAAATCTCCGGTAATAGCCAGTAAGTCCAAGAAAACTTCTAATCTCGGTCACGGTCTCTGGACTCTTCCAATTGTTTATAGCTTGATCTTATCTAGATTGACTAACAACCCTTTCTATGAAACCATGTGCCTAAGAAACTTAACCTCTTTCTTTCAAAAATGACACTTGAAAATTTTCGCCTTCAGCTGATTCTTCCTCAGCATTTTAAGATAACTCTATGATTATCTTTGTGCTCTCTTTCTTCTTTCAAGTACACTAAAATATCATCTATGAATACCAACACGAACCTATCCAAGTGCTTTTGGAGAACTTGTTTTATCAAATCCCCAGAGAAAGCAGGTGCATTCGTTAACCCGAATGGCATCACTAACTACTCATATGAACCGTACCTCGTTTGAAATGCTATCAAAGGAATGTTGTCCTCACCACTCTCAACTGATGGAACTCTGTCGCCAAATCCAACCAATCAAACAGATCATCTATCCTCGGCAGAGGGCACCTATTCTTGGTTATCCTTTCATTTAATTTACAATAATCGATGCACATTCTTAATGACCCATCTGGTTTCTTCACAAAAACTGCAGCCGCTCCCTAAGGCAAATTGATTTTCCTAATAAAATTCCTTCCTTCAAGATCCACTAGCTGCACCTTCAATTCCTTCATCTCAGTCGGTGTCATCCTACTAGTTGGTCTAATAACAGGTCCTGCTCCTAGCATAAGATCTATCCGAAACATGACAGCTCGTTTTGGTCGTAGTCCTGTGACTGGCTCAAAGACATCTGCAAACTCTCTTGCTATTCGAACCTAACTTATATCTTCTCCTACTTCCATTGCACTTAACCAAGCACAACTACTTCTGTCAGCATTCTCAGCTGGGAATATAATTTGGTTATTGCTAACCTGCCTTTTGGCAAGGCAACATACGTGTGGACTTAATCCAATCAACTACACAGGTTCACTATGGATACTGGAAAACTTTGTCCAAGTCCGGATCAAGTTATAATTAACATGACAAGATAGGTAAAGTATGAAAGCCAAAGTTTCAAATTTCAAGCCAATTAGAGTTCGTATGCTCAAGATATAGATCGATCAAGGTCAAGAAAACCCACTTTGTTCGTATCCATCTAGTCCCTTTGTATCCATCCTCCAAGTCACTTTGGTTCGTATCCACCATCCATTCCTGTTAGCCTCTTATTGATCCAATGCGATGGATGCTTCGTGTCGATTAGCCACGAACCTATACGAAGTCGACATCCTCCATCGATAGAAAATCAGCACCTCCTATTGATATGAAGAACATAAGTTCGTGTCAATACGAAGCAGCTATAAAGGATCAATACGAAAGATAGTCGACCATTGATACAAAGTGACTGGCGGTTATCAATACGAATCCATCAAGTGCCATCAATACGAAGAAGCATCCAAGGATCGATACGAAGGTATTAACAATCATCGATATGAAAAAAGCACGTAAAAGTGGAAGACTCGGTCTCGACATGAAAAATGGATCGATCCTGAAGTATCACTCCACGTCACCTGATCGATACGAACCATCGTGGATATGAAGTGATCGTGTCGAATTGGATGGATACGAACAACTCAGCCTATTGCAAATCCAAACTTGGATGGATCATAACTAAAAATCTACAAGTCCAAATGCTACCAAATTTTCACAGGAGCTTGCGTACCACCTCTACTTCGTCCGTGATCGATCTCCGTCCAAATGGAGGTCGTTTTGATCGATACAAAATTTATGGGGATCGATCCCGAACAACCCCAGATCGATCACATGGGCCCATCCATGTGAGAAAGGAGGTATCCTGAGATCTAAGTCAGATTTTTCTAGCCAACGCCTATAAATAACAACTATACGTCTCCAAAAAAGGGACTTTTGGATTCTCCCATGCTGATACTCTGTTGGAGACTCATTGTAACTCGAGTGCATGAGAGTGTACTGTTGTAATCAGATTATAAACTTTAAGAAAACAGCAACTCTTTAAAGTGGACGTACACTATAACGCCGAACAACTACTTGTGTTTTTACTGCTTTCCTTTTAAATTTTGATTGTTCTTCATTTTAATATCCACTACATATATTTTATTTGTGACTTGTGATTTTGAATTGGTGCTTTCACCAGCAATTGTGTGATTGTGACCAATTTTGGTGCAAACATTTTTGTGCTTTCACTGAGAAAGCTTGCACTCAAGATTCTACAGCTTGTATTTTGAATCTGAAGGCTTAAGGATTTGGATTTGGAGAGCAATGGTGAAGCAATCAACCAAAAGACCAAAAACAGAAAGGAGTCACCATGAAGGGAGTCAGGAGTACTCTTTTGGAGCTAATCAGGCTTCAGTTTTCACCACCAGAGGTGAAATGGAGATGATGATGGATGCTATGTAGGAAGGGATGCTGAAAAGGCAAGAGGAGATGATGCAGAAACTACTTCAGCAGATTGGACAAGCTAGAGTGCAAAATCAAGATAACGCAACTATAGGAAGTGCCGGAAATAGAGATCAAGAGTATGGAGTAACTGAGATTTAGAATAGAGCGGGACCATCAGGAGTAGCCCCTGAGCTAGGGTGCATGCCCTTGGAGCATGTTGATTCAATCTCGGGTAGGATACCAGGTAGTACTTTGCAATGTGGCATTGATAGAGGAATGGTTGCTCGTCAAGGAGAGAAAATTCTAGGATTCCCTCGTGAACTCGTGGGGCAGCTCGGAGGCAACAGATAAGGACCACAAATTGATGATAGTGACAGATTTGTAAAGATGTTCAGACATGCCATGAGAGGAGGGCTAGTGTATAAAGATATGAAGGATGTGAACATGAGTCCCTTCGCTCCCGCAGTTAGGCAGGCTAGGAACCCACCTAAATTCAAGCTACCAATACTCGAGATGTACGATGGAAGGATGGATCCTGTTGTTCATCTAACAAGGTATATGAGGCAAATGGAGGTACTGGGGCCATCGAAGGAAGTCATGGCCTGGTGTTTTCTATTGTATTTGACAGATATAGTAGCGCCGTGGTTCTGGCAATTAGAGAGCGGCTCCATTGGAACATGGACCGAGTTGATTGAGAAGTTTATGAGGTAGTTCAGAGTTCACATCTCGAGGCCCGAGAACGTGATGAGTTTGACGACACTAAAGCAAAAAGTCGGAGAGACTTTGAGAAACTTTTTAATAAGGTTTAATGTAGCAGTGGCATCGGTGGATCGCCTAGGTCCATCCACGGTCTTGATGGCAGCTGTATCTGGCGTGGCTGATGGCACAGAATTTAAGGATTCTTTGACAAGGGATTAAGCTATGGATCTAGGAGAGTTTTACCGTGAGGCGGAAAGGTTTTGCAATAAGAGGATGAAAATGCTGAGAGAGAGGAAGGAGATGACGTTGAAGTTTATGCAGTTAAAGGCGGAGATCCACTCGAAAAAGAGTCAAACAAAGATAAAGGGAAAAGGAAAGAAAAAGATAGTTGTGATGAGCCAAAGCGGCCACAAAAGGAGTCAAGATTAACCTATTACACGGAGTTGAATGATACTTTGGAATGAATCTACTAAGCCATTAGGGGGCAGGCTCCCTATTGAAGGCCAATCAGGAGGGATCCAACCAATAATGAAAGAAAATCAGACAAGTACTGCTTATTCCATGAACTGAATAACCATAACATAAACGATTGCAGGCACTTAAGGGATGAGATTGAAGGACATATCCTGAATGACATGCTATTACAGTATATAAAGAGGCGACCAACTATAATGGAACAATAGTGACCATCGTCAGCATCAAATGAGGACGGCTCCCGATTTAGGCCTCGTAAGCTTATCATCAACTGATTGAAGTAATGACGAATAAGTAGCAAACTCCATGCTAACACGGTCGTGTCACTTACACATGTACGGGATCGCAAACAGTCCTCAAGCATGCTCTAGGACGACTACAAACCACAACAGTGGATGTGTTTGCACTTTGACGTTTCTGTTTTGTTTTTTCTTTCTTTTTTTGCATTAGGACTTGATCTACTTGGGCTTTTTTTATAAGACTCATTTGAATGTAATTCTAATGTTTATGATTCTAAAATATGACCATGAACGGTCACAAATCGACACAAACAGGACTTGACCATGAACGGTCACAATTCGCCACGAATGACACCCGATCAAGGACGGTCACAAATCGCCATGAACGACACCCGACTACGAACGGTCACAAATCACCATGAATGACACCTAACCACAAACGATCACCATTCGCCACGAATGACACCCGACCACGAACGATCACAATTCGCCACGAACGTCACCTGACCACGAACGGTCATATTTCACCTCAAACGGCACTCGACCCAAAACGATCACAATTTGCCTCGAACAGTATATGATCTTGAACGATCGCTATTCAAACCCAGGTAAGATTATCAATCTCTTTACAAGTCATCAACATGATACGAACATCCAGCCTATAGCACTACAAAATACACCTTCCTATTGCAAGGCATGTTTTGGGGGGCAAAGTGTTAACCCTCCTTTTGGTAAGACAACATACATGCGGATTTAACCCAATCAACTATACAGGTTCACTATGGATATTGGAAATTTTTTTCAAAGTGCGGATTGAGCTACAATTAACACGACACGACAAGCAAAGCTATGAAAGCCAACGTTCCAAATTTTAGGTCAATCAGAGTTCGTATGCTCAAGATATAGATCGATCAAGGTCAAGAAAACCCACTCTATTCATATCCATCCAGTCCCTTCGTATACATCCTCCAAGTCACTTTGGTTCATATCCATCAACCATTCCTATTCACTACATATCAATCCACTGCCAAGAATGCTTCGTATCAATCAGCCAATGGACTGATACGAAGTCTATATCCTCTATCGATAGAAAATCAGCACCTCCAATCGATACGAAGAACATAAGCTCGTATTGATATGAAGCAGCTATAAAGGATCGATACGAAAGACAATCGACCATCGATAAGAAGTGACCGTGGTTATCGAATCCATCAAGTGCCATCAATACGAAGCAACATCCAAGGATCGATACAAAGGTATTGGCAAGCATCGATACGAAAAATGCATGTAAAAATGGAAGACTCGGTCACTAGACATGAAAAGTGGATCGATCCTGGAATATCGCTCCATGTCACCTGATCGATTCGAACCGTCATGGATACAAAGTGATCGATATAAATGGGATCGATATAAATAGCTCAGTCTATTGTAAATCCAAATTTTGATCGATCATAAATTAAAATCTACAAGTCCAAATGCTACCAAATTTTCACAAGAGCTTGCGTACCACCTCTACTTTGTCTCTGATCGATCTCAGTCCAAACGGAGGTCATTTCGATTGATACGAAATTTATGGGGATCGATCCCATACCACCCCAAATCGATCACTTGGGCCCACCCACGTGAGAGAGGGGGTATTCTGATATCTAAATCATATTTTTCCAGCCTACGCCTATAAATAGCAGCCATATGCCTCTAGAAAAAGGACTTTTGGATTCTTCCACGCCGATACTCTGTCGGAGACTCATTGTAACTCAAGTGCTTAAGAGTGTACTGTTGTAATCAGATTATAAACTTCAATAAAACAACAACTGTTCAAAGTGGACATAGGCTATAACGTCGAGCCATTATAAACCTTGTGTTTTTACCGCTTTCCTTTTAAATTTTGAGTATTATTCATTTTAATATCCAGTACATATATTCTATCCGTGACTTGTGATTTTGAATTGGTGCTTTCATCTACAATTGGGTGTTTGTTACCAATTTTGGTGCAAACAGTTATGACTATCAAGGTGTCTTTGAGATATCCCCTATCCTGGAAATATATTCTGGCCTCATGCCTTCCAACCAATCCATACCCGAAATGATTCTGAAATCTATGAAATCGTAAACATATAGACTGCATGCAAATATATGACCTAACAAACCAAGTTCTAACCGGTCACATCTCGTTCCTAAAGTGGCAAACCCTTTTATTGGATTGGCAACCCTTATGGAAGTAATGAAGCATGTGGGTTTTATGCATAAACTATCAACCAAATACTATGATATAAATGAATGTGATGCAGCAGTATCAAATAGTATCCTAACTGGTATACTCTGAATCAAAAAGTACCTTCCATCACAGTTTTTCCTTTGTCTGCTGCAGTAGGCTTAAAAGAAGATGGTTTTGTTAAGTGCTACAGATGCAACAGTCATCTACAGTATTAACTTGTGACGACAAAATACCTTAATGTTAATGGTATCCATAATATCAGAAGCACATGAATATGAAACAAAATCAAAACAACCTTTCTGATTACATTTCACAAAACATGTTTCATATCCAATTACATAATTCCAATCATTACTCAAGTTCAGATCAAATATAATTATTACATAAATATGCCAAGACGACATATGAAGATGCCCCCTTGGTTGACCAGATTACTAAATAGTCATATCAGATATAATACAACACGTCGAAAATAAAATAAAATTACTCCTAAATATAGCCAACATTAGCCTCCTGCTCATCTCTGAAAGCTTTATTCGTCCATCTACTAAAATCTATAAACCTCAACTCTCAACCTACTCAAATCAATTTTGAGCATCCGAGAGTTGAAGGGGAAAGACATAAACTTCAAGTCGGGAATAAAGCCTGGTATGAATAATACTACACATCTCGGTTATATGATACTAAGTGATACCACGCCACTTAGCAGAACGGGTTTCCCTTTACTAATATCATTTCAAAGCATATCTTTTTGCAAACCAAAATTGTACAACCAAATTGGTTAAAACAATATTAGCAATATCATGTATGTATACAAATTAGGTGATAAATGGACCATCTGTCCGAACATTATAGTTTTGTTTGGCTAACTACTAACCTTTGGCTGACTCGGGCCTACCAGACAAAATAAATAAATAGTATAACTTTTGTTAGATACTCTTCTAGACGGTCTGTCCCTAATTTACTTCTCCCAGGGTCAACTGTCCTAATGGTTTTGTGGGCTCACCAATAACCTATCTCTACTCTGTGTATTCCTTTCTGTGTGTAACATCATTTTTGTCTTACCCGTGACAAAGCCCTACACACTGGAATTTTGGAGTTATATTAGCTAGAGGCTACTAGATAAAGTGTAGGATGCGACCCCATACCAGTCCCATCTGATATTCTAATATCCGAGTCATTTTACTTCAGATCAACCACCCTTCAATTTTTCCTTGAAAAACTTTCTTTCAAAATGATTTAACCCTTTTAAATGAAACTTAAATAAGGAAAATATTCTATACTTTACTCAAATCACTTTGCCGTGTTATATATACTTCACACAAAACATTTTTCGATGAAAACATTTGAAACCTTTGAAATACCCCTTCGAAACCATTGTAAGTACCCCTTTTGAAACCATTTGCATTAAACCTTTCAAAAGCATTGGAATCATCCCTTTCGAAAGCTTTTTAAAACCATAGACGTCCTCCTTTAAAAACACTTTAAACATTGCCTTTGAAACCATTGGAAACCTTCCATTTAAAACCTTTTGAAAACATTGGGGAACTACCCCTTCGAAACCATAATCTTAAAAAGTCGAAAGCATTAAGTTATTTACATAAATCAAACCTTTCGAAAGCATTTGGGTTCAAGTAAAACATGTGGAACAATCTTTCAAAACCATTTAGAACCATTCCTTTCGGAACCTTTGGGTTTAACTTTCAATAGAGCTAAGGTTCTTAAAACAACTAAGTTGAAAGCACTCTTTCGAAAACAATTTCCTAAGTAATGAAGTGGACAGTGTCGAAACAAATCCCTTTGAAAGCATTAGAGAAGCAGCAAAGGGTTTAAAGCAAAAGCACCCCTTAGAAGGCATTGCTTTGAAAGGTTAAAGGTGGCAGCAAGGGGTTTCGACCCTTCGAAAGCTTCTTTATAAATCGAAAAGCGCAACCTCTTTCGAAACCATTCTTTAGAACCATTTAGCCAAATCAAAAGCAATCTAAGTCGAAAGCATTCTTTTCGAAAGCAAAGCAGTCACATTTCCTTTTAAAAACAAAGCAAGGCTTCGACCCCTTTGGAACCCCCTGTTTCGACTATATACCTTTCGTCTATATCCAATTCACTACGTACCAAGTCTTTGATATCATGTGCATTGGTTTCGATGGAGATGGAGGCGGATACCTAGTCGAAAGGTTGGTGCCGAAAGTGGCGAAAGAAGAAAAACATGGTAAAAATGATTTTTAACGTTAAAAAGCAATTCTTTTCAACTAACCTGTTTTGTTTGTCACCATATGGTTAGTTGCTACTTTCTTTTCTAAGTTCTTTTCTAGAAGTACTGTAGAAATTTCAGAAACAAATAATTTAAAACGTTTACGAAATGCCCATTCTTCTTCTATAAATATATAAAACATTTAAGTCCCATACCTTAAATAATTTTATATACTTATTAAACACTTAGGAAAATTCTACAAAAATTTCCATAAATCATTTTTGATATGTTTGCTAACATATATTAATTTCTGACCCAAAAACAATATAAATTAGTTGTAATTATTTTTTTTAGCAAAGCCAGCCAGCTTTATAGTAGACCGTACCACTGTATAAATAATGGAAAAACAGGTGCTCTACACATGCACATGCACATAATAGTTAAATGGGAGCAAAGAGCCCAGACCATAAAAATAAAAGAATGGAGCATAGGAGATAAGAAAAGAGTGCCTAAACTACAAAACAAAAACTAGAAAACGTGCCATCCGAAGAGGAACTTCCACTACCCACTGTAGACGAGGGGCCAATAACAAGGACATACCTAGAGAATAGAGTTGCCAAATTTGGAACAAAACTCTCCGAAGAAGGTGAGTAAATGAATTTCCTATCCCAACTAACATCATAAATTAGCCGCAGTAAATTTTAAACCCAACTAACCATTTTCTTCACTAGAAAATTAATAATAAATCCACATTAATTCAAAAAATTATGTAATTTGAAACCCATCTCTAAATATTATTTCTAACCTTATCTCAAAATCGCATATAAAATAGCATAAATCATCAGTAAGCATATATATCCCTTTTAACAAAAAACATGGCAATATACTTTGCAAAAATATTCTGATCTGATCTAGAAACCAAAAACATCAAAAATATGAGATGTAACCAATTATTCACCTTTCGCTTTGCGATTAAGGAGTTGAGATTTGAGAATGGATTTGATTAATCTTCCTCTTGATCTTTAGCTTTTCTTCTTCTAGCTTTGTCTATTGTTGGTCGGCCTCTAGTATTTGATTTTTACTTATGAACGTGAGAATGAAAGTGCATGAGGGTTTAGGGTATCAGAATATGTCTTATTCCTACTTTGCCCCTTATCAACTACCCTAACTTATTTTATTTCATTTTCCCTTAGTTCATTTGTTTAATTGGCATGACTACTCCTTATTTACACAAATCTCAGTCCCTTAACCATTTCATTATTTCATTTAATTTAACTAATTAAATGTCTTAAATAATGTTAATCAAAGTTAGGGTCGTTACAAAACTCTTATCCCTAGAGTGTAGGTATAAGATAAACAAATAGACGAGTGCAGTTCGACACTCAATATTCCATAAACTCCGACCTGAACTTGACAGGAGGAGTATATACTCATTATAGATGGAATTCGACCATCCATGTACTAATTCTACTAACCCAAGAATGGGAACGAGAGTACAAACTACTACAAGTTGAATACGACATCTTACTATAGCTCCGGCCGGGTGATCTTTACAGCTTAAGGCAACAACCGCAAGAAGGCCTCAATATAAGACCAATCAAAATGATGCTCGAAGTTATGGGAGACCGACTACATTATACGACATGCAATATTAATCCAAATTCTCTATATCGTGCCACTGGATCGATGGTCAATATCAATCCATACCAACATAAACGGATATAACTTGGATGTCCTTCAAAAAACTCCAACCATTAGAGTGCGGATATGAGAATAAACCACAAATGAGTCAGACTTGATCGTTAATTCTCTAATACCCTCCTTCGATCCATCAGAAAGAGTATGAAACCGGACGAACATGACCCACTGCAACTGAGCCAACTCTGTCCCTAGATCTGATGGGAGAATATGAATCAAAAAGGACATGATTGACCATCTAGCTCCAAATGAATGCAGCACGACCATTCATTCATTGACTCTTACCATGATCCGACTAGAAGAGCAATGTGAAATAAACGTGACTCAACCGTCCGTATACTGATCCTTGCATTTTTTCCGATAAGGAAAGCATCAATCACTAGTTAGATGTGACTTAACCATCTATTATTTGGTCCTGCCTAGAGTATGGTGACATCTGCACCAAAAGTAGATGTGAATGACCGTCTAGTACCTAACTCATGCTTGAAATCAGACGAAGCATCAAAGTCTTCTCCAGGAAGGAAAAACCAGAATACACATAACTCAACTTTATATCAACTAGCTTGATCCCATAATTCAACGGGAAAGAGTATAAAGCTAAAGTGAATATAACTTGCCTTCCTACTTATCGACATATACCCCCAACTTGGAGGCTCGAACAAGAAACAAGAAGAATGTGAACCGACCATTCAACGATAAACTCTAAGTCTTCAGAGCTTAGGTGGGAGTATAAACACGATTTGGACGAGACTCGACAGTCCATGTAGTACATTTATCAACCTTAGACCGGGAGTAGAAATGTGATCATCCAAAGACTGACTACGATAGCTCAACATTGTGGCTTGAACCTGGTGTTTATAATGAATTGAGGCTATGACCGAAAGAATGCCTAGAGATAGAATTGTCGAATCAATGCCCAAGCTCATTGACAACTAGCCATCACTCCAACCCGAACGATGAGTAATGGATCATGAGTACATTGAGAGAAAGTGCGTTACTCGAATATACAAGCAGATTGAAACTCAAAGCAAGAGCCAGCTACGTAGTTGCACACGCGACACGAGACTGAAACTTGCTCGACACTTGATTCAATGTGCTTCTAAGCCTGATCTTTGGCCAGTTACAGATAATCGCTCAAAGCATCTAAATCCCTTCACTATTAAACTCAATAAATCATGACAAGACTTGGGATTTAATCGGAGTAACCATCACCAATAACTGTCCCAACCAGATTTCATGTTGATTGTTGTGCGAAACAGTTACGTTTGAACACGAGAAATCCTAGGCTGCACCTGCAAGCTAACGATCAACATTACGGTCAGCCATAGTGACCCATTACGGGTACTAAAGATCGGATCATAGCTCAGTGCAACGATGATAAAGGAATTAGATGGCTTTCTCCGAACGAGTCTTAATGTGTTCGCTTGGACCCATTCTGACATGTGTGTGATCTCACTGATCATCGCAAGCCATGCATTGAATATTGACCCTAGGCATGTCCTGGTGAAACAAAAGCAATACAACATGGATCCGGAAAGATTTACGGCACTTAAAGAGGATGTGGATAAACTCGAAAACAATGGATTTATCTGCGACGCCCTCTACCCAATATGGGTATCCAATCCAGTTCATGTAAAAAAACCTTATGGAAACTGGCATAAAAAAGTCGACTACTTTGACCTAAACAAGGCATGCCCGAAAGACAGCTTTCCACTTTCGAGGATCGACCAGCTGGTAAACTCAACCGCTGAATATTAACTGCTTTTATTTATGGATGTGTACTCCGAATGCAACCAGATCCTGATGTACATCCTCGACTCAGAGCATACCAATTTCATTACTGATCTAGGGTTATATCATTATGTTGTGATGCCATTTGAACTAAATAATGCTAAAGCTACTTACAAGAGACTAGTCAATCGGATGTTTAAAGATCAGATCGGGCGATTGGTTGAAGTACATGTGGATGGTATGCTCATGATGTCACGATGATCAAACGGCCACATCGATGAATTAGTGGAGATATTCAATTTCTCCAAAAATATGGAATGAAATTAAATCCCATGAAATGCTCTTTCGGCATTGCCTCGATGAAATTTTGGGGTTTCATCGTCAACTCTCGCGAAATCGAAGCCGATCCCGAGAAGATTCAAGAAATTTGAAACAACTAGGCACCGAAGACGATTAAGCGAGTATATAGCCTAAATGAGAATGTTGCCGCCCTGAGCCAGTTCATCTCTAAGGCCACCGATAAGTATATTCCTTTCTTCGACTTGATCGGGAGAGGGAAAAGGAACTTTGGGTAGGTGCAGGATTGCATTGATGCATTTCAAGCTCTAATAGATCAGTTAGAGAGACCTCTCATCCTATTCAACGCACTGGATCATGAAAACTTATACATCTATTTAACGGCATCGGTACACGCCATAAGTACCACATTGTTACGTGAATAGAATCAGATCTAGAGGACTGTATATTATGCTAGCAAGCGATTGTCAGGTGCTGACAGAAAATACCCAAAGCTGGAAAAGTTCACGTACTGCCTATTAATTACATCACAAAAGATTCACCACTACTTTAAGGCTCACCCATCAACGTCTACATTGACCAGCCATTACGGTAGGTCCTATAGCAACCTTAAACGTCTGGAAGGTTGCTCAAATGGAATACCAAGCTAAGCCAATTCAATATCACTTATCTCCCTCGGAGAGCTGTCTAGGGACAGACATAGGCAGACTTCATAGCTGAATTTACTACACCAGACGACTCTCCAGACTGTAGTGTAGAATCAACAAACCGATGAAAAATGTACATGGATGGAGCATCCAACGATCAGTGTTCTGGTGCTAGAGTCATGTTAGTGAATCCTAAAAGAACAATCGCTCTGCTACACCTTGAAACTTGACTTTCCTGCAATAAATAACAAAGTTGAGTATGAAGCCTTGATCTCTGGGCTAAAATTTTCCAGAGAAATGGAATTGAAAACTTTAAAAAAAATTTTATGATTCTTGGTTAGGAGTATTCCATGTTAGGGAAGATCAGACTAAGGGGCAGCAACTTGCCCCTTATCTCGGTCGGGTCCAAGCGCTACTGACAGACTTCAAGTATTACACCATTACACACATCCCTTGAGATAAAAAATGCTATTCTTTTTCTTTCGCTGTGTTTTTTTACTTAATGGTGTTATAAGCTCCGGCGAACCAGATTCGACGTTTGGATCTGCGGCATTTGAATATGAGTGTCGTATTTGGTGCCGATTTTTGAAGGTCGAGCCTCGTGCCGTCACATTTGATATCAGAGCTGAGGGTTCATCTAATGTAATCTTCCAAGACTTGGTTCCTTCCCTTCATTGACGGTGAGCAAATTTCAACCTTTGAAAAACTTGATTTTCTTTAGCCTCTTAGGTCTGTAATGACTTGAAATGCTCTGTTGTTTGGGTATACAAATTCCTTTATTACTGCCTGTATGCATTTGCATACTTCTATTTGACAGGGTGATGGTTGCTCACAAATGGATTCTTATCTTCCCCTCTAAACCTTTATTAATTATGATATTTGAAGGAAAATGTATAATGATGATGTAATACATATTTTTAAAGATAAAGAATTTTTTTATGAATATCATTTGGAAAAAAAAATAATTACTGTAAGCAAACTTACCTATACCTTTGGATAATCTGATTAATGCTTAAAGTAAAAGGGAAATGCTTGGTAGGTTTGATTGCATGCCTGGGTGAATGTATGTATGATGATATATATTTGTGTATAGAGATTTACTCTGTCATGTTACAGGTTTGGAAAATTAGTTCGAAACAAAAAAATAATCCAAACCACCCTACCCAAACAATTTTAGACTAGAATTACTGAATGAAAGATGTTCATATGAGTATAACATCAGTTTTAAAAATAAATACAAGTTGAAATATTGATTTAATATCTCGATGTTTAAATATTACAATAAAATTAAATTTAAGTCAGGGAATTTAATTTCTGGAATACTTATTCTTCTCTGCCTTGACACAAGGATTGAAAGCATAAGTCAAAATTCCAAATCTTGTATTTGATCATGGATTAACCTTGCATTCAAATAGAGTGGTTAAGCCTATACTCAAGATTTAAACTTCATTCAAGTGGAAATAATTTGTAAACCCTTTTGGAAACCAGTATAACTAACCAAAGCTCTTAACAAGTTAAAACTCAAGATTTTTAATTGTCGAATTCAGATATGAAGATTGAATCCTCATACTGTAATATGAATTTTAAGGCAAGCATCATGATTTTAGGTGCTAAGGTGAAGGAGCAGTTCATAGATGAACTGGATGTGGGTTTTGATGAAATTCAGGCGGCCGGAGGAGTTTTGGGGAATGGGCTCTCGCGTGGAGGTAGTTTAAGTAAGGGAGTTCAACAGAAAATTAGTCACTGATTTTTTTGATGATCATGGCAGTAGGTCGATGAAGTTTTAGGGTTTAAGAACCCAAATTGGCTGCTGTATTCATCGACCTCGTGCAATGTGACGACCCGAACTCGATGTCCGGCAAACAACATCAAATTCGTATCGCCGGAGCTTGCAACAACATTAGATGATAAATAAAACAGCGAAAATAAAGATGATATCACTAATACAACATGAATACAATATCCAATACATCAATTTGATACAATGATAATCATCAACATCAGAGAATACAATACAAAATACAGCGGAACACGATACAATATGATAAGTCTTCACAGAATCCAATACTGCAACTCTGATCCAAAAAGCTCCAATGAAAAAGCTCCCAAAACTCCAAGCTCGATCCACCATAAAGGTTGCACAAAGATAAGCAACTCCGTCCGTCGACTCCAAAGACTCCAAAATGATCAAATAGAAAGCTGAAGGTTACCAAAACGATATCTACTACCTGACTATCTGAAAAACCAAACTCCAAACTGCCCGTGTGGAAAATGGTGGGCACCCGGAGTTTACCTGACTATTCGGAATGGGCTATATGACACAAGGTCCTCTCCCGGCTAAACCGAATAATGAGCGCAATAGTTTAAAACATTTGGATATGGGATTCCAGTCAAGTCACAACTTGAAAATCCAAAGCTTTTCTTTCAAATGGTTAAACAAATTACCATTTTAAATCTTTAGATAAAAAGATTCATTTCACAAAGTTCACCTAGTTTCACAAAGATCATTCATAGATTTCAAACAATTCCATTTCAATTGGATTAACACATTAAATCTTTAAATTAAAGATTTAATTTATAGCTTTCAAAACACGTTTCTAAAGATTTATTTGTAACTTGGAAGACCGTCTTTATTATAGACTTGAAATCCTTCTTACACAAATTAGAAATTCATTTCTTATGTGAAAGCTTCTATTATTTGAAAACGAATAGTTTTCGTTTCAGAAAGATTCAATTATATTTATACAAGTTAAAATCTTTGGGTTTAATTTTTTTTTTTAAAGTCCCAAAACATCACTTTTTTAAAATGGTTTAAAAACCCATATAAGCCCATTTATAGGTTGAATAACCTTTTTAAACCCTAGTTCCCAAATCATAGAATTCAATTTCAAATATTGAATTCAAATTTAAATCGAATTATTTAAATTTCAAAACTCAATTAAGTTGTTCAAAATAACTTTTATTTTTGAAATTCATTTTCAAAGTTCCAATTCTAATTCCAAAACTATTTTGGATTAAATCTTTAAAACAATTTCAAAAATCTGTGACTAAACCCATTTCCACATGCAATCCATATTTGTGTGTACAAGTGTGGTCCAGGGATTCAACACAATGGTGCACAACATCAATCATCACAGATTCAATCATATCGATAAGCGGTATAACCCATAACTCTTATCTTTATTCACAGATTCATAGATAAAATAAATTTATCAATCACAAAGATTCACTAGTATGATACGATGTGGGTTTCGGATAACCAACTGGAATCCGACTCCCTGTCGCATCAAAATTCAAATGTCGTTCTACGGGTCAAGGGGTTTGCATATTCATATAACGGTATATTCATCACAAATATATCAGCTCAGCACAAAGCATCGCATCACATCACATCACATATCAAATATATCAATCCATCACAAAGCATTCAGTAGCAATCAAACATCTACAATTAAGATGAATAATTGGGTGGTTTTAAATTTATTACCTACATAATTACTTTCATTAGTAATCTTTAACCAATGATTAATTATGATTAACTACAATTTATTAAGTCTTAACCACCTTCATTAATTCATCATATCTTTGATTTATTATCTTAATTAATTAACCCTTAATTGTAATTAATTGAATCTTAATTACTTTCATTAATCAACCTTTAATTAATTACTTTAATTAAATAAATCCTTAATTATAATTAATTATCCTTAATTGATTTTTATTAAATTAATTATCCTAATTAATTAACCACATTAATTAACTATGCTGTAAAGTAATTCACCCTTAATATTTGATTATTCAACCTTTAATCTTTAATCATCTATTCTTAATTATTTTCACTAAGTAATTATTATTTTTATTTAAATCATTCATTAATTACTTGATTAATTAACTGGAATTATTAATAGATTTATCTTAATTACTTTTATTAACAATCATTTATTTCTTAATTAAATTAAAAGATAAACCGCTTTATCTTTATTTATTCTATTACTTTAATTACATCACTTATCCTAATTACATCAAATCATTGAATAAGAAATCCTTGGTGAATCATTTCTTGATTTTAGCATTAAATTACACTTTTGAAATTAAATTAATCATCTTAATAAAACTATTATAAAATCATATTAATAGATTTTTAAAACACTAATCCTTTAGAAATAAATCTTGGAGATTTATTTCAACCCTTGTAAATAAATTTACTTTAGAAATTTTGATTCATATCTTTTTAAACTTATTTAATCTAATAACTTTAAACTTGTTCAACACATTTTTTTTGAAATTCCTTGAATCAACAAGTTTTTTCTCAAAAACCCGAGTCATTTCACGTTCTCCCCGAGACAATCCCCCTTTTACTTCGAGTTTCTCCAAAAAATAATCCGAGTGCCCTAAAATTTTCAATTTAAATTTTTTTCTAAGAACTTTACTTTAACACCAAAATCCTACTTCGAGTACAAACTCGAGCTATCCCACGTTCGCCCCATATCTTGCTTCGAGTTGTCTGAGCTTCCTCAAAACCCAGAAAAGAACAAAACGAACTGACCCGACCACGAGGTGGTGCACCGATACAATCAACCGAGATGACTCCGACCATCCTCGCGCCCTCTGACACATCGTCCATCACCTAAAACATCGATCCAGATCACCAATTCTCCACCCAAAATCCATAATCAAGATCGAGCATGTTGAGCCAAACCTGGAACCACTAACATCACCAAAAAAACTCACCGTGACGACGTCTCCGATCATCTGAAACTGCGCAACTCCAGCCATGCCCCCGTTAACGACCACACTTCCACTACTCCAAATCTTAAATCACTCGATCACTTGGGAAAAAAGAAAAAAAATAAAATGTTCAACCCAGTAAAACTAGGGTTGCCGACCCAAATTCCCTTCGCACCCCTCCAACATGATTTGATAAATTTTCTTGCTATTTTCCCCTAAGTCTACGATCATCCAGTGAGCTTCAGATTCAATCACGAGGTGAATCGACAACGCGATCACCAGAATTTGATAAAAAACCCAAAACTGTTCAACTTTGAATTTCTCAACAGATACGATATTAAAAATCTTGATTTTAGTTTTAAAAATCTAGTTTTGATTAAGTAATCATTTTGTAATCCTGAACAATAATTTAAAAAGTTTGAATTTTGACTTAGATTAATTTTGCTCTGTTGTTCTTGATTCCTAGAGACAATTCCAATTTATTTTAACTTAATTTTTTTTTAAACTTTACTTTATCATATAACAAACTTTATTTAAATCCTAAGTCTTAACAACCATCAGATCGAGAGACAATGTATTTTGATCTGGACTTGGGTTTGAACTGGAAACAAATGTCTAAGGTAAAACAGAAGAACAAGAAAACAACATATCCAAGCAAATAAAATCAACACAGGCAAAACCATTCATTCACATGCAAAACAAAAGTGTAAATGGGTTTAGGAGCTTGCTCACCTCCAAAAATGATTGAGATACCCTAGATCTATTTGAGTTTAAATCTTCAAATTGCTTTTTCTTCTAACCAAGTTTTCAGGTTGGAAATTTGAAAGCTACTGATTTGGTTTTATTTTAGTTTCTTTCACACTAGTATTTAGTGCAATTCAAACCACAACCCAGTGAAAACCCCCATGCAACCCAACATTCACAACTGAAACCAAGAATCTTCATACATATATTCAGAGGAAATTAAGCATGCAAACCAAAGAAAAAATGGGATTTAGAGTTGCTCACCTTGTCAATGAAGAAAGGCAGAGAATGGATTTTGTTGGCCTGGGATGATAATCAGAGAAGTCGACAGAAATACTTTTATTTCCTGGAAAATGAGTTTAGCCCGCTCCCTTGATTTAAATTGAACTTGTTTCAGGTTGATTTTTTCTGTTTTGATATTGCCATTGTTTAAGAATTTCCAGATTTGCTTTTTCCTCTTTTGTTTTCCAGGTTTGAAGACTTTAAACTGTTTTTGATTGTTTTTCTGCAACTTGTTAATAAAGTTGTTTATATCCTTGTTTTAGTTACTGATTAACAATATTAAATCCAAATCTTTAAAAAAAATTACTTGCCTAAATTCATTTCAGAAGTCCTGCACTTGCTCTCGAGGTTATTGGAATTTCTTCAGCTTTGAACTTGATTCAACCAGAGTTGTACTTGACTTTTGAAACTGTTCTTAACTTGCTTGCTTTTGAGATTTGCTAAATCTTTTGTTTACTGTTCTACAGAGATTTTGGCAGCTGAATAAATTTTGAATTCTTAGGAGCTTAAAAGTTTTCTTTAATTTTTGAATTCCACTCTCTGGTATGTATATATTTTTCTGCCTGGTTTTGATTTTTTTTGAACTGCAGGCTTGCTTTTGTTTTTTGTTTTCCTTTTGAACAGCCTTGATATTGAGATGTGTGATGCAAAATCCTTTTTCAGATTTTGCTGAGATTTGCTAAGATATGTTATATGATGGCATATGGGAAGATGTGAAGTTTCTTGTAATTTTAAATTTCATTATTTAAAAAAAAAAGCAATGATGCCATTTTGTATATATGTAGATGTGTGAGATCTTTAAAGTATGTTTGCATTTGTTTATATATACATACATACATACATACATACATACATATATATATATATATAAATATTGAATTCAAATGATTTTCTTAAAATATTTATCATCTCAATATCTTTAAACTCAAAATCAATTGGAATGTATTTATGTATAGTTTATCACTCATTTTATTTGTTTTAAGATTTTTTTTATTCCCAAATTAAATTCTAAAAGTTTAAAATATATAATAAATTTTAATTGATAAATCTTAGGATGTTATTCTCTATTTATAAGATGTTAAATATACAAATCTCAGATCCTCAATTAAATTGTAAAAATCAATGTCCAAATAAATAAATATCCTATTTTAATTTGAAAAATTCAAATTAATCTACAATTTTATTCCAAAATTCATTTTAATTATCAATTTAAATTAAATTAAAAATCGAGATCGTTACAGATTGCCTCTTCTACCAAGCTTATACTTAAGGGCACTTATTGAGTTTCTTATATTGGTATTTGGAATTCTTGGATTTTTAAATATTGCATTCGACAATTTCCCTATCCATCGAGCATGGACATTATCCCACATTTTAATCTTCATTCTTTCCTTTTATATGGTTAGCCATGGATTTTGTTTAACGCAACAACTTTATAAAACTTCTTGGGAAATGAGAGCTTTAATCTTGATTATAAGTCATACACCAAAATGGCTTTACCTAAAAAATTTTAGAAAACAAAATATTGTTAAAAAAGTTGTTAAAAAGTACTACGTAGGAGTACTATTGTTGAACTTTTCAAAAGAAAATAAAAACCAAGATATTACTTCTCGATCGAAGAATTATTTCTTAAAAAGCACAAACCTTTCTTGTTACAGTGCAACGTGGTAGCGAAAAGTGCATTACTCCACCACAATCTACTATGTAGTAAATACAAACTATCTTTAAGGTTAATTCCCACCATTAGACATCCTTCATTATTATAATATTTTCATACGTATTCCCACATCCCCAATCCTCTCAACTTAGTCATAGAATCAGTTGAGAGACCTCGTTGAAGAGGGAAGGACCTCTAGAGGGATGGTCCCTCACATAGCTTCATAGTGACATGCCTTAGCAATAGTCTTACCATCGCTTGTAAGGGAGATTCATATCGCCAGAGTTATAAAAAATAGCCGACAATGGTTAAGTAGTATCACGCATCATGAGAAATCTTAGGGAGAAGTCTAAAGCACTAGCAGTAGAGTCCCAATCAAGTAGAAACTCCAACCAAAATACCAGCTACTTAGTGGAGAAGACTTCCATCGGAACTCCTAATGATAGACTAGGAGCTTAGCAGATAAGATTACCACCGAAACTCCTAGCAATAGACTAAGTACTTAGCGAATAAGACCCCCATCGAAACTCCTAGCAATAGACTAGGTACTTAGCAGATGAAATTCCCATTGAAATTCCTAGCAAATGACAAAGTATATAGCGGGCGAAATTCTCATCAAAAATCCTAGCAAAAAGAATATGTATATAGCAGATAGACAACCGTCTAAGGCTAAGCGCCAAATAATGAATGCCATAAACCTATCTAAATGCGCAACAACAATATTTGAAACCTTACCATATTATACTATAATATATGGCTAAGAAGTCAATTAATGAATACCAAAAAACTATTCAAAAAGTTATGATTATACCCGAAACATAATTATGAAGTTAGCATATGATTAAATACCTAGGGGATAAAGTGTCCCACAAAGCATCATATCAATCTCAAAAACTGTTAAACCTGAAAATTCACTAATAACCATATGTAACGTGTTATGAGGGCTCCTACGATTCGAAATCAAACTTAGAAAATCCTTAGAATATATATCGGCCATGACACCCTCAAAATAAACTTAAATAAGAAATATAAATCCTCAGTACAATAATTAAGAGAAGACTTATGTCAAAGCTCCCTTAATAGCTATAATCGAATTCAAATGCAGATGATATTGGAAGGATAAGGGTTCCTCGGTATTATACAAAGTATATATCAAACAACCTAATACCTACGCATTAAAACAATATCAATACATTCCCAAAAGCATTACGTGCAAGAAAAACAAAGAAGCCTAAAACAAAGGATGGAAAATTACAAGCTAAAGTTATTATAAAACATCAGTGTGCTTATACTCAAAACTATATACAAATTTATTCTTCAAGGTCTTTCCACGGCCCCTTACTTCCACTTGTACACTCGGGGGAGAGCATCTCAAAGCTTGAACCTCCCAGAGGTCTTGAATAATAGTCATCCAACTCACTTACCGAGGACCCAACATAATTGAATAAGGAGTCAGAGTTAAAGCAATACGCTGATTTGTGTCGCCTACTGTTCTCATCATAAGATCAAGCCCCTTTATTCAAAATGAATAAAAGGTTAATTGGAACCCTATAAGCCACCAATGACTCGAGTACATATTCGTGAAAACCCTCGAGCCTAGATAGTGATCCATCGTTTGATTTGTCTGATTTTCAGCTTCAACAACATCCTCATTTGTTAGCTTTTCAAAATGCTTTTCTAGGAGAACATATTTCTTATGAAACCATTCTTTCCTATATTTCCTAAATGGAACCACTCTTTTGTCTCTACATTGGACCATAGCATCCTCTAAGCTTGCATTAGGAATTGAAGATGAACTTCCTTTAGTTTATTATAGAACAAGTTTTTGACCTTGTGTAACTACTATAGTTTTATGAGAACGGGGGAATTTGATAGAACTCCTACTTCGATCTCTTCCCTTTTTATGAAAAGGGGCAGCAACCATCGTATCAGGTTGAAGTTTCTCTTCATTTTCAATGTCCTTAAGCTTACTAGTCAAATGCTCTTCATTAGTTATTCAATTGTTGTCTAAGGTCGAATACTAATTAAACGGATTCAACTCTAATTTCTCTAAGGACCTATCCGTAGGAGGAAACGCTTCCGGAATAGATTCAAGGTGCTTCTCTAGGTGTCTTATTGTCTTTAGCAATTTCTAAAGCGGCACTATTTAAGCTAAGTTAGGCTGAAAGAATTATCTCGACCCATCAATGTAGTAAGTTCCTTGTTAAGCACTTGCATTTTGGCAATATTATCATCGTAAGCCCTTTGAATCGAGTCACGATCTTGTTTACTATTTAAACAATTAAGCATAAGGAAAAAGAAACACACAATATTCAAAAGAGCCTAAAAACCAAATTTCTCTTTTGTACTTAAAATAATCTTAAGACCCCTAAACCTAGTGTTAGCCAAGGTTTTTGAGGATTTTTCTATATTAGAAAGAGAAACGTTCTTCCCTAACCCAGCCTTTAGTACAAAAAGTTCTAAGGGTGAAGAACCATTAAATTCTAGCCCAGGAGTAACCTATGGAACATGTCACTCACACTCACCTTCGTTCGTACGTCTGTTGGGGAATACATTTCGAAATAGATTCACTTTCAGCTAATTTCCCTTCGATGATAGCCAAAAGAGAAGGAGTCGTGGTTTTAAACCTAAGAACATCCTTTGGGGGTGACATTCAGCTCTGGATCATAAAATCTACGGAGTAATTCAAGCCTCTTCTATTTCAGAACCATGTCTCTCGAATGTTGCTGCATTAACTTTGAAAATTCTTGAAAAATTCATCCCATTCTTGGAAGGGGAACCTAAGTCAACCAGTTAAGTTTAAAATACAACATGTTAACCTAAAACCCTTATGCCTAAGGGATTTGATAAGTTCTATGCAAGACTTATCATGCACATCTTTTACATCTTCAAAGCAATTAGCTAAACTTATATTTGCAACCTACTTACATGAAGATGATTCTCAAGAGTGGTGATAGTTTTTAGCAGCCGACAATTCTTAGTTTCTCTACGATTCTACAAAACCTTGTAATGAGAAATAGAAGCCGAACTCACCTTCATCGACTTAATCTATGTGAAAACAAAGCATTTCAGATAATATAAAGAAAACGAAATATTAATAGTAAGGTTAAAATGTGTCCAAACCATCCACAATGAAAATAAAGTGTCATAGCACATAAAAGAATAGTTACAGTCCAAGAATTCAAGACTGTTCATTATCAATTGGATTAACATTAGCAAATGAAGAAGCTTCTTATTCTAGGCAGCATAAACGAATTCATCATTCTTGGCCTTGATCGCATCATACAGATGTCATCTTAATGGTCGAAGCATTATCTCTAAGAAAATCAAAGAGAAAGGGTAGCCTTTGTCCCGGCTCTCTGCATAGGCATCAAATAGCACTTCAAAGGCCTTCATACTGACAGTCTATTTTGCTTTTTTCCATTAAAACACCTTTGGTCCCCTTCTAGGCCTCTGCCACTCGGCATTTTTCTTGGCCATTTTTCTCTTTTAAAATTTTCAAATCGGCCTCAAGCTTAGCCACTCCATTTGCAAGTAGAGTCTCCTTAACCAAGAGATCCTTTGTTGACTTCTCTGCTTCCTCGACCCTCTTCTCTAAATCCCTACATTATTGCCAAAATATGAAAGCCTCTTCCTTTGCACCTTTGGCCTCTTCTAAAGTCTCTTTAATTTCCAAAAACATACAACCTAGAGTAGATAAATCAGCTACTACCTATAAAACTAAAATACAAGTGGATTCCAATTAACAAAGACGAGTAACGAAGAAAGACAGCTGCCTCACTTGGTGATCCACGTATATATGATAGGAAATTATCATCACGGCCATTCATCTCCATAGAGAAATCTTAACCGTTGTTTTTCAAAGCTATTTTATGTTATACGAACTGGCTTTATCTCAGCCTACTTGCATACACTTGTATATAATACAAGTTGTACTTAGCATTGTATTTAGTCAGTAATAAAGATTACTATCATTCTTCTGTTCTCAAAACAAGATCAAGCAACATTTCATCAACTCACTATATCATAATCACAAATTACTTTTACAAGTTATCAGAGCTGATGAAGGCTTAACAGCCATCTACTCAATTGATCATTCCCATCAGAAGATTGTCATCATTTGGGTGACCAACCTTCATCAGAAACAACATTTCATCATCTGAAGGGTTTTTTGATTCAGTGATACAATTCAGTGCCATGCCAATTTAACTTTGCTGCATCAGAATTCATTCACGAAATCTCACAGAAAATCAATCAAGAAAGTCAGAAAAAGAAAAAAAAGAAATCAAGAAATCAAGAATCATCTCAAAATTAAAGAAGGTGCCTTCCTGCATGACATATCAGATCAAGAAGAGAGAGTAGATCATCATTTATGCCTTACGGTTGCACCAAATTCGCTGTGAGAAATTCTTGACTCAATACCTTTAATTTCTGTATCTGATTGAATTTTCTGTTGCTCTGTTTTTTTTGCCTTACTTTTCTGTATTCTCCTTTTGTTTCTGAAATCATCATGGATGATGAAACAAATTCCGCTGCTCAACTAATGAAAGCAACAATAGTCAACCCAGTATTGCTGTAGAGAGGTTTATCAAAACAGTGATCAGTCCACAAAGTAATCTTATCACAGTTCAATTGAATGAAGTCAATTTTCTCCTTTGGAAACTGCAAATTGAGACTGTAGTTCAAGGATATGGGCTTGAAGGCCACATTCTTGGAACCATTCTAATTCCTCCCAAATGCATATCTGATCAAGAAAACAAAGTAGTCAACAATGAGGATTATGTAAGATATCATAGACAGGATAGGCTTATTTGTTCTTGGCTTCTATCATCAATAAGTATAAATTTACTATCCCATGTCATTTTCCACAAATTATTATAGTATATGGATGCTTTGATGTTAGGAAGATTTGTAACGACCCGATTTTTCGACTTTTGAAAGTTGACATCAATACGTCCACTGTATCGAATGTCGAGCCATCGAATGCCGGAAAACTGAACCGTTAGGGTTATAGAAGAAGAAGATAGAAGAAGAAACAAAAACAACAACAGAATCTCACATTTCTCAGCGGAACAAATATAATAGATAAATGAATAATCTTTAAAACAAAAGCACTATATTAGTTTATACATCACATTATCAGAGTTTATAACAACACAACAACGGAAAAGAAATATTATATACTAGTGATACGCCTCGCCATCCAGCTTACCTCCAGATCTCCATAACATACATTTCTGACTTCGCTCCAGAACACTGATAACCTGACTCTAGGCTGTCCGTGTGGAAAATTATGGGCACCTGGAGAGAGAAAGTGTTCAATACACAGTCAGCTGCCAAGGTGATGTACTATAAGAAACAACTGCACAGCATAAAGAAAGACAACAACACCATGAGATAGTACATATTCAATTTAAACAATATGTGATTCACTGGAGGCAGTAAATCACAAAGTTTCAGATTCTGAACATATTCTGACTATTCTTAATGGACTAGGTGAGGATTATGAATCTTTTATTGTTGTCATAGCATCAGAAAAGGATCTACCATCTATTGATGATGTCTACTATATACTACTTTCTCATGAGGCAGAATTGATAACAAAAGATCAAAAGAATCAGAGTTTACAATCAATTATACATCTAGCTCAAGAAACAAAGTTCAAAGCAACAAAAAATTAGATCAGACTACACAAAGAGGAGGTACACCAAGGGGAGGATATCCAAACAGGTCAAGAGGAAGAGGCAGATACATCAATAACAACAGACCAAAATGTCAAATTTGTGAAAAGATTGGACATACTGCTGCAAAATGTTATCTCAGATATTCTAATCACAACAACAATCAAAAAGTGGAAACTACAGTGCCAACATGGCTCAAGCTAGTTCTAGCAATCAATCTGATAGTAAAGATCATAATTCTAGTGAAAATAATCAATCTATAAACGATGTTGCTGGTACCCAAACTCAGAAGCCACGAACCATATAACCAATAATTTCGATAATTTAAATCTTGGCAATAGGGAGTACAAAGGTAAACAATCTATTCGTATGGGCAATGGTAAGTGTATCAATATTTCACATGTAGGGAGTGTTGTTATCAAACGGAAGAAACAATTATTTTTACATAACTTATTAAGAGTGCCAAAAATTAAAAGAATCCCATAAGTGTGTCTCAGTTTGCTAATGACAACAAGGTTTATTTTGAATTCTATCCTAAATATTGCCTTATTAGAGATATACTGACTAGAGATGTTTTATTGCAGGGTGATGCTGAAGGAGGACTATATAGATTTAGATCTGTTAACTGTAGCAATCATACAAATGAGAAAAACTGTTGTAATCAGTATGAAGTAGAAAACAGTAACAGTGTTTTTGATTTATGGCATTACAGACTTGGTCATCCTATACCAAGTACTAGAGTTGTTAATCAAGTTCTTTATGAAAATAACATACTTTATAATAATATATCTCTTCCTTATGTATGCACTTATTGTCAAATGGGCAAAAGTCACAAACAGCCATTTGGTGACTCCATGACTGAGCACTCTAAGCACTTGAGCTCATTACCACTGATCTCTGGGGACCTGCCCCAATACACTCAGATTATGGATTCAAATATTATATATCATTTGTTGATGCACACACAAGATACACTTGGATATATTTTCTAAAAAACAAATCAGACACATACAGTGTTGTGATAAATTTCATCACAATGGTTGAAAAACGACTTGGTACACATGTCAAAATTATACAATTAGATGGGGGAACTGAATACAAGTCACTTAAAGATTACTTTAAGGTGAAGGGAATAATTCATCGATTTACTTGTCCCTATGCTTCAGAACAAAATGGTTTAGTAGAGAGAAAACATAGGCACATAGTTGAATCAGGTCTTAGCTTATTAGCTCATGCAAATCTACCACTAAAGTTTTGGCCTGAGGCTTTTAATACAGCTGTCTATCTCATTAATAGACTGCCAACTAAAACTTTGGATGGTATAACTCCCATTGAAAAATTGCAAGGGATAAAACGAGATTATCATATCTTAAAATCTTTGGGTGCCTATATTTTCCATGTCTAAGACCATATAATAGTAATAAATTAAATTTTAGATCAAAACAATGTACCTTTCTTGGATATGTTTATATTCAAAAAGGTACAAATGTCTTGATGATAATGGAAAGGATTTTATTAGCAGACATGTTGTATTTAATGAAAAACTCTTTCCTTTTAGAAGTTCCGAAGTAAAAACAACAAGCAAAGTACACAATCCATGTACATCTATACCTGAGTTACCATTAGTGTCTAAAAATGAGAGCTCAGTTGAGATAGGGAGGACTACCGCTGATCATCAAACACATCCTTCTATATCTTCTCAACAAAATCTAGAGTGAGAAGATGATCATAGTCATGCCATCCACTCACCTACACACTCAACAGATGAAGAAGATCAACATGGTGATTCAGAAAACAGTACAAATCATAACAGAAGTACCGACTTACCTTAAACTGAAGCTTCAGTCAGACCCAGCCATCCTGTGACCACCAGGGCCAAAAGTTGGATCTTCAAACCCAAGACATACATGGCCAACATAAACTCTGATGAACCATATACATTTGATCAGGCTGCAAAAGACAAAAACTGGAAAGCAGCAATGGATGAAGAGTATAATGCTCTCATGAAAAACAAAACATGAAATCTTGTATGTCAATCTTCACATAAAAACATTGTAGGCTGCAGATGGACATACAAGATAAAAAGGAATCCTGATGGATCCATCAATAAATATAAGACAAGATTAGTTGTCAAAGGGTATACTCAACAGTATGAGTTTGACTTCACTGAGATATTTTCTCTAGTAGTCAAGCCCACTACTATAAGGCTTATCATCACAATTGCCCTACACAAAGGATGGAGTATAAGGCAATTGGATGTTGACAACGCCTTCTTAAATGGCACACTAAAAGAAGAGATTTATATGATACAACCATCTAGATATGAAAAAGACTCAAGCTTTGTGTGTAAACTAAACAAGGCCATATATGAGCTAAAACAAGCTCCAAGAGTATGGTTTGAACTGAAATCAACTCTAATGTCAATAGGATATCAGTCTACCAAATCAGACACCTCACTATTCATTAAAAGTAACTCATTCTCAATCATTTACATAATTAATCTACGTTGATGATTTAATTGTTACAGGTAACAACCAGGATAAGATCAATCAAATCATATGCTACCTGAATAAGAAGTTCTCAATCAAAGATCTGGGACATCTCAATTACTTTCTAGGAATTGAAGTACACAAGATATCAAATTCAGAAATCATTTTATGTCAAAGAAAGTACATATCAGAAATGCTTGCCAAAACAAAAATGGAAGATTCTAAACCCATGTCTACTCCTATGAAAAGTAATCAAAATCTATTAAAAAACAGGGAAGAAGCCATAAATGATACTAAACAATATAGAAGTGTTATAGGGGCACTATAGTATGCCACTGTAACACGACCAAATATTGCTTTCATTGTTAACAAACTTTCTCAATTTATGCAGAATCCACTAGATGAGCACTGGAAAGCTGTGAAGAGGGTTCTGAGATATCTAAAGGGTACACTCAATCATGGACTGACACTCAAAGTAAGCAGAAACATTAACATCACAGGATATGCAGACTCAGATTAGGATACTGATCCAGATGATAGAAAATCAGTTACATAATACTGCATATTCGTTGGAGGCAACTTAATATCATGGAGTTGAAAAAAGCAATCTACTATCTCTAGATCTAACACTGAAGCAGAATATAGAAGCATAGCAAGTGCAACATCATAAGTAATGTGGTCACAATCAATTAAAAAAGAATTAAAACTAGATGCAAACATCAAAGCAACATTATGGTGCGACAATCAGAGTGCTGTTTACATGACTGCAAATCCTATACTACATTAAAGAACCAAACACATCGAAATAGACTTGCATTTTGTTCAAGACCAAGTACTCAAAGGAGATCTACAAGTAAACCACTTACCTGCTACTTACAAGATGGCAGACACGCTTTCCAAATCACTATCGAAAATGAATTTTCTACTATTCAAAAATGACCTCGGAGTTGTAGAAAATCGAGCTCCAGTCAGGCAAAGCCAGATGCATCCTTATCATGCTAAACAATCAGAGAAAGCACAACTTCCTTTCATTTTGAAGCAAGACATATCAAAGTCTCAAAGGAGAAACTTAGATCAAATCAATTCAGAACCAAAACTGGCACGCTCGCCTTGTACTGAAAGTCAAAAGAAGAGGGTACCACAAAGTCATCAACTTTCTTCCGATTCGACTCTATATGACTCAGACTCTCCAAATCTCAGCCGCAACTTAAATCAGGAAAGAGCGTAGCAAGAGGCTTAATAGAGTAACTGAAATCTATGAAGTTTATCTTCAATTTCTACTGAAAACAGTGATTTGGCTGACATTTTCTCAAACCCTAACCCTAAAATAGGGTTAGCGTTCGAGGGGGGAGGGGGGAATTAACGAAGACGAGTAATGAAGAAAGAAAACTGCCTCACTTGGTGATCCGCGTATATATGATAGGAGATTATCATCACAGCCATTCATCTCCATAGAGAAATCTCAACCGTTGTTTTTCAAAGCTATTTTATGTTATACGGGCTGGCTTTATCACAGCCCACGTGCATACACTTATATATAATACAATCAATTGTACTCGACATTGTATTCAGTCAGTAATAAAGACAACTATCTTTCTTCTGTTCTCAAAACAAGATCAAGCAACATTTCATCAACTCACTATATCATAATCACAAATTACTTTTACAATTCCTAGAAAAAATAAACAAAATTAGTAAAATAAACCACCTAATACTTTAACGCGCTGCTGAAGACCATACTCGAGAATTTTCTCGAAGTCTTGTGAAGTCTCAAGGACCATGCTATAGCTTCGGCAGAGGTAAGGGAGATATGAGAATCAAAAGCAAGCTTAGCTAATTTAGCAACTTAAAGACTCTTTGATGAAGGCAAAAGGTTTATAAAAGTAGGGTTATATCCTTTAAACTGAGAAGTGCCTCCACTGTGAGATTTTTAGGGTTCATTTTCGATGGCCTTACTTGGTCGCTTCTTACTAGTATCTCCAGCACCTTCAGAAGTTATCTTTGGGTCAGACGACTTTTTGGTCTTAGGCTTTTTTTTAAATAAAAGGGGGCCTAGCTTTGCCTTAGATGAAGTATTCATGTCTGTAATTTACATAAAAGTAAGTAAAAAAGCAATAAACTTAAAACCTATAGGAAAGTGTAAAATATATCGATGGATATATTAAACTCAAAAAGTGAAAGAGTTAGGCTCGAGGTCTACCATCGGTATTAGTTTTAGAAATCATAACATGATCAGCGGTTCATAAACTATCATATTCTTTCAAACTTTCAACTACTATAACTTTCTGGGAAATCTAGGCACCCTTGATTGAGTGTAACGAGGGGAAAAGATATGGCATTTGACAAATACTCCACAACCGATGGAAAGTATCTTTTCATGGGAACATTGTAAACATCATTAAGGCTTAAGGCAGTTGCCTCTACATCTGATATACCGACACAAAGAATGTTATCAAGATTCTCCTATGAATATACATGGGATCTCATCTTTCGGCCTAAGAAGACCAAATGCATTACCAATTCAAACAAACAATTGGAAAATCAAAACCCAATCCTTACAATGAAAAGTAAAATCAAGGAAACTTAATTAAAACTTAAATATACAAGCAAAGGCACCTAACAATTGCGGAGTCTAATTCATATAATATATTCAAAATCATAATCTAATTTCCATGGTTGATAGGTCAATATAATGATCAATAAAATCGAATGTTTCCATTATGGACTCAAGGAACATTCATTGATCAATTTAATATATAGGGAGGCGAGTAAAAACTAATCAATTCCTTAACTACCGCTGTTAACCAATTTTTAATGCAATTAAAGTTAAGGACCATCAAGACAAGCAGTTCTATATTACTAAATAAGCCTACTAATTATGTAAGGCAAAAATGGCCTAAAAATAATAAGAAACAATCATGAAAGTCAAAGAAAGATTCAATACGATTATGAGATGATCTTCGCGGTTAAGATACAAAAGAAGCGGTTAAAGAATTTCCTAACTTGGTTGAAGAAACGAGAAATTTTCAAGACTTTTGAAAAGATTTAATTACGGTAAGAAAGGAATTTAAGCATAGTAAACAAAAGAAAAGATGATATTATATATGTTTTCATCTACCCCAATAAAATAAGGGTTAAGGCAATCCCAACCACAAGGTCAAAGCGGTTGCGAAAAAAACAGTATTTTCAAAAGCTGCATAGTTAAAAACCAAATCATCCCTACACAATAAAAGATAACGTACTTCTTTAGAAGGCCCAATTAAACATTGCCATGTGGCACCTGCATTAAATGCATAGAAGACCCATCTCTTCACCCCTAACCCTAAGCGTTTATATTTAGTTCCTACTCCAACTTAGCATTATGACATTTAATTAGGTACGTCCTACGGTATATTACGTACAACATCTATGGCGATTAATCCTCTTAGCCTTACGAGACTTAATCAACTAAGCCTTTAGGTATGTTATTAACAACGTATTATAATGATTGATATATTTGGCCTTGTGTCATTTAATTATGTAAGCCCTTCGGCAACAAACCCTTGACAAGTAATAAAGTTAGAGTTTTAACTCTTAAGCTTCAAACATTCAAAATCCTTACTATACGATGAGGTTAAATTTATGAAATCTTCACTATAAGATGAGGTTATATATTCCAAATCCTCTATATATGATGAGGTAAGATTTCTTAAATCCTCATTATATGATGAGGTTAGATTTTCCGAATCCGGGCTATACGATGAGATGTGTAGTTAATGCCCCGCTATTACCCCGCTATAACCCCGCAGTATCTCATAGCGGATTTCTACCGCTACGATTTTTCCATATAGCCTCAAAATATAGCCTTTCCGTTTTAATCCCCGCTATTTCATACTGATTTCTAATTTATTTGATTTAATTTTTAATATATTTTCAGAAATGAAGATGCTCTAATATTCTATTAAATTCAATTATGTTATATAATAGTTTTACGTTTATTTAAAGTATATTCGCACATGCTTTTTGTTTAAAATCATTTATGTATTAATTATAATTCAATTGAATGATAAGCTTTCATTTAATTACCATTTATATATTTGTAAAAACATTAAGTACGAGTTTTATATGCTATTTTAGAGCTATCCGCTATATCCCGATATATCCTCGTTGTGTCCCCGCTATGACTATTTGCAGCTCCACCGCTTTGAATCTGTCGAGCGCTTTAACTGCACAGACGATGAAGTTAGATCTTCAAAACCCTTAACACGAGACGAGGATAAATTTTCAAGGGAATTTTCAAAAACTCTTACTATGGGACGCGGTTGATTTACAAACTATCTTTGCCTTCACGGCACTTTACTATACGTAGCCTTCGACATTCAAATGTTTGGCTTTTCAGCTACTACTACACATAGCCTTTGGCATTCAAATACTTTAGCTTTTTAGCTACTACTACATGCAACCTTAGACATTCAAATATTTTTGTAACAACCCATCATCGATAAGCAATTAATTAATAATTAAATAGTAATAAATAATGAATTATTTGGGGTTTGAATTAGTTATTGAAATTAAGGTGATAAATTAGAAATCGGTATGAAATACTTTATTGAAATGATAAGAATTTAATATAAAAAGAATAATAACTTAACAATTTATTTAATTATTTTAGAACCGGAAAATAAAGATAATTATTTTGGAGATAATGATAAATTAAATTTTGTAAATATAAAGTCTTAATAAAGATTTGAAATTAATTAGTAAATGATTTAAATAAAATGGTTAATTAAATAATATATTTCTAAAATAAGTAATGTTGTAATTTATTAGATATTAAATCTTTGTAGTAAAGGTGATTTTAATATTGGGTGTGGATTTGTATGGATCATGGAACAAAAGAAAGAAGAGAAAGAAAGAAAAAGAAAAGAGAAGGAAGTGAAGCCCAAAACTGAACAACTCAATCCCAAGACCAAACCCTAAAAACGACGATTCTTGATACTTCTAAGCTCTAAAGACTTCTTTCTCCTGATTCTTCACCTCATCTTATAAATAAAACCCTAGCGTATGCATTTACTTGTGTTAGAAAAAATGAGCATCAACCCTAAACCCTACCTCTCCAATAATTCAAAATAAATTCAAATTAAAATCTATAAAATTTCAATAGGTCAAGACAAAGCTCCTCGATAGCTCTATATCAATTAGTAATCTAGAGATCAAGCTATTGATCTTCAAATTGAGGTGAAAGTGATTTACGGTGAGTGGAAAGGAGAAGTAGAGAAGAGGAGCAGTAAATGAGTTTTTCAATTCAGATCTGTGCAGTTAATGCGCTTGGTAGATTCAAAGCAGTGAAGGTGCAAAAACTCATAGCGGGGATACGGCGATGATATAGCGGATGGCTCTAAAATAGCATATAAAACTCTTACTTCATGTTTTTACAAATATATAAATGGTAATTAAATGAAAAATTATCATTCAATTGAATTATAAAGAATACGTAAATAATTTTAAATAAAAACATGTGCGGATATACTTTAAATAAACGAAAAACTGTTATATAACATAATTGAATTTGGTAGAATATTAGAGTATTTTCATTTCTGAAAATATATTAAAAATTAAATCAAATAAATTAGTTTCATAATTTTATAATGTATAAATGCAATTTTTCAATTCATTTTATTAAAAAAAGATATAGTGGGAATAGCGGAATATAGCGGAAATAACGGGATATAGCGGAAATAGCGGGGATTAAAGAGGAAATGCTATATTCTAGGACTATATGGAAAAATCGTAGCGGTAGAAATCCGCTATGAGATATAGCGGGGTTGTAGTGGAGTAATAGCGGGGTATTAACTACACAGTTGCAGATGAGTAGTGTTTGCGCCAAAAATGGTCACAAACCCCAAGTATCATGAAAGCTCCGGTGTATGAATATAGTTCAGCAATATTCAGACACAAATCTCAGATCTATTCAAATAACAAACAACAATCCAGAAATAACAAACAGAAACACGATATTTATAGTGGTTCGGCTATCTTCGGCTTACATCCACTTTAAAGTTTTATCTTTTATTGATTATCCTTGCTGGTTACAGTTAATTACAGCGATTATAATGAAGTAATTTGAGTACAACAGCGATGGTAAGGTGTAGAATTGAATCCGGCAGAGTCTGGACGTTGAATAGTCAAAAGATCCTTTTTTATAGGCTTCAGGGGGCTATTTATAGGCGTAGGAGGCTGATATCGCGCTCAAACTTTGGGAGACTCCTTCCAGCTCATGAGTGGGCCCACGCGACCGACCCCACCAAGTTTCGACTCGATCTGTGATCGATACGAATAGATTTTGCATCGATCAAGAAGTGGTCCAATCAAGCTGAAACTTGGAAGGCACATTCCTTGGCTTGCACGTAATCTTCTGTGAAAATTTCATAGCATTTGGATCAATGGTTTGTGAGATATGGTCGATACGAAATTGGATTCCTCGGTGGCTGTCTGGTTCGAATCCATAAATTCGAACTGATCCATTTTGAATCGATGACGCACGTGCTTCTGCGGCGACGTGGCACGCACTCCTCGCGTTGATCCACTTTTTGCTCCGATTTGACCATTTCGACTCCATGAATTTTGCCTTGTTATCATCGATGACCGTTGCATCAATCTGGCGCACTTGACTTGGTGGACACGACTGTATGGATTCGAACAAGAACTCCTGATGGATACGAAGTGGTCACCGTCTGATGGATACAAACTCCGATAGCCTCCCATGGATGCGAAAGTGCCAAATCCTTCTATTATTAATACGAGAGCATCGATTCGAGATATGCCACCTCTTTCCATCTTGACCGATATGAAACCATCGTGTCAAATCCATGTTGATCGATACGAAAGCCACTGATTCAAACCACTGTCGATCGATACGAACGATATCGACGATCGACACAAAATGTATCGACTCGAACCAACATTCGCATAACTTGATCCATCCATATCTTGAGCAAACGAACTCTGATTGACCCGAAATTTGAAACGTTGCATCTCCTAACCCAGTTCATCGCTTCCAATCGATTTCGTCCTGATCTGGCCAAATTTTAACGACATCGATTGCAGCCTTGTTTCCAATCGATCTCCAATCCTGATATCCATTCTTCCTTGCCAATTTGTTGATATTCCAGCCTTGACCAAAAGGTGGGATAACATTTGCCCCCAAAACATGTCTTGTGATAATAAGGCGTGTTTTGAATAGTTCCAAATTCGATATCCGAAGTCTATAGCCATACCATCAGAGTACATCATCCGTGACTACTCCGAGTCAATGCCCAATTCCAAATCCAATAACCAAAACCTTATCCAATTCCATATCCATTCAAACTCGACAACCGATTCCTAATCTATCCTTATCCAATAGCCAATAATCGAATCCAGGACCTCTCCGGGTCGATATCCAAATCCATAACCTCTCCGGGTTCTTGCCAAGCGCAATCCACACTTGACGACCATGGTCTAGTGTCCCTGGACATTGAGCTAACCTCTACGCGGTCTTGCCAAACGTAATCCACACTTGACGACCATGGTCCAGTGTTCCTGGACGTTGTACAATGCCATGGCTTAAGTCCTAAGCCGAATCCTGGTCTCTCTGGACCCTTACTGAGCATAGTCCATACTCAGCGACCTGAAACAATAATCGATAATATGATGCCTAAGTCCTAGGCCGAATCCTGGTTACTCCGGACCCTTGTCGAGCATAGTCCATACTCAACGATCTGAATAAGTCAATTCACCACATGCGGACGAAGAGAATTACCCCTTGCCAGATATAATCCGTACCTGACGACCATTTGCCGAAAATCAAATAAAAATCCAATCAAAATCCAATCCAAATCAAATCAGAAAATCAAAAATACGAACCAACATCCAAAATAGAAAACAATCATCCAAACGAGAATCCAAACCAGAAAGCAAATAAAATCAGGAGTTCAAACCAAACTCCAAAACCAAACCAGAAAAAAAACTGTCCAACCTGAAAACAAAAGACAGATTTCATAAAACATAGCATCGTGGTTTATCATCATTCAGAGCATGCTTAGGGGCTATCTCTGTCCCCGTACATGAGTAAATGACTTGGTCGTTTGCCAGTAGCTTGCTACTTATTTCATATTATCCCGGTCATTTGATAACCAATCGACCATCATTCCTGGGCCTCACACCATCGTTGCTCGAGGTAGGCGGTGGTTGCTCCTGCTCTACCGCTGCATTCTGAGTTCCGACATAGTGCCCATTCCTTACATGCTCCTCGATTATATCCTTCAAGTGCCTGCAGCTGTTGGTATCGTGCCCATCCAAATCATGGAAGAGGCAGTGCCTTCCTAATGCCCTTTCACGTTCAGAAGGTTCTCTCCTAGCTGGCCTTCGGTAGGGAAAAAGATTCCGGGTTTCCATGTATATCTGCTCCAGCGTCTCATTTAATCCTGTGTATGTGGAAAATTTTGGATCCTTCCATCGTTTCCTGGTTTTTCCAGAGTCATCATCCAACTTCCGTTTTCCTTTATCTTTATCCGAGCCTCCGCTGGATGGTCCTCCACCCTCAGTCGCATTCACTTTCTTTAACTTTAAGTCCGTACATGCGTCTTCTTGCCGAAGGAACCTTTCGGCTTCGTGAAAGAACTCCTCGAAATCCAGTGGTGGGTCCCGTATTAAAGATACCTTGAAATCTGAATCCTCTCTGACTCCCGATACTGCCTCCATCAAAACCATCGATGGATCCGGCCGATCCACCGAAGCAACCACCGCATTGAAACGAGTTAGAAAAGCTCTAAGTGATTCATCCGTCCTTTGCTTTACCGACATTAGCGTCATCACGTTCTTAGGCCTCTTAATATGAACCCAAAATTGCCTCAGAAACCTATCCACCAACTCCATCCATGTTCTGCTAGATCCTTCCTCCAGTTGCCTAAACCACATTGCGGCTATATCTGTCAAGTATAAAGGGAAACATCGGGCCATAACTTCCTCCGATGCCCCCAACACTTCCATGCGTCTAGTGTATCTCATCAGATGATCTGTTGGATCAGCCTTGCCATTGTATACTTCCACGCTAGGTAGCTTGAAATCAGGCGGATTTCGAGCTATCCCGATTTCCCATGTAAATGGACTCATGTTCATTCCTTCCAAATCTTTATTGGTTAGCCCTCCACGCATAATTCTCCTAATAATCTCAGCTAATCCATCATTGTCTGTCAAAGGTTGCCCCCATGCCCCCGAGGGAATTCCGGTACATATTCCTCATGCGGTTCGTTAATGTTAGTGCTTGCTCTAGCCTGTTGAGCTCCATCCAAAGGCCTTCCAGTGTCAGACCCAGCGGCCTGCCCTCAAGCCTTTGTTGATTTCCCTCTGGTTCTGTATTCTGTCCTCCATTGGGTTCCGCGACCCTAGTTCCTTGTTCCACATTCGCAGTCACTATAGTCGGTCTAAGGTTTTGTGTTCCTACAGCTCTCATCTATTCAAAGAAAGTCTGCACCATGTCCTGTTAACTCTTCAACAATCTCTTTTGCAATGAATTGGACATAGCTTCCATTTCATCCCTGGTGATGTAGATTGAAGCTTGTCCTTCTCCAGCTCCAGAGGATGCTTCTTGACTTCCTTCCTGTTGGCTTCTCTCAGCTCTCTGTCTTTTGCTTGTTTGTCGAGTCATTCTCTCTAAATCTGAATCCTTCAAGCTTTTAAATCTGAACTTCAAGTCTGGTGTAGCGGGTGCTAGTTGTTCTCAGTGAAAGCACCAAAGTGTTTGCGCCAAAAATGGTCACAAACCCCAAGTATCGTGAAAGCACCGGTGTATGAATATAATTCAGCAATATTCAGACACAAATCTTAGATCTATTCAAACAACAAACAACAATCCAGAAATAACAAACAGAAACACGAGATTTATAGTGGTTCGGCTATCTCCGGCCTACGTTCACTTCAAAGTTTTATCTTTTATTGATTATCCTTGCTGGTTACAGTTAATTACAGCGATTACAATGAAGTAATTTGAGTACAACAATGATGGTAAGGTGTAGAATTGAATCCGACAGAGTCTGGACGTTGAATAATCAAAAGATCCTTTTTCTGTAGGCTTCAGGGGGCTATTATAGGCGTAGGAGGATGATATCGCGCTCAAACTTTGGAAGACTCCTTCTGGCACGTGAGTGGGCCAACGCGACCGACCCCATCAAGTTTCGACTCGATTTGTGATCGATACGAATAGATTTCATATCGATCAAGAAGTGGTCCAATCAAGCTGAAACTTGGCAGGCACATTCTTTGGCTTGCACGTAAGCTTCTGTGAAAATTTCATAGCGTTTGGATCAATGATTTGTGAGATATGGTCGATACGAAATTGGATTCCTCAGTGGCTGTCTGGTTCGAATCCATAAATTCGAAATGATCCATTTTGAATCGATAACGCACGTGCTTCTGTGGCGACGTGGCGCGTACTCCTCGCATTGATCCACTTTTTGCTCCGGTTTGACCGTTTCGACTCCATGAATTTCGCCTTATTATCATCGATGAACGTTGCATCAATCTGGCTCACTTGACTTGGTGGACACGAACGTACAGATTCGAACAAGAACTCCTGATGGATACGAAGTGGTCACCATCTGATGGATACGAACTCCGATAGCCTCCCATGGATGCGAAAGTGCCAAATCCTTCTATTATCGATACGAGAGCATCGATTCGAGATATGCCACCTCTTTCCATCTTGATCGATACGAAACCATCGTGTCGAATCCATGTTGATCGATAGGAAAGCCATTGATTCGAACCACTGCCGATCGATATGAACGGTATCGATTCGAAACCTTGCTTGACGATCGATATGAA
Organism: Allium cepa; assembly: GCA_030765085.1. NCBI lineage: Eukaryota > Viridiplantae > Streptophyta > Magnoliopsida > Asparagales > Amaryllidaceae > Allium > Allium cepa. Next base: position 970,078,006 of record CM060945.1, on the reverse strand, counting down.
ATGTATCGACTCGAACCAACATTCACATAACTTGATCCATCTATATCTCGAGAAAACGAACTCTGATTGACCTGAAATTTGAAACGTAGCCTCTCCTAACCCAGTTCATCACTTCCAATCGATTCCGTCGTGATCGAGGCTCGGCCAAATTTTAACGACATCGATTGCAGCCTTGTTTCCAGTCGATCTCCAATCGCGATATCCATTCTTCCTTGCCAATTTGTTGATATTCTAGCCTTGACCAAAAAATGGGATAACAAGTAATTTACTCACTAACTATGTCTGTTATATGGTAATTGATTGATGTTTGCATTGATTGAAGTGTGATATGATTGTTCAAAGTTGTTTGCATCTCATTAAGGAAGAAGAAGGCAGAAATGTGGAAGGAAGTCAAAATACACAGTTAGTAGCACAAAAAATCTACGTGCCAGTGCTTGGCCGGTCGACCACTTCGACCGACCGGTTGCCTGTTAATTCATAAAAAATGAATAATAGATAAGAATCTTTATAATAAATAAAACATATTTAAACTAAAATAAAATATATAACTATAATATATATATATATATTTATATTGAGTTATAATTAATATATAAATTGTTTAATAAATAAAATGATTTCAATAATATTATTTCAAGAGAAAATTATAAAAGCTAGAAAATTATGAATTATATAATTACTAAACGATATTATAATGATTGTTACAGGTTATAAAATTTATATTATGGATTTAGAAAGGAATTCTAGGATGCTTGGATATTTATTTAAGTAACGTGTCATATAATATACACTAGTAATTTATTTTGTTATAAAAATGTTATTATGCTTTTGGATATAGTAATTACATTTATATAAGAACATTACACTGATTATTATTTATGGAAATTTCGTTTCTGTGTGATGAGGAATTCGAATAAACGAATTAGTGATACCGTCTGGTATGAGACTTTCGGTAACACTTTTTCAGTTACTCATTGGACCTATTGCATAGAAATATTCGATGTAGTCGAGTGTATTTTACAAGCGAATAAACATTCGAATAACAAGGTGGTATGGGGTATCATGGTGTTATTTGTTTGGTTATTCATTATAAGTAAATATCACTCATGCGAGGATATATATATATATATATATATATATATAAACTGCACATGCACTCACACACACATATATCTGTGTATGTGTGTGTTTTGATATGGTACTCACGTGGTGAGTTATGATGGTTATAGCTGTGTATCAGTATGTGTACAGAACTGTTTGTCAGTATATATACATAGTATTGTGTGTCAGCTATAGTTAAAATAGGTTGTGTTTGTCTATCACTGTCTAGCTTCCTTTATGGTGCAGAAGTTGAACCAGATTGGCCAACATCCACCCTGTTGACCTGATCGGGGTGATCGTGCCTCAGATCTTTGACAACTTTTATATTTGATCATGTGTTAGCCTCTTGTCGTATGTCAGCTATATGTGTGTTTGCCCCTGTGCCACCTAAGCCAATAGCCAGTTGCCTATAAAGGAAATGCAGCGGGTCATGATCAATGCATAGCATAGTCTTGCAGTATGTTTACGACATGCGGTGAATATTTTCATGACACTGAAGACGAGGTAACAGGTGACTTTAGGAGCCATATCAGTTGTACATGTATGAGTCTCCTAGAGCAGGTGTGTGCACGCTGTCAGTCTCTCGTCTGATTTTGATGTGTGTGATAGATAGACATATACTATATATATATATACACCTTTGATGATGAGTATGACTATGCTAACTATGCTAGGGATTAAGTATCTAAAGTATAGTTTGTCCCCGTATTGTCCGTACTTGACATATTAACATGATATTTTATATAGTATGGTTGGTGTTATACATATGTTTTGTACTAGAGTTGCTTACATATATCTTCATGAATTACATTATATCACACTTGAATTTGATTTAGTCATAGTTTGACCCATGTGTTTTATACTCTGGTCAATCCGAGGGATTTTAAGTGCAGGTACTCAGTGGTGTTAGAGCTTGTAGGACTTTTGGGGGGGGGGGGCTAGTAGTAGATATAGGATGATACATGTCCTATATATTTTATAGCCTCATTGATGTATCTATTATGTAGTAGTTGATGATTTACTTGTATATTGGGCTAGAGACTATCGTTCTATAGCCCTGGACTATGTATTGTGTATGTTATCTATTATATTTTCTCTGTTGCATTTTGACTTTGTGTTCACTGATATTGTTATTATCTATGATTATGTATTGTGCGTCCTCGTGGCACGAATGTTTATTGCTTTGTACCAAGATCGGTAAGCATTATTGAAATTTGAGACATGAACTAGTGTTGGTCCAAGGGAATATTCATATTGTACTACATATCACCTTATTCTTGGTATTACTCGATTGTACTACTTTTTAATACTCTTGGGTAGTATGTGTGTAGAGGTGGGGTGTTTAAAATTGGGTATCAAAGCAAGTCTAGAACAATACATGTCATAAAGAGACATGAGTCACTACCTTAGATGACCTAGGAGACCTTGACCCTTGGGCATTGGGTATATTACCTATATATATATACATATACATATATGGTGATTATTGGGTGCAATCATCGAGGTGCGTATTTGATATTTGTATGATATATTATGTATTATACATTATTGTTATTGAATATTCTTAACTTAAATCTCACTCAATCAAGAAGTGCAGAATGGTCGGTCCTCGTGTTGGTCGTATTGACCTAGGTCGGTCCAGTAGATATGAGAGAGTCTGTATGATGATAGAGCAGCTTATGGAATTAGTGAGAAGCATCCGGTAGTCTTGAACTTCCACTATTTCGAATCTTCCCACTTCTCGATTTGATTTTTCTAGGCTATGTAGAGACTCTACTATGCTTGAAGGAAAGACTTCCAATGGCACATAGGGAGCGATATGAGTGCAGGCTTGGTTGAAGACGTGTGAAATGCATCTTCACACATATGGGCATTATCAACCAGCAGAAGGTCAAAATTCCTTCCAACCAACTTCAGGAAAGGACTCTAGACTAGTACAAGCTTTTGGTAGTAGAGATGGATAAGTCAAAGCTAACTCGGAAAGATTTCAAAGATCGATTTGAGAAGAAGTTTCTTCCAAAGACAGAGTAGGCGGCTACAACACGTAAGTTTATAGATCTGAAGTATCATAACATATCCATAGCCGAGTATGTTTCTTCATTTGAATCTTTGCCTAAGTAGGACATTGAGCTCATTAATACGCCCTTGAAGAAAAATCAAAGTTTCATTTATGGGATGAATTTTTTTAAGGAAGGCCCTTCCGCCTTAATTAGAGGTTACTTTTGAGAAACTTATGGATTCAACTTTGAGATTGAGGAAGAGGAAAAGGAAAGCGGTGAAGATGAATCAAAGACCAAGATATTTGTCAAATAGAAGTGAAGCTTTCCATTCAAGAAGAAAAGGCCAAGATTCTTCAAGAAGACGCCAATGGAAGCTAGCACAACACGGTTTAAGAGTTATGGAAAAGAGACCATTAAGTGCCATAACTATGGAGAGAGAAGACATTTCTTCATAGAGTGTTATAAACCATTTCAAGTTCCATTTTAGAAGAAGATCCAAAACAAGGAAGAGCACCTTAGCTATGCTTGTCCTATGGCGAAGAAGAAGACAAGGAAACTGAATGTGATAGAGAAAATTGGCAGTACCTCTCAAGCTAAAGCAAAGGCGCCTGCAATCCTTGGAGTACGATACCGTTTGGAGGTTTTCTTATTAGAGTTCTATTTGATATAGGTGTGTCAAACTCATTCGTATCAAAAGAACTGGTTGATAAATTTGATCTTGATGTGGTATATTTAGTAACATCTTTGAGGATTGTGGATCCTATTGGAGGATATACAACTCTCAAGATGTTATGTAAGGATGTTGAATTGTTTTTGGGTAGTTACTCTCAGCCATCCAAATTCTGAAGTAAGAGTTAGTATAGCTCTTAGGAGATTTAGTGAAGATTCGAGTGGATCTCATTTTGCAACTGAAGCTCAAGATGAAGCTGAGATTATTTGAATTTCAATAGTTAAGGAATACCTAGATATCTTTGAGCCTATTACCGATTTACTTTCGAATTGGGCTATCGAGTTCCGAATAGATCTTATCCCTAGAGCTCAACTTGTTAGTCGACCTCCAACAAGAATACTAGTGAAAGAGAATAAAGAACTTAATAAGTAGTCATTTAAACTGGAGTTAAAGCATTTTATTAGGTCGATTAGTTCACCTTGGAGAGCCGCATCTGTATTTATGGAGAAAGCAGATAGGTCCCTTGGTTATGTATTGACTGTTGGAAGTTGAATGAGCTAACTATTAAGAACAAGTACCCACCTTCCTGTTAATTAGAAACTGGTCATAAGTATGTTTTTGGGTCCTGATTCTATTAGATAATCAACGTAGAAGATTGAGCTAATCAGACGAAGAATGAAAGAAGCACAAGACTGGCAGAAATCATAAGCTAATCGAAGAAGGAAGGAATTAATATTTGAATTTAGAGATCTTATTTACGTGAAAATATCACCTTTTGAAGGAATACTAAGATTTAGTAAATCAGGGAAGCTAGCGCCATGTTATATTGGCCTATATCCAATTACCAAATGAGTTGGGAGAGACGCTTACAAGGTAGCACTTCTAGAGCAATTTGCACGAGCACATGATGTTTTTCATGTATTTCGGATAAGGAAGTTTCTATATGATTAAAAAATTATGGTATAGCCAAGAGAGATATTAGAGCTCGAAATATCTCCAAATCTTGCTTATATGCAGCATCCTATTCGGATAGTTGATTCAGCAGTTCGACAACTTAGGAGTAAAAGAGTTCCTCTGGTAAAGGTGCAATAGTCCATAATCCATTAGATTATACATGGGAGACTCAGAAGCACATGGAGTCATCTTGTCCTGAGTTATTTTTTGATGCACATGAGTTGGGTATGTGATTAATTCTTATATGTTATTAACTAATGGTGTAAAGAGCTAGAATTTAATTAGCTAGTTATATATTTTCGCTAAGAAGAAATTACAAGGACGTAATTTTTTTAAGGGGGGGTCTGTAACAACCCGTTGTCAAGAAGCAATTAACTGATACTTAAATAATTATAAATGACGAATTAACTGGGGTTTGAATTAATTATTGGAATTAAGGTGATAAATTAGAAATTGATAGGCAATACTTCATTCACATGATAAGAATTTAATATAAAAAGAATAATGATTTAATAATTTATTCAATTATTTTAGAATAGGAAAATAAGAATTGATTATTTTGCAGATAATGATAAATTAAGTTTTGTAAATATAAACTTTATTTTGATAAGAGAATAAATTTATCAATAAAGTTTTGAAATTAAATAGTAAATAATTTAAATAAAATGATTAATTAAATAAACATAACTATAAGAGCAATTTTGTAATATAAATAATGTTTTAATTTATTAGATATTAAATTTTCATAGTAAAAATGTTTTTACAATTGGGTTTGGATTTGTATTTGATCATGAAACAAAAGAAAGAAACAAAAAGAAAAGAGAAGGAACTGAATCCCAAAACCCAATAACTCAAGCCCAAGACCAAACCTTAAAAAAAATCATGTTTCTCGATACTTCTGAATTCCAAAGACTTCTTTTGTAGGATCGATTTCGCCCTAGAGGAGGGATGAATAGGATGATGCTATTAATTATAAAAATTTGTTGCGGAAATTTATATAAAATAATTTCAACACATATCATAGCAGAATTTTAGCAGTACAGATAATAGCAGAATAATAAAAATAAAACACACAGATTTACCCTGCTTCGGCAAAACCCTGCCTACGTGTTGCCCCCAAAGTTTCTACTAGAAATTAAGCAGTCAGATGCTTACGCACGTAAACTCGCGACACCTGCTATCACTAGCCTTAACTCTACACTCAAAACCCTACCACAACTCAGCCATTGAGTTGCGAAATTCTTGAACTACACAACCATAGTTCGTCCCCTAGTCACACGACTAGAAATTACAATTGTTTAAAAAGTAAATTACAAATTGAAATCAATTAAATAACAAAAACCAATTTTATAATCTAAAGCCCTATATAATTAATAACCAAATAAACAAGGCCGGCCCAAACAAATAAGTGATAAGAAAATCCCTTTCTCCTTTTTATCTATGTCGACCCATTCTTTTGTAACGCTGTCTTCCTCTTGTCTTATGGTCGTTCGTTCCTCTATGCGAAATTAGGGCTTGTGGATGAAGTCGCCGCTTTGTCAAATTGATTGCGATGATGCTTCGAATCCTTTCTTCGGTTGATTATACGTTTGTGGCTTCTTCAATTTAGTCGAGTATGATTGTTAAAACAGGTATGTGCTTTTACTTTTCAATTTTCCTATGCTCGACTTGATTCGAGTTGAATGATAATTCTTTGTTGCTTGAATTCGAATGCTTTTGGTAGCCGATGATGTTGTGGTTTATATAGGGTTTTAGTTCCCTAAAGTTTCATTCGAATTTACTATTTGAATTCGTCAATTATTTTGTTCTGAATTCATCTTGGCCACTTGATTTTGCTTGAGTGCTTGAGATTGTACTGACTTGTTCAAATTCATATAATTCCTATTTCCTTGATTCACACCTGTGTAGTTAATGCCCCGCTATTACCCCGCTATAACCCGCAATATCTCATAGCAGATTTCTACCGCTATGTTTTTTCCATATAGCCCCAAAATATAGCCTTTTCGCTTTAATCCCAGCTATTTCCGCTATATCCCGTTGTTCCCGCTATATTTTGCTACTTCCGCTATATCTTCTTTAATAAAATGAATTAAAAAATTGCATTTATACATTACAAAAATTATGAAACCAATTTATTTGATTTAATTTTTAATATATTTTCAGAAATGAAAATAATCTAATATTCTACTAAATTCAATTATGTTATATAACAGTTTTACGTTTATTTAAAGTACATTCGCACATGTTTTTTGTTTAAAATCATTTATGTATTAATTATAATTCAATTGAATGATATTTTTTCATTTAATTACCATTTATATATTTGTAAAAATACTAAGTACAAGTTTTATATGCTATTTTAGAGTTACCCGCTATATCCTCGCTATATCCCCGCTATGACTTTTTGCATCTCCACCGCTTTGAATCTGTCGAGCGCTTTAACTGCGCAGATTCGCATAGCTCTGAATTGCTTTTTTGGCCACTACGGCTTCGATTCCTGACTGGTTTGTTTTCTTGTCTATCATGGTTTTGATATTTGCTTAATTATCACGGTTTGATTTCTGACTTGGTCATCGTGAATATCATGACTTTGAGTATCTGGCATTTGAACTTGACCTGGTTCTGTTCTTTGTGCTTGTTGACTTCGGCTTCTCTGTCTTTTTAAAAACTGATACATGATTTTCTATTGCACTTAATATCACTTCGTTGTACATCTCCTTGTAGTCTTCATTACACAGTGTATATTCATTGTTGTATTTGTTCATGTGTCTGTTGTGCACTTGGTTTGTACTTAATGTTGACATCAGATTGGTTGTTGGACCTATCCACTTCGTTTCACTATGTATTCCAGTGTGCCTTTGTACATGACTTGTGTACTTGTCTCTGATCTGTTGGCACTGGTTACTGGTCCAGTTTCATTTGAACTTTGTTGTACTGTATATTCGCATATGTATATAGTTTGTGTGATATTACTTCACTGGTGGTCCTCTGGTCTATATGCATTAGTGCATTCATGTGCTATGATATGCCAGATCGAGTTTGCACTAGATTGAGTCTCCATTGGCATGTAAGTAGGCTTCTTAAATTGAATATTCTAATCGCCTTGGAATGTTAAAAAGTCTCGTAACAAGTCATACGCAAAAACTATTATGTCTCTTAGGATCAAAGACATTAGATTAGCTAACCGAATCGTAAGATTGATAGACCAACCTAAATCCATTTCTCACGATCAAGATGATGTGTTCCAAGAATATATTAAGTTATGTAGGCAATACCCGAGGGGTAAATTTCTTAAATAGATCTAACTTGAGTTTCTCCAAAGGTTGCTTGGTCCTAAACTTAAAATTCCACCTGAGTTAATTCCTAGGTCCGAATGCATGAGTCCTTTTGCTTTAGTTATTACCCAAGGAATAACTACTAGGAGTGAGACTACTCTTAAGTACATTCTTGTTATAATGCCAAGTTTAGAACTTAAAGACCCATCTTTGTTTTAACTCTCAGCTTCTAAAGCAGGGTTAGATAATGTCATTCTTCTTAAAAGTTGGCCAAGCCTTCAGAAACTATAGTTGATGTTGGGTTTTAGAGGCTTGGGATTCTAGTTAACACTAATGAAATGCTTGATCCCTAGGAAACTCTAATGATTTGTATTTCATTGTTAATTTTAACACTTTTAACCTTCTCATTTCCACAAAATGAAAAGTAAATATATCGTTCAACTTTCATTTTTAATTCTATATTTTATTCGTTATTGGAAGGACTCAGTATTCTCAATTTACTTAAGTAATAAATAAGCACATACTTCTATCCAAGAGGCTTAAAATGCAAAAGTCAGACATATACTAATTCTTCAAGTAAAAATCAACCATTGCATATCAAAGTTCTTTTCCTTTGATCCAAGCATCTTTCGGGTAAATGTAACTCAAAACTTCTAAAAGAGAATGAAAAACTTAAGAAAATGAACTAAGACCCTTAGAAGCCAGTGAAATGTCTTTCGATGGCTCTTTCACTTTCAGGAAAGCCTAGAGCAACCAATCATTGAATTACTTGATGAATAGCCAATCTTCATTAGCAGTTGGATAGTGCTAGTCATGAACTTTCAAATTTTGAAATTAAAGAACTCGAAGTCCAAGATGATCCTTAAGGCAACATCGTGGCTTCTTTCCCATGGCTAGGAAGAGGACAAGGAAGGGGTTCAATCAACTCCATTCTTTGCATAAAACTAAATTTTTTTCACAAGGGCATAATTCCCCCTAGAGGTCGCGACCTATAATACAGAATCCACTTTCAACATTAATTATATGCATGGAAAAGGTTTTAGTAGAACAAAAGGACGGATCAATCATGACTTTCAATAAATATAAGAAAATGTGGACTGAAAAGATGTATACTTGTATGAAAAAACACAAGAATCAAGTTTTTGATGAAGTTTGTAATAATTTTTTGACGAATACCTTCTTAAAATCTTAGTTTCTTACAGCTTTCTGTTGTACCTATCTTTCATTTCTGACAGGGTGAACTTGCGGACATCATGCAGGTGGTAAGGATTATGTGCTTTCGGCTTGAAATGCATCCAACTCCAAAATCTATCATTCCTGGTCCTTGGAGGTTTAGCGGGACTGCTACTTTACTAGACCTTAGTGAGCTTCAAATTTTGGGAAGCTTCCTTCTGGAAGTCGAAGAAGTCTAAAGATGAAAAAAGGCCATTACAGAAGGGTAGACCATGTTTTTTTTTTCTTATGATGGTAAATATCATCTTTGTAGAAAAAAAAATCTATTTATTACTTTACTAAATTTGTCTATGTACTTTTCTCTTTGTTGGGAATATAATCATTTTAATATTCTATTTGACTAATCATTTCGGCAATTCTATTAAATACTTACATCTTGCATTATTTACTGTAAAAGAGCTATTGTCATTTCAATATTTAGAATTTGCACATTAATGTATCTAATCTTTTCTTTTTCATTTCGGTTTAGCTTATTCTGAATATTTTGGAAATCTTGTTGCTCGGTTTCATCTATTCTTTCGATACTTTGCATGCTTTATCTTAGCATCTTACCTTATTAATTGTTTCCAAACTCAAGCTTCAGATTTTAGCGAATCTTATTGATTAAATTTTTACTTCTAAAGCCTTTTTGGCTATCAAAAATGCTACTTCAAAAGCATAGATGTCTCAGATCTATTTCCCCATTTATTAATGTCTTATTTCCAAAGGATTTCTTTTCCCCTTTTGAATAACTTTCCTTTGCACGACGCTTATATTTAGGGTTCTGTATACTATCATTCTTTCGAGAATTAACTATCTTTCCAAGGCATCTTTGCAAACATACTCAGGTCTTATCGATTTTACTTTCATCAACTTCTAACTAAAATGGTTAGAGCTTAGGCATACAAAGTCCATTTGCAATATTATTTTAAGGCATAACTATTGCTTTCAAGCTCGGGCTCTATTAAGGCTATCATCTGAGCGGACATCTAATCAAATCTAAATTGTGGGCATCCTACTCAATAACTGACTTTGCAAATTAGATTTGGAATATCTAACCCAAATGTTTGGAAGTTTATGCGTTTTTGAATCCGTAATCTGATAAGGTCTCATAATCTATCGAACCTGCTTACTGAATTTGGAGGCACCGGCCTATCATTTGAACTAAGGATATCTAACCAACTTGTGCCTAGGCACTAATGAGTGTACTACTGAAATTTAAGGCATTTAGCCTATTAGGCAGAAGCTTAGTCATTCAGTGGTACATTTCTATACACGGTTCTTTGATGTTGTATCGGCTGGTAATACTACACCCAGATGAATATGACATTCTCTTACAGGTGACGAACAGATTTTTTTTTTCTTCTGTAGGCACTTTCACATGTAAGGTTATATGGGGAATGAATCCCTAGAGGTCTACCCTCTCTTCGCCAAGGTCACCCAAACGAATTCATTATGGATAAAAAAGGGTTGGGGTCATGAAAATACTTTGGAAAATATCATTATTAACGTAGCACATCCATTTATGGTGGTAATTAACCATTAAAATAGTTTTCATTTACCACATAATAGGAATTCAATTGAGTAACACACTTTCGCTACCATGCTACGTCGAGTTGAGGGTAAAGAAGCTTTTCTTTTTTGAAGACAAGTACCCACGGTAGGGAAGTTACATGTCGTTTTTTAATTTTCTTTCAAAAGTTATATAAGGCAGGCCTTTGGGAGGAGCAAATCCAATTTGTCATCCTATTTTTTCATCAACATTTTTTTTTTGAAAATTTCTTTAGGTAAGGCCATTTTGGCGTATGACCTATAATTAAGACCCAGGCTCCTACTTCACAAGAATTTTCACAAATTGAAAACGTGCATTAATAGAAAAAGTGGCATGAGGCAAGGGCCAAGACTAACAAGTAAAAGTAGCATAAGCAAGGCCCATGGCTAATAAGTAAAAGTGGCATAAGACAAGGCCCTTGGCTAATAATAAATTCTCATGTGTATCATTCTACTAAAGGCCGAAAAGAAATCTAAGAATACCCAACGCCAATAAGGAGAATCGGAAGGAATAAGAACGTTGAACTTTGGTTGTGAGAAGGTCTATGTGAAGATTATAACCTCTAGATTTCACTTTTGATGGTAATGGTTTCAAAATAATTTGTTGCTTAATTATACATTTGAGTTGGGATTTCCCCTTGCATTTTGCTTATAACTAATTGAAAGTAATAATTGCATTAAACTAATAACAAGTATGTACATTGTACATTTGCCGAAAGAAGAAAGTCCGATTATATTAATTTTCTTTAAACTAAAACGAAATAAAGTATTAAAAATATATCTTAGTTAATTATAAAATAATTCCTTTTTGGATCATTTTTTCTACGGAATAAGCAAGTTTTCAGCACTTATCCATTTCATGTCCATTTTACCAATGACAGTGGCAGTAAATTTCACTTTTTCGACTTTCACCTTTTGGAGGGAGGTAATTTGGATAGGACGGCTTGTTTCGAGTGTTTTGGAAGATGTAGGCTAGAGTATCATTAATAGGAGTGAGGGCTATTTCCTTTTTCAGTTTCTTCCTAGGTTCTTCATCTTAGCTTTCAGGATTAAATCTTTGATGCCTTTAGTCCTCTGGTCTTAATCTTTGAATATCATTAACTTAACACTCAAGTATTTTGTCTCTTCATTCATCTCTTTGACCATTCCATATCTAAGCACTCTCCTATAGCGATTCTTTTAAATATTCTGATAGTTGTCATATCTGGAAATGTTGAAGTTTATAAATAGGACCATGAGCTTCATCCTTAGCTCCTGCTGATACGACGGTTGCTAAGCCTTCGTCATTATCTTCTTCTATATGATAAATCGTAAATTATAAAGCAATTTTGAATAAGAATCTTCTCTATCGATTTATTCATTGAAGCCATCCATGGTAAATTAGTAAGGCTAGTTTTTGGACAAGGGATTGGAGTTGCCTCCTTCTAGTGCTAAATGTTGGTTTGATTTTTCATAACAACCAACGTCCAAGGATCGAAGACTTAGTCCCAATCTTTTAGACAAGTCTTAGAGCCTTTGGTAGGTTGAAAGCTATGAGTAATCATGGAGGTTAAGTCGAGTTTTATGTGTTAAATGCAGAAGAAGGGTGTTTGTAGTTAAGCTGAAAACAAAAGTTGTAAATAATGGGGACACAATGGTTTATAGTGGTTTTGGTCTAAGCCATACATCCACTTTTATACTTTCCTTCTAGAATCTATGCCAAGCCCAAAGGCTTTTACAACGATGTTTTGGAAAATTTTGCAATCAATGAGTTTCAGGAGAGCTCTAATCTTGGTTAGTACAATAGTTTATCATTGGGTTTTGTTATCATGTGCCCTAAGGCTGTGCAGTTAATGCGCTCGGCAGATTTAAAGCGGTGGAGGTGTAAAAAGTTATAGCGGGAATACAGCGAGGATATAGCGGGATATAGCGGATGGCTCTAAAATAGCATATAAAACTCGTACTTAATGTTTTTACAAATATATAAATGGTAATTAAATGAAAAATCATCATTCAATTGAATTATAATTAATACATAAATAATTTTAAATAAAAATATGTGCAAATGTACTTTAAATAAACGTAAAACTGTTATATAACATAATTGAATTTAGTAAATATTAGAGTATTTTCATTTCCGAAAATATATTAAAAATTAAATCAAATAAATTAGCTTCATAATTTTTATAATGCATAAATGCAATTTTTCAATTCATTTTATTAAAAAAGATATAGCGGAAATAGTGAAATATAGCGGGAATAATGGGATATATCGAAAATAGCGGAGCTTAAAGCGGAAAGGCTATATTTTGGGGCTATATGGAAAAATCATAGCGGTAGAAATCCGCTATGAGATATAGCGGAGTTATAACGGGTAATATCGGGGAATTAACAATACAGCCCTAAGGGCACATGTAAGCAATGATTGTTTCAGACTAAATGAAAAAAAAAACTGAATTAAATATCTATTTTACCCTCAAACAAAAGTGGATATGTGGAATTCAAGGGGTTACTTTGATAAATTCACAATCTTAACCATATGCCCCAAGGGCACATGATAACATTTTCCTTTATCATTTAGTATCTGAATTCTCTCTCTTTATGCATTGGGATCAATGCTTATTTATAGAAATTTAAAGAGGGTGAAGATTGATGTTGTCTCTTGCATATCTGGTAGAGACGTTAGATTGCTGACATTTGGCATTGGTCTAGCTTGTTTGGAGTATTGTCAATGGAATCTTGACATGTACCTTACTAGTGCTTTTCCTTTAGCTGTATCTGAAGCTACACATATATGGTGGGATATATCACAGTATTGTAGTGCTGCTGCACATTTTTTAGGTTGATCTTGTCTCCTAAATCTTTCGTCTTTCAGAATATTGTATCCTCGGTCTTCGGGGACTTACTTGATAGCCTGTACTCATAGATAACTAAGCACAATGTTATGTTATACTGACCTTTCAGCTTGAACTTTGGGTTCACTCCTTCGAATAATAATGAGCATGGACTTAATATGGAAATTTAAGTTAAGCTTTATAATACTAATCCCTTCAGTACATAACCCTTTGGATTTTGTACTTCTGGGTTAAGATTTCATGCTTTACTTATGACTATCTTGGCCTTAGGGGTTATTAGGCAGGCCACTCATTTTGCTTGGATTTCATTTACTTTCAGAAATGAGGTACCTACTGACCCTTCAGATCCTAGTATATAGATGAAAGATTTTCAGCAAAATATGGTATAACAGGTTTGGGGGGTTGTGTATCTATCATTTTGTTAATTCATGTATTAAAGATGTTTAGGATTTTATAGTAACAAAGGAGAGGAAAGACACTTGGAGCATGTGACATGTGATGTTTTCTCTGAACGTAATACTAATGTTGGTGTTAGAGTTAATAAAGCTGAATCAAATGTGGATATTCTCGAGTATTTAAATATGTTTAAGTATGATAGATGCATCAGTTGTAAAACTTATTACAACAATGATATGTTTCTAAGATATTTTATTTATTCGTGCATATATATTGTTCCCTTTTTTTGCAATAAACAATGAATTGATTGTTTAATCTTGTTATTAACATCCATTGATTGTAATCTATATACGACTAAATACTCGAATTTTGATAAACTACATATTCTGTTGGACTGAGACCACCAGTCAATTTGTTACGTGTACTGTAATACTACTAGTTCAAATGAAAATTCGATTAGTATGTGCAGCTAGTTTCATCTTTATTATTGTTAATTATAAAATATTGTAAGGTGATACAAATAGAACAAAAGAAAATACTAATTTTTTAATCAATATAATATGTAGCGATAAGGATATTATTTAGCAAATAGCATAATTACTGATGCGGAAATTTATGTTAGCTACAAATATAAAAATAGCACAAAATCAGGATTACTAAGAAACTGCTCAAAAAGAAAGCAAGTTGAATCTTCGTAAAGCCTACATAGAGCAAGAAAAAAAAATCTTCCTTATGTTCTTTGATTTAGGGTTATAGATTGGGTTCAGAGGGTTAAATTTAGGAGAGGATTGGGGGAGAAAAGTGTTAAGATGAATATATTTGTTAAAGAGATTAAATCGAACCAAACCCTTATAATTTCTACAACTACATTCCTACTATTAAAAAAAAAAAAAATCCTACATTTACCTTCCAATTATTTATTCATATTTTAAACTTGTTTATCTAATTTAGTTTAAATGAAAAAATTCCAAAGCTTTTTGATTCATAGGACAACCTCTTCAATTTAGTCAAGAGGATAACGTATTTGTAAGACCTCATATATTTATAACATTGTAATGATCCATATTTTTGAACGGTTTAAATCGACAATAAGACGCATACACAACGTTTCAAAAAAGATGATTGTTAATGTGGTAAATAAGAAAATAATAGAAAAGAAGAAAAATAAAACACAGAATCTCACAGCGGAATGAAAAAATTTAATAATCAAATAAACAGTTCATGAACCTGTTTTACAAATAACATTTGATTACACATTTACAATATATATCAGATTTAGACATACAACAAGAATAAATAAATAATGCAGCGAAACAAAATGATGCAGTGGAATAAATACAGTAATAGTATACTAAATTTTTGTCTTCGTCCTCTAGAAATAAGGTCTTCAACACTGAAATGCTTAGGCTGACCTGTGCGTAATAAAAAGACC
The DNA here is from genome assembly GCA_030765085.1 of Allium cepa. Lineage (NCBI taxonomy): Eukaryota > Viridiplantae > Streptophyta > Magnoliopsida > Asparagales > Amaryllidaceae > Allium > Allium cepa. The sequence continues at coordinate 970,062,581 of CM060945.1, read as the reverse complement.
AAATACTCGAGTCAGAACTAAAATATATTATGTAAGTTAAATCAACAGTAAATAAATAAGAGTGTAACGGCTTCAAAGATGTTTACAGGATTTTACGTCTCCTATGAAAACACTGTGCGGATCGTGCTATATGGAATTATACTATACTAGTGCGGAAATAAACTAAGATACTATAACAATGTGAATAAGTAAAATAAAATCTAAATGCGGAAAACAAATGATAATAGCAAAGTAAATGGAAATAAGTAAAAATAAAACAAGCACACCAGGAATTTTTATACTGGTTCGAACTTCCCGTTCTACGTCCAGTCCCAGACTCCTTCTGCAATTTCAACTACAACAACCCTCACTTAACCCGGAGGAACAGGTCTATACAACCCTTGAACAGCCGAACAAGGGACCTGAACAGCAGAACATGATTTCGTTGCCTCAACAGCCGAAGAGGACTTCATTTGCCTGAACAGCAGAACAGGACTCCAAGTTATACAGAAGGTATTTGACACAGTGTGTTCTCAATAATACAAATTTGTCTTTTGATAATACAATCTTCATATAATCTTCTCCTTTTGATACATATGTGTGTATGTGAAGAATATGGAAGTAAATGAATGATTTTGTATGCTCAAAAGTGTTAGAATCAGTGTAGTATAAGAATAAAAAGAGTTAGATCGATTAGGTTCATAAAACAAATGATTCTAACTTGTTTATATAGAGTATAAAGACGTGTAATCATTCGTGAATAGTTATCATGAAAGAGTATGGACATATCTATTAATAAAAGGTTGTATCTCTTCATGGAAGAGAAGTGTCTATTCAAAAATATAGCCGTTGTGGGAATTCAGACTTCTGAATGGAATAATTCAGACTTCTGAAATTGCACTAAACAATATTCAGACTTCTGAATTGAATAATTCAGACTTCTGAATTGAATAATTCAGACTTCTGAATTTACACTAAACAATATTCAGACTTCTGAACTGAATAATTCAGACTTCTGAAATTGCACGAACTCAAACCAGAAAGGAAATAGGCTATTTTTGGCCTTATTCAGACGTCTGAATATTTTCATTCAGACGTCTGAATATTATGGAATCATAATTTTGTTTCAGCATTCAGACGTCTGAATTTAGCTTGTAACAAAAAATTACCATATCTTAAATGGTTAGAGCATTTGCCTTTTGAACTAGTCACCCGGGTTCAAGTCCCGCTCCATGCAATTTTTGAAAACTTGATTTTTCATTTAAAATATGCATGTATATGTGTGTATACCATTTGGAGAAGATTTTCACATTTGTAAACTCTAGACATGACACTGTATGACCAATAAACCTTTGTTTGTCACTTTCGTCTTGTCTCTATCGTGTATATCTCTTCTTGTATCTCCATATACATACTTTCAACCTTTTTTGTATCGTATATCTTTATTTTGAACGTATTTGATTATCTCTTTTTGGTGCTCATGTACCTGCAAATTAGCTCAAAGATTCTTTGACATAATTGTATAGTTGTTGTCATTAAAATCCAACAATTGAGCTTCTAACATCCTATCCAGTGTCTAACGTGCATGCAATAACTTAAAAGATGTTCGGGATTCCATCTCCTAAGGATCTGTTAAACTATCTACATACTTAGTACAATACGCTATTATAATATGTCCATAATAAAGTATTAAAACAGCGTTATGGCGTTACCCATTTCCCCCTTAACACATTTTTATATAAATACTGTAGTCTGTACAGATATTGTAAGCTCTATCGAACCGGCGGGATACTCAGGGAGCACTCTATAGGTACATACGAACCAAACTCGTAGTGAGCGCGATAAGACATATGACAAGCGATGCGAGGCAATGCCCAGGGTAGGATACTACCGTTTTACGAATTTGGACTGGTGGTAACGCATAGCAGCTACTACTGCCTACCTCGGAACACACTCTCATAATCAAATTAAAGGGCGTCCATCAAATCAATCACAAAGTAATAGATATGGTATTGAAGAAGCTAGTCCGATCGAAGGAGCGACCTTACTTGACCCGGTGTGACTCCTGTTTTAGTCATATCAAGCCGACCCGAGGGGGTCAGGGCTGCATTCATATCTCAGACATTAGCATTCGCCAAACCATCCTACTTTTTCTTGGATTCTCCACCATATGCACAGTTGTTAAAGTGGTTTTCGCTATTGGTAGAGAGTATGACAATATCCGACCTCAGTCTCTTTAATAACCAAATGCTTATTTCACATAGGTTGGTTCTTTTATATTTCCAAAACCGATTCATAATTGATACCAACATATCATATTCACTTCAAAATCATAGCACTTTCGAAATCATTATACACTTTAAATTATATTCATTTAAAAATCATGTCCACAAAATAGGTTAAACCCTCATATCAAAATATTTGCATTTAAATCAATCAAATCTAAATTATAACAATTCCAACTTTAAACAGTTTGGATATTGAAAGTAGTTTATATATTGGAATAATTATACATTTAAAATAGTTTATACATTAAAATATATATCAAAAGTTGTATATAAATTTAAAATAATATATATTAAAATAGTTTATATATTAAAAATAGGTTATAGATTAAAATACTTTATACATACATACATATATATACATACATACATATATATATTAAAATAGGTTATAGATTAAAATAGTTTATATATTAAAATAGGTTATGGATTAAAATAGTTAATGTATTAAAAATTATTAATATACTAAAATGGTTTATATGAGAAAATAGCTTATATACTAAAATAGTTTGTATATTAAAAGTGTTTATATCGAAAATAGTTTCAAATTAGAATTGTTTTTCCAATTTCACAAATCAATTCAAATCAACTTTAGTTCCAAAAATTCAATATAAATCAATCTATGTTCAACGATTTCAATCCAAAACGCTAAAGATTTCAATTCAAATTCTCATTAAAACCGTTTCGATTTATATCATTTCAAATCCATGTTTGAACTACAAATTTAAACCACTTCGAATTCAATAAGTTTCAAAGTTTAAAAATATTCAAACATTTACAATAACTCAATTTTAATCAATTTCATTTATATTTCAAAATCCAACTTTAAGATTATAGTTTAAATTCTTTAAACAATTCATTTAAACCAATTTCAATTTCAACATTTTTAAAAGCTTGGATTTTAAAAATAATTCAGTTAATATAAATCTAATTTTATTTCGTAATATCATTTAATTGGATCTAGAAATTAAGGATTTTAAAAATCGTTTAATTTAACTAATCTGGTATCCGTATATAATTTTCTACCCTATGATCTAGTGATATGGATATGCATCATTTCAACCCACAATAAATTTACATTTATGGGTATATATCATTTCAACCTGTAATCCTGAGAAAATTTCAAAATCCATAAAATCGCTCGAGTTTACATTTCAGCCCATAATGATTTTTTCCTAATCTATAAGACCATTCGGGTATGTATCATTTAAATGCATAGTGATTTTCCTAATAGCAACTAAGGGAACTTGCAGCGTGATAGCAACGTATAAATAAAAATACATCCAATCATCCAAAATATCAACAAATAAGCATTCATCACAATCATCATTCAAATCAACGAATAAATCACAACAATTAACTGGTAATCATTATCAAGCATTTGACAAACAATTTAATTCCAATACTAATTCAAATGCAATTAATTCAATACAAATTAAAATTAATCTTGAATGACAATTTAAATATACCAAACAACAATCAATAAATTTTTAGTCACATCATAAATTTAATTTAACCAACATAAGATAGTTTAGTATTTGTGAGTGGGTTAAAACACTCCCCTTAGATTTTTCGTCAATTTAAAATCCAATTAAAGGCCTAAATTTGAACTGTCTCGGAATTCAGCCAAACAAGTTTCAAAATGTTTGAAGTTTCGATATGATCACAACGGAGAAAACCACATCCAAATCCGAGCTCGTATGAAAAAGTTATATGGGTTAGAAGTTTTGAACTTTAAATTTAAATCAAAAATAAACATAGGGTAATTTGGTAATTTAATCGCTTACCCCAACCATACCCGAACCATACAGACTCAAGCATGCACGATAGCCTCCGCCGCCGTGACATACTTGTCCACATAGCCACTGCCACGAACAACTACGACCGCTTCCAACTACCTCACGCGAATGCCCAGCCCTCGCTGCCCTTTCTTGGACCGCCGCGACCACCTGCCATGCCTTGGGCGTCTCCACCACCGCCAGTCATTTTAGGAGGTTTCTAGCGAAGTTGTTGACTGTTTTGACCAACTAACCACATGGATCAATAATTCTCAACCTCCTCTGCGCTTCAGCACCACCTGATCGTCCTATCGACGACGATCCACCGTCGAACAACGAACCATAGTTTCGCTGGCCAAGACTAAATTAATGATTTCTACCTAAACCATGACTCGAATTGAAAAACAAATTAAAGCAATAGTTTGCGCTCATCAAGAGCTTTCCAATGATATATAATTTGCTATGGTTTGAGGAGTTTGAATTTAAAAATTTAGTTTTGAAATTGAAATTAGGGTTTTGAATTTGGAGATTAGGTTTCTACCATTGAGAAAGTGGAAAGGAACAGACAGATAGAATTGTCACACGGGAATAAGAAATAAAAGGCTGCTGGGTTTAGGAAAAACTACACACACACACATAGATATAAGAATGAATGGACATATCGAATTGGGTCGAAACGATAACGATGACCCGAAAAGCCCATTCCATTTCCAAAACGAAAATATGGCATCCAATATATCAAAATATATGTTTTCGATATTTTTAAAATAATGGAACTAGTTCCAAACCCTAATACGAAGAAGTTAGCTTTTAAAGTTGAATATATTCATTTAAATTCTGTTAATTGATTTATACTCGTTTCGAGCCCGCACGATCAAACGATAAGTCTAATCGCTACTAAACTTGAAATCTTACAATAATTCGCTGTTACGGATCTGATGAAACTGGTTTCGTTGAAATTCATGATAGTGGCCAAAATGGCTAATTTTCACGTTAATTAAATAAATTATTATTAAATTGGCTTAATCACTTTTAAATTAAAATTTAATAATTAACCATTTTATCATTTCTAATTACATAGAAATTAATAACCTATTAAAATTAAATTTTCCATGCTAATCCTATATTGAGGTATTACAAAAATTTCCAACGTTCAACTACAACTATAATAAAATCCCAATTAATTATAATTTAAATTTCAGTACATTCTTTTATTTTAATCTTCACTCTTATTATTTAATCAACTATTACCTTATGAATATAATTAAAATTGGTCATTTTATTACATTAATATTCTACAGTTATCATCTTAATTCATATTAACTGCAATATTTGATTTACATTAAAAAGATTAATTTCCAAATTATTTCAACATATTAAAATGAGATGATAAATAAACAATTATTACTTTTAAATAATTTAATATTTATTATTTATAAACAAATGTTATAACTACTTACACATTACTGATTTCATATTCAATTTCAATTGATTACATATAATCTCACCATTTAATACGACATTTAACATTTTCTTATTTACAATTATCACCAAATTAATTTTATAATTATTTCAGTTGATTGAAATTACATTAAAATAGTTATCAATTAAATTAATCATCATTATTAAATTACATTCTAGTTATTATTTTCACTAATAAATCATAGATTTTAATTTCTTCCTATATTAATTTCCAAAAAAATCATATTTAATTTAATATTTTTAATTATCGAAAAATACAGATCGTTACAAACATTATCTAGGACATTTAATTAGTTAAATAAAATTAAATAATGTTAAGATTAATAGGTTGATATTTGATTAAATTAAGCATAGTCGTGCCATGTTAATGTGTAAATTAAAGTAAGAAAACATAACTAATGTTTTAGGAAATGAGTAAGGGCATTATGGGAAATAGGAAAGGCTTCACGTTCATTTTGATTTTACCAAACTAAAAACTCTTAAGGCTGGCCACCATTATTGTTCTCAAGGAAAGATTAAAGCTAGGATTCAAGAGAAGGAAGATAATCAACTAATTCAACATCAAATCTCACATCTTTAATCTCAAAGCTAAGATGAATAAATACTACATCCATTTTCTTATGTTTTACAGTTTTGAGATTAGATATGAAATGTTTTTGCAAGTATATGCCATGTTTTGCTGATTAAAGTTATAAATTTGTTTGTTGGTGAATTATGCATGTTCACATTAGTATTAATGAAATGTTTGATATGAAAACCCTATTGAATGACATCCAAATACCTTGAAATTTTAAATATAGGTCAGAAATGATATTTTAGAGATGATACCAATTTTCATAATTTTCTGAACTTATGTGGATTTTATACTGATTTTCTAATGAAGAAAATGATTTATTGGGTTATAAATTATTTACATCTAAAATAAAAACTATTTGGGTTTGAAGTTTTTATATGTTGAAAAACATATTAAATAGATTTTTTGGGATTTTTCCACATTTTTCCTAAGTGATTTGATGAACATATAAAATTATTTAAGGTATGAGACTTAAATGTTTTATATATTTAATTAAGGAGAAAGGGCATTTTATAAAATAAAATTATTATTTAATTCTGAAATAAGTGGCAGCACTTTTCTGAAAATTATTTAACAACCAATGAGAATTTGACAAACAAGGGTAGGTTAGTTGGAAAGTTATCTTTTTAAGTTAAAAACAAGAAAATCCTACTTATAACATGTTTCAGCCATTTTAGGCACCAAACGTTCTGACCCAGACACTCTGACAAAGACGAAAGGTTATAGCTTTCGACAAAGTCAAAGTTCAATGCATTTGATATCTAGTTACATTGTACGTAATGAGTTGAACAAGGTCGAAGGGTACTTAGTTGAAAGGTTGGTTGCCAAAGAGGTTGTGGTATGTTTGTTTTATAAACCAAAAGCTTACACCAGCTTGCTTTTGAAAAAGAGCTTTCGACATGGTTGCTTTCGAACGGGTCAATTATATATAATAAAGGTTTTAAACCTTTCGACATAGTCGAAAGCTTACTACCACTTTATCATTGTTTTGTTTTGAACCTTCCAACATAATCGAAAGGTTGTTGCCGCTTTTTTCAACCTTCCGAAGTCATTACTTTCGACAAAGTCAAAAGGTTCTATTTTTGATGGTTTTGAAAGGTTTACTTGTTTTAAAACCAACCGCTTCTCCATGCTTTCGAAAGAAAGCTTTCGACTTAGATGTTTTGCCCTTGTTTTACAATTGAAGTTTAACCCAAAGCTTTGGAAGGGGTTGTTTTAAAGGCATAAGCCTATTGTTTTAAATGATATGTTTAAAAGCTTTTGAAGCAGTTCTTTTGAAAAAGTCGAAAGGTTGCTTCCAGTGTAGTCGAAAGGTTTTAAAGAAGGTTTTCCACATGTTTTAAATTGAACCCAGTAAGCTTTCGAAAAGATTATGTTTTGAAAGGTTGAATGCTTTCGAAAGGTTTGGGTTCAATGGTTTCGAAAGGTTTTAGTTCAACGGTTTTAAAAGGTTTCGGCTCAATGGTTTTGGAAGGTTTCAGTTCAATGAATTCGAAAGTTTTGCTTTGAATGGTTTCGGAAGGTTTAAATGGAAGGTTTTCCAAAGGTTTTCTTAGGCAATGTTTCAAGTTGTTTTTAAAGAAGGATGTCTAAATTTTTATTGCTTTTAAAAGGAATAATTTCAATAGCTTCGAAAGATTTGACGATTGGTTTTGAAAAATAATGTTTTTGGCCTTTTGTCCTGGATGATTAAAGGGTTTCACTTAGTTTTGAAAGAGAAGTTTTCAAAAGTTTAGAAAAAGGTACTTTCAAATGTTTAAATGTTTTCATCAACTAAGATTTGAGTAAAGAAGATATATATATATATATATATATATATATATATATATATATATATAACATGGTAACGTGATTTTGAGTAAAGCATAAAGATTATATATTTTCCTTGTTGATTTTGATTTGAAGGTTTTAAGTCACTTTGAAAACGTTTTCAAGGAAAATTATAGAAAGGGATCCTTAATGAACACGACTTAGATATTAGAATACCAAATGGGACTAGTATGGGGTCGCACCCTATATATTAGCTATTAGCCCCAGCTAATTGTTGTCCAAAATTCCAATATGTAGGGCTTGGTCACAAGTAGACTAAAATTATGATTGCACACCGAAGGGACTATATGTTTGTATAAATATATGTTATTGGTGAGCACGAAAAACCATTAGGATCAAGAAGACCTGGGAGATGATTAAGTTAAGGACAGACCATCCAGAAGCGAAGTATTTAATAGAAAGTTAAAGAAAGACCATCTAGAAGTGAAGTATTTAACAGATAGTTACGGACGGATAGTCCAGATGAAGAATAGCTAACAGGTGTTAGATTAATTTTGATTATATTGTCTGGTAGGCCCGAGTCAGCTAAAGGTTAAAAGTTATCAAAACAAAACTTATGTGTTTGAACAGATATTTCGTTAATACCCGATATTACGTATGTTTACAAAATGAATTTCTTTACGGTATTTAACCAGTTTTGATTGCAAGAAAAAGGTTTGCAAAGATATGTTTTAAAAGGATGTTAGTGAAGGGAAACCCGTTTCGCTACGTGACATGGTCTCACTTAACATATTAAACTGCGATGTATAATAATATTCATACCAGGCTTTATGTCTGACTCGAAATTTATGTTTTCCCCTTAAACTCTCGGATGCTCAAAAGTAATTTGAGTAGGCTGAGGGGTTAAGGTCTTTTTTAGGTTTAGTTGGATGACGAATAAGGCTACCGGAGGCATGTAGGAGGCAAACAGACAACTATTTAAGAGTAGTAGTTTTATGTTTTGTTGTATTTCCGCTGTGTTTGTAATAAGTCTATTATGACTATATGACTCTGATCATCCAAGGAGTATATTCATATACCGCTCTTGACGTATTTTGTATTAAGTATATTTTATCTGCACCTGAAAACGTATTGGGATTATGTATTAAGAGCATGGAACATCTTTTTTAAATATAATGAAGAAATTTTGTTTTGAAATCTGTGTTTTGTTTCATATTCAAGTGCTTCTGATATTGTAGATAACATTAACATGTCGTATTTAGTCGCCGGAAGTTAATACTATATATGACCGCAACATCTGTAGTACTTAGTTTTGGGCCTTTAGATAGGGGATATTACGGTATTCTCCACATCTCGTTCCTCATTTAGGGTAAATTGCATAACCAACTTCATCACTTCCCATGCCACAGCACCCCATGTTTTCACACGCTTATGCCGACCTACACTTACGCTCGACCATTGCTCATAGCCACCGCCACCCATTGTCATGCCTCCTTAAAACCTAGGCCTAGCAAAAAATACATACTTCTACTCACCGCCTACCGTGCCACCTACATCTTCCAACAAATGACAAAAACGTTACTCGCGTCATCCTTCTCACCAAGTATCAATTACTACAAAATAACAATATGTAAAAAATGATACTGTATAGTATTATTGAATGAGAAATGGATGTAAAAAGAAACACAACTAGTACAAAATTTCATAGAATTGCATCATTTAAACATAAATATTATCGTAAGGTAAGATCAACTATTATTTGATAAAACTGAAGTACAAGTGCTCTATTTTTTAATTCTGTAAGAATAAAACTGATACTACACAGTAGCATTATAAAATAATTTATGAAAATACTCAAAGAATTAAATAAAAATGATAGTACATTTACAAAGCTAAGCGGCTACATTGTAAATTAATTTATGAATAACAGTATCACAAAATTTCAAAAAATGCAATATATCAACTTTAAAAAATCTTAAAATGATACTATAACATTAAATATTTATTCAAAAATGATACCACAATTCATAAAAACCTACTACAAACAAAAAATGCTAATATACTTCATAAACTGATACTACAATTCGTAAATGATACTATAAAATAGTGTTTTGAAGTACAATATATACAACATTTATAAAGATGCTACGGTTGTTTATAACTACCATAATTTTAATAAAGCTATTAATATTTAAAAACTACTATAAAATAGCAATATAAACATAAATATATATAATTAGCCTATTTAAAATACAATATTACGCCGTAGAATTACTATACACATCTAAAAGGTGCTAAAATTATTTATAAACTACCGCCATAATTTAAATAAATGCTACCATGATTAAGAAACTTGTAACGGCCAAGAATTTTCAATAATTTGAAATTGGAACATTTAATTGATTTTAAATATTGAAAAGTTAATTTATAGATTAAATAACTCGAATTTCAAATATAGTGATTCATTTGTTAATTTAATTGTTGAATTTAATAAGTGAAATTGTTTAAATAATTGAATCTTGGGTTTAAGTTGGATAAAAATAATTTCAAAGCTTATTTAACTTCTATTTAATAAGAAGGAAGATTAAAAAAAAACTTTTTAATTTGATTTAACCGATTTTGGAAATAACTCGTTTTAATTAACATATAAAAATAGCCTTCCTGGGTATTGTCTTGGATTTCGATAAAATCAGTTTCATTGGATTCGTAATAATGAATTATAGTACGCCGTCAAATTTCATGGTGATCAGATGTATCGTTTGGTCATGCGAGATCGTAACACGTAGAATTTAATATTGAAAATTTAATATAATAATTGGATTCAAAAAGCTATCTTCTGCGTACGATCAAATTAGGTCTCGAAACCATTTCCATTGCATTCGGAACAGTGATATAACATATAGAACGTCGGGCGGCATGTCACGATCAGGGTTTGAAATTATATAGCTAGATATTTTAAAGTTAAATAATATATGTAATTAAGATTTGACCATACATCCATGACCAGTCCCCATCAGCCCACACCTCTACCTGTTTATGACCGTACCCATCTTTCTTTTTAAAATGCTTCCTCCCACTCTCATTTAAATGATTCAAACCAGGCAAAAAAAGGGGCTCCATTTCAAATTTTAAAATAAAATTCTTCAAGCAACCTATAAATGTGAGATGAATTCTATCGTGTTTGTTTAGACGAGGGGTTCGTTTTGCTTCTTCATTTGATGGGTTCGATCATGTTTGGTGGAGGCGATGTCATAGAGCATGATCGAATGCTGCTTAGGAACCGGGGTTTGCATTTTGATGAAGTTAAAGTTTCGATTAGTGATATGGTGGTAGGAGTTGAGTTTAGCTTGGTGATTGGCACCAGGAGGTGAAGTTTTGTGGTTCGCGGTAGAGAATGAAGGATCACATCGTTCATTGCAGCAGCCAAAAGCCTCCAGGTCGCAACTTTTCTCGTGCATGTGGATAGAGCGTAATGGTGTGGGTTGGGTAAAGGAAGTGACGAGGAGTTTGCCGGGGTTGGCTTGGTGAATCATCCAGGATGGTGGAGGTTTTGGGCAGTGGAAGGCACGACATGGATGCTCTATGCATATTGGTGGTCTGGCATTGAATTTTAGTTTGGGAAGAAGAGTTTAGTTATGTAATTTGGGGGTGATTAATTTAAACTAGGGAAATTTGTGAATAAATATATTATTTAGATTCAAATATTGTAAATTGAATATCTTATGCATCCTAGGTCAAAATCAAGTGGGACGAGTTGCATTGTACTCATATTACCAAATAACGTGTCATGTGATTAGTTTGGTTGGGATTGGTTCGAATTGAATTTCGCACTAAAATCAAATGCTTGTTTGATTTTAGACGAAAAGCGGAATGCCTCGGTGACAAAAGAAATTCTGATGAGTTAATCTCACATTTTGGATAATCAGAAAATTTATATAGTCAATAAATATTAATTATTGGATGTTTGGATATTTATTTTTGATCGTTATTGATTATTGGATAATATACTAAATTATATTGTTAGTTGGATATATTCCTGCCAATTGGAGTGGATGAGACCCTATTACTTTTCCATGTAAGAGCGGATGACCCTTTGTATACGAGTCCCACCTCGAAGCAGTTGATTCATATTTTATGATTATATAACATTTGTGATGCAGGTGGAAACATGGTGGAAGGGTCCAACAAGATTCCTTTCTATTGTTGAATTGTTTCAATATTATATTTTTATATGAAATAATGAAAAAATGAACCTGATTGTAGACATTATGGTTATAACACTGTTATATGTTGAAACTAAAACTCAGTAGTGATAGAAAATCAATATCAATATTGGTTAAGTGTTGGATGGCTATTGGTCACAAATTAGTATTTTAAAATTCAATAAATTGACGTTCAATTTGGAATTGGTTATTGAGGCAAGAAAAAAATTTAAATCCGAAATTGCATTTCAAAAATATTTTGTTTTAAGGATCATATGTTATATTAATATTATTTTAAAGTAATTTGATTTTAATAATATTATTTTAATGTTATTTAATTATATTAATGTTTTTTTGAAGTTATTTTATTATAGTAATATTATGTTAAAGTGTTTAATTAAATTAATATTGTTTTAAAGCTAATTAATTATAGTAATATTATTTTTAAGTTATTTAAATTAAATTAATATTGTTTAAAAAGTATTTAGTTATATTAATATTGTTTTAAAGTTAGTTAATTATAATAATATTAATTTAAGGATATTTAGTTATATTGGTATTGTTTTAAGGTTAACTTTTATAGTAATATGGATTTAAAGTGTTATCAAAATGTGATAAGGTTAATTATTTAAGAATAATTATGGTTTGGAATTAATAATAAGGATTATTAATAAGGTTTTAAAATAAATTATTATTATTTATGAAAATGGTAAAGATTAATTATTATTGTTCTTCAACAATATTTTGAAATTATTAATTATTATTTTTAAGATGTTTTATAAATTAATAAATTTCATTTATTTATAATGTTTATTGTAAATAATTATTATACAATGTTGTTTAGAAGTAAAAGATTTTTAATTATTTTTAAATGTTTCTAAGACCCATGAATGGAGTTGAAAGACTAAGATTTTATAAAGGAATTATAAAATGGTTTGAATAGTTAAGTAAATGTTATTTGCAAGATGAAAGAGTTTATAAATGGTTAGATATTTATAAATGAATTTAAGAAATGGGTTATAGATTTATAAAAGAAGTTTTTTAAATGATTTATGGATTCATAAAGGGTTTATTAGTGATCTTTGAAATGTACAAGAAGCTTATAAGTGATTGAATTTTTATAAAGGGATTATAAATGGTGTATGGAGATTTATAAATGGTTTGGAGGATTGTAAGGAAATTTATAAATGATTTGAGAACTAAATGAAAAGAACGTCTTTTTTTCAACCTTTTGTATATACTTATACCATTCATATAAGTATAGGGATATTTTCTAAGTATTGAAAATATAGGAATTGGTGGATATATCTATGTAAAAGTATTCTTATACAAGTAATTATCAAATTGGCTTTTCTATTATGAAAGGTTTATAAAACAAGATTAGTGATTGCCTATATGCTGAACAATGTTGATTTTTCCTTATGGAATAAATCCCTAATTGAATGTATGCTATTCGATAGTTCAATAACCCACTATCGAAAATGGACCCATTAACTTTGGAAACATCTAGGAGAAACACGTGAGGTATATGGTATTGTCATCTCCAATGATGTTGTACTGTACGTATAAATCTCGTTTTGTTCTCCTAGAAAATTGATAAGAAAATCCATCCACTAATGGTTAGGAGGTGATCTCTGATCTTATCTTTGACTGCTTATTTCCTAAAGAACCGAGGTTGAGTTTACTGGAAATTATCAAATGTTGTTTGAACAGACCGGGATCGGGTATGTTATCCAAAAACCACTTCGATCTAATGAATGCATTTCGAAGTGAAGATATCTTGAAGATGATGGAATTTTGGAGATGGAGCTCTCAAGTATTTCATTCAGTCCCAAAACTAACTCATATGGATGATTGTTAATATTCCATTGTTGCCTGAAGGGCAATGTTAGCATTCCAAGTGGGAAGTGCTATAAAAAGGTAAAACGTAGCCTCAGAGCTCATAAACCGGGAAATAGCAAAAATCAGGCATGCAGCAGAACCAAGTGGGTAGCTCCCAAGTAGGGTGTGGTCATTCTAAATCTAGATCGGTTATTACCTCTCACTTGTATGCTTCGGGGTCCATTAACGGAAGGATGATCTTATTTGGTACTACTAGTCAAGTGGTAGGTTTGTCCTGTGTGGCAGGGGTACAAGATGTTCTTGTCAGACCCCCAATGCATTTATCTAGAAGTGTACCTTCATAATGTAGTTCCTTACTTGTTATAATATGGAATCCAATCTCCAATACGTGCCTTACGGTTTTGATTGTAGAACCGAGTATGTTGGAATTTAACAATGCAATAATTTCGGCTAATATTAATAAGTATCTGTATCTAGACCCTATTATAATATCATAGAATTTCATATGAAATGTTTTGGTTATCATAAGGTAAAAACTCATCCGTGTTTATGTGCGGCATGGTCTTATGAGATACTCTTGAGTTTTCAAAGGTTTCCTAGAATTTTAAAATCCAATGGGTGTGTTTTTCTCATGCTGGTTTTCCAGACCGACTCGGGTTTTATTTTATTATGATGCTCAGGCCAAACCAAGCATATTATAGATTGGTTTGGATGCTTTGGAGCTTCAGAAGACAAGTTGGAGGCCTAGAGACGTATTCACGTAGATGATTATTTTTCCGCTGTATTCACTGTTGTATTTATCAGCATTTGAGTATACTCTGATTGATGTTTGTATATACACATATTACAGTTTTGCTTTTGTGTGAAGATTTGTTGTATATTATAGATTATTCATTCTATTGTGAGATTCTATTTTGTTTAGTTTTCCTTCCTTTCTCCTTCTTTCTTTTTCCTAACAATCCGGTTTTTTGGCATTTGATTTCTGGCATGTAATACAGTGGACGTATTAATGTCAATTTTCGAGGGCCGAAAATCTGGTTTGTTACAAAACTACCACTACATTTCATAAAATGGTACTATAAAATCATTCACGATAATAATTAATTAATTTAGAAAATACAAAAAATGATACCACATGGTAGTATTATTACACATATAAAAAGATGCTACGATTGTTGTAAGCTACTAATATAATTTAAAAATGCTACTACAGTTTAGAAACTGCTACTGTGATACATAAAATGCTACTATAATTTAGAAACTGCTGTTATAATACATAAAATGCTACTATAAAATAACATTATGAAAAGAACATACATATTGAATTTGTTTAAAAAACAGAAAAAGATACTATAAGGTAGTATTACTCACGTATCTTTTTCTTCCTCAATTCGGTACTTCTCCTCTAACATCACCCCTTCATTCATTAATGCTCGTAGAGCCAACCCTTCTCCATCCTTACATCCCACCACTATAACGTCAAAGCACTTCAACTTCACCTCTTCCAAAACCTTAGTTGAACATCATCGTATCAATGTCATCACCGCCGCCACTGATATCGGATGCGTCTTCAGTGAAGTCGCTACAAACTTCCTCTGCCGCCCAGACTCCAACTCACATAAAATGTTAATTTACAATTCATTGAAATTAACATGCCCTTTTCATCTAGTTTTTCATTTCTTTTGCTACATTTAGTTGAAAAGTTTTTCCTCCTCACTAAAAAATTAAAAGCCTTTCCTTGGAGCTAAAAAATTGGTAGGCTTTGTCCTTCACACTATTCCTATCTAAAAATAATTTTTATAAGTTTGCTAATTTATATATATAATAATCATTTCTTTTGTTTTAACATACAAATCATTTACATTACATAAATATCTTATTCGATCTCAATATGTTTTCAAAAAGGAACTAATTACATAATTCAGACGCTTAAAACCAATTCCTTTGTTAAATCAATTTTAACCCAATGAAATATACTTTTAAGATGATAGTTTCTCTAAAATAGAAAGCACATAAATTAATTTAGTGAAATTTAATTTATTAAAAATATACTAGACGTCGGGTTGTTACATAAAGCATTCTTTGAGTTTTAAAAACATTATTTGAGCTCATGAAATATTAATTACATTAAAAAATATTGTATATGAAGAAAAACATTGCTTGAGTTCAAAAAACATTATATGATTTGAAAAAAATTGTTTCCTTCAAAAATTATTTTTTGAATTCAAAAAACATCATGTTCCAGCCAATTCAACCTCTTTTTGCAAATTGATGACATGACAATAAGAATGTTATTGTTATAATACTAGTAATCATCAATTCTAAACAATTTAACCAAATAAAAAACTCAAATTTCTTGTTCATAAACCTTAATTTAAGTTACAACTAATCAAGGATAAATTACAGGTACAAATTTTAAAAAATGAAGATTTAATAGAGAAAAATATACCCTAGATTACTAAAGTGAATTGGAGAAGAATTGTGGTGATGGTGCACTGGCATTGGAGCAGTCGTTGGCGAAGGATGGTGTACATGCAAATGCATACAAAGGATATCCAAAGTTTTATAATTGTTCCTATGCCCCTCCGAATGGCGTACGAAAGAGCTAGGAGATTTCCTATGATTTGTAAACATGTAGAAATATAAGTGGTATAGGAAGGTAGTGGAGAGTTCCTACACATTTCCTATGCCACGCCTATTGTGGTAAGAAAGATGTAGGATTTAATATGTGTTTCCTACTGCGCTTGTAGGAAAATAAAAAGGCATGGGAAATTTCCTATGAATTTCCTATGTACATTTATATTTCTAGAAAAATAATATAGATTGTTATACCATATTTTGTCAAAGGACATTTAGATAAAATACATAAGGTCAAAGGATCTACAAATAGCTCACTCCTAACAACAAAGATTAACGGTCGAGTAGGATGGTTTAATTACTAGCCCCAAAACCTAAGGTAACCTTGACATGGTAATAAAACCAAGGCCCAACAGTATAAATCCCAAAGGGTCTATGGTACTTAAGGGTCGTTTAACTTAGTTTGCTTTCTAAAGACTTAAGAAGCTTGAACTAAAAAGTTAAGATAACTTCTAGTTTAGTTGTTTATATGTATATACTACTAAGTAAGAATCTAAAGCTGAAAGGGAGCAATACTCCAAAGGAAAAAGCCTCAAGTGAGACAAGATCAACCTAAAAGACGCACATCGGTACTATAATACTATAAAATCTCAATCATCCACGTGCTCATCCTAGACATAGCAGAAGAGAAGGCACTCACAAAGTACATGCAATCATTATACGTGCTATATTTTAGGCAAGCTGGATCATAGCCAACTGTCAATAATCAAGCATCTTAGCTCAATAGAAAGCCATACTAGCGATCTACATCATCTCTTAATGGACATCAGTAGGCATAGATCCTAATACAGAAAGAATTTTATGGTAGCGTCGTAATTTAGATACTAAAAATCAATTATACTTTCCTACATTAGTGCTGTTGAATAACTCATTAAGGGTGGACTTGGCCGACTCATCATTATAATAGCCTTTTAGCTTCGGTATAAGTCTCTAAAGAAGGAAATGACAAAGTGGACATAGGGATATACCTCAAACTAGTATAAATATTGATGTCTGTTTACTTCTTTTATACTCTTTACTTTTGGATTTACATTTAGCATCCCTTCTTAGCAAAGATCAATAACTCTAGCATTCGACACCATCTCTTGTAAACTTAACTCAACTTCCAACAATGACATTTTTCCTCCGTTAAATGGCCTATCAAACACCCAATATCAAATCCACTGACCAATGCTTGCCCTTTGGTCTTTTGGAATTGGTGTTATGAAAAATCACACTAACATTTTTTATGCTAGAACGAGGGCCTTGACTCTCCATTTACTTATCCAGAAAATCAACTTCATCAACCAGTCATGAATATCTTCAGCAAAGAAAGGATAATGAAGATTTCAGCTCACAACTACCCCTCCACCATTATATTCAACTTATCAAGGAAGAAAACAAAGAATGATTGGCAATTATTGTTTCAAAAAGGGATAAAATGGAAGTAGGATCCTTTCTAAGAAATGCATACTTTTCACATCAGCTAGCTTTTAGAATACTTGAAAGAATCAATTTAGGAATTGGCTCAACTTGAAAAATTATTAAGACAATGAATGAAGAAATAAAAGACTTGATTGTTAAATTATTGACATATGAAGATCAAGCTCAACGGTCTATAAACACTAAAAGGGCTCCTCTTGAAATGTTAACTGATGAACTTCAAAAGAATTTGAAAAAGAAAAAATGTTCTACCCCATTTAGGATAACTTATCCCATATCTTCTGAAAGACTCACAACAAGCTTCTTCACCAAATTATCCTCCTTTGAAAAGAGAAAGTCCAAAAAGAAAAAACTATTGCATTTATCATCATATGAATGGACATAAAATGGATAAGTGCCAAAATCTTGCTTATGTCATGGAAAAGATTGTCTAAAAGGGATAGCTTTAGAATTTATTAAAAGGCAGTATTAATTCTTTACCCTACTTCATTTTTTTCCTATTTCTCGAAAATCAATATATTGGGCTTCCTCGTTTTGGTTGTGCACAATATAAATAATCATATTTCATCTAACGCAACCATCATTTCTAGGATTCTATATTTTTGCGAAATGCAAAGGGAAATTCATAATTGAGAACAACAAATCGGAAATTTTTGTACTATCATATTCTTGAATTGTTATTACCAGGTTTCGGAATTCTCAATTTCTTTTAGTCTTCCTATTGGTTTTCTCACGTGCTTTCAGTGTTTGTGAATTTCTTATTTTAGTAGACCTTTGATATTTATGAATTTCTTAATTCGACATTCTTAGATTCTTTATATGGCCTTCATTATTTATGGACTTCGTATTTGGATTCTTTACATAGCCTTTAAAGGAAAGGCCTTTGAACCAAGTTTATACCTTGGGGCATATATTACCAATTAATGGGCATTATCCCACATTACTCATACTCTCTTTTTTCGTTTATGGTTAGCTATGGGACTTGTCTTATGCCAATTTTTCTGCTTTTTAAAACTTCTTTTAAAATTAGTTTAAATCTTAATTACAAGTCATACACCAAAATGGCCTTACATGTAGCATCCCTCATTTTGAGGCTCGAAAATAGATGCTAATGATGTTGCAGACATCCTTAGCATTATTTTCCATTGATAACATAAGGTTGGTTATCATATCATTAACATTAGGAGCACAAGAATTTAAAAAAATTTGAAAAACATTTCCATTCATTCATTCGCAAAACCAATAACGGTCGCAAGTTAATAAAACCAACAGCATTGCAAGTTGCAAATATTTAGTTATTGCAAGTTGAAAATCGATAGCTATAGTAGGACGAAAACATATAGCTATCAAAAATTGATAAAACAAATAGCTATCACAAGTTGGTAAATGGAAAATTTGTAAAATTTTTGCAAAACCGATTTATTTCACTTAAAAGTAATAATTTTTTACCGAACCAGTTTCTTTATCAAATTTTTATTGGTTAATCAAAATCCTTTTAGAAGTTTTGGTAGCCAAACAAGAATGAATTCGCTTCTTCCCCAAAATATTAATTTTTCATTAATTAGCTTCTCGAAATTAAAACCCTTTACACAAAACAATTTATATCAATTCGAAATTACTTTGAAATATTCCCCTAAAATACCCATAAATTTGAATTTACTTCTCTTACTGAATACAAAAATTTTGATGTCAAATAATTAATTTTCCTAAAATCAGAAATTATTTTCAACTTGGAAAATTCATATTAAACTCAAAATAATTTAGAAATTATGAAGCTAAAAACAAATCTCTAAAGTATGATTGAAAAACCATGTATGAAATTCAAACATTAATTGGAGATCAAAATCCATGTTGTTAACTCATAAACCCTTTGGGAATTTTATAATAATTCAAAAATGATAGTCATAATCTATATTAATGATTATCCAAGTCAAATACATGATAAATACAAATAATCATTCCGATTTCATCACAAATCCAAATAGCAACATCGTACAAAATAGAGATGAAGATATTATTCTACTTAGGTGGATTTTTTGTGGAGAGAATTGCCTTTGTTTCTTTTCTTAGCTTTTTCCTCATTTTCTTCTTCTATGCTTAGTGAACTTTTAGGGAGTGCTCTCGGTTTATGTTTTATTTTTCTTTCTTAGGTTTATGAGGTTGTGGCTGAAAATATAAGAGGGAAGGAGAGCGTATTAGGGGAAATAATTTAATCCCTTATCTTTCTTTCTTTATCTTTCGCTAATATAATTAAGGCTTTACTTCCTTTCCTCATAAATATTTATTTCATTTAAAGTTAAATATTAAAATTATATTAACATAGGATTTATCAACACATGATATATATGCTTTTTCACATTATTTATTTCTTAATTAAATCCAAAATAATATGCACTAGAAATTAGAGGGTGTTACAGGCTCTTCTCCTTATAAAAAATTCATCCTTGAAATTCCGATAAGGAAAAACAACATGCATATCTATCATGCAAACATGTTTCCCCAACACATAAAATCAATAATACAAGAATAACTACTATTTAAAAGTCTGTTGGGTAACCTATAAATAAAGTTTATACTAGTATATATGCAATTTTGAATAGTCTATCAACTTGCCTGGTATTTTTCTTATTCGACCTTGGCAACCCATCAATGAAATCCATAAAAATAAAATCTCATTTTCGTAGTAGAACTTCAAACCCATTTAGCTTTTGATGGTCGACATTTACTTGTTGGAAATTCATACATTACTTCACCCATAAGCTTACATCTCTCTTCACTTATTTCGAGAAGAAAGACATCTTCATATCTTGGTACATCTTTGCACCTCTAAGACTAATAGTAAACTTTAATTGATGACATTCACTAAGACTTCTTTCCTTAGATTATCCAGATTCGAAATACAAAGTCGTCCTTCCTTTCTCAACCATCCTCTTTGGTAAAGTGTAAAGTTTTAATCATCAATCCTATTTCTCACTTCTAATATTAATCCGTTCTACTGGTAATGGATCATTTATTTTTCATATTGCAATTCTTTTAATTAATTTCGGTCAAACTTCTGAAGAAGATATTATTGCAATACTCTGACTAGAACAAACCGTCGACCTCATTCGAACTTCACAACAAGCCAATGCCTCTAAATGGTTCCATTTAGCTAACATTACCGATATCAAATTATGATATTTTCCACTAAGTGGATCAACAACTTTAGCATATACTCAATCCCAAAGTCATACGCTACTAAAACTCCAACCATCGTTGCTGTCTCATATTCAACTACTTTTAAGAGAATAAGTACATTTAGGACTTATGATCTGTAAACAACACAAATAATTCTTCAAAAAGAAAATGCCACCACAACTTTGATGCAAAGATTACGACATCCAAGTCTAAATCGTAAGTAGGACAATGAACTTCATGCAACAAAAACTATCGAGAAGCAAAAGCAATAACTCTACCTCTCTACATTAATACAGCCCCAAACCTAGTTCCACATATATCGGTATACACCACTAAATCTTATTCCCATATGGCACAACTAAAACGAATGCATCGGTTAATAAATGCTTTAGCCTTTGAAGTGCTTCTTTACATCTATCGGTCTAAATAAAATTTATGCCCTTCCTTGTTAGTTTAGTGATCAGTGCTGCTATATACAAGAAATCATTCATAAATCACCGATGGTAGCTAGCCAACCCAAAAAACTTCATATTAAATTCACAATAATTCAATAGATTAGGAAGCTAAAAATATACCTCCAAAATATTGTTCCAAACATCATACCAAAAATTAAAAGCATTTTAAGATCAAAATGGATTACAACATTAGAGAGTTCCATAAAAATTAGCGAATGATAGCCAAATTTACATAAACGATTATCTAATCCAAATGGATATGAACATCAATAATTGTTTAGGTTTCATCAGAAATCTGAATTACAACATCATATAAAATGAAGATGGAGATATCATTCCCCTTAGGTTGATTTTATGTGGAGATAACTGCCTTTATTTCTTTCCTTATCTTTTCTTCCCCTTTTCTTTTTCTTTGTTGAGTGAACTTTAAGGGAGTGCTCAAGATTTTTTCTTTTTTCCCTTTCTTAGGTTTATGAGGGTGCAGCGGAAAATATAAGGAGGGCAGAGTATTAGGAAAAATAATTCAATCCCTTAAATTTCTTTTCTTATCTACCTCTCCAATATAATTATGGCTTTTAGTTCCTTTCCTTATAATTAATTATTCCATTTAAAGTTTAAAGGTTCAGATTATACTAGCATAGCAATTATCCGCACTATGTATATATATATATATGCACTTTATCACATTATTTATTTATTTCTTAATTAAATATCTAGAATAAGGTACAATAGGAATTAAGGGTGTAACATAACCTGAAAGATTTTAAAAAAGAAAAATGTTTATGTAAAATAGGACTGTGGATGGGGGAGATCCCTCGAAGGATTGCCTTGTTAAACTTTTCATTTGAAAAAAAAATGATATGTAACTTCTTCACCGTGGGTAAATTTCTTCAAAAGTAAAAAGCTTTTTCTAACTCGGCATCGTATGGTAGCGAAAAGTGGGTTGCGACGTCGAAGCCTAATACTTAGTAACTACAAATTATTTTAAAGGTTAATTCATACCATAAGTGGATGTGTTTCCATAATAATAATATTATTATTCTAAGTATTACCATGGCCTCAACCCTTTATATCCATGATAAATTCGGTTGGGTGACATCGGCAAAGATGGAGCGGACCTGCAAGGGGTTTGCTCACCTACATACCCCTAAAGTGATGCGCCCATAACAAAACTCTTACCATCGAATGTATTAGAAGGCCACATCATTTGGGGTTTACCACTGGCTAGTACACAATAAATGAGATTGAATGTAAAGATAAAAAGAATTGGGTATAGCCCAAATCCTAGTTATTTTAGTATAAGTGAAAAATATAGGGTAGAGCCACAAGTTAGAAAGTGCTATGAGAATGTATCGATAGATTCTAAGCATAACTATAGTGCCATATGGATGGCTCTAAAGATATAATGAGAGGGTTTATGTGGATTTTGAGCATAACTGTAATTCTATAAGGTAGCGCCGAAGATATGCTGAGAAGGATTTGGTAGATTCTGAGCATAACTGAAATGCCAAAAGGCAAGCACTGAAGATATATTGAGAAGGTCTCAGTTCCTTCAGAGCATGATTGTATTGTCACAAGGCTGGCGCAAAAGCTATTAACCATAAAATAGTTCTAATCTGAAAGTACAGATCAAAAGGATCACTTCAGACTAAAAAAATAAAGCATCAAAGTGTGACATATAATAAGCATCGAGACATGCTATTGTGATGGGCTGGGTGAGACCCGAGGCTCTGTTAGATTATAAACTTACATATTGCTTCGTGCCAAAAACGACAAGAGTCCTCATGTTGGAGTGACGACAACTGTAATAGTCTAAGAGTTCTTGGTGACTTCAAGTTATTTAAGCTTAGAAAGTTCTTCATTAGCACTATCTAATTATTGACGAAGGTTAGCCACTAAGTCAAATAGATCTATAGATAATTTTTCCGAGTCTTGATCCCAAAGAGGCTCAGCTTCTGGAGTAGACTTGATATGTTCTTCGAGCTCTTTTAACATTTTCTTGAGTGTCTCATTTTCCTTTAAAAGCCCCTAATGGAAATAAATCAAATCAAATTCATATCTAAGAAACGAACTCGATTTTTCAACAAGTTTAGTTAAAGAAGTTACTTCTCGATAACTTTATTGTCATAAACCCGTTGAATGAAAACATCTGCTTGTCTGTTCCTTAAATGGTTTAGGCATAAAGAGTCCTAACAATAGTAAAATAATTCATAAAGTCAATCTAAAGCTAAGACATAAAGTTTCTTTTCAATTAAAAGATTAGAAGCACTATGATTATAAGAAAATCACAAAGCATTATAACTTTCTAAAACTAAATATTTTTTTAGTACTATTATTCTAAGACCCTTAGACTTATCCTTAGAAAGCATCACAAAGGGCTTGGCCATATTATAAGATGATTTTTTTTAGTGTAATCCTATCTTAAGAACCAAAAGCTCAAAAGCAGAAGAATCCCTATGTTCTGGTCTTAGTATAATATCCAAAACATGTTTAGGAATAGCATTGCTCTTGACAAACTCCCCTTCAGTAGAGATCAAGGGAAAAGGAGTTATACTCTTTGAATTCGAGACCAACCTTCGAAGTTATATTTAGCCTAAGACCATAAAACCATTATATTTTGCCTGAGACCATAAAACCTCTGATGGATTTTAAGTTGTTTTTGTTTTAACATTCTATCTCATGATTATTTTTTAGAAAACTTCTAAAATTCTTGAAATACTTCGTCTAATTTTTGAGACACAAACAAGAGACTATCTGTTAAACACAAAATTCGATTTGTTAACCTAAAGACTTTAGTCCTAAAAGACTTAATGACTATAGCACACATCTCATCATGAGATTCCTTAATGTCTTCAAGATATTTAGAAATTAAACATTGCGAAACCTACTCCCATGAAGGTGACTTTTGAGGATACTTATTACTTTAAGTAGTTAATAATTTTTTGTTTTACTATTGTTTTTAGGACGTAATAGTGAGAAATGTATGCCGAATGAGATTTCCTTGGCTTAGTTTAAATAAGGATTGAAAGTCAAATAATAGAATAACATAACAACTAAAAAAATTAATGTGAGAAATCATAAATTAAAATTAAACACGTGCCATAAATATTACAAATTATCGTTTAGTTCGGTATTAGAAGGAGTTTCTTCTGTTCCTACATAAAGACTAACAAAGAGAGCATAGAGAAACTTGGATCGTCAACTTTCTTTGATATATTATATATTTTTTGCAAAAAAACACTTCCACCATCAAAGTGTTTTCGTTATACGGGTCTTTTACCCTGCAGGATCCAACAGGAGACAAAACAATCCCGTGATATCTGAATGTTTTAGAACTTAACCGAAAAGGCTAAGGAAAAGAACTAATGAGAGCCAAGCTATAGTACTGAGACAATGATTTAGAGAACGACTAAACCAAGAGAACAACATTCTTTCGGTCCAATCAACAGTTGAGTACAAACATCTAGTAAACTACCATCAAAATGGAACAACGTGCAATGAGACTACTCAAGCAACGATGTTATAAGACCATGGAAACACCCAAACTCCAAGAAAACATCTAAGTGCTTGGATCACCAGCAACCCACGTGTTATGGATCGCTAGCGACCCATGCAAAATAGAAGGTCACTCTGCTAAATGGAAGAAGATAAGGGAGGCAGAAATATGTCAAAAAAATATGCCAAGTGTATGGGTCGTTGGCGACTGATACACCATGGATCGCTAGTGCCCCATGCTTCTCCACAATTCATCAACGAGGCGACCAAGCAATGCAACGGCTAATTTATTAGCTGGCATACGAGCCAACTTTATGGGTCGCTAGTGACCTATAGACCATGGGTCGCTAACGACTTATGGTTTTGGCTCAAATAGCGAGCTAAACCCCTTAAGGTCGTTCCCTACCTACCTGCAAGCAATTGATGTAGTAGCCTGCCCTAAAAGCCCTATGTTTTTTTATAAATACCTTCCTACATGCTTGGTTATGGGCTCTGTTATGGGCACGACTTATGGGCTCAGTTATGGACTCGGTTATGGGCTGGGATCTTCTTCGGATTATTTGCTAAAGCTCTGTTGGAATTATTCTTCACTCTCTACCTTCCTCATAAAAATCTCCAAAGGATTCACTATGGTTCTCTAGCGGATTACGACCTTGGGGATTCAATCTAGCTAAGGATAGTCAAAAGCCTTGTAACCAAACACTACTTGTAGCAGAAACCAGTCTATAATAAAACTATAAAGTGGATGTAGGGTTCATTAACAGCCGAACCACTATAAAAATTCTCTATCTTCTTTCTTTTACGGTTCTTTTTCTTTATCTGTTATATGTGATATTGCTCTGTCAGAACAAGGCTGGTGCTTTCAAACTCTAACCAAGGCGTTGATTCATTTTTTGGGTTAACGTTTGGTGCATTCATTGAGAAATCCAACCCATAACCCAAATATAGCTATCTACTTTGAATCGCATAGGTCCAGAAGTTAGATCCTTAATATTTGCTTGAAGAATCCATTGTTTTGAATCAATATCCCCCAGAAGAAGAAGAACTGCCTCTGGAAGATCCATAGGGGTAGTAGTAGCTAGAGAAGAATTTAATCCTCAACAAAATGAAGTGAATGGCGCTAACTTAGGGAATTAAGTGCCAGCCTCCTCCAGTTAGCATGAAGTTGTTACGAGGGATGAATTAAATAAAATGGTTGATGAAATCAACCAAAAAATGGAAACTAGTTAAAAGGCTCTAATGGATAAGCTTAATGCCCTCCTAACCCTCCAATCAAATCCCGCCCTAAGGGCCATGCCTAAACCCACGTCTGCTATGGAACAAGAGAATTCCATCATTTTTGGTCTACATAGAAGTAATGGAAAATAGCCATAAAAAGGTTGACAACAGGACTTAACGTGGATGGAAGTGCAAGTACTCAATTCGCCCAAGCCAACCTATTTTGAATTTGAGCCAAGGGGTAAGGACCCCTGTAGAAGATATAACCATGGATCTTTTTGACTCGGAGGATGGAGAGCAAGATGACAAATTGGAAGAAAATGACAATGCATTTGATAATGCAAGGAATACCCAAACTGCTTCAGTTAGACCAACCGTAAGCCTATAGGACCCTACAGGAGTGGCTCTCCCAAAGAGAGGAGAGCCTAGGTCTCAGCCCACTCACCAAGACCGTTTGCAAAGTCAAACACTTTGCGCAGTATTGGTTGTCGTCCTCAGGACTACCGGACATTAGAGGCATGCATAGCAGACATGGTTAAATGATTAATGGAGGAAAGAAAAGATAGAAGAATGATGAATGGTGATGTGCGCCAAGTCAGACTCCCTTCACCGATGATATCTTAAAGGAGAGATACCCAGAAAATTCACAATGCCAACTATTCCGTCCTACGATGGGACAAAGGACCTGAAACCTCACTTTTAGAAATGTAGTTCGTATATGGATGGAGAAAATGCCTATGAAGTTGTTCAATGCAAATGCTTTCCTATCTTCCTAGAAGGGGTTGCGTTAATGTGGTTCACTAGGCTTCTACCCAGATCTATCTCTACTTTTGACCAACTAGCAATAAGGTTCCTTGATCAGTTCAAACTCCATACTACACAACTAAAAGATGTCCTGTCCCTATCCGGATTGTTCCAAGGGCATAACAAGTCACTGAAATCTTTCATAAGCAGGTTTAACACCGTGGGGACGGAAGTAAGCAACCCCAATGAAGACATGGTTTTTATGGCATTGGTCTGTGTCATTCATCCAGAAACTACATTCGAAAAGTGGATTAAGATGAAGCAACCTACCACCAGGAAAGATTTCAATCGTAAAGCTAGTTAGTACTTAAGGTTAGAGGAAGCGTAGGAATTGGAAAGGAAGTCTACGAGTGTGCAACCGACGAATGCCCAGCAAAGCAAAGTAGCAATGAATCAAAATGTGCACGCTTCTCCGACCGTTGAAGGAACCACTGGGAAATAAGGAAATTCAAAGAGAAAAGTTCAAAACTCCAATAAAAAGAATGGTAATGGCAGTAATAAAATGCTTAAATGGTTTAGGCCCAAAGG
This sequence comes from Allium cepa, assembly GCA_030765085.1. Taxonomy (NCBI): domain Eukaryota; kingdom Viridiplantae; phylum Streptophyta; class Magnoliopsida; order Asparagales; family Amaryllidaceae; genus Allium; species Allium cepa. Next base: position 970,034,933 of record CM060945.1, on the reverse strand, counting down.
CCGCACTCCCCTCAATGACACACCAAAAAACATTTATCATGCAATTCAAGGACCGAGGAATGCAAAAAGCCACCAAAAAGGAGGCAACCGAGCAGCAGAAGTACTCAAGAAAATTCTGCCGCTTCCACAAAACACACGACCACAATACGAATGAATATCACCACCTAAAAAATATCATTGAGGAACTGATCTAGAATAACACACTCTAGCAGTACGTTAGACAGCCAAAAAATCCCGATTAATCTGCGACTTATCGGCACCCAAGAGAACGAAGGAATCATGTGAGAACTAATGAAGAAGGGATGAAACGAACTGACCAAAGGCTTATTATCGAAACAATATCTAGGTGACCACACTCCGCACAAAGAAGTTTGGGAGAAATGGAGCGATATGTGAATTCGTTGAACCACGCTCCGAAGGAATCGTGTTTAGCTATCGAAGATGAAACTCCTGCTAAGATGCAAAAGGTCTTGAATAACGATATCGTATTTTGAAATCAGGACACCAAGGGCATCGAAGCTCCAACTCTTGATTCGATGGTGGTAATAGTAGGAATTGGTCCTACTGTAGTTCGTCGGGTCTTAGTTAACAGTGGTAGTTCGGTTAACATTATCTTCAAACGCACTTTCGATCAAATGAAGATTGGAATGAAAGGTGTATCCACATGCCAAAAAAAAATTCAAGGGTTTACCAGTGAACCCAAACAACCGATGGGAACAATTGACCTACCTGTGGAGTAGGAGAGGGTAAACGAAGGGTCACCCTCATTTAGACTTTGGTGATCGTGGATGAAATGTCAGCATACAATGCCTTCTTGGGACGGCCCGCAATAGCCGACTTCAGAATAGCACTAGCCTGATGGTTCCTTATAAAGAAGTTTCGAACAAAGCACGGAGTCGGAATCGTGAAAGGAGATCAAAGAGCTGCCCTAGAATGCTACATCATAGAATTGCACGAGTCAAGAAGAAAGGAAAAAAGGAAAGGGTGCGGGGAAAACCCTCCACATCAGTTAACCTTTGAATAGCAATTACAGAGCCACCTCTGGCTTAAGGATCATACCCGGTTCAACAAGGCTATGGACCCTAGAATGAAGAGCTTAGGGGAGGATCGGTTAGCACTGGCAGAATTGACGGTGTCTATCCTAATCTATATGGATGACCTAATATGGGTCCTGAAAATTGGGTCGCGGCTTGGAAACAAGATGCGGTCAGAGCTAACCAAATTCCTCCATGCCGATTGGACGTATTTGCTTGGACACACTCTAATATGTGTAGGGCATCACCTGAAATTTCCTACCACGCACTCAACATTGACCCCAAATTTACACCAGACAAGAAAAAAAGGCGCAACTTAGGCCTTAAATGGTCCAAGGCATTGAGAGATGAAGTAGATAAACTTATGGCTAACGACTTCATCTGAGAAGCAACTTACTCTGAACGGGTATCAAATCTATTCTTAGTCAAGAAGTATAATGGAAAATGACGAACTTGTATTGATTTCTCGGACTTAAACAAAGCTTGTCCGAAGGATAACTTTCCCCTCCCTAGAATTGATCAACTTGTGGATGGAACAACAATATATGAATTGGTGTCATTTATGGATGCATTCTCGAGCTACAATCGATCCTAATGCATGAGCCAGATCAAGAAAACACCAGCTTCATCACCGATTTGGGATTGTACTGCTATAGTGCAATGCCTTTCGGGTTAAAGAATGCTAGGGCAACATACCAAAGGCTAGTAAATACTATGTTCAAACATCGGATCGGAAAGACTGCGGAAGTCTTTGTGGATGCCATGCTGGTCATATCTTGGGTAGCTGCTAACTATCTAGAAATCTTGCTGAAATGTTCAAAATACTCTGGAAGTATGGAATGAAGCTCAACCCTCTCAAATGTCATTTGGTAGTAGCCTCTAGGAAATTCTTGGGGTTCATAGTAAGTGCTCGAGGTATCAAATCAAACACAGAACAAATAACGGCGCTACGAGAGGTTCAAGCCCCGAAAAATAAAAAGGAATTTTAAAGCTTGAATGGAAAAGCTGCAACACCGAGCCAATTTATCTCAAAAGCTACAAACAAGTGCATACTGTTATTCGATGCATTGAAGAAGGGAAAGGAAAACATCAAATGGAGTGAGGCTTGTCAAACAGCTTTCGAAAAATTGCTATGACACATGGAAGCTCCCCAATCTTATCAAAGTCGGTGGATGGAGAAGACCTATTCATTTATTTGGTAGTCTTTCTGCATGCATTGAGTGCCGCTCTCGTGCAAGAAGAAGCGAGAATCCAGCGACCCGTGTATTACATTAGAAACCGATTCACCAGAGCTGAGAAGAATTACCCAAAACTAGAAAAGCTAGCATATTGCCTCTTGATTGCGTCTCGGAAGTTATGACCATACTTCCAGGCTCTTCCAATTAAATTGTTGGCTCACCAGCCCTTAAAGTAATCGTTATACCAACCGAAAACTTCCGAAGGACTACTTAAGTGGAACAAGGAGTTGAGTCAATATGAAATCACATACCACCCAATGAAAGCCATCAAAGGACAAGCGTTGGCCGACTTCATCTCCGAATTTACAATATGAGATGACAAGGAGGAGGTTTGATCAGAAACAGATACGCAATGGAAGCTCTTCATTGACGGTGCATCCAACAACTTCTATTCAGGAGCAGGAGTAGTGCTTGAAACCCCTGAGAGGCGAGCCATTAGCTATGCTTTGCACTTGAAATTCCAAGCAACAAACAATGAATCGGAATATGAAGCAACGATAGTTAGACTAAAAGTTATGAAGGAGATCAAAATAAAAGCTATTCGTATATACAGCGACTCATAACTGGTCGTCTATCAAGTAAAAGGGGAGTATCAGGCGCATGGTGAGAATCTTGCCCCGTACTTGTCCAAAGTACAGGAACTGCTAAGCGACGTTGAGCATTATACCATCACTCATATCCTATGGAAGCAAAACACTAAGGTAGATTATCTGGTTAAACGGCAAAGTTCTGGGGATGCTCAATCATCAATACTAGTCCCAGTCGAAACTCTGGCCAACCCAAGCATAGACGAAATGGACGTAGACTGGAATCTCGAAACCACCATTGAACCAAGTATGTGGATGTCATCAATAAAGAACTATCTACTCGCAAGAACCCTTCTAACCGACGAGAATCAACGGAAGAAGTTTCTCTGAAAGGTGCCACGGTTCATGATACAAGATGAAATACTCTATTGAAGAGGATTCTCAACCCCCCTTCTTAGGTGTGTGACCAATGACGAAGCATAACGGATCTTAAAGGAGGTACATGAAGCAAATGTGAATACCACAATGGGGGGCAGACCCTTGCGAAAAAATTCCTTCGATATGGGTACTTCTGGCCAACAGTAAATCGCGGCGCCGTAGATCATGTTAGAATATGCGATCGCCGCTAAAGATTCAGCAAAATTAAGAGAACTCCTTCAATGGTGCTAACGTAGATGGTCAGCCCATGGCTATTTGCAATAGGGGGATCGATTTGATTGTCCTACCAATAGCAAAAGGAGAAGCCAAATATGCTATAGTTGCCGTAGATTATTTCACAAAATAGGCTGAAGCGGAAGCGCTAGCCACTATAACTAGAAAGAAAGTTATTAACTTTGTTACTAAAAACATCATTTGCAGGTTTGGTGTGCCGCAAAAGATCATCATCGACAACGGAATCCAGTTCGAAAGTGCCGAGTTCAAAGACTTCTGTAAGCGCTTTCGAATTAAAAAGTGCTTTTCCACGGTGGCTCATCTGCAAGCAAATGGGTAGGTGGAAGTAATTAACAAGATCATCAGTCCACTATAAAAAAGCGACTAACAAAAGCCAAAGGAAACTAGGTTGATGAACTTCCACTTACACAATGGGCTTATAGAACTGCCCACAAAGCGACAACTGATCATACTCCGTTCGCCCTAGCATATGGTTCAGAAGTAACGATTCTTGTAGAATTAGATATGGTTGATGAAAGAAGAGAAGAGAAGCGGAGCTCAGAACTGCCACCCACCAAAAAAGGTTCGCACGGTACTTCAACTCCAAATTTCACAATCAAACCTTCAAAGTAGGAGATGTTGAATATGCGCTTTGCGCTATATGATTTTTGTTTGATGATAATAAACATATACACATTCATATAAATGTAATTGGTAATGTACTATTTTATTTTTCATAGTTTAAATAAATATTTGTTGAATAAAATTAAATTTCACAGAATTTGAATTTGAATTCAAACAAAACAAGTTAAACAGATTTTGAATTCAAACAGAAATTTTATTCAAACAAATATTTTGTATAGTATGTATTTGGTTAAATAAATATCTGTTGAATAAAATAAATTACACAGAATTTGAATTTGAATTCAAACAGAACAAGTTACACAGTTTTTGAATTCAAACGAATATTTTATTCAAACAAATATTTATTACAACTTTGATAGTACAATTTCAAGCTCTCACTATACATATACAATTTTGACTACAATACATGACATTTCACTATTTTACATCAGCACCTCACTACATATCACTCACACTCGTATTTATCTTCAACTGCATTCAAGTTTGAATCCAGCATCTGAGCGATCTGCAAAAATATAAACTAACGCAGTAAAATTGAAAATAAAATATTTTTGCGATATAAAATAAAACGTGAATTTTAAAAATGATATTTGCCTCAGTTATTTGGGTTGTTCGTCATCATTTAAATTTGAATTCATCATACACGAACAACTTGTGACATACACAGTATGTTACTGTATATGCCACAAGGCCGTGCACGCCGATATATACACTTGATTGATTTACAGGGACAGGCAAGCACAGGTCAAACCCAAATGAAAAACCGAGTTCAACTCACGTGCAATATATTCAAAATCACGACACGAGCACAAGGTCAAACCCAAGTTTTTGAAACTGGATTCAACACAAGGCAACATGACATGAATGCAACAAAGACCAACAGCAAAATGGACTGCAACAATCAAGTATGCAGATCAGGTCCAGTGCCAACAAACAACAAGTCTCGACCAAAATAGTTGCAATATGGATGTCACAAGCAATGAACAGAACATCAACTGGGCAGAGACAAAACAACTCAAAAGCAAGGCATAGCAACTGCACAGCGACTGCAGCAGTGACAGTAACAAATGTGCAAATATATACAAGTTCAATATTTTGCATTCATGGACCATACTGCACAATTCAAAACTTTATCAAACAATGGCAAATACTGCAATGACTACTGCAAGTTTCAGAAAACACCACTGAACCATCAATTATGACCAAATACAGGTGCAAGTGAATCAGATGTCAATGAAGCACGCAAACTGCAGTATACAAGTACAAGATCACCAAGCAAACAATGACCAGAACACAAGTGACTGAAACAACTTCACTAAAACAACAGCCAGTGCCGATAAAGATCAAAGCTACAAACATCAAATGTCGACCAGATAGCAATAATGTCAATGAAGAGCACAAACAAACTGAAACATCTCAATATTGTAATGTACCCAGAACTAGTCCAGTAATCAAACTGCAACAAGGCAACAAGGAATGGCCAGAACCAAGGCAAGACCAAGTGCAGCATCAGTGAAGCCAAAGCATCATACAGATGAACAAAATGACCAAGTGCAACTGGAAATAACAATGAGTGCATGCTACAACAACCAAGACTACAGCTACTACACAACACAGACAACAAGTAATACAAATTCTCAACAACATGAATACTGAAACAATCAAGGACCGAGCAACTGTACATATGCACATATATGAAGATCAATACCAAATGAAGACTCATGAACAACCTGAACCAAACCCAGTACATCTGACTCAAACCAAATGCACCAGTGCAACAACTCAAGATTTCAATAACTACAACATGAGATGCAGAAATACTTATACAGGACAAAGCATAACCGAAGTCTACTCGAGATGTACAAGATGAGATTTCAAATAATAGAAATACTACAGTGCGAACAAATGCATAGCCCCAACAATGCAGAGCTACTCGAGATGGAGATGTACAAGATGATAACACATGACAGTCAAACAGGTCAAGTATGCTACAACAATAAATTCAATAAGTCAAGTGAATTCAACACCGTGGTGACCACGTAACAAATTCAAAGACGTGGATTTGCATACACAAAACCAGTGCCGAAGTCACAATTGAACCAAGTCAGTATGTTGAACAAGTCAGAAATGTGGTGGTAAAGAAATCAACAAAGCCGTGGTTATCACGAAAGTAAATTCAAAACCGTGTCAACCAAGGAATGCAAAAGATACGAAGATGACAAAGTCAGTTCGATTATCAATCGTTCAAGCATAATCAAACGGCCAATCAAAAGAATGTGACAAATTCAAATTATTTTATACGAACGCAAAAATAGGAAATCAAATCCTATTAAAACCCTAATCATCATCGGCATTTCAATTCGATCGAGTTCAAGTATCAAATTAGAAAAGCAAAAGGAGACAGCACATACCGAATTCACAAGCATCAAAACTCGATCGAGCAACTGCAAGCAAGCTAGGGCAACCAATCACAGATCAATTGAAGAAACCAGAGCCATAATTGCAACGTAGAACCGAAGCCCTAATTGCAACGAAGAGCCGAAGCCCCAAACTGGAACGAAAGGGAACGAAGCAAGCCGCCATTATTTTTCACGAACAAATAAAAAGAGGATCGGGTGAAATAAGGAAGTGGGCCGGTGTTCAAAAATAAAAAGGGGGTTTTTGTGTTTTTGTTTAAAGGCTTTTATTAATATTGTTTTTAGGGTTATTGTTTTTAATTTATTGTTTTTTATTTTACGAACCAAAAAGTTAGTAAATCACCACCTAGGTTAGGTAGTGTCAGATTGTCTATTTTGAATTAGTTCAGTGAGCAGAGCGTGCGAGTTTGCAAAGCTCTATAGGCGGGAGCAGTGTTTGCGAGTGAGCGAAACTCTATAGGCGGGAGCAGGGTGTGCGAGTCTAGTAGAGTGTTTGTGAGCGGGAGCAAAAGGGTCTGCGAGTCTAATAGAGTTGTTGTAAGCGTGATACTGTTTAATTCTAATAGAAATCTGTGAATGCAGCAGTAGGCAGGGGTTGCCGAAGCTGGGTAAATTTTGTGTGTGATTTACTTTTCAGCATATTTATTTCTGCAGTTTATTTCTGAATTTTAATTTGCTATAACCCTATTCACCCCCCCCTCTAGGGTTAATCTAGATCCTACAAGTGGTATCAGAGCCCGGTATATATTTTTTTAACTCTAGAGTCATGAGTCTACAAAATAATGCTTTTTCTGAGGGGCAATCTATTGCTAGGCCACCCATGTTTAACGGGAACGATTATGCTTATTGGAAAGTTAGGATGAGTATTTATCTTAGTTCCGTAGATTATGATGTTTGGGATATTATTGAAACTGGCTATAAACCTCCCACTATAATCGTTGGTGGTACTGAGATCCCTAAACCTAAGGATAGGTGGGATGCAAATGATAAGAAATTGAAAACGACAAATGCTAAAGCCATGAATGCTTTGATATGTGCTCTTGATAAAAATGAATTTAATAGAATTTCTCATTGTACAACAGCACAGGAAATATGGCATACTTTGGAGGTGACACACGAAGGAACTTCTCAAGTCAAGGAGTCTCGGCTAGCCCTATTCAGCAATGAATACGAAAACTTTGTAATGGACAAAGACGAGAGCATAAAGGATATGTTTGGACGTTTTTCAACCTTGGTATACAATGCTAGAGCGCTTGGGAAGGTATTCACTGAGGTAGAGCTTGTGCGGAAGATACTACGAGTTTTACCAATGAACTTTGAGGCAAAAGTCACAGCAATCCAAGAATCGAAAGATCTGAGCAAACTAAGCATGGAGGAGTTGATTGGCAACTTGATGACATATGAGCTTGAGTTAAAAGCAAAAGAAGAACGCAACAACTCCGAACCAAAGAAGAAGACGATTGCCTTAAAGAGCAAAGAAGAAAGCGATGAAGAAGATCCAATTGAAGAGCTTGCAATGGCTGTCAATAATCTTAGAAGATGGTCTAGATTCAAGCCACGCAAGAAGAAAACAAAGGGCAATAGGTCAAAAGATTCCGAAAATTCCGATAATGAACTGATATGTTATAACTGCAACAAGCCTGGTCACATCAAACCAAAATGCCCACTTCTCAAAAACAACAAAGAAAAGAAAAGGGCGAAGAAGGTATTTGCAGCGACTTGGGATGATGAAGAAGGAGAGGAAGCTTCGGATAGCAGCCCAGAGGAGGCTAACTTGTGTTGCATGGCAAAATCAGAATCAGAAGCAACCTCCGACGAATCTAGTGAGGCAGGTGAGTTTTCTTATAAAGAACTTGTTTTTATGTGTTCTGACCTTACTAAGGTAGTGGATACTCTTGAATCTAAAATTGAAAAACTGAAATCTGATAGGAGAGAATTTGCTCGTGAAAATTTTAGGTTAAAAACTGAACTTGAAAATATTCAAAACCTAGAATGTAACCAATGTAAAATTTTAGATTCGGAACTATCAAAAATTAGGAATAACTCTGAGAATCTTGAAAAAGAAAACTTGAGTCTTAAAGAAAACATTGACACTAGAAAAAAGGACTTTATAAATCGATGCACCTCACTTGTCGCTGAAAATACAACATTAAAAACCAAAATCCAAAATCTTGAGAAATCTTTGAATAACTTTTCAAGAGGCGAAAAATCTTTCAACATGCTATTGGGAAATCAAATTTTTGCTAATAATAGAAAAGGACTAGGTTTTGGAAAATCACAAGATGATGATAAAGGTAAAAGTGCTGCTCGATCTGAAATAATTGGAAATCATGTTGAAAATCATAGTCATAGGAACACAAAATTTAATCAAGTCAATTTAATGAGCACGTTTTGTAGAGAATTTGGACATAATCGAAATAATTGTTGGTATAGACCCAAGCACGTGAAAACTATACCAATTTGGGTTCCAAAAGGCACAAATATAAAATCTTTGAAAGTCAAACAAGTTTGGGTGCCAAAAGGAACATGTATAAATAGTTTTGAGTCTCCAAAAACATATTTTTCATATTCTGCCACTAACAACAATGGACCTATAAAAACAAATAGGTCACATAAATCTTTTATCGTGTACGTGTGGTGGCAGGCTAAGGAACAATAACAGTGTTCTCTGGATTTCGGCTGTTCCAGAAGCACAACGGGCGACAAAACAAAGTTCGTTAGCCTAGTATAAAGGTGACAGAATCACAATGGGCAATCACGAAAAATTATCGTAAAGGTAAAACAAGTAATTGTTTTTTAAATGTGATTATCTGCACCATACTCTAAATTAAAATCAGCCAATATTGAGATGAACAAAAGATGATGATTTTGATGCTATGATTTTTTTTTAAAAAATAATGACTAACCATCTTTAAATAGAATTACTTGGAGTAATTATGATGGTTGACCGATTCGGACTTAATTGATATGATTTTTTGACTTGTTCTTATTTATGACATTAATTTGTGCTTAATTGATGACCAACCAGATTTTAAATTTTTGAACTAATTTATATAAATTTGTTCAGTCAAATGCTGGTTACTCATGCTACACGTAGATATATTGGTTCTGACATTTTGATCACTGCTTGTAAATTTGCACGATTTCAAATTCATGAGAAAAAGGGTTTTAAGAAATTGTTTTTGAAATAATTATGATGTTGATTGACTGTTGATTACTCATGAAAATAATTGTTTATCCTCTGGTTTCTGAATTTATCATCATGATATTTATTTTGAGTGTTAACACGGCTTAAAATTCAAAATTCAAAAGAATGATGTTTTGAAATTTTTGGTGCACATCTCATGGTTTGATTCAACAAGTGAATATTGAGTGAAATTTAAATTCAGATGCGGATTACACTGGTAATATAGTTGATAGAAAAATTATTAGTGTAACGTGATTAATTTGTGAAACATTTATTTGCTGCATCGTTTTTTTTAAAAAAAAAATATCTGCATATTTTTCACTTGAAATAATTTTCAAATAGCAGAAAATTTTCTTATAAAACTCCCCTCAAGAAATCATGTTTGACCATATTTACAGCTTAATTATTTTTGAAAAATTGATTTTATAATTTTTAATTTGATTTTAAATGACAAGTTTGACTAATCTGACTCCCTTTGATTATCGAAAAGATAAATAGTGATTGAAAAAGAGATAAGTGTTGATATCTATCATATATTATAACTCGAGAAAGTATAATTAAAAATTTCTTTAGAATTTCATAACAAGAGTTATAAAAACTTTTTGTTGGATTATAATTCCATGACCATTTCTATTTCTATCATCTTTCTATCAAACATTACTTATCAAGATCATATTTAGTATGTAAATTTGTGGTAGTTTACAAAGGAAATCATTTGTTCTTCAATATCTTTAAATCAGTGAAGGAAATTATTTGTGCTTCAATTTATTATATTCAGCAATTAAAAATAAAAACCCAAAGTATTCACTCTCATTTAAAAGTCCTCACGGTCATGCATGGGTGAATTACTTGGATTTTTGATTATGTGCTTCCATGCTCATTTAAAAGTCCTCACGGTTATGCATGTATGGAACGCATATTAAAAATAATTGATTTAATAGACGAGTTGATTCTAATCCCATTTAAAAGTCCTCACGGTCATGCGTGGTTAGAAGATACTTGATTTCATTTTTTAAATTAAATTGGAATACTACTAATCTCATTTAAAAGTCCTAACGGTTATGCATGGTTAGTAGATATTCAAATTTCCAGAAATAAATATACCACAGATAGACATATCTATATGAATTTTTGATGATTCTATCTCCATCACTTCTGAAAGTGGAATATGCGTTTGACAAGGGTAATTATGATTTTTGTTTGAGTTTTATTGAAATTTGATATTTATATTTAATTGAGTTAAATGTTTGATTAATGTCTATCACTTCATCCCTATTTTTATAACACTGTTATTCTTTTGCTGATAACAAAAGGGGGAGAGAAAAGTTAAGATTTTGTCAAATAGAATCAAGCAAAGGTGTCAAATAGAATCAAGCAAAGGTCAAATAACTTTCAATTTGCATATAGGCTCATTTACATACTTTTATTTGTATGCATATATGTAGGGGGAGCCATATATGTAGGGGGAGTATCACATATAAAGGAAGCATTCAAATAGGGGGAGCAAATGAAATTATCAAATACATTTAATATATTCAAAATCTTAAATATATGTTTGTTATCATCAAAAGGGGGAGATTGTTGAATATGCGCTTTGCGCTATATGATTTTTGTTTGATGATAATAAACATATACACATTCATATAAATGTATTTGGTAATGTACTATTTTATTTTTCATAGTTTAAATAAATATTTGTTGAATAAAATTAAATTTCACAGAATTTGAATTTGAATTCAAACAAAACAAGTTAAACAGATTTTGAATTCAAACAGAAATTTTATTCAAACAAATATTTTGTATAGTATGTATTTGGTTAAATAAATATCTGTTGAATAAAATAAATTACACAGAATTTGAATTTGAATTCAAACAGAACAAGTTACACAGTTTTTGAATTCAAACGAATATTTTATTCAAACAAATATTTATTACAACTTTGATAGTACAATTTCAAGCTCTCACTATACATATACAATTTTGACTACAATACATGACATTTCACTATTTTACATCAGCACCTCACTACATATCACTCACACTCGTATTTATCTTCAACTGCATTCAAGTTTGAATCCAGCATCTGAGCGATCTGCAAAAATATAAACTAACGCAGTAAAATTGAAAATAAAATATTTTTGCGATATAAAATAAAACGTGAATTTTAAAAATGATATTTGCCTCAGTTATTTGGGTTGTTCGTCATCATTTAAATTTGAATTCATCATACACGAACAACTTGTGACATACACAGTATGTTACTGTATATGCCACAAGGCCGTGCACGCCGATATATACACTTGATTGATTTACAGGGACAGGCAAGCACAGGTCAAACCCAAATGAAAAACCGAGTTCAACTCACGTGCAATATATTCAAAATCACGACACGAGCACAAGGTCAAACCCAAGTTTTTGAAACTGGATTCAACACAAGGCAACATGACATGAATGCAACAAAGACCAACAGCAAAATGGACTGCAACAATCAAGTATGCAGATCAGGTCCAGTGCCAACAAACAACAAGTCTCGACCAAAATAGTTGCAATATGGATGTCACAAGCAATGAACAGAACATCAACTGGGCAGAGACAAAACAACTCAAAAGCAAGGCATAGCAACTGCACAGCGACTGCAGCAGTGACAGTAACAAATGTGCAAATATATACAAGTTCAATATTTTGCATTCATGGACCATACTGCACAATTCAAAACTTTATCAAACAATGGCAAATACTGCAATGACTACTGCAAGTTTCAGAAAACACCACTGAACCATCAATTATGACCAAATACAGGTGCAAGTGAATCAGATGTCAATGAAGCACGCAAACTGCAGTATACAAGTACAAGATCACCAAGCAAACAATGACCAGAACACAAGTGACTGAAACAACTTCACTAAAACAACAGCCAGTGCCGATAAAGATCAAAGCTACAAACATCAAATGTCGACCAGATAGCAATAATGTCAATGAAGAGCACAAACAAACTGAAACATCTCAATATTGTAATGTACCCAGAACTAGTCCAGTAATCAAACTGCAACAAGGCAACAAGGAATGGCCAGAACCAAGGCAAGACCAAGTGCAGCATCAGTGAAGCCAAAGCATCATACAGATGAACAAAATGACCAAGTGCAACTGGAAATAACAATGAGTGCATGCTACAACAACCAAGACTACAGCTACTACACAACACAGACAACAAGTAATACAAATTCTCAACAACATGAATACTGAAACAATCAAGGACCGAGCAACTGTACATATGCACATATATGAAGATCAATACCAAATGAAGACTCATGAACAACCTGAACCAAACCCAGTACATCTGACTCAAACCAAATGCACCAGTGCAACAACTCAAGATTTCAATAACTACAACATGAGATGCAGAAATACTTATACAGGACAAAGCATAACCGAAGTCTACTCGAGATGTACAAGATGAGATTTCAAATAATAGAAATACTACAGTGCGAACAAATGCATAGCCCCAACAATGCAGAGCTACTCGAGATGGAGATGTACAAGATGATAACACATGACAGTCAAACAGGTCAAGTATGCTACAACAATAAATTCAATAAGTCAAGTGAATTCAACACCGTGGTGACCACGTAACAAATTCAAAGACGTGGATTTGCATACACAAAACCAGTGCCGAAGTCACAATTGAACCAAGTCAGTATGTTGAACAAGTCAGAAATGTGGTGGTAAAGAAATCAACAAAGCCGTGGTTATCACGAAAGTAAATTCAAAACCGTGTCAACCAAGGAATGCAAAAGATACGAAGATGACAAAGTCAGTTCGATTATCAATCGTTCAAGCATAATCAAACGGCCAATCAAAAGAATGTGACAAATTCAAATTATTTTATACGAACGCAAAAATAGGAAATCAAATCCTATTAAAACCCTAATCATCATCGGCATTTCAATTCGATCGAGTTCAAGTATCAAATTAGAAAAGCAAAAGGAGACAGCACATACCGAATTCACAAGCATCAAAACTCGATCGAGCAACTGCAAGCAAGCTAGGGCAACCAATCACAGATCAATTGAAGAAACCAGAGCCATAATTGCAACGTAGAACCGAAGCCCTAATTGCAACGAAGAGCCGAAGCCCCAAACTGGAACGAAAGGGAACGAAGCAAGCCGCCATTATTTTTCACGAACAAATAAAAAGAGGATCGGGTGAAATAAGGAAGTGGGCCGGTGTTCAAAAATAAAAAGGGGGTTTTTGTGTTTTTGTTTAAAGGCTTTTATTAATATTGTTTTTAGGGTTATTGTTTTTAATTTATTGTTTTTTATTTTACGAACCAAAAAGTTAGTAAATCACCACCTAGGTTAGGTAGTGTCAGATTGTCTATTTTGAATTAGTTCAGTGAGCAGAGCGTGCGAGTTTGCAAAGCTCTATAGGCGGGAGCAGTGTTTGCGAGTGAGCGAAACTCTATAGGCGGGAGCAGGGTGTGCGAGTCTAGTAGAGTGTTTGTGAGCGGGAGCAAAAGGGTCTGCGAGTCTAATAGAGTTGTTGTAAGCGTGATACTGTTTAATTCTAATAGAAATCTGTGAATGCAGCAGTAGGCAGGGGTTGCCGAAGCTGGGTAAATTTTGTGTGTGATTTACTTTTCAGCATATTTATTTCTGCAGTTTATTTCTGAATTTTAATTTGCTATAACCCTATTCACCCCCCCCCCTCTAGGGTTAATCTAGATCCTACAGGAGATCTTATACTCAAGCAAGTTTACTGCCGTTCCGAGGGCCTTTGAACCAAACTGGGAGGGACCATATGTTATTAATCAAAAGCTAAGAGACGGGACTTTTAAGCTAGCAACCGTCAATGTAACTCAAATTCTCAAAGCATGGAATAGCAAATCGCTTCGCCGTTACTTTGAATGCTATCTTATGTATTTTTTATTTTCCAGCAAATAAGCCATCCCATGATACCAGGGCATTGTACATAGGCAAAACATGCCCTACTTTCATTAATAAAGTTTGCTTCTTGAACTAACAAAATCATTTTCATAATGATTACCCACCGGGTCGACAGAAGTAAATTGACTCAAACCGTTAGATCGGTGGAACGAAGTCCTAGCCTTCCAAAAACCGGTGTTGCTCCGACAACATCGAGAAGGCTAAAATAATAACTCCTCACACTGCCCATAGATGGGCAACACCAAGGAGTGCCAAAAGCCATGCATCGCATAAGTCACGCACTAAAATAATAACCCCTCACGTTGCTCGAAAATAGGCAACATCATGGAAAAACAAAAGCCGTGTGCCCCATAAGCTGTACACTAAAATAATAGCTCCTCATGTTGCTCGAAGATAGGCAACACTGAGGAAAAAGATAAGCTGCGCACTAAAATAATAACCCCTCACATTGCCCGAAGATAGGAAACACCGAGAAAAAAGAAAAGCAGCACACCCCATAAGTCGCATGCTAAATTTCAAAACATTAACTCCTCGTGTGGCCCAAAGATAGGCAACACCGAGGAGCACCAAAAACCATGCATCTCATAACTAACGCCAACTGCTCCTATAATCAAGAATAATGAGCACAATTACAACAAAAATGGAATGCTTTAAGCCAACTGAAAAGTCTCAACTACAGACTTAAGAGTTAAAACTGCCCTCGATGTCCCTATGCACTACGCGCCTCTAAAATACGGACATATTGCATACTTGTTGAAATATCACAAGAAGATTGGATTACGTTCTAAAGTTGCAAAACTTCCAAGGAAGGAGAACTGAGTCATAACTTAGCCAAATTTTCAATAAAGGTTATGTAAACCCTAAGTTATCGGTTATTTGAAAATTGTTTGGAGTATGCTTGTGAACTGGTGGGCATACACCGGTGCTTGGATAGAAACACGTGAAAACAATAAGTTCACAAGTTCGGTAACTTAAAATAAAAAAACTTCCAAAGAATTTTTAAACAAAAAAGTTAACAAATTATTTCTAAATGAAAATTCTCTAAGTTCTGTTAATTTCTAATGATCTGTGAATTTCTAAATGAAAATTCTTTAAGTTCAATTAATTTCTATTGTTCTGTGAATTTCTAAACAAAAATTCTCTAAGTTCAGATAATTTCTAAAGCTTCTAGATTCTGATAACTTCCAAAGTGTTGTTGATCTCTAAGTTCTATTACTTCGAATGAAGGGCTTTGGCTATAATCACAGAACTAGAAAAACATGAAATTAAACAAGCACAAGTACACAGAACACATATGAGCAGGCATACAAAAGTACAGTCCAAAAAACTTGTATCACTTATAATTTTCTACACACATGGTCAAAATGTGAGGACCATACCCACACAACACCAGCCAACAAAAAGAAAATACATAATCGACAATAAAGATGCAAAGTGCATACTCTGCACTTGAACAGAATGACTCAAAAAGAAACAAAAACAAGTCAGTCTTCATGCAAGCTGTTGACCATAAACAAATCAGCCTTTATACAAGCCGCTCAATGCTTCTTTCCTCCTCTTCCCTTTTCACCCTTTATTAGTAGCTTCTACCTCCCCTCGGGAGTGCTATCACCGCCGATGATGTCAACGAATACTTCAGTGGCAATGTCCTCCTTTACCTCTGTAGTCTTATCGAAAGATCCTCCCTTCCCCTCGCGCTTTCTTGATTTTCATTAGCCCTTTGAGGCATTGATCACCTCTACCTTTTCTCTCTTGACGGTGATCAAATCGACTTGAGTCTTCTAGGGCTGCTCCGGTTGGGTTTCATGCTCCTTGGCCTCGACCGTTGTAATATCGACTTGCAAAGACATGGTAGGGTCATCCAGGCCATGAAGTGCGCCTATCTTTTCAGCCTCTGGCCTCGATTACGAACCAGAAGCTGGCACGGAAACTGGATCAGGAACAGAAACGGCCACAAAAGATATGGAAATGGCGGCAGGTCCGAGCGGTGAAGTAGTTGGCGCATCAATCAGAAAGGTAGATGGACCTATAAGATTAAAAATGAAAGCATTAAACTCTTTCTGCTCTTGCGGTGTAAGTTGGAAGCTCCTGAATTTGGAAGAAGCAAGGACATTACCTGCACCCGGGGAACGATCAGGAAAAGCGACCTCAAACTCACCACATTCGCCTTCTTTTTATGGCACCACCACTTAAGGAAGAATTTCAAGTCCTAGACTCGCTGGCTGGTTGTGGGGCTGCTCTGAAAATTCGCCTGCGTCGGGAATAAACAGCTTAACAAGCACTTCGGTGGTGGCTGTCAAGGAATCATCGGTGGCCTCCTCTCTTTGAGAATTTCCTAGGCCACAAGTAACGCCTTCTTGGATACGTTGTTGAGATAGGCGTCTTGCAACTCTCGCGTAGAATAAACATCGCCACTGTCGGCAAAACGAGATGAGATTTCTTCCCAAACTAAAGCGAGAATATATGGAAACTTCGGGATGAGATAGTTGAGACTCCCTTGATGTAACAGAGAGTTAACATAAAAATTTAGAGTAGTCGCATCTAGCTTCTCCATTTTCCTTTCGAAGGCACTTTGGAGGTCTAAGTAGTCCGCTCTTAAGGCAACTTTCTCAACTTTAGCAGTAATCTTATCGGCACTGAGCTATGCAACCTGAGCCGGTAGCTTGGCGATGGTCTCAGCTTGGTCAGAAGTAGTTTTGTTATGTCCCTCAACAATCAGATCATAGTCGTCGATTGTTTTCCTCTAAGCCTCAATGGTGGCATTACAAGCGACCACTTCTTCTTTCAACTGAGCTCCCTTCACATGAGTTTTCTTAATCTCATCCTTATAGACGATCTCAACTCTTGCATATGCAACCTTTATCTCCTTCATCAGACTGGAAGTTTTCCTACTCTCATGGAGGGCCACCTCCTTCTCCTCCTCCAACTGTTTAATCTTCGCATCGCTTTCGGCCAATGCCCTCTTAAAGTCATCCTTCTCTAATTCGAAAGAGACGATCTCCTGATTAATATTTCTATTCGTATCTTCCAACTATTTACAGAGCTTCTCCTATCCTTCGACTTTCTCTAGGTTGCTCTGAATAGCTTGGAGATGCGCATGTATGAATTCTTGCAAATGGGGCGTAGACTGCGATAGAACTTAACCCCCATCAAAAACCAACCAGGAAGCGCTACCTCAAATTTCTCCTCTGTTTCTCAGAATTTATAACGGTCAGTGGAGCGCTTAGGATAATGCTGCAAGTTGGTGAAGTCTTCGAAGTCGTCGTAAAAGCCTTGTCCTCTCGTCATATCTGGCATAAAACTTACATAAGATTTTAGAAACATAAGATAAACACTACGAGAATGATAGAATGAATGGAAATGAGTGTAATTCTAGTGTAATGTGTAGTGCGCTTCTAATGTAGGCCTAAAATGTCATCACAAACAAGGACCAACGGCCGTCGTAAGTGGAATCAGGTGAAATTCAGCTATTGTAGGCGGAACAAGACTAACTTCCGACATAATATCACTCGAGTGAAGAGGCGTCATATCAAATTTGAAGTCTTCTTTCATGAGCACGTCCAAGTCAACGTAACGCCGCTAAAATCCCCAAAGTCCGCTCCAATGTCTTTACTTGTAGAATTTTGAGGACCTCTAGTCTTTGGGGCTTTTCCTTTGTCACCTACATCGGGGATAGGTGAATTCGAAAGAATGGGACTCATACCCGAAGTCTTGTCGCAAGACTCTAAGTTTCCACCATCGGATTCGGACATGAAGTAGTCTCTAGCGATAACTCATCACTACTGCACTCAAACTCCCCTTCTTTCTTTTTCGAGTATAAAGTGGCCTTGCCTTCCCTTTGCTCGAACTCTACTTCCCCTTCCTCCGGGATCATTGGCATTCTAATCAGGCTGCTTAATCCAGTCGCAGTAGCAATTCCCTCATTATGTGCCTCGTCGGTTGATCCACCGAACAGGCTCTCTCTCTTGACCTTCCTCGAAATCGTAAGAGAAAGAAGTAGATCTTGTATAAACTCTGTACTGGGCAACAAAGGGAATTTCGACCTGAACAGCAGATCAACCCGAAGCCAGTAATCCATATCGACGTAAGTTCTCGTCAGTTAGTAACACTTTTAACACTTCTCTCCTCAGCGTCAATAACTTTTAAAGTCTGACAAACTTCATCGAGAGCTACGTCTCTATTCGGCCTCGGGATAACTACATGAGACATATGGCTGATTAGAAAATCCATTGCTACACATCGGAGCTCCATAAAAAAAAAGAGAAGCTTACCTCCTAAAGTCCATCGATGATTGAACCCCTCGGGTCATCTAAAAAAGAAATATTACGCCTTGAATTGCGATAAGTTACGCGGTAAGTGCAGGCCGATTTTTCGGTTTCTTTGAGCTTCGATTATAATAAAGGAAGGTCAATCGTGTCTCATTTTGAAGGCCTAAAAGTGCTGCAACTCATCAAAACTTGGAGCGCGGTTGAACACCAGCATGAAAAGAACATGTAGGCAAGTCAAGATGGCATAGCTATTGGGATGAAGCTGAAATGGGACAATACCCAAGTTCGAGAGAGTATTATGCAGAAAGTCATTAAAGGAACGCATGGCTTCGTTCAAACACATATATCGGTAGCAAGCGGTGTACCCCCGGGGAGGCATATGAGCGAATTCGTCATTCTTTGGCAAACGTACATCCTCTTCGGTAATTCTGTGTTATGCACAGATGTTATGAAGAACCTTGGCGGAAACTACCAATAAAGCCTCTCAGATAGATTAAGTAACTCTAAAGTTGGGAGGCATTCGATCTACGATTGGCCCAACTGGGACTAACTGGTCAGGAAGTGGATGATGACTCATCTTCTGAGAGGACCGAGCTTCCCTCACTTGACTTACGATGCATTGATGGCTGATTCATTATAAACAACAGAAATCACGTCCGAAAATGACCAGGTAAATCTATCCTAAACTAATAGCTTCCCTGCCACACTTGAATTCCAAAGAAAAATTAACTTGTAATCGACATGTCGGATTTCAGGTGTAAACTAGGGAAAGTGCAGCGTGCTATCTGTATAGGATAGAATCGGTGCTCGAAACACCGCAAATGTCCTATCTTGTGTAGATAGTTCGCTCACAGTGGAAGAAGAAAAGAACTTCCCGTGTCACTTAATTTTCTGCTTTTGTTTCCACTTCTTGTACACTTACCCGTTATCAATCAACGATCGATAACAGATCCGTTGTTTGAAGCTACACGGAAAACACTTCTCACTACAGGGACACCGTGCGTGCAACAAGTAGGCAGGATAAGCCCAAATTCTCTAGACGAATCGGGATCGACTGGTGATGTGTCGTGCAGTGATTGATGTGCACGTAAATATGCATATTTTTCTTCCATATTTAAAATATTTTTATTTAAATAAATGAGAATATAGGATGTTTTAACATGTTTATACCCAAATTCAAATTATTTTCAAATCATCATTTATTTATCTTCATATAGGGATAAAATGGTCATTTTGTGCATATATTAATTTTAGAAAATATACATGGAAATTCTTATGTTATTTTGTAGGAATTTGAATTCAAATTACAAGTGGCTTCATGGAAATATGCATGCACAAGAGGATACAAAAGGAATGTAGATGAAAATAACTCAAATCATGCATCATGGAGGACCCCACCGACCCACTTATCTTAATCTACAGTTAGAAGCTAATGCACAAGTTAGTGGAGCTAAAAGTTTCATGCACATTTAAATGGAGGATTATCTCATGCTAATGATAACTTGATGGCCACACTTCCTAAGAGGGTAGTTTGGGTAATTTCCAAAAATATGATTAGGGTTTTAGGCTTATATAAGTACCTCATATGTTCATGTAATTAAGCTCTTAGCCTACATTTTATTTAGTTTAGTTTGAGGCTAAAAAATAAACAAAGCTCTTTTTTCTCTTGCATGCCTACTTAGCCAATTTTCTTATGTAATTTTCTTTTAATGCAATTTTAATTCAATTTTTATTTTATTTACATGTTTTTTCCATTCATGTTAGTAGCTTTTTATTTATGCAAGTAGATTGGTTTTTATTTTATGTTAATTAGCTCTTTTCTTACTTAGCTTGCATTTTCCTTTTGTTTTTGTTTCATGTTACAATATATAATGGTTGAACTGTTTACAAATATGAGAGGCTAAACCCCTTTAATTTAGAGGTAATGAAGCTCTCTTAATCATGTAGATTCAACATTTTGCTAATTAGTGATCCACTTTTGTGCTTAGTGGGATTGGTGGATGTGCTTAAATTTTGTTGTTTAGTTTTGAATTTGATAGCTTATGTTGTTGGCACCAAATAGGCTATGCTTAAACAAACAAAACATAAATTACCTTTCATCTACATATAATTATGGTAATGACGTGATTTTAAAATCAAAATTTGATGGTCTATTTCTAATCAATAGTTAACAGGCCATGCAATAGATCTTATTTTTAATTTCATTGTCATTTTTATGAGAGTTAAGAAGTGATTCAATGGGTGTGTTATAATTTGATAGTTTATATTGGACTAATTAATAGCACAAATATTACATACTTATGACAAACACATCAATTAACTACACTAATAACCAAAAAAGAGAAATTATAATTTAAAAAGAGAAATTATAATTTCATGTTGTGTTGATTTATGTGCTCAAGAAAGTGGATTTATCTCTAAATTGTCTTCAAACTCTCGTATTTTTATTCATTTTCTTTTACTAGTTTTTCTACATTTTTAGCTTAAAACAATTCCTAACTCTTAGTTAATTTGATTGAACAGAATTTTAAATCTAAATAATTCCCTGCAGATAGACCCGTACACGCCATGTACTAACATTGTACGTCGTGCGTTTGCGGTTAATTTTTATTTAAAATTTGATCCGCTATTTTCTAAACCGATAGAGATTTAGCCGTCAAATATGTTTTTGACGCCATTGCTGGAGAATTGATTTAATTTTATTTTTTATTTTTCGAATTATTATTGTTTGATTTTATTGTATGCTTATTACTTGTGTTTATTTGCATTTAAAAAAAATGTTGTGTAGCGTGTTTGTTGTTTGATTTTTGTTGGCATTTTGATTTGTGTGATTGTTTTTGTTTTTGTTTCCTTGTTTGCATTTCTGTTTAAAAAAAATTTGCATGCTTCCACTTGAACTTCATTTTAGTTTGCATTGTAGTCTTTGGTTGGCATTTTAGTTTGCATACTTCTATTTTGCATTTGAAAAAAAAATTAACAATCTTCTTTATTAAAAAAACATTGCATTATATTTCATCTTCAATTTTTGTTTACATCTCATTGACAGTTTTTTCAATTACATTTCATTTCCTTGACATTTGCATTTCAGTTGGTACAATTTGCATCTCAGTCACTACACACTACACCATCCATACTTCCTGCATATGGACCACTGCAACAATTTCGACACCTCCCATCGTCTCTTTTCAAACACTGCAGCAAACCAAATTGCTCAATTCCACCATCTACTTGCAACCCTTATAATACACTAGACCTCCCAACCAACCAGCCTGTTCTTCCCCACTTCGCCAACTTCGCCAACAAACCTATTGCATCTACTTCTCCTTCAACCTTACCACCTCTGCTCATCAACACAGTCACAACACAAGCCCCTTGCGTCCACAACTTGCTTACACAAACATAACACTGTCATTACACAACTTGCTTACACAAACACAGTCACAACATTGCAGTTCCATCCCCGTACAATCAATCATCATCACTTGCCTTTACTTGCCTGACCAAACAAGCAAACCCCCTCAAACTTACCACACTTCACTGCACCTCAAACTGATCACTCTTCACTATTGTTACATTTCAAACCACCAATTCATACTGCAAACACTTATCACAACTCATCACCCTCCATCTCTGACAACTATGCACCACAACACAGCAACCCATACATTCATCAAAACCCCCACATTTCACCTCTGCTAACACCATCTAATTTGCCAAACCCACCCGAACTACTTCAATTTCAACAAATATCCACCACACTTCATGCCCAGACACACTACTGCATTTACAACAGAAACTCCAAACTTCATTCATTGCTTTTGTTGCATTTACAACACTCCCATTTATACACTCCTGCCTTCAACCTTCTCTAGCCATCATTTCAATAGTGTGCACTCCAACCCACTGTCCCATCATCCCATCTCTTACATACCTCCAACTGCCATATCACTGACCAACCCCTCCACGACAAGCCAGTTACCATCACAACCACTTCTACATAGACACACCACCGTACACTGCTATATCATCACATACTGACAACCTATAACCTATCTGCTAAACTCCTCACCAAATATTCAACATCTAGTTGCATTCACATCATCATATATACATAAACAAGTATCTCCAACCACCTCTGCCTTTTATTTCACCTACCACTACCTAATACATCACCACAGCCACCATATACAACAACTTGCTTCTCGCCTTTGACCATATAAGTGATCACATATACATCCTCCTCTAAACCATCAGTACAAAACAAAAACTAAAACCCCCTACCACAACATCATTTCTCAGTGCATACCCTTCACATAAACATCCCCTCCGACTCCTACCTTCAACTGGCTTCTGACCATCACTGCTTCAAATCCATAACCGCTTCCTGTCCATACTAAAAGCCACCGGCTTGCCTGAATTCCCATACGCACTTCAACAGCCCTGACTTCACAATTCACCCACAAACTGTCACACCACAAATTGCTGCTTATCTTTCGCCAGAACTTCACTGCACTTCACAGAATTCCCCCTATCAGTGTCTACAACACCATTTCCACTTCATACCCCTCTGTCACCCCCCGTAGCATCCATCTGTCCCCGGTCATCACAAACAACCCACTGCGTCACACTTCAAATTTCAACCACCATCCAAGCAACTAGAACTTCCCATCACCACCGCTACAAATTCCCCTCTCACTATACTTAACCGCGAGTATCTAACGCACCCTTCGATTTTGATCATCATCGAACAATCACAACCTCGACCAATCGAACTCCAACACCTCTATGAACTAGCAGATTGAGAAATTCGCGAATTTGTGTTTTCTACTTTAGTTGAGGAATTTGAAAAATTGGTTATAATTGAGTATAGCACATTAGAACAAGGGTTGAGAAATTAAAGGGAGTCTTAAGTTCGTATTGGGCTGGGTTATTTAATATATATTTTATTTTGTTTTTTTAATTTAGCTTCAAGTTTTAAGTTTTTTATTTTTATTTTTGCATCTCTTCTTTAAAAGAAGAAAAAATGCAAGCAAGTTCGTTTGTGTTGTAATATACATTAATAATAGGGATAAATATGCTAAATAAGAAAGAGCATTATTGTAATCTGCACTGCATAAGGAGTCTATAAATATGGAGTTTGATTGTATTGTAAGACCTATCTTAAAACAATAAAATTGTTCTCTCTCTAATGGTCTTCATTCTTTTTTTTTTTGGTAACACGTTATCAGCACGAACTTTCTGTATACTGCATTCTCAATATTCTGCATGGGAATGCGAATCAATTATTGTTCTCAACATGTTCACCTTCAAACTTTCCAACTTCTCAACAAGTAATTATATATTAATTACTCTAACTGTTCCACTTCTGACCATTCCAATTCTAAGGCTATTCATATTCAAAATCCTATTATATATTGGAGCAAACAGGTCTTTTATAATATATCTACATACGTTCTATTTCTTATTTCCTTTAAAACAACAAGCAGGTAAAGGAATTGTTCTTGCATTTTTTTATAAACTCGTTACTTTTCCTCTCTACAAAAAGTTAATTGTCAATATCATGGTTTTTTTTGATAAAGCTGTCTAGTTTGGGGTTCGCTTCTATATTTTTCATGTCTTTTCTTGTATCACTCTTATTTTAATTCTTTGGCTTCTAATTTCATTATTATTTTTTTGCGGATCTGTTGCCAAATAAAATTCAAAAGTTTGCAATGGAATATACGCAAAAGCTAACTTTCCTTTCTTATATAATAAATACATGAAAGTTGCAAAATCCAAATGTTTGGTTTTGTTGATACATTTTTTGGGGTACAGTCGTTTGATACCATGAATGAAGACTTTCTATTTTTTTTTTACTTTTTAGCTGGAAACAAACAAATAGTGAATGCTGTTGTGGCGAATATTTTCACTTTATGCAATTTATTTTATGAACAGTTCACAGAATGGCAAACATCGCCAAGCTTGAATTTAAAGCTTTGGATATATCTGGAGACAACTACTTATCATGGATACTGGATGCTGAGATTCATTTGCAATCTCAATGCTTAGGAAATGCCATTAAAAATGGCAATACTATGTCCCAGCAGGACAAGACAAAATCTCCAATATTTTTAAGACGTCATATACATGACGATCTAAAAACAAAATATTTGACTGAAAAAGACCCTCTCCACTTATGGAACTCCCTGAAGGAGCGTTATGACCACCAGAAGACGGTCATACTTCCAAACACTATGCAAGAGTGGTTGAACCTGAGGTTTCAGGACTTTAAGTCTGTAAGAGAATATAATTCTGCAATGTTTAGAATCACTTCTAAACTGAAATTATGTGGAAAAAAGGTGGATGACGCACAAATGCTTGAAAAGACTTTCTCAACATTTCATGCCTCGAATATACTTCTGCAGTAGCAATATCGAGAGCATCATTTTACAAAATATTCTGAACTCATAGAATGCTTACTAATTGCTGAACAAAATAATGAATTGCTTATAAAATATCACTCCTCAAGACCAACTGGTTCGACTGCATTGCCTGAAGTTAATGCTAATTTTGCCCACTCTGAAAGAGGTAGGGGTCGAGGTGCCAAGGTAGAGGACATGGTCGTGGACGTGGATATAACTCTAGCAGAGGAGGAAATGGTGGTTTTAAAGGTAACAAAACCACCAACTTTAAAAAGCAACAAAAGAAAATTGAGCCTGTAAAAAATAATGATTCAGCTTCAGAAAATAAAAGGCACTACGAGGAAGTTTGTTATAGATGTGACGATCTGGTCAATGGTAACGTACATGTAGATCATCAAAGAAAACAGTTGAAGAATATCATCGCTCGAAGAATATTGAAACAAATAATGTCGAAAAGTTACTTGAAAACAATAAACTGAAGTTAGATGATTTCTTCGAAGATGACAATGGAAATTTCATTAATGATGAAAATCTAAGTGCAATGATCAATGATATGACCGAGTTGATCAATTAGAAATATCTTGAAGTTTGTTATGTGGATTTCGTTTTATTTCATTATCTTGCATCAATAAATCAGTTTGAAGTTTGTGTTCGTTTACTTGTATTTCCCTTTGCAGTACTAGTTAAAAATAATGTGTAATGTGGATGTTGTTTTTAGTCAGTAGCCTATTTTACATTACATTTATTTATGCATATAAATTTTTAATGATTGACTAATTATTTCCTTTAATTCTTAAAGTATGGAACGCCATTTGGGTGATGATATATGCTTACTAGGTAGTGCAACTACTCATACAATTTTGAAAAACCAGAAGTTTTTCTCTGAACTATCTGAAAATTTCTCAGCTAAAGTCTCCACTATAGCTGGATCTGCTAATATAATTGACGGGTCCGGAATAGCCCATATAATATTACCAAATGGTACGCATATCTTTATTCAGAATGCATTATACTCAAGCAACTCTAAAAGAAATTTGCTGAGTTTCAAAGATATAAGAACCAATGGATACCATATTGAAACTATAAATGAAAACAACAAAGAATATATTTGTGTTATTTCTAGAATTGAAAGCTAGAAGCTTATCTTAGAAAGATTTGGTACAATTTCAACTGGTTTATATTTTACAAAAATTGGCATAGTTGAATCTCACTCTATAAACATGAGCCAGAAGCTCACAAATACAAAGACATTGATTCTTTGGCATGATCGCTTGGGTCATCCTGGATCAACTATGATGCGTAAAATTACCAAAAACTCAAATGGACATGATTTATCAAACCAATTGAATTTACCAAGTGATTACTTATGTGCCCCATGTGCACAAGGAAAATTAATCACTCGACCTTCATATAGAAAAACCACATCTGAATCTCCAAAATTTCTACAAAGAATTCAAGGTGATATATGTGGCCCAATCCACCCTGAATGTGGACCATTCAAATATTTTATGGTATTAACTGATGCATCAACTCGTTGGTCACATGTCTGTTTACTTTCTACAAGAAATTTGGCATTCGCCAAGCTACTTGCTCAAATAATAAAATTTAGAGCACACTTCCGTGATCATCAAATTAAATCAATTCGACTAGATAATGTTGGAGAATTTACTTCTCAAGATTTGATGATTATTGTCTATCATTGGGAATTGAAATTGAACATCCAGTAGCTCATGTTCATACTCAAAATGGTCTAGCAGAATCATTAATTAATCGCTTGCAACTTATTGCAAGACCATTGCTTATGCAATCAAAACTACCCGTTTCAGCTTGGGGGCATGCAATTTTGCATGCATCGAAATTGGTTAAAATTAGACCAACAGCTTATCATCAGCTGTCACCATCACAGATCTTAACCGGATCTCAACCAAATATTTCACATTTACGAAAATTTGGTTATGCTGTGCATATACCTATTAATCCCTCACTTCGTACTAAAATGGGTCCTCAATGACGGTTGGGAATTTATGTGGGATTTGATTCTCCATCGATAATTCGTTACCTTGAACCCCTTACAGATGATGTCTTCACTGCAAGATTTTCAGATTGTCAATTTGATGAGACAATCTTCCCACCGTTAAGGGGAGGAAAGGACGTTCCAGTAGAACGGCGTGAAATATCATGCAATAATCCATCTATGTCTTATTTGAATCCACGTACCAAACAATGCCAATATGAGGTACAAAGAATTTTGCATATTCAAAATATTACAAATCAACTGCCAGATGCATTTAGTGACACTGCAAAAATAACTAAATCTCACATTCCAGTAGCAAATGCATCAGCAAAAATTGATGTCCCTGAAGGATCAAAAATAAATATAGCAGCAAATGAATCTAAAGCAAGACAAAAACGTGGAATACCAATTGGTTCAAAAGACTTGGCGCCTAGAAAAAGAAAGTCTAATGAAAAATCATCAATTAAGGAACCTCCTAAAAAGATTATAAATGATCAAAAGGATCACTCAAATGAAAATCCCAATTCTCCTAGAAGTATGGAAGGAAATATTATCCCAGAAGAGATAAAAGAAGATTCCAACGATAAAATGGTACATAATAATAATGAGATCTCAATATTTTATACGTACTATGGAGAAATATGAGATCAAAGTAAAATATTAATTGATGATGTACTCTCATTCGTAGTAGCTACTGAAATAATTGAAAGTCATGACCATAATGAAAATAATGAGAATGACGATAATGAACCAAATAGCATAAATGAATGTCGAAAAAGGCACGATTGGCCAAAATGGAAAGATGCTATCCAAGTGGAACTAGATTCACTTCAAAAACATGGTGTATTTGGGCCAATAGAGAAAACACCAGAAAATGTTAAACCAGTAGGTTATAAATGAGTATTCGTTAGAAAACGAAATGATAAAAATGAGGTCGTGAGGTACAAGGCATGACTTGTCGCACAAGGTTTCCTACAGAGACCAGGTTTTGACTTTAAGGAGACTTACTCCCCTGTTATGGATGTCATAACATTCCGATATTTGATAAGTCTTGTAGTTTCTGAAAAACTCGATATAAGATTAACGGATGTTGTGACAGCTTATCTTTACGGTGAATTAGATACCAATATTTACATGAAAATCCCATATGGATATAAATTGTCTGAAGCAAAATCAAAGTCCATGTACTCAAAACTAAGACGATCACTATATGGCTTGAAACAATCTAGAAGGATGTGGTATAACTATCTTAGTAAATATTTGGTAAAAGAAGGATACGAAAACAATCCCATTTGTCTATGTGTCTTTATAAAGAAATCGGTAAAGGGATTTGCTATCTTAGCAGTTTATGTTGATGACATAAATTTGATTGGGACTCCAGAAGAGATTGATGAAACAATAAATTATTTTAAGAAGGAATTTGAAATAAAAGATCTTGGCAAATCTAAGCACTGTCTCGGTCTACAGATTGAGCATAGTATTAATGGCATATTATCCATCAATCAAACTAAATTGAGAAAATTCTAAAGCGTTTTCAAATGAATAAAGCATATCCACTTAGTACGCCGATGGTTGTTAGAGCTTTAGATATTAAAAAGGACCCTTACCGCCCAAAAGAAGAAGATGAGAATGTGCTTGGCCCGGAAGTGCCATATCTTAGTGCCATTGGTGCATTATTATATTTGGCCCAATGCACAAGACCAGATATTGCATTTCCAGTAAATCTTCTTGCAAGGTACAGTTCAGAACCAACAAAAAGAAATTGGAATGGTATAAAACATATCATGAGATATCTTCGTGGAACGACAAATTTGGGTTTGTTTTACTCTAACTCAGACAATAATCCAAACCTAGTTGGCTATGCTGATACAGGTTATCTATCTGACCCACATAAAGCAAGATCACAAACTGGATATGTGTTTAATAACAACAATGCAGCAATTTCATGGCGATCTACAAAACAAACATTAGTAGCAACATCATCCAATCACTCTGAAATACTAGCACTACATGAAGCAAGTAAAGAATGTATTTGGCTGAGATCACTAATTGAGCATATTCGAAAAAGCTGCCAACTTCCATCAGTAACAGAAGGGTCAACCATTATTTATGAAGACAATGCAGCTTGTGTAGCTCAAATTCAAGCGGGATACATTAAGGGTGATAGGACGAAACACATTTCTCCTAAATTTTTCTTCACACATGAGCTACAAAAGGATAATAAGATAGAAGTGAAACAAATCCGATCCCAAGAAAATTCGGCGGACTTATTCACAAAGGCGCTTCCAAAATCAACATTTCAGAAGATGGTGTACAAAATTGGTATGCGTAGGCTGCATCAACAAACTAATTGAATAATGCGTTATAATTCAGGGGGAATGTATGAAATACGCTATAATGTACTCTTTTTCCTTCACTAATATTTTTTCCCATTGGGTTTTTATTAGTAAGGTTTTAATGAGGCATTATCTTGATCCAGAAGTATCAACCCTCATAGTAACATTATAAAATATATGTTACTTAAAGATGAAATCATGCTGTACTATTTTCCTTGTTTATGATTTTTTCCCACTGGTTTTTCATAACAAGGTTTTTATTGAGGCAATTACTCTTATCATCTTTACATACGCATATTCAAGGGGGAATGCTGTAATATACATTAATAATAGGGATGAATATGCTAAATAATAAAGGGCATTATTGTAATCTACACTGCATAAGGAGTCTATAATTATGGAGCTTGATTGTATTGTAAGACCCATCTCAAAACAATAAAATTGTTCTCTCTCTCTAATGATCCTCATTCTCTTTTTTGTAACAGTTTGTCTTTTATTTCATTTTTAATTGAAATTTGTTTTATTTTTAAATGTTAAGTTTAAGTTGTTTTGTTTTTCATTTGATTTAGTTTCTTCTTTGGTATATATATATAAACTGTATATATCTTGTTTTTAATTACAGATTGTAGAAAATCGAAAAGGAGGAACGACTTGCTAAATAACAGCTTTGGTTGCTAGCTATATAAAAATATATTTGCCGTTTTAAAATAATTGTTATTAATTCTGCACGCTCTGGTATTGTGCTTTCATCCCTTATTTTTATTTATTTTGCATCGTTGTTTGCTTGCATTTGCATTTGTATTTATAAAAAAATTACAAAAAATTCAAAAACAAAATTCATCGTAGTTGCATTATTAATGCATGTTTAGTTTCAGTTTTGCGTTTCATTTCTGAACTTGATTAATAATAACGGTTTGACATCTTAAGGGTGTCATAAGCTCATCTAGGGCTTAATTGTATATTGAAAAGTTTCATTCTTTGAACAATTTATCTTCTTGGTGTATAGGCTATGGCAGAGCAATAATTAATTATAAATATTACGGTGATTCGTATATATTATACCGATTGTTTCTTTGAAGGTACTTAAACCTTCGGGTGCATTGCTATAGTGATTCGTGGTGCACCGACAAATCCTGTCCATTACCTGGCTAAGAATTATCTTGTTGGATAAGACAAAGTATGATTATACAATTTTGGGTTAGGAGCTACTCGGGATAGATAATTTGTAATTAAGTTCCCTAAATTCATTTAGTTGCATTAGTTCATGCATATTTTAAAAAAAATTCAAAAGCCGAAATTAAAAAATTTGTAAATATTTCTTAACTTAGTTTTTTTAAAATTCTTTCATTTGATATTTCTAAATCTAAATCCAAAATCCAAAAAAAAATTGAAGTTAATATTTTTTTAGGAAAACAAAAATTCAAAAAAAATCTTTTCAAAAACGAAAAAATATATTTGAAAACCCAAAAAAAAGGAAACAAAAATCAAATTTCCCTTTTTATTTAAAAATAAATTCCTTTTGGTAAATAGTTTTCCTTTATAAAAAATCCAAAAAAGGAAAAAAATATTCTTGAAAATGTCTGAGTTTCCCTACTGACAAGAATTTTATGATAATTGTGAAAATCAATATAATACATATAATTTCATTCCAAATTCTTATGGATACAACAACTATAGTACAAATAATTTGAATTTTGAACCATAAAATTTTCAAAATGACGACCAACACTCAAATCTTGAATAACATTGAAATGATTTCATCTTTACTTGAACTCTCCACACAACAAAATCAAAGGATAAATGATTTTGTAACTCATATGTGTGTAATGATTCAAGTCAAAATTTTCAAAAATAATCAAAATTTGAATTCACTTTAAAATTCAAATGATTTCAATTATAACTCATGCCAATACAACTTCGAACTCCAAAATGAATTTCAAAATAAAAATGAAAATGGAAACCACTTTTCAAATAGTTTTGGCAATGAGAATAATCTCAGTTATGGTGCGATTGATAGTTTTTGTTCTCAACCATTTCAAATTGAATATTTTCAAGTTAATAATTATAAGTTTTATTTTGTTGAGAAAATGGATGAAATTCACAGAGATCACACAGATTTGTTGTTTGAAACTTATACGAAACAACATGAGAAACAAAATCAAATCCAACTTGTGACGAGTCAAATAATAATCCACTTTTTACCAAAAATAACGATTTTCAAATAAACGCTTTTGAAATTGTAAATGACGATCTTAATGAAGTTCTTGAAAATATGGCAATTGAGTTGGATTTCGATTCTTTTGAAGGTGAGAAACTCGATTTAAAATTCGATCTTCATTTTTTCGATTTTGAAAAATTGAATACAACTTTGGATTTTGAACATAATATATGCAATGAAGTTGCGAACAATTCAACAAAGGAAGATGAATTTTGTGGACATGAATTTTTTGGACTTTTCGAAGATGAGTTGTTGAATTTTGAAGGGGAAGATTTAAATCACCATTTTGATTTTGAAATCGATAATTATGAAGAAGTTTTCAATGGTAGGTTTGAATTTAAATTTGGTGAACATAAACTTAAACTGCAACAAATCATTTTATCGACCTCAGAAATCATCGAAAATAAAACATCTCATACAATATTTAATAAGCGGCATTTGTTTTTCCAAATCAACATTCTACTTTGAAATCTTTTACGATTTGGATTTTTGAGCTTAAGTTGTGTCTTTCGCATTTGACGAGACAAATGAACTGGTCTTTGGAAGACCGTTTCATTTACTCTTTGATTATATATTTTCTAAGTCATGTAAATAATAATTATTTTCTTGTAAATATAGGTCATATTTTTATTTTATTTTTCTCCTTTCACTTGGGTTGATTGTGGGGACACAATCAAAATCAAGTGTGGGAGAGTCTCATCTTCTTTTTGATTTTTCATGGTTTATTTTGTGCATTTTCCTTCAAAAAAATAAAAAAATTTATAAAAAGCATAAAATATATCCTAAAACAAATTTTCTTTTAAGAATTTTGATTTATTTTTGAAGAAAATAGGATAAATATAAGTTTTGGCTTTTAAATTGAAATTTTTGAAAATTTACTTGTCTTAACAAAAATAAACATAAAGTTAATTACAAGTAATGATAGTTTAACTAGTATATAGGAAAATTCATGGGTGATAATTATGAAGTATATCCTAATTGAAAATCTTCGTTTAAAAAAGTGGTGGATTTAAAGTAAAGAATATAACATTTTTGATCTACTATGTTAAATGGTGCTAAAATGATTTTGCAAAACTATCTCTTCCAAAACAAGATAGATAACACAAAAAAAGAGAAAACAAAAGAATATATATATATATGTGTGTGTGTGTGTATGTATATATTTTATTAACACTAGAGTCATGTGTATACACTTGCGTGTACACTCGCCATACTTTGTACCCTTCTCACGTAGACCCGAAAGGCAGTGCACGATCGGTGTATCTGGCCTCAACTTATCTGAATTAGCCGTATGTATATAAAAATTCTCATTAATAATAATGCCTACAGTCCATAAGCATTCACACTTGTGTGTTCACTCACCACGCTTTGTATACACCTCACGTAAGCCCGCAAGGCAGTGCATTGGTAATATATCTAGCCTCAATTTATCTGAGTTGGACATATGTAAATATTGCTAATATTAATAAAATTTTCGAATAAGGGAGAGTAAGCAATTAAAATCCAAGCACTATTTTTACTTATTAGGTTTAACTTGTTATTCAAAAGAAATGAAAATACCACTTTGATAAACTTTGGCAGTCAACTAAGGATCCATTTCATAGTTACACTATGCTATCAACCGAAACAACTAGCCAAACAAGAGTCTATTTGTTATGATAACTTAGTTTTTATTGGAAATTTTGACAAGTAAAATGAGTTAAATTTTCAAGATAATGACCAAAACTTGTATTTAACTTATTCATGTTGATTTAAAAGTAAATCCTTCATTTGTAAATATTTTCAAAAACTTACATCTACATCATTGTAAATAATCTTGCATTAGGAAATTTTCACATTGCATTTGGATTTTGTGGCTAATATCCGCTGAAAACCCTCTCGAGACAATACTCGTCCTACTAGGTACACCTAGAGATTCAATGGCTTGTTGCAAATGCTCAATACAAACATGCCACCTACGAAAATGGATTTATCTTAGCTTTAGTTTATTCGAGGACGAATAAAAAGATAAGTGTGGGGGGTGTGCACGTGAATGTGCATATTTTTACTTCCATATTTACTCTATTTTTATTTAAATAAATGAGCATATATGATGTTTTAACATGTTTAAAATCAAATTCAAATTATTTTCAAATCATCATTATTCTCTTCGTATAGGGGCAAAATGGTCATTTTGGTGTATATATTAATTTTAGAAAATTTACTTGGAAATTTTTATGTTATTTTGTAGGAATTTGAATTCACGAGTGGCTTCACGGAAAATAAGCATGCACAAGAGGATATAAAGGAATGAAGATGGAAATAATTCAAACCATGTATCATAAAGGACCCCACGTACCCACTTACATTAATATACAATTATAAGCTAATGCACAAGTTAGTGAAGCTAAAAGTTTCATGCATGTTTAAATGGAGGATTATCTCATGCTAATGATAACTTGGTGGCCACACTTCCCAAGAGGGTTGTTTGGGTGGTTCCCAAAAATAAGATTAGGTTTTTAGGCTTGTATAAATACCCCGTACGTTCATGTAATTAAGCTCTTAGCCTCCTTATTCTCCATTTTAGTTAGTTTAGTTTGAGGCTCAAAAATAAACAAAGCTCTTTTTTCTCTGCCATGGCTAGTTAGCCATTTTAATTTTATGTAATTTTATTTAAATGCAATTTTAATTCAATCTTTTCTATTTATACGCTTTTTCCTTTCATGTTAGTAGCCTTTTATTTATGCAAGTAGATTGGGTTTTATTTTATGTTAATTAGCTCTCTTCTTACTTAGCTTTCATTTTCCTTTTGTTTTTGTTTCATGTTGCAATCTACACTTGTTGAATTGATAACAAATATGAGACACCAAACCCCTTCAATTTGTGGGTAATGCAGCTCTCTTAATCATGTAGATTCAACTTTGCTAATTAGTGATCTCTTTTTGTGCTTAATGGAATTGGTGGATGCGGTTAAATTTTATTGTTTAGTTTTGAATTTGATAGCCTATGTTGTTGACACCAAATAGGCCACGCTTAAACAAAAAAACACAAATTACCTCCTCATATACATATGATTATGGTAATAAAGTGATTTTAAAATCAAAATTTGATGGTCTATATTTCTAATCAATAGTTAACAGACCATGCTTAGAATAGATTTTATTTTTAATTTCATTGTTATTTTTATGAGAGTTAAGAAGTGGTTTAATGGGTGTTTTATAGTTTGATGGTTTATATTGGGCTAATTAATAGCACAAATATTCCACACTTATGATAAATACATCAACTAACTTCACTAATGACCAAAAAACAGAGATCATAATTTCATGTTGTGTTGATTTATGTGATCAAGAGAGTGGATTTATCTCTAAATTGCCTTCAAACTCTCATACTTCTATCCATTTTCTTTTGCTAGTTTTCTACGTTTTTAGCTTAAAACAATTTCAAACTCTTGGTTAATTTGATTGAATAGAATTTTAAATCTAAATAATTCCCTACAGATCGACCCGTACTTGCCACGTACTAACATTGTACGTCGTGCATTTGCATTTAATTTTTATTTAAAATTTGATCGGCTATTTGTAAACCGATAGAGATTTAGCCATCAAACGGCGACGTTTACAAAATTGGGCACAAGTTGATTCTGGTTTAACGAGTGAAGATAGCAAAACATGTCAAGCATTGGGCCAAAGCCTGAACGTCGTTCCGGTAGAGAACTCAAGACCCGTTTGGTTATCTGACCCGGTAAACCACAATCAACTCGAACTTCTCGCCATCAACATTGCAAATGGAAATTCATCATCAAATCATTACACTAACACAGTGATTAGAAAACTAATTAAGTGAACCCACCTTTGACTGGCTTCAAACGCACAAGAGTGATCGAAGACGTTGAATCAATGAGATGTGGATGGACCTTTGGTGGGCTAGGAGATGGGTCGGCAATGATTCGAAGGCGAGATAGGGTTTAGAATCGATCGTTTGAATCAACAACAAAATGATGGGTCGGCTAGGGTTTCACGAAAACAATGAGAGGATCACGTTGTGGAGCTTGGATGAAATGGATCTTAGGAGGTGATGAATCGGGTCGAGTAAGTGCTTGAATTGCCTGGAATTGAATTGCGTAGAAGTTGGATAACGTGAAGAACCAAGAGTAGTCCGGTCGAATGAGATGCTAGGTTGGCTCAAGCATATATGTAGGCAGATGAGAAATGAAACCCAATTTCACTAAGGCATTAGGTCACCTATGATCCATAATGGATCGCCAGCGACCCAACTTTTGAGGGCAATTTCGTATGGATCACTGGCGATCCATAAACAATGGATTGCTAGTGACCCATAATAAGGCGGTAAATTTTTTCTCTGCTTCATCCTTCGACATTTGACCATTGTTTTGAAGCATCTGGGAAACTAAGTGAAGAAATTTGATCTGTTAGGACAGGTAATAGCACTAGGAACCAAGTCCAGATGACCAACAACATGATCTGCAACGCATTCGTGAAACTCCAATGCAATCACTTGGAAATCGATAAACGGATATTGAGAATAATAACTTCCATGGCACGTCTCATTTACAATGAAGACATACTCTGGGGGGGGGGGGAATGTTATCTGGATTTTTAACCCAACAGAATCCAACTGAAAACAGAACAATCTCATGTTATCTGAATGGTTCATAACTTAACCGAAAAGGCTAAGGAAAAGAATTAAAAAGAGCCAAGCAATAGTACCGAGACAACGAATTTGATTCACTAAACCATGAGACCAGCATTCTTTCGGCCCAATCAGTAGTTCAGTGCAAACATCTAGTGAACTACCATCAAAATGGAACAATGTGCAGTCTTACTGCATAAGAAGTGATGATACAAGACCATAGAAACATCCCAAACTCCAAAATTCAAAAAAAAACATCTAAGTGCTTGGATCACCAGCGACCCAGCCCTATGGATCGCTAGTGACCCATGCAAATAAAAGGTCGCTCTACTAAATGGAAGAAGATAAGGGAGGAAGAAATATGT
Source organism: Allium cepa (assembly GCA_030765085.1). Lineage (NCBI taxonomy): Eukaryota > Viridiplantae > Streptophyta > Magnoliopsida > Asparagales > Amaryllidaceae > Allium > Allium cepa. Next base: position 969,998,057 of record CM060945.1, on the reverse strand, counting down.
CAAAACAGTATGCCACGTGTATGGGTCACTAGCGACCCATACACCATCGATCGCTAGTGACCCATGCTTCTCCATAATGCGTCGACGAGGCGACCAAGCAATGCAACGGCTAAGTTATTAGCCACGTACGAGCCAACCCTACGGGTCGCTAGCGACCCATAGACCATGGGTCATTAGCGACCTATGGTTTTGGGTCGGATCGCAAGCTAAACCCCTTAAGGTTGTTCCCTACCTACCTGTGAGCAATTGATGAAGTGGCTTGGCCCAAAAGTCCTCCATTCTCTATAAGTATCATCCTACCTGCAACATAAACGAGATCTTCTCTAGAATGGTCGTTGAAGCTCTGTTGGAATTATTCTTCACTCTTTACTTTCTTCACAACAATCTCCAAAGGGATTCACTGTGATTCTCCAGTGGATTCTAGCTATGAGGATTCAATCTAGCTAAGGATAATCAAATGCCTTGTAACCAAACACTACTTGTAACAGCAGTCAGTCTATAATAAAACTATAAAGTGGACATAGGCTTCATTATTAGCCGAACCACTATAAAAATTCTCTGTCTTCTTTCTTTTCTAGTTCTTTTTCTTTATCTGTTATCTGTGATATTGCTCTATCAGAACAGCGCTGGTGCTTTCAAACTCTAACCAGGGTGTTGATCCATTTTTTGGATTAACAATTTTATCCTAGGAAACTGAAGGTAAAAGGCAGCTGCCATCCCTACTTTTAGCATATGCATCTACAGAATATCGAAAGCCATTTCACTAGTCAAGTGTCTAGCTTAAGTTTAGTTTATAAGACCTTGGTCTTCATTTTTCAACTTGGCCATATCATAATCTCGGGCCTTTCAATCAATCTTAAGTTAGAAGCATTGCTGGCTTTTTGCTGAGAAGGTCAACCTTTTTAGCTCCAAGATTACAATATCTCGATCCAAAGAAGATTTAGCCTAACATGATTCTTTTTCTAAAACCTTGTTTTGTTACTGAAGAGTGGAAACTTCCTTTTTATCAGTTTTTCCCTCCTTAAGAGTTTCCGTTAAACTTTAAAATTAGTGCAAGAGAACCTAAAACTCAATAATTGTATGTTTACATACATTTAAATTTGAGATATATAACGAGTTATCAATATATTTTAAGAAGTAGTGATTAGTGATTACCTTCCATGAAAGAGTCTTGAAGACTGTTATCCTACATTTGAACCAAGCGATATGTCGATCATCCATGGCATTTGAGTGTTTATGAGATAGATCAGAAATGAAGAATGCAAATGAAATGCCAAAACTCAGAAGAAGTCCCTAGAGTCGATATCGATCATTATGCATGGTGAGAAAACACTAAGTTATTTTTGGAGAAAGCCTAGTGACGACAAGTTAAGGAAATTAAAGATTCGAGACCAAAGAATAACTCGGTACTGATCCTTCATAAGTCTATATTGGTCCTTACTGATGTGCGTGATGGTCATCATGACTTAGTCAAATACGAGGGATAAGACAAAACAAAGAACAGGTTGACAAATATCGGATAAATCGATACCGATCTATAGTGATGGGTACTAATCCTTGTTGGTTTATGATTTTGACTGTATTTTCTTGCTGAAACTTCAAATCTACAGTGGGGAACATGGTTGAGCATATTTTGATGATTTGATGACTGATTTTGGTTATAAATAGTAAAGTTGGTGCATTTGAAAAAGGATCTTTTTCTGATATGATCTTGCATCCAAAACTCTATCAAATTCATACCTAAATGGTTTGATTATCGTGTTATTATATCTCCCTTGTAAAAGCAAAGGATAACCAGTAATAAAGTTAATAATGGAAATAGGCTATTGACTTTGACTAGGTCAATCTATATTCTTATGTGTTCTACTCTCTTTAGATTTTTTAACTTTCATAATTTTCGTTTATTGGTTGATTGGGCATTTTTCCTACGTTGCGTTCAACATTTTGGTGCTTTCGCCAAGAGGAATAAGATTCTTAGTTCTAGATCTGGCTTAGGACTTTGGATTTGACTATTTATAAGGTATATATAAAGATTTTTTTTTATAGATCCATGGTTATTTGGATTAATGGAATCTATCATTGGATTAGAAGCAATGACCATGAAGAAGGACAAGGAGAAATTCGATTCATCAGACCTATCATTGAAACAAAGAATGAAGGCCCTTAACATGGAGAGGAAATAAATTTACCAACTCTTACTAAATCCCCAAATGCATCAGAGGCAATGACTAGGTGTAAATAGGATCAGGTGATGCCTAAAATGAATAAGAAAATGTTAGAGAGCCAAAATGAAATCTTAAAGAAGATAGATAGGATTTTTGTTAGGATGTCCCAACTACCTCAAAAGCATAGGAAGAGACATAGAGATTCATCCTCCTTTGATTCCAAAGAACAGAGGTCACCTTCATCAGACCAAAAATGGAGAGGTAGTAAGTAGAAGATGAAAATGAGGGAAGCTAGAATATCAAGGATGTGAGTTGGAAAATTCTTAACTAAAAATATCAATGCCATAACAATCAATACCGATTGGTCATAACTCGGTACAGACCATTCTAACAAGGTCATCATTAGTGATACTATACGTAAGTTTCAAGTGACGCTAATATCGAGGTTGAGCAAGTCACCGGTGGTCAGGCTGGCGGTGTTCAAATTGATGTTATAGAGCTTACTCCAACTAGTTGTTAGAAAGGTCTGGATAAATGGTTCTTCCGAAATAAGGGAACTTAGACATCACGTAACTAATTGAGAATATTTACGGAGTCAAACACTGAGAGCTTTTCCTGACGATTGTCGTCACATCGCCCAAAGTAGCAAGGAATACATCATTGATCTGGTTAAGAAATTATTGGGTGAGAATCAACGTAGAAATAATAATGAAGGGGACTTCATCACTAAGTCGAACCCATTCATCAAAAACGTTTTGGAGGAGCAGTATGCAAAGAAGTTCGTGATGCCAACCATGTATCTTATAATGGAACTGCATACCTAAGGCAATTTTTGTTAAAGTATGGATGACACACGGACAATGCTCGTGCTACAAATGGGGTAAGATGTATGTGCTTTCTTATATTCTTAGATGTAGTTGCTGTGATATGGCTTACTTGGCTCATGCCAAGGCCTATATTATCCTTTGATAGGTTAGCAAAGAAATTAATGGAATAGTTTTTGGCCCACTTGTTGTGGCGAAAAGATGTGATGTCATTATCGATTCTTCATTAGAGTTCCCAAGAGACTCTAAAAACTTCTTATCAAGGTTTAATGTTGCGGTAACAAAAGTGATTAATCGCGTAGAGGAGATTGCCTTGATCGAATTGATCGAGGGGAGGAGGGTTCTTCCCAAAACTGATTTTGGTAGATGGTTAAAATGGAAACAACCATCTACAGTACGAGAATTATGTAGAAAGGCATCCTGATTCCTATTCTCAGAAGAGATAGATTTAGCAGCTGATTTGGCTGGTAATGATCCCAAAGGGCCGAGAACTATTGTAAAAAACAACATTACTATCAAATAAAGTAGTAATAGTGCCGGAATCATTGTTTTTAATGTCAAAAACAATAATCCAAAAAGAATGAACAGGGCACTGATGGAATGAAGTAGTACACCAAAAAGCGCACCAGGTATTTTTGGCCGGGAGATTGTACTTCGTTAAATAATTCTGTTGAAATCATCTGCCTTAACACCTAAGTAGTTAATATCAGTATCGGATTCTTATCCATTAAGCATCAATATAATATATTTTAAAATTTCATGATAATATCGATAAAATATTGGATTTGTGTAAAACATGTTATAAATGAATTGTACGATGTTATAAGGTTATATTGATATTAAATTTTCAAATATTTGGATAAATAATGCCAAATTACCATTAGAGATTGATTGCACATAGTTTACAGATTACAATTACAATCCGTTTAATAACATATTCTATTAAAGACAAATCATAATATAGGCTCATAAAAATAGAGAAATTCGTACACTTTACATCTTTATTATTTTCTTCACTTTTATACTATATTTGTTGTTTCTTTAGCCATCTAATCATCTATGTCACTTTCCAAAATTTTCATATATATAGTTTTTTCGTTTTCATTTTCACTTAAGTTATCGAATACTCAATGTTATTTTGATGTCAATTACTACTTTAGCTCATTCCTTATCGATATATCAAATATAACTTTACTGCTCATTAACTTTAGTTCTTGGTGCACGGTAATAAATAATAAAATAATTTTTTATAAGCTAACTTACCAATTAAAAATGGTGAAGAAAAAAGCACTAAAAAGAGAAGTAGCACTTTCGTGATCTTGTTTTAGTGGTGAAGTCTTCATGAAAAATAAGAAATATACGACAATGGAGTAGGTGGAGTTTCTTTAATGAAAGACTAACGAAGTATACTAAAATTGTATTAGTAAAACTAAAAATTAGTGCACTAGGATTTCTAATATGGTTTAGATATTGTTATTCACCATATACAAAAACAAATATTGACAATGTGAATATATTTATTTGTAAATACATATTTTCCAACACATACAATAATGTATGATATTCATAAAAAATATTAAGTATTTTACACTGAAGATTGGAGTGATATATCGAAAAATATAGGGCAATATATCAGTAATAATATTTTAAGCGTTATTTTGAAAAATGTTGGCTTAGGAGCAATATGAGATATAACGGTGATATATTGGTGATACTATCTAATATTAACTACATAACTTTCCATGCAAGGGATTGAGAATTACAAGAAGCTGCCTTGGAGGAGGCAACTGAAGAAGAGAGGCGCCAGGGGAAGTGCCATCGCTTCCAAAACCGCGGGGCATAAGTCCAATGAGTGTTAATATTTGAAATACGTGATTGAAGACTTGATAAGGAAGAAAAAAGTGCAGTAGTATGTGAGAAGCCTGTAAGTTGGCGGGCAAACAAACAATAGGTCCTAAGGCACGATTGCTCAACACAGGATCAAGCTAGGTCTAATGGAGTGGGACAAAAACAGCCCGAGAAAAAGAATGTGATTAACACCCTTTCTTATGGATATAATCTAGTGGATAAAACCTGGAATGAAATGAAAAGGTATGGTAGCTCACTGAGGCATGTATCTCAGGAGACCTTTTTTTCTATTGAAGGCGGTACTCCACAAAAAAGCAGTTAACAGTGAATGATGATATCACTTTCTGGAATAAATATGCTATTAGGGTAGAAGCATCGACTCCTAACCCCGTGGTAATTATTGTGTTGTTGGACTAGCAACGATACACCAATTAAGATTAATTTTAGAAGATCGGTTAATATTTTGTTTAAAAGTACTTTTGATCAGATGCAGATCACTGAGAAGGATTCGAAGCCCTATAAATCTCATATTCAAGGATTCATCGTAGATTCTAAGGAGCATATTAGTTGTATTAATTTGTCTTTTGAGTTGGGTGAAGGTGATCGTAAGATAATATGGGTACATAAGTTTGTGGTGGTCGATGGATTTTCAGTCTATAATGCTATATTGGGTCGATCGGCCTTTACCAGTATCAAAATAATGCTTAATACATAGTGTTTGATGATTGAAAATGATGAACCCACTTGGGTTCTCTAGTCAGATCTAAACATGGCATGAAGATGAAGAAGGACTTGATAAGGTTTCACCAGGAAAATATGGATATGTTTGCATGGACCCATTCTAATATATTTGGAATCTCACTGGAGATAGCGTGCCATCCATCATTAGATTTGAAGAATTCTAGGGTTACTTGACAGCAATTGGTAAACTTGATGTTCAAAGGTCAAATCGGACAAACGATGGAAGTCTATGTGATGACGTGATAGTGAAATCGCATTGATCGATGAATTACATGGATGACCCATAAAAAATGTTCGATGTGCTTTAGAAATATGGGATGTAGCTTAGTCCACTAAATTGCCCTTTTATGGTCACATTGGGTAATTTTTTAGGTATCATTTTGAACTCAAAGGGTATTGAAGCTAACCCCAGATAGATCAAAGCATTGAAAGAGGTTAACGCCCCAAGGACGATAAGGGAAAGCAGAGCTTGAACGAAAAAGTCGTCGCATTGATTTAATTTATTTTGAATGTGAAAAAAATGTGTATCATTCTTTAATACCCTCAAGAAGTTAAAACAAAAGTTTTTTTGGATGAAGGAATGCCAGGAAGCTTTTTAAAATTTGTTAGAGCATATAGAGTGACCACTAATTTTGTCAAAACCTTTAGGAAGGAGAAGACCTGAGCAATATTTGCTCATGCACTACGTGCGGCCTATGTACATAAGGAGTCTAAAATCCAAAGATCAATGTATTATAACAGTAAATAGTTTACCATAGCAAAAAAAAAAATTATCCAAAGTTAGAGAAGGTGGCATATTTTTTGTTGATTACATTAAAGAAGTTGCGGTTGTTATAATGATTTTTATCCTATAAAAATGTATGTAGTCCAGGTCCATAATCTAGGCATAAAAAATAAATAGATTGCACATGACAAATAAAATGATAAAACATGCCACAACTTTTTAAAAAAGGTACTGCACAATATACGACACATTAAGTCTGATAGGAAATATCCAAGTATAGAGAAAAGACCCATAATTCATATGCAAAATACAAGATAAATATGCTACAAACTTAATTTGATTGAAGAGTAAACTGCACCACCCCGAAAGTACCCACCTGCATTAGCTATGAAAAAATAGAACCTATAGTACAAACTTAGAAACCGCGCTCTCCAAAGCAGCGAACCATTATAATACACACATACAACTAATTCCAAGGTCGAGAGTAACGTCATGCAGCAACATCAAACTCTGCCAACATAACCAAAATGGGTATGCTAAACAAAGCAAGGACAAAACTTAGCATAATCTAAAACCAAACCAATAAAAGAAAAGTTGCACTGCCACCACCAAAAAGGACCGCACCACCCTCCCATTTAGGATTGTGCTGCCACCCTAGAAACGACTATATCACTCCCTTCCTATGGGCTGGGTCGCTAATAAAAAAGGACTACGCCATTGTATCCAAGAAGACCGTATCGAATCTCCTATATGGATTATGCCCCCACTTCAAGCTGCATCCAAGAAGCTATGTCTTATGTTAAATGCAACAGAGAAAATAATTAGGTGCAATTGTCACATCGAACTCAGAAGCTTATCCTAAATGAACAAAATTCAAATCTCCTGCCTAAACTCCAAATCCAAAATTACCACCTTTAGTTAAATCTTCCCGCCTAAAGAAATTGCCCAAACCACTAGCCAAATCAGCAATTTATACACAAATCAATAAGCAACATGATGAATGACACGTGGTAGGATCAAAAGGTGGAGAAGGAAAGCTGGAGTGGGGAAATTAGGAATTTGCATGATGTCATAGTACTATAAATAGTAGAGTACTATAGCAGAGAAAGGGAATTTTGGATATTCTCTAAATTCTATGCTAAATATACTTGTACTCTATATGATATAAAATATGTATCAACAAGAAGAATATAAGAAAAGATTTGGCCCATGGATATAATATTCCTTGAAGTCCAAACCACCTACCTTTCTATGTCTTTTACCTTTTCAACACCTTTTTTATTTGTTATTTCCAAAACTCGATTCTTTTTTATTTAACTTAAATTGGATATAAGTTTAACTTGACATTTTAACAAACAGTTAATGTGCAACTACCTTATTGTGTAAGCATATAACAATATAATTACTAACCTTAAGAAGAATTTAATACTACTTAAATTTGTTGCTTCACAATTATAGAAGAGTACTACACCGTAATTACTTCACAATTAGTTTGGTGTTGTGAGACTAAAAATCCTACTAACAATGACTATACTTTTTGGCTCACCCGGTAAAAGTATCGATTGATCGGTTGTTGAGGCGACCTGAGATCTCGAGGAGGTTGCTAAAGTGGAATATTGAGTGGATACAATATGATATAACCTACCATCATAAGGGGGCGATTAGAGGATAGGCACTGGCTGATTTCATTGTCGAATTGATCATCCAGATAGGGGAAGTGGAAGAAGACGTCCGACTATCCCAATGGAAATTGTACACAGATGGAGCCACTAGCGAACATAATTCTAGGGCGGGAATGAACCTTGTAACCTTAGAATAATAGAGTATATGCTAGGCTTTGAAGCTATAGTTTTAGATGATAAGCAATGAAGCTGAATATGAAGCGTTGATTGTAGGACCAAAGATAGCAAAAGAGCTAGGAGTTAAGACACTACATATATAAGCGATTCTCAATTGTTGGTCTATCAAATTAAGAAGGAATTTTAGGTAAAGTGAGCGAGACTTGCCCCTTATTTGATGAAAGTTTTAAGAACTACCGAATGACATTGAGCATTGTATGTTAACACACATTCTCAATGAATAGAGTATGAAAGCTGATTCGTTGGCCAAATCGGCCAGCTCTAGGGATGCGACGCTTTTGGGGCTTGTTCCAATAGATATTTTTTCGGCTTTTGATCATCGACAGATGGATGTTGATTAGATATTTGAGGCTAAGGTGGAAAAGGAGTTGTGGATGACTCTAATAAAAGACTATTTCTTGAAGGGGACTCTCCCGAATGGAATAAATGGATAGTGGAAGCTCCTATGTAAAGTACCATAATTTACTATGCAGAAAGAGTGATGTATAGGAGAAGATTATTGACCCCTTGCTGTGGCATTTCACCAAAGAGGAAGCTAAGACTATCCTTGTGGGCGTACATGAAGGAAGCCATGGTGATCACATTGGGGGACAGATTTTGGCAAAGAAGGTTCTTCGTTATGGACACTTTTGACCAATGGTAAACCAAGGTGGGGCTAATTACACTAGAAGATATGATAAATGCTAAAAATTTGCAAATGGTAAACCAATGGATTTAGACTTCCATAGAAGATCGTTATTGACAATGGAACTCAATTCGAGAGTATGGACTTCAAAGACTTTTGTAATGATACCAAATTGAGCAAATTTTCGGTAGTAGCACACCCATAGGAAAATGGGTAGGTGGATGGGTGAACTGGATTATTAAATCCATCCTTAAGAAATGAATAACAAGAGCTAAGAGCAAAGAGCAACAAGGTTGATGAGTTACCACTAGTATTGTCAGCTTATAAGACAACCTACAAGCGCGCAATTGGCCGTACTCAATTCACTTTGGCCTATGAATCTGAGGGCATGATTTCTATTGAACTGGAAGTTCCTTCTTACTGAAGAATACTTTATGATCCTAAGATGAACGAGGAACTCTTGCATGAGTCCCTCCATTTGGCTGATGAGAAATAAGAAGAGGCTAATTTGAGGTAGTTGCTTAGTAAAGAGTAGCATGACCGTTTAATGCCAAGGTCAAAAATTATACCTTCGAGATAGGGGACGTCTTTTAAAAACGAGTGTTTCCTAGTATGAGTGCGCTTGGTCCAAATTAGGAAGGTCCCTATGTGATTGAACGAAATCTTTGAGAGGGAACTTTTAAACTATCAGCTGTTGATGGGATTTCAATTCTACGGACTGGAATAACAAGCATTTATAGAGCTATTTCACCTGGTTTACTTTTGCTAATAATTCATCCTATTGATAAGGACCTGATGTAATAAGGTAAAAACAACCATTATTTTGTCTATAAACAAAATTTACTTCTAGAATCGATGGAATCATATTCTTACAAGTTTGGCCTTTGCGTAGCATGATTAGCGGTAAAATCAAAACTCTATGTTTTGAAAACCAAATGTCTGGATTTCCGTATATAGGAACCGATGAACTCCTTCAAACTATGATCGATTCGATGGAGTTTATTCATATAGGGGTTAATTGGATGATAAGCCCTTACACATCTAGTCTTTGACTAGTGCCCGAAGATAGGCAAGGTCAAAGGTTGATTATCGAAGATTGACATCCGATGCATCGAATCCTAGAGATAAGAACCGATGTAGAAATTTATCTTTTTGTCGGTATGACTACGCTTTAGCCCAGTGCAATATGCTTGACCAAAGATAAGCAAAAATTGTCATTGAGTGCTTTTGATCAACACTCATAGGTAGGCAAGATTAAAGATGGACTCTTAGAGATAGATGTCTAAACCACCATTTCCTAAAGGTAGGAGGCGATGCAAAGTTAAAAACTCTCATGAACACAGTTTCATTTATGGTTGAAAGGGATACAACCAAACAAAGAAAAATGAATCTGTCCACAGATTAGATCAAAAAAAAATAGTTTTGTTTAGCCAAGCAAGAAGAATATTGGCGTCGGTAAACAAAACTAGGTAACGGAATAATGCGTATCTAATTGAATTACAAATAATGAATTATGCACATGGACAAGTATATCAACGTATGAATGGAATAGTATAGAAGAAAATAAGATAAAATTGAGAAGAAAATAACTTTAGATGCTTGTAAGTGTTTTGATTACAAAAGCGGGACGGTACCTGCACAGTAATAGCCTATGTACATGATTAGAAAAAAAAAAGAACTATCCTTAATGGAGTTTTCCCTTCTTTTTCTTATTTCCCCTCTTAAGAGAGGAGGATGACTTTATTTTCAAATGATCGACATCTTTCGATGCTGAAACGTGGCCCGCAGGCTTATCATCCTAATCGTAGTGACTTCCTAAGTCGGTATGAGGTTTAGGAGTCTTGAAAAAGATACCAATTGCGAGGAGTGTAGAAAGTGGAACAACATATGGGAAATTAGAAGGGATTCAAAAAGAGGATGTGGGATTCCTTCCAGGCCTTTCCCTTTTTTAACACTCTTCATCTTGGAAAAGTCGATAGCCTTCCTCTCTACCTAGCCCGATCTAGACCCTTAACATCAGCAATAGTCACCTCCAAGTTGCCTATTGATGATTCTGGTAATTCTACACCCTCTTCATTCAGTGCATCAATATTTTCAACATTAGGATCTACTACGGACCCTATCAAAGAGGTCATAACATAAAGTGAGGCAGAGATGACGATAGACTCAGTGATAGAAGATTAAGGGCCCTAAGTGAAAATCACATTTGGTAGGGCATAAGGAGTGGCTCACTTAAAGGTTAACAGATTGAAAATAAAATAAAATAAACATCCTAAGGTGACTATCAAAGTTTCTTGAATATACGAAGACTAATGATATACCTCTGGAGAAGTAAATGTAGTCTAAGAGGAAGTATCAGTCTGACTTTCCTCTAAGACAAAAGACAGGACATGAAGTTCAGGACCAGACTTTAGTGGAAGATATCTGGGATCCTCTGGGTTATATGACCCATGAGCCAAGGTCGGTGACTATATCGTTGCCATTGACCTTAACACTATAGTACTAGTAGTTTCAAAAAAAGAACAATAGGGTTGGAACTTAAAAATGAGAGGCTCAGATATAGGAGGCACGATGACACCAAAATTGGTCATCGCTAAGTCGACTTCCTCTGCTTAGGGTCCCTGCAAAATAAGAATAGTGAATTCCACCAAAATCTTTCAACTAAATTTAGGGAGGGCCCCAACAGGCACCTGTGCAGAAGTAGAGGCTCTAGAGGCTAGTTTTGGATAACCTACAACAAGAGCTTCTAAATCCTCTTCATGAAGGAGGTCGGCCTCGATTTCTTCTTCATCAACCTCTTAGGTTAGAGCTAGTGCCTTGGGGTATTTGTCATCGAACCACTTTAGATTATCAGATTTCATCATGTTCGCATAGAAGTGAACCAAAATAGTCTCGATCTAATTAATGAGTTTCACTCCTCACTTTTCAGCTTTAGTGACTCGAGTCTCCAAAACCTTTTTTCCATCATTAACATCAAGCATTTTGGTTGTGTATTCCTTGACTAAGAACATAGAGTGCTCTTTTTCTTTCTTCTCCTTCATTGCCTCGACCTGAAGACTATTTATCATTAGAGTCTATGTATCAATGGTGTTTGGATAATGCATTTTCCTTAGCAAGTTTACAACTTTTGTGGTAAGCATTCTAGGATTGAACTTCTTGTAATTTATACTTGGCTTCGAGGGCCGTCAGCTTATCTTGACATTTCTTTTTTGCCTCTCCGAGGGATTCCTTCACTTCGTCTAGCTCTTTAGAATAAAATGTGATGATTGACCTATGATCCTTCTTTTCAATTTCATTTGTATGGAGGGTTAACTGGTTGGCTTTAATAATATCAAATAGAGCATAAACAAACCTTCTCTAATTGTAATATTGTTCAAAGACATCGTAAACGCACCATTCAATGTGGCTAGCTAACTCATGCAGAATGTCATTCAAATTGTAGTGGAATTTAATCCATGGTAAAGCATAAATGAGGAAAATCCTTTTTCATTGCAATAATATATGGCCTTCTAACTGGCGCTAAGATAGCTCTTGGTGCATGCATCAAGGTGTTCTCTTTATCGGCCTCTTTTGGATAGGCTCTGAAGTCGAAGATTTGACAGATCGAGAGGGTTGCATGGATTTGTGACTAGAAGCCAAGGCTCAAGTAAGAGGAAGTATCGATATAAGCATCTTCTAAAAGACTCGGTGTGGTTATAAGAATCCTAGTCACGATCCGCACAACAGCATCTCTCCTCCTCATCTTGTCCCTCTCTCCCTCCATTATTCTATGCCTTGTAGAATCAGATTCTCATAATGAGTCATGTTTGTGGCATAAAGAACTAGAAAGTTTATGACCAAGATACTCGATCGAATTACCTTATAGATCACCAAAGAGTCTAGAATGTTCCATTGTACCAAAAAAATAGAGTCAAGTTAGTACATGAGAGTTGAAGTCCAATGTGTGTAGAGTGAACGGATTATGGGTTTAGGTGCACTGTGAAGTGTTAGTATGTCCAATCGATTTTACAGATCATGCTCGCATAGTTTACTCAGTAGCATTGCTTCTTCCGTAGAAATTGGGGCATATTGGTCGTGATTTATATAGAATAATCAATGTTTGGGATGCTCCTGGTCGATCATCGAGAGAACTAAAGATATCATCATTAAGAGGGATCAGAGTCGTCTCCACGGCTAGAGGCTGTTGTGGTTCTAGTACTAGGAGAGATGATATGATTCTTTTTCTTAGATAAGGAGAAAGGGGTGAAACTCTTTTGTCTCCACTTATTTCTTCGATAGATTCTTATCTAATATCTACATCGTTGTTTTCATCCCCATCTCTATTCTCGTCATCATCTTTGTTTTCATCATCACTCTTGTCCGCCCTTTAACCAGGGGGGATCATGTACCACATGTGGGGCCTCTTGATTTTCAGTAGTAAGGGATTCTACCTCAACCCCTTGTGTAGGCTGCATAGCCCTACATGTGGAAAGGAGTATACCAAGACTACAAATCATGTATAGAAATGAAAGTGTCGCATTTAGGAGTCGTTGGGGAGGAATTTCAACCTTCATTCATTAGTATGAATATCTTTCTAAATTTGGAGTGTGTTCATAAGAGAATCGCCGACATGCCTCCAAAGGATATATGTAAATTTAAGGAACAATGTTACTAAATGGAATAGAACGAACTTCATTGAATCAAGGAGTAGAATTGAAAATTATGTCCCGACAATCACTTCTAGGTGAAGTCGGCTAGGAAGCGAACAAAGACTCATTCTTGAAATGGTTAATTTTTTTGTAGAGGCTAATGATTATACAACAGCCTTTGGAGGGCTCAAAATAAGCTAAAGATAGATGGTCAGGTCATTTTTGGAAACCCTAGATTTATCTAACTTCTTCAATATTGGTACCCAACGCAGATGCCTGACTAAACCCATATAGGTACAATTCAATGTCGCACACCCATTTGGATGAAGCTGTGTAGGGGTATGCTTGATGAATTGGAGAACAAATCAGATGAAATGATTAAATGGAGGAACACCCTTGGAAAGGCATATATAACTTTTGCACACTATATAGCCCTCTAGGGGGTCATATGTCGTTTTATAGGATGCTAGTGCCAAAGTCTCTTTGAAGAGAATCATATAGTGATCTCAAATCATCCTACTTTCCACCATAATCAGAGTTGAAGCTATAGAATCTAGTGGGTCGTCGAGAATCATAACGCCCTATGAGTTAACATCGAGGGAAAATTTATTATAAGGTTCTCCATCAACAACAAAAGGAATTACTTGTAAAGATTGCCTGGGCCAACAACGAGATGGTCATGGACTAGTGGGCGTCAGGCTAGATATTAGGGTAGAAGTTGAACCTACCTCTGGTGGAGTGAATTCTAAAGTGGAAGGACCTATGCCAATGGTAAAGAGATGCATGGAGCATCTACGATCCATAACTTACTGTGTAGGATCGATTTCACCCTAGAGGGGGGTGAATAGGGTGATAGAATAAATTATAAAGATTAATTGCGGAAGCTTATAAAATTATTTCAACACAAATCAGAGAATAATAGCAGCACAGACAAATAGCAGAGTAATAAGCAGAAATAGAACGACGCAGAATTTACCCAGCTTCGGCAAAACCCTGCCTACGTGCTGCCTCCAAGGTTTCTACTAGAAATTAGATAGTCAGGCGCTTACACACATAAACTCGCGACACCAGCTATCGACTAAACCTAACTCTACGCTCAAAACCCTGCCACAACTCATCCACTGAGTTGCGAATTCTCAAGCTACGCCACGTAGCTTGTCCCCTAGTCACACGACTAGAAATAACAACAGTTTAAAGTTTAAAAATAGATTTAAACAGCAATTTAAAAATAAAAACCCTAATTAAAAAAATTAAAAAGATTAAAAAGCCCTTAAAATAATAGGCCGGCCCCCTTTTGAGTATTCAGCCCGAACCACTTTTAGTCCCTTCGTTCGTTTTCGTGAATAATGGCGGCCGTTCCTCTTGCAAATTTAGGGCTTCGTTCTCTTCGATCCAAACTAGGGTTTTCTGAAGCGCCGACCTTTGGTTGCTCAATCAAAAAAGATGATTTTCGGTTGTCGCTTTCGTCGATTGCTTGGCTTCTCTGTTTTGCTCTCGGCTCTTGAACTTGATCGAGTTCGATCTTGCTTCGGTAAGTAATTTATTACTCTTTTTCTTTCTGATTCAATGCTTGAACTCGATAGATATGCCGATGATGATCTTAGGGTTTATATAGGATTCGAATTCCTATTTTTGCGTTCGTATAAAATCATTTGAATTTGTCAAATAATTTGTTCGGCCGTTCGATTTCACTTTGATGCTGATGATTTCACTGACTTTTTCAATTTCGTATAAATTATTGCTTGATTCACACGGTATTGATTTCGATTACTGCTTGACTTGTTCAACTCCTTGATTGCCACGGCTTCAGCTCCGATCATTTTACTGTTGACTTTATTCTCTGACTTCATTTTGACTTTGGCATTGACTAACTTGATTTTGGGTATGCGAATCCACTACTCTGTATTAGCTTCGGCCATCACCATTGCTTTTATATTGTCTCTGCTGCATGCCACTGCATTTTTATACAAACTTGATTTATGACTTGGTAATCATTGCACTTTTGAAATTTGTGGCAACCACGGCAATTTGATTTCTGGCATTTTCTTGCCTCCGTGAATCTCTGGCTTGCTGTACTACTGATTTTCATTGTGTATCCTGTTCATTGTTTCATTTGGTATGTTCATTTGAGTCAGTGATATTCTCTGATCAATTGCATGGTTCATGTCATGTAGTTCATTGTGTAGCCTTGGTCTTTGTTGTTTGTATGTGTGATACTCTGGAGTTAATCTTGACATTTGCATATTAATTGAGTTGTACTTGGATTTGAACTGCTTCATGTTGGCTTCATGTTCTGTTGACATGTGCATTTGTCTTTGCACTTGCACACTGCTGCTTATTGCTGTTTGGTTACTTGTGTACATACTTTGTCGAATTCATTTGCATTGTGTTGTTTGGTCTGGATTGCTTTGCTACTGTGTGGTCTTGAGCAATCTTGGTCTCATATGCATTGAACTCTGGTTTTTCATCTTGGCCATGTTGGTTTCATATGCATTCTGGTCTGGATATCATGGTGTACATGTGAGTTGCATTTCATTTGCGACCTTGACTTTTGTGTCATTGTTTATGCTGTACATATGCTTGTTGAGTTTGTTAGCTGTGCATGTCACTGTTACATTATTGTATGTAGCTCGATTCATGTATACACAGTTGTGTTGCATTGCAGTTGTACTTGCTGTCTTCATATTGTATTCTCTGTTTTGAGTCACTTCCATACTTGGTCGTGCTGTCCACCTGAGTTTGCTTTGGTGCACTGTTTTGGTTTTCTTGTTTGCACGCTTGAAGTCGTATCCTGTACAACTGCCCTATGTTGAATCCAGTTTCACAATTCGGGTTTGACCTTGTGCTGAAGTCGAGATTCTATTTATATTGCACCTGAGTTGAACCCGTCTTTTTATTTGGGTTTGACCTTGTGCTCACCTGTCCCTGTAGCATTATCAAGTGTATATCGGTGTGCACGGCCTTGTGGCATGTACAGTGATACACTGTGCATGTCAGATTGTTCGTGTGTGATGAATTCAAATATAAATGATGATGAACAACCCAAATAACTGAGGCAAATAATATTTTCAAAATCTATATTTTATTTTATATTGCAAAAATATTTCCTTTTCAATTTTACGCGTTAGTGAATATTTTTGCAGATTGCTCAGATGCTGGATTCTAACTGGAATGAAGTTGAAGATTAACTACGAGTGTGAGTGATATGTAGTGAGGAATTTATGTAAATTGAATTATGATGTAATCAGAAATTGTATTGTAATTGAATTTGTATGTATATAGTGAGAGCTTGAAATTGTACTATCAAAATTGTAATAAATATTTGTTTGAATAAAAATATTCGTTTGAATTCAAATTCAGTGTTATTTATTTTATTCAACAAATATTTATTTAATCTGTGAAAATAAAATAGTATATTAACAAATACATTTCAATGAATGTATATATGTTTATTATCATCAAACAAAAATCATATAAGTGCATATTCAACAATCTCCCCCTTTTGATGATAACAAACATATATTTAAGATTTTGAATATAGTAAATGTATTTGATCATTGATATGCTCTAATTGCTCCCCCTATTTAAATACTTCCTCTCTACACAAAGCTCCCCCTACATATATGCATACAAATAGAAATATGCAAATGAGCCTAGATGCAAATGGAAAATTATTTGACCTTAGCTTGATTTTATTTGTCATTTGACAAAATCTTAACTTTTCTCTCCCCCTTTTGCTATGAGCAAAAGAGTAATAGTGTTA
The DNA here is from genome assembly GCA_030765085.1 of Allium cepa. NCBI lineage: Eukaryota > Viridiplantae > Streptophyta > Magnoliopsida > Asparagales > Amaryllidaceae > Allium > Allium cepa. The sequence goes on along the minus strand of CM060945.1, from coordinate 969,980,880 downwards.
GAGAAAATAGAGATAAAGTGATTGATATCAATCCAACATTAAAACTCAATTGAATATAAATATTAAATTTCAATAAAAAATCAAACAAAAATCATAAAATATTTTGTTAGGCGCATATTCCACTTTTAGAATGATGGGAATGATGTCATCATATAAAACCATACATTTGTGTCTATTTGTGGTATATTTATATCAGGAATTTGAATATCTACTAACCATGCATAACCGTTAGGACTTTTAAACGAGATTAGTAGTATTACAATTTTATTTAAAAAAATGAATTCAAGTATCTTCTAACCACGCATAACCGTGAGGACTTTTAAATGGGATTCGAATCAACTAGTATATTTAAAAATCAACTTTTGATATGCTTTCCATACATGCATAACCATGAGGACTTTTAAATGAGCATGAAAGCACATAACAAATTCCAAGTAATTCACCCATGCATAACCATGAGGACTTTTAAATGAGAATGAATACTTTGGTATTTTTTTTAATATTTTTAATATTTTTTAAAAAAATGTGAAAATGAAAAACGAACGATTCCTGTTTAAAGTACCACATATTGACAAACTATATAGAATTTTGATGAGTTATGGTCGTTAGAAATATGATAGATATAGAGATGGTCATGGAATTTTTACCAACAAAAAGTTTTATAACTCTTGTTTAAATTTCTGAAGAAATTTTCTAATTATACTTTCTCGAGTTATAATATATGATCAATATCAACACTCATCACTTTTTTCAATCACTATTTAACTTTTCAGAAAATTATCAGGGAGTCAGATTAGTCAAAATAGTCATTTAAAATCAACTTCAAAAATAATTATGAAATCAATTTTTCAAAATGACTAATCTGAAAATATGGTCAAAATGATTTTCTCGAGGGGTTATATGAGAAAAATTTCTGCTATTTGAAAATTATTTGAAATGAAAAATATGCAGATATTTTCTTTGAAAAACGATGCAGTTACTAAATGTCTCAACAAAAATCACGTTTTACTAGTAATTTTTCTATCAACTAGATTACCAGTGTAATCTGCATCTGAATTTCTCTTTCACTCAAAATTATCATCAATTGAATTTTATTGACCAAACCATGAAGTGTGCAACAAAAATTTCAAACTCAATTTTAACAGCAATTCAAATGACATTCTTTTGAAATTGAATAGAAGCCATGTAAATAATCAAAAACCGTGAATAAAGAGTTAGCCGTATTATAACCAAATGTATTATCATCCAACAAAACACTAATTTTAATCCAAACTGATATATATGAAGTAAATCATAGAATCTAGAGAATTTTATAGTGTTTTTGGCATAAGAATATAATTTGGCCAGCTATGTTGAATACGTCAAAGTCAAAATCACCATCTTTTCATCATCTCAATATTGGCTGATTTTAATTCAGAATATGGTACAGATTATCATATTTAATATATCGTTCAAATAAATATACCTTTACCTGTATTTACCTTTACGATATTTTTCATCGTTGTCCATTGTGATTTTGTCACCTTTTTACTAGGCTAAGGAACTTTGCTTTGTCGCCCGTTGTGTTTCTGGAACAGCCAAAATCCAAAGAGCACTGTTGTTGTTGCTTAGCCTGCCACCACACCTATACGGGAAATGATTTATGTGACCTATTTGTTTTTATAGGTCCATGGTTGTTAGTGGCAGAATATTTATAAAAATTATTTTGTGGAGACCCAAAACTATTTATAATTGTTCCCTTTGGCACCCAAATTTGTTTAACTTTGAGAGTTTTTATATTTATGCCTTTTGGAGCCCAAATTGGTATAGTTTTCGCATGTTTGGGTCTATACTAGCAATTATTGTGATTGTGTCCATATTTTCTACAAATTGTGCACATAGAATTAACTTGATTAATATTGCTTTCAACAATTTTCAAACTACTATATCCATGTCCTTGTCTAACCGTATTAACAGTTTGCTTTCCTAATAGCATATTCAACGATTTTTCACTTTTTGAAAATTTATCTAAAGTCGTTGATAATTGTTGGACTTATGTTTTGAGAGACTCATTTTCGTTTAACAATTGCGTGCACTTTTTAATCGAATTCTCTCTTCTACTATTTTCATTCTCTTTTAAAATCAGAATTTCATTTTCAAGTGATTTTATATTGATTTCTGATTTTCTAATTTCTTCTTCGAATGTTGGACACTTATCACACTTAGGGATCCTACTTTGATAGATTTTAACTAATTGGTCAAGTTGTTCATTCAATTCTATCAAAGAGTCTTTTTGTGATTCAAGTTTAGCGAATTTTTCCCTAAGTCGTTCAAAACAGTCGTTTACTTCATGGAAATGAATAAGCAACTCAGAATGGGTAAGTTTTGATACCTCACTTGGCTCGTCATCGTCACTGTCAGTTGTATCACCTCGAAGACGCAATTCTGCCTTTTCGCTTTCACTGCCAGTGCTTTGATCATCCTCGTCTATTTCATCCCAAGTGGCTGCAAAACTTTTCTTTTTCTGTTTCTTTCCATGGCTGAATTTAATTTATGGACAATCGGGCTTGATATGACCAAGTTTGTTGCAATTATAACAAATAATCTTTTGTTCTTCTGAGTGGTCGAATGCTTTGGCTATTCTGTTTTTTAACTTTTGGTTTAGAGCTGAATTTCCATGTTTCTGATTCCATTTTTTGAATTTCCTTATTAACAACTCTCGTTCTTCTGCACCATCATCATCGTCATCGTCATCACTTTTAGTTGTTCCTTTGAGAGCTATCAATTTCTTTCGAGTATCTCCTCCTTCACGCTCTTCTTTGAATTTTATCTCTAGCTCATATGTGGTGAGATTTCCGATGAGTTCTTCAACTTTGAGTTATTTTAAATCTTTCGACTCTTGAATGGCAGTTACTTTTGCTTCGAAGCTTCGTGGAAGGACTCTGAGGATTTTCCGGACTATTTCCAATTCGGTGTATGTTTTTCCGAGAGCTTTTGATTTGTATACGATATTGAAAAGCCGTCCGTACATCTCTTTGACATTTTATTCCTTCGCCATTGTAAAGTTCTCATATTCGCTGCATAGCATAGCAAGGCGGGATTCTTTGACTTGAGATGTTCCTTCGTGAGTCACTTCGAGTGTGTGCCATATTTCCTGCGCAGTTAGACAATGTGAGACACGATTAAATTCAAATTGATCCAACGAACAGATAATAGAATTCATAGCTTTAGCATTAATATTTTGTAATTTATTCTCTAGCTCTGTCCATTGTTCCTTTGGTTTTTTAATTTCCTGATTATCTACAGTTATAGTTGGAGTTCTATAACCTGTCTCAACAATATCCCAAGCGTCAATGGTTTCCAGAAAAATTTTCATCCTATTTTTCCAAAAAGCATATTCACCATTGAACGTTGGTGGTCTAACTATCGACTAACCCTCTGCAAAAGCATTATTAAAAGAAGCCATTTTAAAAATTCAAATTTTTAAAACAAAAATTGATTTTTGAAACACGAATTTTTAAAACAAAAATTGACTTCTATTCCTAGCTCTGATACCACTTGTAGGATCGATTTCACCCTAGAGGGGGGGGGGTGAATAGGGTGATAGAATAAATTATAAAGATTAATTGCGGAAGCTTATAAAATTATTTCAACACAAATCACAGAATAATAGCAGCAAAGACAAATAGCAGAGTAATAAGCAGAAATAGAACGACACAGAATTTACCCAGCTTCGGCAAAACCCTGCCTACGTGCTGCCCCCAAGGTTTCTACTAGAAATTAGATAGTCAGACGCTTACACACATAAACTCGCGACACGAGCTATCGACTAAACCTAACTCTACGCTCAAAACCCTGCCACAACTCAGCCACTGAGTTGCGAATTCTCAAGCTACGCCACGTAGCTTGTCCCCTAGTCACACGACTAGAAATAACAACGGTTTAAAGTTTAAAAACAGATTTAAATAGCAATTTAAAAATAAAAACCCTAATTAAAATAATTAAAAAGATTAAAAAGCCCTTAAAATAATAGGACGGCCCCCTTTTGAGTATTCTGCCCGAACCACTTTTAGTTCCTTCGTTCGTTTTCGTGAATAATGGCGGTCGTTCCTCTTGAAAATTTAGGGCTTCGTTCTCTTCGATCCAAACTAGGGTTTTCTGAAGCGCCGACCTTTGGTTGCTCAATCGAAAAAGATGATTTTCAGTTGTTGCTTTCGTCGATTGCTTGGCTTCTCTATTTTTCTCTCGGCTCTTGAAATTGATCGAGTTCGATCTTGCTTCGGTAAGTAATTTATTGCTCCTTTTCTTTCTGATTCAATGCTTGAACTCGATAGATATGCCGATGATGATCTTAGGGTTTATATAGGATTCGAACTCCTATTTTTGCGTTCGTATAAAATCATTTGAACTTGTCAAATAATTTGTTCGGCCATTCGATTTCACTTTGATGCTGATGATTTCACTGACTTTTTCAATTTCGTATAAATTATTGCTTGATTCACACGGTATTGATTTCGATTACTGCTTGGCTTGTTCAACTCCTTGATTGCCACGGCTTCAGCTCCGATCATTTTACTGTTGACTTTATTCTCTGACTTCATTTTGACTTTGGCATTGACTAACTTGATTTTGGGTATGCGAATCCACTACTCTGTATTAGCTTCGGCCATCACCATTGCTTTTATATTGTCTCTGCTGCATGCCACTGCATTTTTATGCAAACTTGATTTATGACTTGGTAATCACCGCACTGTTGAAATTTGTGGCAACCACGACAATTTGATTTCTGGCATTTTCTTGCCTCCGTGAATATCTGGCTTGCTGTACTACTGATTTTCATTGTGTATCCTGTTCATTGTTTCATTTGGTATGTTCATTTGAGTCAGTGATATTCTCTGATCAGTTGCATGGTGCATGTCATGTAGTTCATTGTGTAGCCTTGGTCTTTGTTGTTTGTATGTGTGATACTCTGGAGTTAATCTTGACATTTGCATATTAATTGAGTTGTACTTGGATTTGAACTGCTTCATGTTGGCTTCATGTTCTGTTGACATGTGCATTTGTCTTTGCACTTGCACACTGCTGCTTATTGCAGTTTGGTTACTTGTGTACATACTTTGTCGAATTCATTTGCATTGTGTTGTTTGGTCTGGATTGCTTTGCTACTGTGTGGTCTTGAGCATTGCTGGTCTCATATGCATTGAACTCTGGTTTTTCATCTTGGCCATGTTGGTTTCATATGCATTCTGGTCTGGATATCATGGTGTACATGTGAGTTGCATTTCATTTGCGACCTTGACTTTTGTGTCATTGTTTATGCTGTACATATGCTTGTTGAGTTTGTTAGTTGTGCATGTCACTGTTACATTACTGCATGTAGCTCGATTCATGTATACACAGTTGTGTTGCATTGCAGTTGTACTTGATGTCTTCATATTGTATTCTCTGTTTTGAGTCACTTCCATACTTGGTCGTGCTGTCCACCTGAGTTTGCTTTGGTGCACTGTTTTGGTTTTCCTGTTTGCACGCTTGAAGTCATATCCTGTACAACTGCCCTGTGTTGAATCCAGTTTCACAACTCGGGTTTGACCTTTTGCTGAAGTCGAGATTCTATTTATATTGCACCTGAGTTGAACCCGTCTTTTAATTTGGGTTTGACCTTGTGCTCACCTGTCCCTGTAGCATTATCAAGTGTATATCGGTGTGCACGGCCCTGTGGCATGTACAGTGATACACTGTGCATGTCAGATTGTTCGTGTGTGATGAATTCAAATATAAATGATGACGAACAACCCAAATAACTGAGGAAAATAATATTTTCAAAATCTATATTTTATTTTGTATTGCAAAAATATTTCCTTTTCAATTTTACTGCGTTAGTGAATATTTTTGCAGATTGCTCAGATGCTGGATTCTAACTGGAATGAAGTTGAAGATTAACTACGAGTGTGAGTGATATGTAGTGAGGAATTTATGTAAATTGAATTGTGATGTAATCAGAAACTGTATTGTGATTGAATTTGTATATATATAGTGAGAGCTTGAAATTCTACTATCAAAATTGTAATAAATATTTGTTTGAATAAAAATATTCGTTTGAATTCAAATTCAGTGTTATTTATTTAATTCAACAAATATTTATTTAATCTGTGAAAATAAAATAGTATATTAACAAATACATTTAAATGAATGTATATATGTTTATTATCATCAAACAAAAATCATATAAGCGCATATTCAACATACTAGAAACTCGATACATAAGCAAGGTCATGTATGATTTAACTTTAATCTTCATGCTTAACTAAGCCTCATGTAGTCGATGTATAAGGTCTAATGGATGTCAACATGTCTTGACCAATCGGGTCTCATACATCGATGGAGGCAATGATGTGTAGTTTAGTTTGGGTAGTGTGTGTCCTATGTCCACAGCATAGTGTAAGCAAATACTCTATGTATGTAGCTCCATTGTGTTGTCAAATGAGCTCCATCATGTTAAGGAACTGTATGCCAAATTTTACTCATTTTATTAAATATATGATAATGGAATCGCTATCCAGAGTGACATAGAATTTTCTTTACAGGAACACACGATTGTGATGTTTAATTTAAAGCACTGATATGTGATTTTTATCGACACCGAAGTGTATTCGGTGTGACCGTTCATTTGAAATTATCCCCTCAAAACTGAATCGCCAATCCATGTTCACCCAAAACTAAGAAAAAACTAGTCATCCTTTCCTCTCATACTAAAAACTTGTTGAAAACGAGTGAAAATATTGGCCACTTAACAAGCTCGAAGCCAATTGTCTACGGGACCCGAAATAGACACCAAGAGGCCATGGGTAGATGATGCATGAAGTCAAGCCCTAGGATGATTGGGGCAAGCTGCGAGTAACGCATAGATCTTGGGTTCAATGGGTAAAATTGGCTATAGCAAGGTGTGGAAGAAAAGGGGATGTGAAGTCAAGGCTAGACATGGGTGGGCGACCACATATAGACATCAGTGACCATGAAGCAATGGCAGCAACCCACTTTAGAATAGTGATGGAGCAAGAAAGCAATTCTAATGTCGAATAATTAAGTTTGAACTCCTCTAGGTCGACAACAAGTTCTATAGGTTCGGTATGATAAGCTTGCTTGGATCGATGTTGATTGTCGAAGTTTGATTTACTTTCGAGGCTTGGAGAACATGGTGGTGCTGATAGTGGATTAAAGGGAGGAGGTCGTAAGGCTTGCAAAAGATAAAAGACGATAAGCTAGAAAATGGAAATGAGAGTAAAATTTCTTTCTAAGTGTTACTAAAATAGTTACATAAAAGAAACTACTAATACCGATCCATGCGATCAAATATAAGAAAAAAAGGGAAAGTAACAGAGAATGATGATATAAATGAAGAGGAATGAAGACGAAAGATGAAATCCTACCTAATCAAATGAAGAGAGAAGCATTCAAAAGCCTCAAAACTGTAAATGGGTTAGCATGACTTAGTCAAAAGTGAAAGCTAAGCCAAAGAAAATAATAAGGTGACAAAAACTAAATAACTTGGTGTCGATCCATAATGATTTGTACCCATCCTCGTTAGTTCATGATTTTGACCATATTCTCTTGCTGAAACTTTAGATCTAAAGTGGGTAACGTGGTTGAGCAAATTTCAGAAATTTTGGTGATCGATTTTGTCTATAAATAGTAAGGCTAGTGCATTGGAAAAAATATCTTTTTGTGACCTAATTCTTGCGTCCAAACTCTGTCAAATTCATACCTGAATGGCTTGAATATTAAGTTGTTGTATCTCTCTTATAAAAGAAAAGGATAATCTTTAATAAAGTTAATAGTAGATGTAGGCTATTAATTTTGGATGAACCACTCTAAATTCTTATGTGTTCTTCTCTTTTTTGATTTCTTAACTTTTATAATTTTCGTTGTTGCTTAATTTTGTGTTTGTCACACTTTAGGAGCAAAAAAAACCAAAGTCACCAAGCCCTAAAAATTTCTTATAGTTTAACATATAGGGAATTTAATCCAAATTTTGTTGATAACCGAAGAGATATAAAGCCAAAAGGCATCCTTGGTTACATCGAGAGCTCGCCGCTTAGAAGAAGTAGGTCATGGAGACTTTGGAGATTGAGGTGGAAGAGTAGAATATTTTGGCTAGCTAGTAGTATCAAAAGTATTTGTTGGCTTTCTCTTTGAAACTACCACTTTTCATATCTTTTTAGTTTAGTCCATAAAGTCTATCAATGGAAGAGGACATTTTTGGCCTTGAGATTGGCAGAAAGCCTTCCTAAGATCAACTCCTTACTTGATATAAAGAGAGAACCGATAGCTCGTGCATCCATATCTACAAGCGAATATTAAAGCATAATTTTAAATAATTCATCCTATTGAATATGCGATTATATGATTTTTGTTTGATGATAATAAACACATATATATTAGTGTAAATGTATTTGGTAATGTACTATTTTATTTTTCATAGACTAAATAAATATTTGCTGAATAAAAATAAATAACAGAGAATTTGAATTCAAACATAAATTTTATTCAAACAAATATTTATTACAATTTTGAGTAGTAAAAATTCAAGTTCTCACTATACACTATACAACTTTGATACAAATTCGATTACATCACAATTTTACATTTATAGTTGACCTCACTACATATCACTCACACTCGTATTTATCTACAACTTCATTCCAGATTGACCAGCATCTGAGCAATCTGCAAATATAAATATTGACGCAGTAAAATTGAAAAGGAAATATTTTTGCAGTATAAAATAAAATGTGAATTTTTGAAAATAATATTTGCCTCGGTTATTTGGGTTGTTCATCATCATTTAATTTTGAATCCATCATACACGAACAATGTGACATGCACAGTGTATCACTGTACATGCCACAAGGCCGTGCACAACGACATACACTTGATAATGTTACAGGGACAGGTGAGCACAGGTCAAACCCAAATGAAAAGCCGGGTTTAACTCAAATGCAATACAAATAAAATCACAACACGCGCACAAGGTCAAACCCGAGCTATTAGCTGGATTCAACACAGGGCAGTTGTACAGGCTACGACGTCAAGCATGCGAACAGGAAATCAAAACAATGCCCAACTTAGATGAAAACAGTGAAATGCACAAAGGCATAGCAACTGCACCAAGACCAGACTGCAATATCAAAGAAATGATATGGATTGATATAGGTACAAGCAACTATCAAATGAAAGAGTGCAGACATGAATATCAATACAATGGAAACTACAACAGAGACTACAAGGTGAACCGGCAAAGGCAAAGCATTTTCATCAAATTAAACAAATCCAGACCAGGCCATAATGTAGCAAAACACTGACTCAAGTACACCAGTGACACCAATGAAGTTAAGACAAAGCAATGCTAACACAAAGTAGAGCAACATCACAAGAAGGCTAAATGAAGACATCCAGATATGCTACAGAGAACAGTACAGTGCAAATCAAATACAACTAGTATAAGCAGTGCGAACAAGATCAGAGGTGGCAACTTGAAACATTAACAAGAAATGAACTCAAATCAAGTGCACCAGTACAAAGCTTGACCAGAGATGCAACTCCAAGCAAAGAGAAAGTGATAGTGAAGTACATCTATCCAGTGTTCAAGACTGAAGCCACAAATGCACATACACCAGACATATACATGAATGATCAGTACGACCAAGTATGAAGTACTCAAACTAGCTAGTGAAAGTGGAAACAATCACAAACAATATCAAGACGATACCAAACAGAGAAAATAACAGGTTATAACCGGCATATATGCAACATGAACAATGATCAGTGGACAATGCAAGAAAGCTTGAACAAGACTCGAGTGCTACCAGAACACAACCCAATACAGTGATCAAGTGCAAGTGAAACACAAGAGTACAAGGCCAAATACAACAACTTAAGTGTAACAAGTTCAATCTAGCAATGAGCAGTGCACATTTCATGGATGCAGTTAGTTCCGAAGCCATAGCATAAAATTCGAACCAAAAATTAGGTCGTAGGGATTACAAACAAGAACCAAATAATGTCAACAGCAGTTTCAAAAGTCGTGGTTGTCAAGAAACCAAATTTAGTGATCGAAATCAAAGTTGAACAGGTCAGAGACATGGTGGTAAGGAAACGAACAGCTCAGATTCAAAGCCGTGGGAAACAAGTATCAAAGTATACGAAAATATACGAATTTGAATCAGTCAGTGAAATCTCAAGCATCCAAGCAATGATCAAACGGCCGAAAGCATAATATTGAAAAAATCAGACGAACGAAATTCTAGGAGATCGAATTCATATATAGACCCCAAAATCATCATCGGCAAATCATCGAGTAAAAGCAACAAAGAATAATCATTCACTCGAATCAAAATTGAGTTCAAGCATTAAAACCAGCAAAGCAAAGGAACAAAACACATACTGGAATTATCAAATCGAACTCAATCATCGAAGCGGCCAAGAGAGAACAAACGAGAACGAAGCATGCGCGAATAACCACTGTATCGATCAACAAAAAGGCACAGCTTCAAAAAGCCCTAATTTTGGAATGGAGAATCGAGCCACCATTTTCACAAAGGAATGAAGCAAAGAGGAACGGGCCAATAAAAGATAAACAGAGAAAATAAATTTTTGGGCCTGCCTTTATTTCTTGGGTTTAAAATTATAATAAGGATCATTAGGGTTTAGTTTTAAGTTTTAATTGTTTTTAATTTGTAATTTCTTTTTAAACCGTTGTAAATTCTAGTCGTGTGACTAGGGGACAAACTACGTGGCATAGTTTGAGAATTCTCAACTCAGTGGCTGAGTTGTGGCAGGGTTTTGAGCATAGAGTTAGGTTAGTCGGTAGCGGGTGTCGTGAGTTTACGTATGTAAGCGTGTGCTACTTAATTTCTAGTACAAACCTTAGGGGCAGCACGTAGGCAGGGTTTTGCCGAAGCTGGGTAAATTCTGTGTCGTTCTATTTCTGTATTTTATTATTCTTCTCTTTTTCTATGCTGCTATTGTTCTATGATCTGTGTTGAAATTATTTATAAGCTTCCGCAATTAATTTTTATAATTAATACCGTCACCCTATTCACCCCCCTTCTAGGGTGAAATCGATCCTACAAGTGGTATCAAAGCTAGGAAAAAAGGCCGTTTTTGTTTTAAAAGTTTGATTTTACAAAAACCAAATTTTGTTTTAAAAAGTTGAATTTTAAAAATGGCTTCTTTTAATACTGCTTTTGCTGAGGGTCAATCCATAGTTAGACCACCAATGTTCAATGGTGAATATGCTTACTGGAAAAATAGGATGGAAATTTTTCTGAAAATCATTGACGCTTGAAATATTGTTGAGACAGGTTATAGAGCACCGACTATAACTGTAGATAATCAAGAAATAGATAAACCAAAGGAACAAAGGACAGAACTAGAAAATTAATTACAAAATACTAATGCTAAAGCTATGAATTCTATTATCTGTTCATTGGATCAATTTGAATTTAATCGTGTCTCACATTGTCTAACTGCAGAGGAAATATGGCACACACTAGAAGTGACTCACGAAGGAACATCTCAAGTCAAAGAATCTCGCCTTGCCATGCTAAGCAGCGAATACGAGAACTTCACAATTGCGAAGGAAGAAAATGTCAAAGAGATGCATGGACGACTTTCCAATATCGTATACAAATCAAAAGCTCTTGGAAAATCATACACAGAGTTGGAGATAGTCCGAAAAATCCTGTTACGACCCGAAATTTACGAAGCCGAAAATTCCAGATAGTTATGAAAAAGAAGAAAGAGATAGAAGAAGAAGAACAGAAACACCAAACATCTCACATTCGCAGCGGATAAAATATAATAATCAATAATAACAGTTTACAAAAAAATACTATATCTGTCGATTACATTTAATATACATCAGAGTTTCACATTTATACAGTCACTGATTATATAAAATTATCATGCCTTAGATTAACAATAATATAATACAGCGGAAATACTTTACACGATCCTGCAATCCATCTCGCTTCCTGAGCTGCAGAACATCCTACCTGAAAATCTGTAATACTCGGTCTGACCCGAGCATTACATCAAAGTAACACCCGGGTCAGGCTGGAAGCCATCGTGAGTAAACCCATATAATTTGAAATACTAAGTTTAACCATAAAGATAAAACCTGGGGTAACTCGTTTATTACTACGAGTTCACAACTTGTTATAGTCAACACTTATTCACAAATAAATCCCTAAATAACTATACCTAGTTTTCATACGGTCTAGATATTTAAATTATTACATTTCAAACTATTGACTTCCCATATCAATCTGCAAAGTAGGTTTCAAATCGAAGTGGGTTTGGGTATTTACTGATACCCGACCCCGGTCACTCAAATCTTACCCCAAGTTATTCAAGTGGATATGATTCAACTTTAATTACAAGATGGCATCTTTTTTTACACAGCAATTTATTATCGATAGATAACTACACTCATTTGGATTTTAGTAACCGTACTTAAAACTCTAAGTTTAGCACATTCATTAATTAATTATTCTTCAATTCATTATCTAAGTAATTAATCCTTAATTACTTTCCTTAATTACTTCCACTAAGTAATTATCCTCTTTAATTAATTACATTACTTAATTATTCTTAATCACTAGTTAATGATCCCATCATTAACTACCCATTAACTTTCCAATAATTACTTACCTAAGTAATTTACTCATCATTAATTAACTGCACCTATAAATTTTATTAAGTGATAAATCTTTTAATTAATTCATAATTAATTATACTGAATTAATCACAACCTAAAGTAAGTTAAAGATATATTCTTTATCTTTATAATATACTTAATCATACTATTAAATTTTCCATTTAAAAACATTTTGCACATCAGCCTTTTATATAATTGAAGGATTTGAAAACAATTTGTATACCAATTTATATTTGAAGATATATAATTTCCTTTAGCAAAACAAATATCAAAATTTTAAGGTCTTTGAAACTCATTCAAACCCTGTTAATAATTTTCTATACAAAATTTCCAATACACACTTAAACTTATTTAAATGTTTCCCTTTGAAAACAAATTTCTTAAATAACAAACAAAATTTAAGACTTTAAAACTTAAAACCTGCTTAATAATTGCTTTGAAAATTGTTCTGATTTTCTTTAGATTAAAACAAATTAGATTAAAATCTCTGAAGTCCAAAGCCTGGCATCCCACAAAAAAAACAGACTCGAGCAACTTCTAGGCTTTACCCGAGTAGCCCCTCGAGCACTCACGTGCTATTCTCGAGTTTGACACCGAGAACGATTGTCCTTCCCAACTCGAACTCATAGCACCTTCCAAACCAACCCGACGTGCGTGTGCACATGCACGACAACTCCGGCCACCAGCGATCTGCACCTCGACCACCTACAAGTCGGCGTCAACCCCCCTACTCCTTGCGATAACCCAGATTTATAAAATCGACAACAGATCAAAATCGAGTCACTTCGATTGAAACTGGAAACCATCAACATCGGAGAAACCACCAACCCCCGACGTCTCCGACCTCGATGGACCTTGCCGACCTCACTGATACTTCACCTCAAACTCCAGCAACGATCCCCCCCATCGCGAACGATTCCGATGCTCCACCGTTGCCGAAACACCTCGACAACTCCGACTACCTAAAACCCAACACTAAACACTATATTGACCCTTCATGGCCACCGCGACCACTAGAAAAATCTATAGCCATTTTTCTCATGTCCACCCACCTACCAGCTTCCTTCAACAACCATCTCGACGCTGTCCACCACTCTGATCGCCAGAAATTGGTTAAAAAGTATATCTTGATCATCTACGAATTGCTCAAAAACCATGCTTCTAAAAATTACCAAACTTAGCTTAAAAATCATATTTTCGAATGATGATTCACATGGTATAATTGAATCAGGAATTCGTGATGTTCGAATTTATCACATTTTTGATGTTTCACTGTAAAAACCAAATTTTTGAAGGTTGTACAACATTGTTTAGTTCAAAACTATTTTTAAATCTACATAAAGGTGGAAACAAACTTTTTTTATGTTAAACTCGAATTCAAAAAAACATTATATGAGGAGAGATTTAAATTTGTTTGCTAACTTCAACCCTGTTAAAAAAACAACAGAGAGGAAGAAGAAAAATTCATCACAGACATTTAACTCTAGCTATATATATATATATATATATATATATATATATATATATATAGAGTTTAGCTGAAGGAAATTTCCAAGCAATACTGTAATAAACATGATATAAACACATATTTAACCCATCTTACACCTAATAGATAAACACAGATTTAACCCATCGTACACCTGATATGATTTATGCTTACTCACTTTGAATTTCTTTGAACAGAGGATAGTTTTTGGGCTTGAAAAGAACACAGTCCAGATTTTGCTTTTACCAATTCTTGTTTCCAGGTTGAAGCTTCCTTCTTCTTTGTTTTGTTTATATAATTTCTCAGTTTTATGATGAACGAAGATGAAATAAGAAAAGATGTATATATAGAAAAGATTGTGTACAGGCTTGAGTGAAGATGGTACAGGGGTTTGTACTGGAAAGATTTTTTTTAATAATTCGATCAGAGGGTTTTCTCAAATTGTTGGCTGAAATGAACAAAAGTGTGCTGCATTTGTTAAGCTTACTCGTTTATTTAATTGATTCTGGTACAGCTTGATTTGATTAAGTGAGCATATTTATATATATGTATAGCTTATCTTGTTCATTCATGAATTCAGTCTATTCTCTTTGTCCTATTTCAGTTATATTGTTCAGCTTGTATTTACTTTATTGCTACTTGGATATGTTACTTGACTAAGATACGAATTTTACACCAATTGCTTATTTTATCTCTACACAACTAAAATTTTATTTATTTTATTTCTTTTTAAAGTTAAACTATCCAACAAATAACTCACTATTTATTACTTGCTTTCATACATCTATTGATGATATATATATATATATATATATATATATATATTTATATTTATTTTATCATATATTAGTTTATACTTATGTTAATTTATTGATATGATATATTTTAGTTTACACTTATGTAACATATCAATAAGATGTCTTATTTACGTTAAAATACATACACAAATTTCTGTTTAAGCTTATATTTAATTATTTAGATTGAATTCTAATTAAAATAGTATTGCTAAATTTCTGGGATGTCACAAATCCTCAGAGTCCTTCCACGAAGTTTTGAAGCCAAAGTGACAGCCATTCAAGAATCAAAAGATTTGAAACAAATGAAAGTTGAAGAACTCATCGAAAATCACACCACTTATGAGCTAGAAATGAAATTTAAGGAAGAGCGTGAAGGAGGAGATACTCGAAAGAAATCAATAGCTCTCAAAGGAACAACTGAAAGTGATGACGATGACGATGATGTCGGAGCAGCAGAATTGGAGCTGATAATAAAGAAAGTCAAAAGGTGGAATTACAAATACGGAAATCCAGCTCTAAATTGAAAATTGAAAAGCAGAATAAATAAAATATTGGACAATCCAGAAGGACAAAAAACCATCTGCATAAGTGCCATCAACCCGGACACATCAAGCCCAATTGTCCTCGAAATCAACGCGATTTTAAAAAGAAATCAAAAAGGAAAAGTTTTGCAGCCACGTGGAATACAAGTGATGAAGATAATCAAAGTTCTAGTAGTGAGAGTGAGAAAGCAGATATGTGCCTTCATGGAAATATAACTGATAGCGACGATGACGAGCCAAGCGAGGTATCAAAACTCACTCACTTAGAATTACTTATATATTTCCACGAAATAAATGGCTATTTTGAACGACTTAGGGAGAAGTATGCCAAACTTGAATCACAAAAAGATACTTTGATATAATTAAATGAACAACTTAACTAATTAGTTAAAACCTATCAAAGTAGGATCCTTAAGTGTGATAGTGTCTAACATTCGTAGAAGAAATTAAAAAATCAGAAATTAATAAACTTGAAAATGAAATTCTGATTTTAAAAGAGAGTTAAAATACTAGGAAAGAGAATTCTATTAAAAAGTGCACAAAATTGTTAAACGAAAATGAATCTCTCAAAACACAAGTCCAACAATTGTCAACGACTTTAGATAAATTTTCAAAAAGTGAAAAATCGTTGAATATGCTATTAGGAAAGAAAACTGTTAATACGGTTAGACAAGGACTTGGATACAATAAATCGAAAATTGTTAAAATCAATATTAATCAAGTTAATTCTATGTGCACAATTTATAGAAAATATGGACACAATCACAATAATTGTTGTTATAGAACCAAACATGTGAAAACTATACCGATTTGGGTTCCAAAAGGCACAAATATAAAACCTCTCAAAGTTAAACAAATTTGGTGCCGAAGGGAACAATTATAAATAGTTTTGGGTCTCCACAAAATTATTTTTCTAAATATTCTGCCACTAACAACCATGGACCTATAAAAACAAACAGGTCACAAAAATCTTTCATCGTGTAGGTGTGGTGGCAGGCTAAGGAACAACAACAGTGTTCTCTGGATTTTGGCTGTTCCAGAAACACAACGGGCGACAAAGAAAAGTTCCTTAGCCTAGTACAAAGGTGACAGAATCACAATGGGCAACAACGAAAAATATCGTAAAGGTAAAACAGGTAATGGTATATTTATTTGAACGATATACTAAATGTGATAATCTGCACCATATTCTAAATTAAATCAGCCAATAATGAGATGATGAAATAATGATGATTTTTGACTCTGACTTATTTAACATAGTTGGCCAAATTATATTCTTATGCCAAAAACACTATAAAATTCTCTAGATTCTTTGAATTACTTCATATATATATTAGTTTGGATTAAAAATAGTGTTTTGATTGGATGATAATACATTTGGTTATAATACGGCTAACTCTATACTCACGGTTTTTGATTATTTACACGGCTTCAATTCAAATTCACGAGAATGTCATTTAAAATGCTATTAAAATTAAGTTTGAAATTTTTGGTGCACACTTCATGGTTTGGTCGATCAAATTCAATTAATGATAATTTTGAGTGAAAGAGAAATTCTGATGCAGATTACACTGGTAATCTAGTTGATAGAAAAATTACTAGAGGAACGTGATTTTTGAGACATTTAGTAACTGCATCGTTTTTTAAAGAAAATATCTGCATATTTTGCAATTCAAATAATTTTCAAATAGCAGAAATTTTTCTCATATAACCTCCTCGAGAAAATCATTTTTGACCATATTTTCAGATTAGTCATTTTGAAAAATTGATTTCATAATTATTTTTGAATTTGATTTTAAATGACTATTTTGACTAATCTGACTCCCTAATAATTATCGAAAAGATAAACAGTGATTGAAAAAGTGATGAATGTTGATATTTATTATATATTATGACTCGATACGGTATAATTAGTAAATTTCTTTAGAAATTTAAACAAGAGTGATAAAAATTTTGTTGGTAAAAATTCCATGACCATCTCTATTTCTATCATATTTCTAACGACCATCACTCATCAAAATTCTATATGGTTTGTCCATATGTGGTACTTTAAACAAGAATCATTCATTTTCATTTTACATTTTAAAAAAATTAGAAAAAATTTATATAGTAAATAAATAAATAAATAAATACCAAAGTATTCACTCTTATTTAAAAGTCCTCATGGGTATGCATGGGTGAATTACTTGGAATTTGTTATGTGCTTCCATGCTCATTTAAAAGTCCTCACGGTTATGCATGTATGGAACGCATATCAAAAGTTGATTTTTAAAATAAACAAGTTGATTCTAATCCCATTTAAAAGTCCTCACGTTTATGCGTGGTTAGAAGATACTTGAATTCATTTTTTAAAAAATAAAATTGGAATACTACTAATCTCATTTAAAAGTCCTAACGGTTATGCATGGTTAGTAGATATGCAAATTCCTGATATAAATATACCACAAATAGACACAACTGTATAGTTTTATATGATGATATCATTCCTACCATTCTAAAAGTGGAATATGCGCCTAACAAAATATTTACGATTTTTGTTTGATTTTTTATTGAAATTTAATATTTATATTCAATTGAGTTTTAGTGTTGGATTAATATCGATCACTTTATCTATATTTTCTCTAACACTATTATTCTTTTGCTGATAACAAAAGGGGGAGAGAAAAGTTAAGATTTTGTCAAATAAAATCAAGCAAAGGTCAAATATTTTCCATTTGCATCTAGGCTCTTTTGCATATTATTTAATTGTATGCAAATTTGTAGAGAGGAGGCATTTAAATAGGGGGAGCAATTAGAGCATATTAATGATCAGATACATTTAACATATTCAAATTCTTAAATATATGTTTGTTATCATCAAAAGGGGGAGTGTAACAACCCTCATATTTATCAATTGTGTATTTAAATGTTTTATTTAAATATTTTATCGTTCGTCGGATTTTGGTCCGAAAAGCTACATTTTGCAAACAGTCGAATTAGGACTTGAGACCCCTCCCATTGAGTTCAAAATGCCGTTTGCAACCTTTTTGAGTATAAACATTGATATGTTTGGAGCTAGCTAAAAATTTGACCTTTTCACTTTGGTTTTGGGTTTGGGTTCAGCCCACTAGGCAACTTAATACCCAAATCTGAACCACTTCTCCCCATTCACTCTCACTTCCTCCGCTTTTCAGTTCTAAAGCAAAAATGGTGGAAGAGAATGGGAAATAGAAATCCAAAACCCTACTTCATTTGCAAAATCCAAGATCTAGCTCCAAATTCTAAGAGAACCCATTGGTAAACATCCTCTTCATCTTCTCCAACTCTTTCTCCATTCCATTTCAGAAATTCCTAAACCTAACATAGGAAATATTTTACTTGTAAGCTTAGGTTGAAGCTTCTTGAGTTGTTATTGAAGAGGAATTGATCTTAGCTTGTTTTAAAAGCTTCTCCTTCATTGATTTGGGTTCAAAGGTGAGATTTTTATCTCACATCTATGACAATAATTATCTTTGGTTGTTGGGTATGAATTCCTAACACTTCTTCATGTGCATTTGCTCTTGATTTGGATTGGTTTTGTGAATATTTCAATTTTTGGGGTTTTAAGTCAAATTTGTGTGAAAATCCTTTTATGGATGTTTGATCATGCTTTTGGTGATGCATCGAGGAGCATATAGGGCCGGGTTGCTGATTGGCATAAACCCTTAGAGCCAATGTTCGTCCGGTTGCATTTTGGAAGAGTTTGCTCTTCATTTGGATAGGCTGAAAAACAGCCCAGGCATGATTCGGTCGACTGAAATCTCTGTTCAGTCGACTGAATCTGCAACCCGAAAGTTTCCAGGCAGGGTTTAGTCGACTGAAAATCTCCGTTCAGCCGACTGAACCTGGAAACAGAAAGTTCCCAGGCAGGGTTTAGTCGACTGAAAATCTCTGTTCAGTCGACTGAATTTAGCTGTTTAGTCAACTGAAAACCTCTGCTTAGTCAATTGAATTTTCTATTTCAGTCCACTTTGCCTTTTGGGATTGAATTTCCAATTTTAATCGATTCGTGATGATCCTATTTGTTGTTATCATTTATTATGACTTTGATGACTCCTTTTTAGGGATTTTTGAATATCCATTTCGATGGATTCTTTATCGGTTTCTTTGGATTTGATTCGTGTCTTCGTACGTGAATTTTTATGATTGATTGTTTCTACAATCATTTTTGTGATTTGTCACTTTAAAAATATAAAGGTTTCAATGCTAGTAGCAAATATCAAAACTCTTTCATCAAAATGATTTCAACACTATTTTATTACAAAGCTCGTTTCTTAAACCGTTTTCCAACCTATTAGTATATACAAACCTTTACCTTACTCGTATGAGAAATCTAATTAAATGGCTTAGTAAAACGAGTGGTATGAAACGCTTGCGTTTACTTCGTCGGTTAATTCTTGGACTTGTTCGATTGAATCTCTTGTGACAATTTTCTAGTGGAGATCTACAATTTGTTCATAAATATTTAAGTTAAGCTAGTGGTTATGGGACATGAAGCTAAGCTCATATATTTACTAGCTTACTATAATTGACACTTCTTGATGATCGATGATGATCATTTTATGGTTTAGACTAGCAATGTGCGATGTCTCTTTGTCCATGTGGAGATCTGTACCATAATCCATTGAGTTTCGTCTCATTTCTTTGTGGACTAGCGATCCATGTACTTCTAATGTGTTTTGATTCATTGGATGTACCGTATGCACTACATCAATGTCTTTGCTTTTCGGATTCATTGGATGTACCATTTGCACTACATCAATGTCTTTGCTTTTTGGATTCGTTGGATGTACCGTTTGCACTACATCAATGTCTTTGATTTTTGATTCATTGGATGTACCGTTTGCACGACATCAATGTCTTTGCTTTTTGATTCATTGGATGTACTGTTTGCACTACATCAATGTCTTTGCTTTTTGATTCATTGGATGTACCGTTTGCACTACATCAATGTCTTTTCTTTTTGATTCATTGGATGTACCATTTGCACTACATCAATGTCTTTGCTTTTTGATTCATTGGATGTACCGTTTGCACTACATCAATGTCTTTTCTTTTTGATTCATTAGATGTACCGTTTGCACTACATCAATGTCTTTTCTTTTTGATTCATTGGATGTACCGTTTGCACTACATCAATGTCTTTGCTTTTTGATTCATTGGATGTACCGTTTGCACTACATCAATGTCTTTGCTTTTTGATTCATTGGATGTACCGTTTGCACTACATCAATGTCTTTGCTTTTTGATTCAGTGGACGTACCTTTTGCACTACATCAATGTCTTTGCTTTTTGGATTCGTTGGATGTACCGTTTGCACTACATCAATGTCTTTGATTTTTGATTCATTGGATGTACCGTTTGCACGACATCAATGTCTTTGCTTTTTGATTCATTGGATGTACCGTTTGCACTACATCAATGTCTTTGCTTTTTGATTCATTGGATGTACCGTTTGCACTACATCAATGTCTTTTCTTTTTGATTCATTGGATGTACCATTTGCACTACATCAATGTCTTTGCTTTTTGATTCATTGGATGTACCGTTTGCACTACATCAATGTCTTTTCTTTTTGATTCATTGGATGTACCGTTTGCACTACATCAATGTCTTTTCTTTTTGATTCATTGATGTACCGTTTGCACTACATCAATGTCTTTGCTTTTTGATTCATTGGATGTACCGTTTGCACTACATCAATGTCTTTGCTTTTTGATTCATTGGATGTACCGTTTGCACTACATCAATGTCTTTGCTTTTTGATTCAGTGGACGTACCTTTTGCACTACATCAATGTCTTGGCTTTTTGGATTCATTGGATGTACCGTTTGCACTACATCAATGTCTTGGCCATCCTTTCCTTGTGATTTATGGATTTCTAATTGATGATTTCTGGAATTTATGTTCACCAACTTTTAGGATTGGCATTGATATGTATGTCATTTGTGTGGCTTGGTGAAGTAATAAAGAATATGGCATTCTTTTGATGCTATGAGATTCTTGGGATATTGTATGACTTTTGTGGATTTTCTAATGTATACTTGTCATAGTATGACATTTTTGGTTATCATATGTCTTTTTATTATATCTCTTATTCTATATCATTTCATATGATATTTATAGCTAGACTGATCCATTTATTATTTTCTTATTAAATAATACTCGGGTCAGACTGAGATTTTACAGGTGCTTCTGCTTGACTCCTTATCGGACCATCATCTGATCTTTTGGTTAACTACTTAGCTTGTAGTCTTTGGTTGTGTACATTTGAGATATAGACTCCTTGATGTATACCTATTTTTGTCTAGCACTTGTATCTATTCCTTTGTGATGTTGTGGATCTTATTTGACCACTACTCTGATATACACTTTTATGTGTAATATTCATATCTATTTCCGCCTCTGTGATATGAATTATATGTGACTGATTTGTGTTATGTTTATTTATATATTTGTTCCCGAAGATATTATAGCCACTGTGTTGTAGCTTTGAGTTTGTGTCGGTATGTCGGATTTCCACTTGAAAAGAATCCAAGTTATATTTTATCTGGCACATCGGTGCTCGCACAAAGCCATTACACGGGTGGTCGCTCCTCAATAGCCTTATTCTCCGCGCTAGTTGACGGCATTACCCCGTAGTGTCCTTGGCTAGCATGGGTATAGTGGTGGGGCGTCACAGCTTGGTATCAAAGCCAAACTTCGGAACAATGTAGAATAATCTAGCAAGGATCATGTCCTAAGTCTTTCTTAGGAGTTGTGCCTTAGTATTTAATTCAAGCCTTCGTACCGATTCATCCTATTTTCTTTATGATTCCTTGTTTTATCTATCAAGATTGCTTGATATTCATTTTGTGAATAACCTTCTTCTTCTTCTTCTTCCTTCTTTCTTTCTTAAGGAAGAGAAATGGTTAGACCTGGTCGTCCCAGTGCCGGTCAATCTAGTGCTACTCCCCAAGATGGAGTTTTTATGTCTGCCCAGCAGCTTCTTGATCTAGTAAAGAACGCTCAAGCTGCCGGACCCATTCCAAAGCCTACTCATCCTAGATCCGGTTTTGCACGCTTGTGCAGAGACTATACCGATTTGGGTGGAAGGCCATTCAAGGGATCCAAGAGTGTTATAGAAATTCAAGCTTGGCTCAAATCATGCGATCGTATCTTTTCTCGCATGAACCTTATTGATCTACATCGAGTCCAAGTGGCTTCTAGCATGCTCCAAGAAAGAGCATTAGATTGGTATGAGCTTTTAATTTCTGAAATCGTTGAAGCGGATCTCATTTGGGAGCAATTTCGAGAAAGATTCGAATTATAATTCGTGCCGGAGGCTGAAAAGGAAACTTTAGCACGACGTTTTATTGACCTCGTTCAAGGTGAATCTTCTGTGACAGACTATGTCGCATCTTTCGAATCTCTATCCAAATACGGGGTTGAGTACATTAATACCCCATTGAAGAAAAATCAGAGATTTTTCTATGGCTTGAATAAGAATCTTAAGAAGCCATTACTTCTGAAACTTGAGGTTTCATTTGATCAGCTTATTGATATCGCTCTTCGTCTTGAAGAGGCCGAAAATGAAGGTGATGTTGAAGTTGTGCGTGCCCAACAGAACTTCGACAATAACATGAAGAGGCCTATCAAATTCAAAGGCCCCAATCCTAATAAGAAAGGGAAGCAACAAACTCCGGTAGCAAAGACTCCTACCTCTAGTCATGGACGATGCTACAATTGTGGTTCCACAGACCACTATGCAAGGGAGTGCCCGAAAACCTTCTTTTTCGTTATTGCAAAGGTTCGGGTCATCTTTTATCTTCGTGTCCTAAGCTTCCAAGCAAGGGAGAAGGAAAGCTGCAAGCCCCTGACAACTCTTCTCTTGGTCAAGGTATTTCTCTTTCGTTCCTTGATTTCATTTGTTTTGTGATTATCCTTTTCAAGTTCTTGTTGATATAATCATATCGTTATTTTATATCAAGAGAACTTGTGATTTTTTTTTCTTTAAATATTTATGGGCTTGATGACTTCTTTGAGGATTGCGAATCCGGATTAGTGGATCGGCAACACTCAATTTGCTTTCTATTGATGTCGGAATTATTTTATGTGAATTTTCTTTTCGAGCCGATTTTTACTTAGGCTTCGGAATTGATTTTTGTAAGGATTGACTTAATTGTTGTGAAGCCCATATCCTATTTTCCGTGTGGACTATTCATCTTCGACATTTTCTATCTGTTAGGCAGATTTCTATTTTTTCTTGTGATTCCGATTTCAAATTTTTGAAGGCATCTTTAACCCCTCAAGATGAGAAAAGTGTTATTTCTCTTATCTAAATAATTTGTGAAACTTTTTCGGTATTTTTGAGTTTGTCTTAAGATTATCATCTAAGAAATCTTTTGTGTGGTGTTAAGGTCTTTCTAGTTCGACCTTGCCACCGATTTTCATTTGGCTACGAGTTGCGGGAGTTTGCATTCCACTTACCGCATTCCGCACTCGTTACGATTCTTATAAATGACTTATTATATCATTCAGTTTGTCCAGCTTATTTCATCCATTTTATAAGCCGAGTATTCTATGAGTATTTCGATGAAACCATTCTTGTGTTTATTGATTTTGGATGAAATTAGCAATTTAAAATTTTAGCAAATCTTTTTCATAAGATTTATTTATAAGTACAATTGAAATTTTGTTCTTTAAACGGACAAAGAATATTCTTAAAAGTTTTTAAGAAACATATTTATTATCTAGAAGATGATTTTGTGATTGTATTGCCCGTTGAGTGCTTTAAGAATTCTGGTCGATGCGCTTGATCAATGTTATCGATAGGAATTTCCTAAACGCTTTGATGAGACAATCAGACACGATATATTGACTTGTAAAATGTAATTTTTTCTACAAAGATTTTTACATTAAGATAAATGTAATTTTGAAAGTTTTAACTTTTCAGGAAAGAAGATTATTTAAAAGAAATTCTATCTTTTCAATACTCTTATTCTTGTGATTCCCGAAGGGAACCAAGACTTTATCTTTTGTACCAATGCTAATCGTATTGGTTTGGATGTCGTTCTCTTGCAAAAGATAACGTGCTATCACTTATGCTTCTAAATCATTAAAACCCGAATGAGACTAGGTATGCCACTCATGATCTAGTGCTCGCGGCTATTGTTTTCGCTTTTAGAGTTTGGCATCATCATTTTTGGGGGAGAAATTTGTTCTCCACCTCGATCATAAATCTTTGGAATATTTATTTTCTCATAAGGAACTTCGTGTCGACTCGAGTTCCAGGCATCTTATGATTTTGATATTCTGAAAATCGTGTTGCCAATGCGTTTTGTCGGAGGCAACAAGTTGTTGTGTGACGCTCCACCTTTATACCCACGCTAGCCAAGAACACAACGGTGTAGTGCTGTCAACTAGCTCGGAGAATAAGGCTGTTGAGGAGCGGCCATCAGTAGTTAGGCCTTACACTAGTATTGGTTATTTCGATAGGAGTGGTATATAAATATATATATATATTCTTTCATTTTTCATCTCTGATTTATTTTCTCCCATCGAAATACCCCAATTCCAGTATAAAACGAACTACGATGGTTCATAATAGTTTAGAACAGTAGATATAAAATAATAACACAGATGATATAAATGCAGAACACAGATAAAACAGAAAGTCTCATATATACAATAACTGAAGTCAGTTACAATACATTTGACACGGTACATATGATACAACTACTACAGTCGACTCAGGAAGTTACATATACAAGTACATTAACGTATATAATATACATGAATACATATCTTCCTATACAATTATACTGACTACTATAAATGACTACGACTACTCCAAAAGATATGAAAGAACTTCATAGCTCTAGCAGCAACCCAAAGCAGAATATCTACAACCTGAAATACTCGGTCTGACCCGAGTATTAGATTCAAAAGAAAATAATACTCGGGTCAGTCTAATTCAAACTCAGTTATTAGTGCACAGAAGGAATAATAATTAAGTAACCAATAAACGACAGTAATTAAACCAAATCAGAGTGCAATTCAGAATATTTAATTGAATAAACAAAACAGTTCAAACCATTGAAATATCAATTAAAATATTAACTCAAGTAGGGCTGCAGTACACGCACGCGTGCACTGCCTCGCCACTACGGCATATGGAATACGCAAAAGATCCATAAATCAAAACAAATATAATATCATACATGCCATACCATGTGGCTGCAGTTCACGCTTGCGTGCACTGCCTTGCCACTATAGTGATGTTATGCCCATAAACTCAATACCGTGTGGCTGCAGTTCACGCTTGCGTGCACTGCCTTGCCACTACAGTGATGATGTACCCAAAAAATCAACGAACCAAAATCAAAGAAGATTCAAATATCATGCCTCTGCCTCAATTGTTATAGGGCAACAGGTCAAGGCAGCAAGCATTCATGAAATATAAATTCAAACTGATTGACTTAAGTGGTAAAGGTGATATACACTATGCACAGTGAAACTCAAGTGTTCAATAATACAACTCGAAATCAATTTCACTTAAATAAGCAGGTCATCAATGCTCACAGATAAGGCAACGCAGCAGTGACACAACAAAGTATATTTGCATATTAATTACGCAAACAAAAGTCGTAGTGAAAACTAACAATTGCCCAAGTGTATCTAAACATCACATATAAAAGAATTGCAACCCGGCACAAAGGCATAGCAACTGAACCATCAACCAGACTATATGCAAGCAAGGTGATGATCAATATGCAGTACAGTGAAGTACAAAATAAGTACACAACATGATAGGTCCAACCATCAAGTTCAAGTATGAAGTACACAGGAAATGCAATTGAAATCAATGCAACCTGAAGTCTCGACCAAAATCCATGACTCAATGCAAACAATATGAATACACAAACTGTACAAACTGAAACTCCAGAGGAATCAGGCAGTACAAAGAATGACCACTTCAGTGATAATCAAAAATGCACCAGAGATATGGCACCACAACACACTAACATATGAATGCAATGGTGACCAGGCAGCAAGCCTAAGTACAACAAAATGTTAACTAATTCAGAAACCTAAGTAATAAAGGAACAGTGCTCGATGTACTAGAGTTCCAGATGGTACACGAGGTGATGACATGGTACGGTGAACTACAAAGTCGTACATACATGATGCATAGAAAGATGCAGTTCAAATAAAGCTGCAATTAACCAGAAATCATTCAAATGAATAAATGTACCAGGTTGGGCATTCTTTTGCAAGCATCAGTGGAGCTACTTGTACTTAAGTGAAACACTGCAACAGGTCGGGGAAGTGCAGTGAGCATACAGTAGGTCGAAAATGCTCAGGGGTGAATACAAAAATGACCAGAGTCGAAGTAAACAAGTCGAAGCCGAGTTCAAAATCATGAAACAACGGTTTCAAATCAAGGCAGTGCCAAATCCAATTTATTTTCGCATATTCAAGTTTTCAAACCAACAGTGATGGTGATAGCAGAGTATCAAGCCAACAAACCCAAAACACTTTCACCAAAAAAAAAATCAATTTCAACCCATGACCAAGAAATCAGAAATGAGAAATCACGGCATTCGATCATCCTCAAACGACCGAACAATTAAACGACAAATTCAATGGTAACAAAACAAAAATCGAAGATCATCAAAACATTCCAGTTGAAACCGAGAACAACAAACGAGTCAAAACATCGAAGCCGAGGCCACACAGCATACCAAATTAACAAAGTAGGATAGAAATCAACATCGAAATAAGAATTGAATGGCGGAAGTCAACAATTGCCAGAAATTCAACTAAGTCGGATTTCAAAACTAAAGTATCAACAGAGAATCGAACGCATGCATAATACTGAGTTCGAATTAAAGATGTGAGTAATATAAATTACTCACCATGTTGCCAAATCGAAGCAGAGGCCATCGAAGTCGAACACGAACAAATTGAAGAAGCCGTGGGTGAATTGAAACCATCAAAAAATTTCGACATCCAAACAAAAATAAACAGTCGAACACGAGAGGAATTAGATGTGAGTGAAGGGGATCACTCACCTTGCCGACGAATTGAAGAATCATAGAGACGAGCGAAGCCAGAGCAACCGAGGGAAGACGAGCGAGCAAAGAGATGAAGCCGCCATTTTTATTCTCTCGTTTGTTTTAGGTTTTGGGTTTTTGTGTTTGAAGAATGAAGGAACGGGTCGAATAAAATAAAAAGGGGAACGAATATTTGTTTTAAGGATTATCACGGCCCAGTATAAAAAAACATGGACCACTATTTAATTTACAAAGCCCACAATTCCTTTTAATAATTTATAAAAGAATTTTAATTAAAATTACAAAACTTCAATTGGCAATTAGCAACAATTTTAATCGTCTAAATGTCGACTATTAATTGATGCAAATACCGGGTTGTTACAGACTCCCCTCCTTAAAGAAATTGCGTCCTCGCAATCATAAGGAATAAATGGACAAAAGGAAACAACCATAAGAGCATGAAAGAGTAAGATTGAACGCGTTTGCTCGATGAATTCTCTGGATTCCAAAGTGAAATCCAAAGGATTTGAGAACCACTGAGCTTTCATGAGAAAAACATCTTTATTTCGAGGGTGCTGAACCTCCGAAGCAATGATGTGAATAGAAGTTGCTCAAGAATAAGGATCGGAAACCCCTAAGGCATTTCCTTAATTGGAAGACGTAGGAAACGTCATGAATAGCAGAAAATTGAGCCGGTACACCGACGTAGTACAATGTAAACACCAAAGAAATCTTATAATTTCATAAAAGAAATTCACAAATTCTCAACAAAATTTGATTATCAAATAGATAATCAGAATACAGAAATCACAAAAAAGCAATATCTAATCATCGATACGATAATTAGAAAACAGCAAAATCAGCAAATGTAATTATCAACAAAGATAATTAGAAAACACAAATCACAAATATCTAACTATCAAAAACGATAATCAGGAATTACCGCAACGGTAATCAAATTTCAAATCAGCAAATATTCAATTATCAAAACGATAATCAAATCTTAAATCACAAATATTTAATTATCATAAACGATAATTAAATCTCAAATATCTAATTATCACAAGCAATAATCAGAAACAACAAATATCTGATTATCAAAAATGATAATCAGAAATCACATATCAACGAATATTTAATTATCACAATTGATAATCAAATCTTAAATCGCAAATATTTAATTATCACAAACGATAATTAAATCACAAATATCTAATTATCACAAACGATAATTAGAAACAACAAATATTTGATTATCAAAAACGATAATCAAATCTCAAATATCTAATTATCGAAAACGATAATTAGAAACAACAAATATCTGATTATCAAAAACGATGATCAGAAATCACAAATATTTCAATTAACGAGTCCGGGATTAACCGAAATAGCAAACGCACATGACCCATAACCACGAGTTTTACTAAATCTTTTAATTCACTTCATCATTTTCTTGAAAGTGCATCATTGTGTATTTTAAAAATAACATTTCACATTCTCAAATGGACAAGTCCGGAATTAAGCGAATCAGTAAAAGAAAGGGGTCATAGTCCTCGATTTTTCTGAAACGTTTAAATCGCTTCCTCATTCTTTTGAAAGCGTAAACTGTAAAAATTTTGAAAACAATTTTAATTTATATTTTGAAACAAATTTAAAAATAACAAATTTTTAAAACACGTGATTAAAACAACAACATCAGTAGCAACTTCGACAAGGAAATTTTCACTTCTCAAAATACCATAAAGACGGACAACAAAATCAGCATTGCCGGATGAGCACTTGAAAATTTATTTTAAAATTGACGGTTACTGAAGTTAATACGCCAAAATCTCATCAAAATAATTGGCATCAAAATATAATACCAATGAATTTTCATTCATAAAAAATGTCACAAGAATCTTTTCAAAGATAGAAAGGGATATCATACCCTAAACTTGTATTCATAACAAGTCAATGACACAAGAATTCACCAATGCACAAAAATTGATAAAACTTATCAATAGAAATCATGAAAATTGGTGAAGCACAAATTCTAGAAATCATCACAAGAAATCCAGAAAACAAAATGAGAGTATGAAACCTCAAATGGGAGTATGAAAACTCAAATGGGAGTATGAAAACTCACCTACACGTGAGCATGAAAACTCACCTACACGTGAGCATGAAAACTCACCAACACGTGCAACGCAAAGCGAGAACGGGAGCATGGAAACTCACCTACACGTGAGCATGAAAAATCATCAACACGTGTAACGCAAAGCGAGAACGGGAGCATGAAAACTCACCTACACGTGAGCATGAAAACTCATCAACACGTGTAACGCAAAGCGAGACGCTATCTCATGGTTGCAAGCCATTAATTTTGACACACGAATGGCCCGAAGACCGTGGGGCGCTACCCCACATATGTGATGGCGAAAT
This sequence comes from Allium cepa, assembly GCA_030765085.1. Taxonomy (NCBI): domain Eukaryota; kingdom Viridiplantae; phylum Streptophyta; class Magnoliopsida; order Asparagales; family Amaryllidaceae; genus Allium; species Allium cepa. The sequence goes on along the minus strand of CM060945.1, from coordinate 969,950,881 downwards.
ATCACACAAATGCGATGGCGGAACATCACAAGAGCGGGGTCTAGTCTCCTTCGCAGACAAAGAGACACCGCACAGTTGCTAGTCTAAAACACAAAAATGATCGTCATGATCATCAAGTAGTGTCAATTGCACTAAGCAATTAAATATAAAAGTTTAGCTTCATGTCCCATAACCACTTGCTTAACATAAATATTTACGAACAAACTGTAAATCTTCACTAGAAAATTGTCACAAAAGATTCAATCGAATAAGTTCAAGAATTAACCGGCGAAGTAAACGCAAGCGTTTCATACCACTCGTTTTACTAAGTCGTTTAATTAGATTTCTCATACGAGTGAGGTAAAGGTTTGTATATACTAATAGATTGGAAAACGGTTTAGGAAAAGAGCTTTGTAGTAAAATAGTTTTGAAATCGTTTGGAGAAAAGGGTTTTGATATTTACTACTAGTATAGAAAACCTTTATATTTTTAAGGTGACAAATCGCAAAAATGATTGTAGAAACAACAATCACAAGAATTCACATATGAAGACGTGAATAGAATCCAAAGAAATCGATACCGAATTCATCAAAAGGTATGTTCACAAAAGCCCCGAAGAAAATGTCATCAAAGTTGCTAATAAATGATAGCAACAAATCGGGGAAATAATCAAGAATCGATTAAATTTGGAAACCAAATCAATTCACTAAAATTCACATTCGAAGACCTGAATAAAATCCAAAGAATTTGATTCTAAATCCATCAAAGTAGAAATATCCAAAAATTCAAGAAATAGAAGTTATCAAAGTCGACAAGGGAGATAACAACTAATCGGAAAAGAAGAATCGATTAACAATTGAAATAACGAAGCAAAACGAGCATAAATGCATAAATGACTTCAACAAAAATAAAAATCAAGTCAATGCCGAAGTCAACAAGTAATGGCCAAGTTCAAACAAAATCAACGTCGGCTAAATCAATTCAAAACCAAAAACACAAGAACAGAATCCTCATCATCAAAAACTCAACTTGAGTTCGCAAAGCAAACGGAGGCCGAAGCCAAAATACATTCACGAAATCAAAATCAAATGCACATGAATAAGCATTAGGAATTCATACCTAACAATCAAAAATAATCATATACAAAGATGAGAGATAAAACATCGACAAATAGTTGTAACACATGTACTATCTAAGTTATGTTTTATATTTGTCCTAAACCCCAGGCTCTGATACCAAGCTGTGACGTCCCACCTCTATACCCACGCTAGCCAAGAACACTACAGTGTAGTGCTATCAACTAGCGCGGAGAATAAGGCTGTTGAGGAGCGGCCATCAGTAGTTAGGCCGTACACTAGTATTGGTTATTTCGATAGGAGTGGTATAAAAATATATATATATTCTTTCATTTTTCATCTCTGATTTATTTTCTCCCATCGAAATACCCCAATTCCAGTATAAAACGAACTACGATGATTCATAATAGTTTAGAATAGTAAATATAAAATAATAACACAGATGATATAAATGCGGAACACAGATAAAACAGAAAGTCTCATATATACAATAACTGAAGTCAGTTACAATACATTTGACACGGTACATATGATACAACTACTACAGTCGACTCAGGAAGTTACATATACAAGTACATATACGTGTATAATATACATGAATACATATCTTCCTATACAATTATACTGACTACTACAAATGACGACGACTACTCCAAAAGATATGAAAGAACTTCATAGCTCTAGCAGCAACCCAAAGCAGAATATCTACAACCTGAAATACTCGATCTGACCTGAGTATTAGATTCAAAAGAAAATAATACTCGGGTCATTCTAATTCAAACTCAGTTATTAGTGCACAGAAGCAATAATAATTAAGTAACCAATAAACAACAGTAATTAAACCAAATCAGAGTGCAATTCAGAATATTTAATTGAATAAACAAAACAGTTCAAACCATTGAAATATCAATTAAAATATTAACTCAAGCAGGGCTGCAGTACACGCACCGTGCACTGCCTCGCCATTACGGCATATGGAATACGCAAAAGATCCATAAATCAAAACAAATATAATATCATACACGCCATACCGTGTGGCTGCAGTTCACGGTTGCGTGCACTACCTTGCCACTATAGTGATGTCGTGCCCATAAACTCAATACCGTGTGGCTGCAGTTCACGCTTGCGTGCACTGCCTTGCCACTACAGTGATGATGTACCCAAAAAATCAACGAACCAAAATCAAAGAAGATTCAAATATCATGCCTCTGCCTCAATTGTTATAGGGCAACAGGTCAAGGCAGCAAGCATTCATGAAATATAAATTCAAACGGATTGACTTAAGTGGTAAAGGTGATATACACTATGCACAGTGAAACTCAAGTGTTCAATAATACAACTCGAAATCAATTTCACTTAAATAAGCAGGTCATCAATGCTCACAGATAAGGCAACGCAGCAGTGACACAACAAAGTATATTTGCATATTAATTACACAAACAAAAGTCGCAGTGAAAACTAACAATTGCCCAAGTGTATCTAAACATCACATATAAAAGAATTGCAACCCGGCACAAAGGCATAGCAACTGAACCATCAACCAGACTATATGCAAGCAAGGTGATGATCAATATGCAGTACAGTGAAGTACAAAATAAGTACACAACATGATAGGTCCAACCATCAAGTTCAAGTATGAAGTACATTGGAAATGCAATTGAAATCAATGCAACCTAAAGTCTCGACCAAAATCCATGACTCGATGCAAACAATATGAATGCACAAACTCTACAAACTAAAACTCCAGAGGAATCAGGCAGTACAAAGAATGACCACTTCAGTGATAATCAAAAATGCACCAGTGATATGGCACCACAACACACTAACATATAAATGCAATGGTGACCAGGCAGCAAGCCTAAGTACAACAAAATGTTAACTAATTCAGAAACCCAAGTAATAAAGGAACAGTGCTCGATGTACTAGAGTTCCAGATGGTACACGAGGTGATGACATGGTACGGTGAACTACAAAGTCGTACATACATGATGCATAGAAAGATGCAGTTCAAATAAAGCTGCAATTAACCAGAAATCATTCAAATGAATAAATGTACCAGGTTGGGCATTCTTTTGCAAGTAGCAGTGGAGCTACTTGTACTTAAGTGAAACACTGCAACAGGTCGGGGAAGTGCAGTGAGCATACAGTAGGTTGAAAATGCTCAGGGGTGAATACAAAAATGACCAGAGTTGAAGTAAATAAGTCGAAGCCGAGTTCAAAATCATGAAACAACGGTTTCAAGTCAAGGCAGTGCCAAATCCAATTTATTTTCGCATATTCAAGTTTTCAAACCAACAGTGATGGTGATAGCAGAGTATCAAGCCAACAAACCCAAAACACTTTCACAAAAAAAAAATCAATTTCAACCCGTGACCAAGAAATCAGAAATGAGAAATCACGACATTCGATCATCCTCAAACGACCGAACAATTAAACGACAAATTCAATGGTAACAAAACAAAAATCGAAGATCATCAAAACATTCCAGTTGAAACCGAGAACAACAAACGAGTCAAAACATCGAAGCCGAGGCCACACAGCATACCAAATTAACAAAGTAGGATAGAACATCAACATCGAAACAAAAATTGAATGGCTGAAGTCAGCAATTGCCAGAAATTCAACTAAGTCGGATTTCAAAACTAAAGTATCAACAGAGAATCGAACACGGACATAATACTGAGTTCGAATTAAAGATGTGAGTAATATAAATTACTCACCATGTTGCCAAATCGAAGCAGAGACCATCGAAGTCGAACACGAACAAATTGAAGAAGCCGTGGGTGAATTGAAACCATCAAAAAAATTCGACATTCAAACAAAAATAAACAGTCGAACATGAGAGGAATTAGATGTGAGTGAAGGGGATCACTCACCTTGTCGACGAATTGAAGCATCACAGAGACGAGCGAAACCAGAGCAACCGAGGGAAGACGAGCGAGCAACGAGATGAAGCCGCCATTTTTATTCTCTCATTTGTTTTTGGTTTTGGGTTTTTGTGTTTGAAGAATGAAGGAATGGGTCGAATAAAATAAAAAGGGGAACGACTATTTGTTTTAAAAATTATCACGGCCCAGTATAAAAAAAAACATGGACCACTATTTAATTTACAAAGCCCACAATTCCTTTTAACAATTTATAAAAGAATTTTAATTAAAATTGCAAAACTTCAATTGGCAATTAGCAACAATTTTAATTGTCTAAATGTCGATTATTAATTGATGCAAATACCGGGTTGTTACATGTTGATTCTTTGATGTTGTCTGTATGGAATTATATTTTTATCAAGTTCATCGGACGTTTTGATATACTTCGTTTTATCGAGCTTTATCTCATTTCTTTTATGGACTAGCGTCCGATGTTCTTTTATGGTGTTCGGTTCATCGGATGTACCATTATTATACTACATCGTTGTTCCGGTTTATCGGTTCATTGGACGTACCGTTTTTGTACTACGTCGGTGTTTTAAATTATTCGAGTTTCTAGTTTCTCGGGCGTACCATTTTTGTACTACGTCGTTGCACCGGCTCAATTTTCTGTTATTCATGACGTTTTCTCACGTCTTTCTACTACGGAAATGCCTTAGGGATTCCGATTTTTATTCTTGAGGCCGGTATTATTAAAGGAAGTGAAGTTTTACCAGATTTGACTTAGGAGTTATATTCTATTCGCATCATTGCTTCGGAGGTTGAGTTCCTTCGAAATAAAGATGTTCTTTTTGTGAGAGTTCAATGGTTCTCAAATCCTAAGGATTGCTCTTGGGAATCCAGAGAATTCACCATGCGAACCCGTTCAGGCTTACTCTTTCATGCTCTTTATCCTATTTCAAATTTTCTTTTGTGTTGATATGCTTCTATGGTTGTTACTTCTTATTTTCTACATTAAGTATTGCGAGGACGCAATTTCTTTAAGGAGGGGAGTCTGTAACAACCCGCATATTTATCAATTGTATATTTAAATGTTTTATTTAAATATTTTATCGTTCGTCGGATTTTGGTCCGAAAAGCTATTTTTGCAAATAGTCGAATTAGGACTCGAGACCCCTCCCATTGAGCTCAAAATGTCGTTTGCAACCTTTTTGAGTATAAACATCGATATGTTTGGAGCTAGCTAAAAATTTGACCTTTTTCACCTTGGGTTTGGGTTTGGGTTCAGCCCACTAGCCAAATTAATACCCAAATCTGAACCACTTCTCCCCATTCACTCTCACTTCCTCCTCTTTTCAGTTCTAAAGCAAAAAATGGTGGAAGAGAATGGGAAATAGAAATCCAAAACCCTAGTTCATTTGCAAAATCAAAGATCTAGCTCCAAATTCTAAGAGAACCCATTGGTAAGCATCCTCTTCATCTTCTCCAACTCTTTCTCCATTCCATTTCAGAAATTCCTAAACCTAACATAGGAAATATTTTACTTGTAAGCTTAGATTGAAGCTTCTTGAGTTGTTATTGAAGAGGAATTGATCTTAGCTTGTTTTAAAAGCTTCTCCTTCATTGATTTGGGTTCAAAGGTGAGATTTTTATCTCACATCTATGACTATAGTTATCGTTGATTGTTGGGTATGAATTCCTAACACTTCTTCATGTGCATTTGCTCTTGATTTGGATTGGTTTTGTGAACATTTCAATTTTTGGGTTTTAAGTCAAATTTGTATGAAAATTCTTTTATGGATGTTTGATCGTGCTTTTGGTGATGCATCGAGGAGCATATAGGGCCGGGTTTTTGGAAGAGTTTGCTCTTCATTTGGATAGGCTGAAAAACAGCCCAGGCATGATTCAGTCGACTGAAATCTCTGTCAGTCGACTGAATCTGGAACCAGAAAGTTTCCAGGCAGGGTTTAGTCGACTGAAAATCTCCGTTCAGTCGACTGAACCTGGAAACAGAAAGTTCCCAGGCAGGGTTTAGTCGACTGAAAATCTCTGTTCAGTCGACTGAAAATCTCTGTTCAGTCGACTCAATTTAGTTGTTTTGTCAACTGAAAATCTCTGTTTAGTCAACTGAATTTTCTATTTCAGTCCACTTTGCCTTTTGGGATTGAATTTCCAATTTTAATCGATTCGTGATGATCCTATTTGTTGTTATCATTTATTATGACTTTGATGACTCCTTTTTAGGGATTTTTGAATATCCATTTCGATGGATTCTTTATCGGTTTCTTTGGATTTGATTCGCGTCTTCGTACGTGAATTTTTATGATTGATTGTTTCTACAATCATTTTTGTGATTTGTCACTTTAAAAATATAAAGGTTTCAATGCTAGTAGCAAATATCAAAACTCTTTCATCAAAACGATTTCAACACTATTTTATTACAAAGCTCGTTTCTTAAACCATTTTCCAACCTATTAGTATATACAAACCTTTACCTCACTCGTATGAGAAATCTAATTAAACGGCTTAGTAAAACGAGTGGTCTGAAACGCTTGCGTTTACTTCGTCGGTTAATTCTTGGACTTGTTCGATTGAATCTCTTGTGACAATTTTCTAGTGGAGATCTATAATTTGTTCGTAAATATTTAAGTTAAGCTAGTGGTTATGGGACATGAAGCTAAGCTCATATATTTACTAGCTTACTGTAATTGACACTTCTTGATGATCGATGATGATCATTTTATGGTTTAGACTAGCAATGTGCGATGTCTCTTTGTCCATGTGGAGATCCGTACCACAATCCATCGAGTTTCGTCTCATTTCTTTGTGGACTAGCGATCCATGTACTTCTAATGTGTTTTGATTCATTGGATGTACCGTTTGCACTACATCAATGTCTTTGCTTTTTGGATTCATTGGATGTACCGTTTGCACTACATCAATGTCTTTGATTTTTGATTCATTGGATGTACCGTTTGCACTACATCAATGTCTTTTCTTTTTGATTCATTGGATGTACCGTTTGCACTACATCAATGTCTTTTCTTTCTGATTCATTGGATGTACCGTTTACACTACATCAATGTCTTTGCTTTCTGATTCATTGGATGTACCGTTTGCATTACATCAATGTCTTTGCTTTTTGATTCATTGGATGTACCGTTTGCACTACATCAACGTGTTTGCTTTTTGATTCATTGGATGTACCGTTTGCACTACATCAATGTCTTTGCTTTTTGATTCAGTGGATGTACCGTTTGCACTACATCAATGTCTTTGCTTTTTGATTCAGTGGATGTACCGTTTGCACTACATCAATGTCTTGGCCATCCTTTTCTTGTGATTTTTGGATTTCTAATTGATGATTTCTGGAATTTATGTTTCACCAACTTTTACGATTGGCGTTGATATGTATGTCATTTAGTGTGGCTTGGTGAAGTAAATAAAGAATATGACATTCTTTTGATGCGATGAGATTCTTGAGATATTGTATGACTTTTGTGGATTTTCTAATGTATACTTGTCGTAGTATGACATTTTTGGTTATCATACGTCCTTTTATTATATCTCTTATTCTATATCATTTCATCTGATATTTATAGCTAGACTGATCCGTTTATTATTTTCTTATTAAATAATACTCGGGTCAGACTGAGATTTTACAGGTGCTTCTGCTTGACTCCTTATCGGAACATCATCTGATCTTTTGGTTAACTACTTAGCTTGTAATCTTTGGTTATGTACATTTGAGATATAGACTCCTTGATGTATACATATTTTTGTCTAGCACTTGTATCTATTCCTTTGTGATGTTGTGGATCCTATTTGACCACTACTCTGATATACCCTTTTATGTGTAATATTCATATCTATTTCCGCCTCTGTGATATGAATTATCTGTGACCGATTTGTGTTATGTTTATTTCTATATTTGTTTCTGAAGATATTATAGCCACCGTGTAGTAGCTTTGAGTTTGTGTTGGTATGTCGGATTTCCACTTGAAAAGAATCCAAGTTATATTTTCTCCGGCATATCGGTGCTCGCTAGCGTGGGTATAGAGGTGGGGCATCACAGCTTGTTATCAAAGCCAAACTTCGGAACAATGTAGAATAATCTAGCAAGGATCATGTCCTAAGTCTTTCTTAGGAGTTGTGCCTTAGTATTTAATTCGAGTCTTCGTACCGATTCATCCTATTTTCTTTATGATTCCTTGTTTTATCTATCAAGATTGCTTGATATTCATTTTATGAATTACCTTCTTCTTCTTCCTTCTTTCTTTCTTAAGGAAGAGAAATGGTTAGACCTGGTCGTCCCAGTGCCGGTCAATCTAGTGCTACTCCCCAAGATGGAGTTTTCATGTCTGCCCAGCAGCTTCTTGATCTAGTAAAAAACGCTCAAGCGGCCGGATCCATTCCAGAGCCTACTCATCCTAGATCCGGTTTTGCACGCTTGCAGAGACTATACCGATTTGGGTGGAAGGCCATTCAAGGGATCCGAGAGTGTTATAGAAATTCAAGCTTGGCTCAAATCATGCGATTGTGTCTTTTCTCGCATGAACCTTATTGATCTACATCGAGTCCAAGTGGCTTCTAGCTTGCTCCAAGAAAGAGCATTAGATTGGTACGAGCTTTTAATTTCTGAAATCGTTGAAGCGGATCTCACTTGGGAGCAATTTCGAGAAAGATTCGAATTAAAATTCGTGCCGAAGGCTGAAAAAGTAACTTTAGCACGGCGTTTTATTGAGCTTGTTCAAGGTGAATCTTCTGTGACAGACTATGTCGCATCTTTCGAATCTCTGTCCAAATATGGGGTTGAGTACATTAATACCCCATTGAAGAAAAATCAGAGATTTGTCTATGGCTTGAATAAGAATCTTAAGAAGCCATTACTTCTGAAACTTGAGGTTTCATTTGATCAGCTTATTGATATCGCTCTTCGTCTTGAAGAGGCCGAAAATGAAGGTGATGTTGAAGTTGTGCGTGCCCAACAGAACTTCGACAATAACTTGAAGAGGCCTATCAAATTCTAAGGCCCCAATCCTAATAAGAAAGGGAAGCAACAAACTCCGGTAGCAAAGACTCCTACCTCTAGTCGTGGACGATGCTACAATTGTGGTTCCACAGACCACTATGCAAGGGAGTGCCCGAAACCCCTCTTTTTTCGTTATTGAAAAGGTTCAGGTCATCTTTTATCTTCGTGTCCTAAGCTTCCAAGCAAGGGAGAAGGAAAGCTGCAAGCCCCTGGAAACTCTTCTCTTGGTCAATGTATTTGTCGTTCAGTCCTTGATTTCATTTGTTTTGTGATTATCCTTTTAAAGTTCTTGTTGATATAATCATCTCGTTATTTTATATCAAGAGAACTTGTGATTTTTTTCTTCTTTAAACATTTATGGGCTTGATGACTTCTTTGAGGATTACGAATCCGGATTAGCGGATCTGCAACACTCAATTTGCTTTCTATCGATGTCGAAATTATTTTATGTGATTTTTCTTTCCGAGCCGATTTTTACTTAGGCTTCGGAATTGATTTTTGTAAGAATTGGCTTAGTCCATATCCTATTTTCCGTGTGGACTATTCATCTTCGACATTTTCTATATGTTAAGCAGATTTCTATTTTTTCTTGTGATTCCGATTTCAAATTTTTGAAGGCATCTTTAAGCCCTCAAGATGAGAAAAGTGTTATTTCTCTTATCTAAATAATTTGTGAAACTTTTCCGGTATTTTTGAGTTTGTCTTAGGATTATCACCTAAGAAATCTTTTGTGTGGTGTTAAGGTCTTTCTAGTTCGACCTTGCCACCGATTTTCATTTGGCTACGAGTTGCCGGAGTTTGCATTCCACTTACCGTATTTCGCACTCGTTACGATTCTTATGAATGACTTATTGTATCATTCAGTTTGTCCAGCTTATTTCATCCATTTTATAAGCCGAGTATTCTATGAGTATTTCGATGAGACCATTCTTGTGTTTATTGATTTTGGATGAAATTAGCAATTTAAAATTTTTGCAAATCTTTTTCATAAGATTTATTTATAAGTACAATTGAAATTTTGTTCTTTAAACGGGAAAAGAATATTCTTAAAAGTTTTTAAGAAACATGTTTATTATCTAGAAGATGATTTTGTGATTGTATTGCCCATTGAGTGCTTTAAGAATTCTGGTCGATGCGCTTGATCAACGTTATCGATAGGAATTTTCTAAACGCTTTGATGAGACAATCAGACACGATATATTGACTTGTAAAATGTAAATTTTTCTAGAAAGATTTTTACATTAAGATAAATGTAATTTTGAAAGTTTTAACTTTTCAGGAAAGAAGATTATTTAAAAGAAATTCTTTCTTTTCGATACTCTTATTCTTGTGATTCCCGAAGGGAACCAAGACTTTATCTTTTGTACCAATGCTAATCGTACTGTTTTGGATGCCGTTCTCTTGCAAAAGATAACGTGCTATCACTTATGCTTCTAAATCATTAAAAGCCGATTGAGACTAGGTATGCCACTCATGATCTAGTGCTCGCGGCTATTGTTTTCGCTTTTAGAGTTTGGCATCATCATTTTTGGGGGAGAAATTTGTTCTCCACCTCGATCATAAATCTGTGGAATATTTATTTTCTCATAAGGAACTTCGTGTCGACTCGAGTTCCTGGCATCTTATGATCTTGATATTCTGGAAATCATGTTGCCAATGCGCTTTGTTGGAGGCAACAAGTTGTTGATTCTTTGATGTTGTCTGAATGGAATTATCTTTTTATCAAGTTCATTGGACGTTTTGATATACTTCGTTTTATTGAGCTTTATCTCATTTCTTTTATGGACTAGCGTCTGATGTTCTTTTATGGTGTTCGGTTCATCGGATGTACCATTATTATACTACATCGTTGTTTCAGTTTATCGGTTCATTGGACGTACCGTTTTTGTACTACGTCGGTGTTCCAAATTATTCGAGTTTCTAGTTTCTCGGGCGTACCGTTTTTGTACTACGTCGTTGCACCGGCTCAATTTTCTGTTATTCATGACGTTTTCTCACGTCTTTCTACTACGGAAATGCCTTAGGGATTCCGATTTTTATTCTTGAGGCCGGTATTATTAAAGGAAGTGAAGTTTTACCAGATTTGACTTAGGAGTTATATTCTATTCGCATCATTGCTTCGGAGGTTGAGTGCCTTCGAAATAAAGATGTTCTTTTTGTGAGAATTCAGTGGTTCTCAAATATTAAGGATTGCTCTTGGGAATCCAGAGAATTCACCATACGAACCCTTTCAGGCTTACTCTTTCATGCTTCTTATGGTGAACTTCCTATTTCAAATTTTCTTTTGTGTTGATATGCTTCTATGGTTGTTACTTCTTATTTTCTTCTTAAGTATTGCGAGGACGCAATTTCTTTAAGGAGGGGAGTCTGTAACAACCCGCATATTTATCAATTGTATATTTAAATGTTTTATTTAAATATTTTATCGTTTGTCGGATTTTGGTCCGAAAAGCTACTTTTTGCAAACAGTCGAATTAGGACTCAAGACCCCTCCCATTGAGTTCAAAATGCCGTTTGCAACCTTTTTGAGTATAAACATTGATATGTTTGGAGCTAGCTAAAAATTTGACCTTTTTCACTTCGGGTTTGGGTTTGGGTTCAGCCCACTAGCCAACTTAATACCCAAATCTGAACCACTTCTCCCCATTCACTCTCACTTCCTCCTCTTTTCAGTTCTAAAGCAAAAATGGTGGAAGAGAATGAGAAATAGAAATCCAAAACCCTAGTTCATTTGCAAAATCCAAGATCTAGCTCCAAATTCTAAGAGAACCCATTGGTAAGCATCCTCTTCATCTTCTCTAACTCTTTCTCCATTCCATTTCCAAAATTCCTAAACCTAACATAGGAAATATTTTACTTGTAAGCTTAGATTGAAGCTTCTTGAGTTGTTATTGAAGAGAAATTGATCTTAGCTTGTTTTAAAAGCTTCTCCTTCATTGATTTGGGTTCAAAGTTGAGATTTTTATCTCACATTTATGACTATAATTATCTTTGGTTGTTGGGTATGAATTCCTAACACTTCTTCATGTGCATTTGCTCTTGATTTGGATTGGTTTTGTGAATATTTCAATTTTTGGGGTTTTAAGTCAAATTTGTGTGAAAATCCTTTTATGGATGTTTGATCATGCTTTTGGTGATGCATCGAGGAGCATATAAGGCCGGGTTGCTGATTGGCATAAACCCTTAGAGCCAATGTTCGTCCGGTTGCATTTTGGAAGAGTTTGCTCTTCATTTTGATAGGCTGAAAAACAGCCCAGGCATGATTTAGTCGACTGAAATCTCTATTCAGTCGACTGAATCTGGAACCCGAAAGTTACCAGGCAGGGTTTAGCCGACTGAAAATCTCTGTTCAGTCGACTGAACCTGGAAACAGAAAGTTTCCAGGCAGGGTTTAGTCGACTGAATTTAGCTGTTTAGTCAACTGAATTTTCTATTTCAGTCCACTTTGCCTTTTGGGATTGAATTTCCAATTTTAATCGATTCGTGATGATCCTATTTGTTGTTATCGTTTATTATGACTTTGATGACTCCTTTTTAGGGATTTTTGAATATCCATTTCAATGGATTCTTTATCGGTTTCTTTGGATTTGATTCACGTCTTCGTACATGAAATTTTATGATTGATTGTTTCTACAATCATTTTTTTGATTTGTCACTTTAAAAATATAAAGGTTTCAATGCTAGTAGCAAATATCAAAACTCTTTCATCAAAATGATTTCAACACTATTTTATTACAAAGCTCGTTTCTTAAACAGTTTTCCAACCTATTAGTATATACAAACATTTACCTCACTCGTATGAGAAATCTTATTAAACGGCTTAGTAAAACGAGTGGTATGAAACGCTTGCGTTTACTTCGTCGGTTAATTCTTGGACTTGTTCGATTGAATCTCTTGTGACAATTTTCTAGTGGAGATCTACAATTTGTTCGTAAATATTTAAGTTAAGCTAGTGGTTATGGGACATGAAGCTAAGCTCACATATTTACTAGCTTACTGTAATTGACACTTCTTGATGATCGATGATGATCATTTTATGGTTTAGACTAGCAATGTGCGATGTCTCTTTGTCCGTGTGGAGATCTGTACCACAATCCATTGAGTTTCGTCTCATTTCTTTGTGGACTAGCGATCCATGTACTTCTAATGTGTTTTGATTCATTAGATGTACCGTTTGCACTACATCAATTTGCTTTTTGGATTCATTGGACGTACCGTTTGCACTACATCAATGTCTTTGCTTTTTGGATTCATTGGATGTACCATTTGCACTACATCAATGTCTTTGCTTTTTGATTCATTGGATGTACCGTTTGCACTACATCAATGTCTTTTCTTTTTGATTCATTGGATGTACCGTTTGCCCTACATCAATGTCTTTGCTTTTTAATTCATTGGATGTACCGTTTGCACTACATCAATGTCTTTTCTTTTTGATTCATTGGATGTACCGTTTGCACTACATCAATGTCTTTTCTTTTTGATTCATTGGATGTACCGTTTGCACTACATCAATATCTTTGCTTTTTGATTCATTGGATGTACCGTTTGCACTACATCAATGTCTTTTCTTTTTGATTCAGTGGATTTACCGTTTGCACTACATCAATGTCTTGGCTTTTTGGATTCATTGGATGTACCATTTGCACTACATCAATGTCTTGGCCATCCTTTTCTTGTGATTTCTGGATTTCTAATTGTTGATTTCTGGAATTTATGTTTCACCAACTTTTACGATTGGCATTGATATGTATGTCATTTAGTGTGGCTTGGTGAAGTAAATAAAGAATATGACATTCTTTTGATGCTATGAGATTCTTGAGATATTGTATGACTTTTGTGGATTTTCTAATGTATACTTGTCGTAGTATGACATTTTTGGTTATCATACGTCTTTTTATTATATCTCTTATTCCATATCATTTCATTTGATATTTATAGCTAGACTGATCCGTTTATTATTTTCTTATTAAATAATACTCGGGTCAGACTGAGATTTTACAGGTGCTTCTGCTTGACTCCTTATCGGACCATCACCTGATCTTTTGGTTAACTACTTAGCTTGTAGTCTTTGGTTGTGTACATTTGAGATATAGACTCGTTGACGTATACATATTTTTGTCTAGCACTTGTATCTATTCCTTTGTGATGTTGTGGATCTTATTTGACCACTACTCTGATATACCTTTTATGTGTAATATTCATATCTATTTTCGCCTCTGTGATATGAATTATCTGTGACTGATTTTTGTTATGTTTATTTCTATATTTGTTTCCGAAGATATTATAGCCACTGTGTAGTAGCTTTGAGTTTGTGTCGGTATGTCGGATTTCCACTTGAAAAGAATCCAAGTTATATTTTATCTGGCATATCAGTGCTCGCACAAAGCCATTACACGGATGGTCGCTCCTCAACAGCCTTATTCTCCATGCTAGTTGACGGCATTACCCCGTAGTGTCCTTGGCTTGCGTGGGTATAGAGGTGGGGCGTCACAGGGAGATTGTTGAATATGCGATTATATGATTTTTGTTTGATGATAATAAACATATATATATTCGTGTAAATGTATTTGATAATGTACTATTTTATTTTTCATAGATTAAATAAATATTTGCCGTATAAAAATAAATAACACAGAATTTGAATTCAAACAGAAATTTTATTCAAACAAATATTTATTACAATTTTGAATAGTACAAATTCAAGTTCTCACTATACACTATACAACTTTGATAAAAATTCAATTACATCACAATTTTACATTTACAGTTGACCTCACTACATACCACTCACACTCGTATTTATCTTCAACTTCGTTCCAGATTGAATCTGAGCAATCTGCAAATATAAATATTGACGCGGTAAAATTGAAAAGGAAATATTTTTGCAGTATAAAATAAAATGTGAATTTTTGAAAATAATATTTGCCTCAGTTATTTGAATTGTTCGTCATCATTTAATTTTGAATCCATCATACACGAACAATGTGACATGCACAGTGTATCACTGTACATGCCACAAGGCCGTGCACACCGATATACACTTGATACTGTTACAGGGACAGGTGAGCACAGGTTAAACCCAAATGAAAACCAGGTTCAACTCAAATGCAATACAAATAAAATCACAACACGAGCACAAGGTCAAACCCGAGCTATTAGCCAGATTCAACACAGGGCAGTTGTACAGGCTACGACGTCAAGCATGCGAACAGGAAAACCAAAACAATGCCCAACTCAAATGAAAACAGTGAAATGCACAAAGGCATAGCAACTGCACCAAGACCAGACTGCAATATCAAAGCAATGATATGGATTGATACAGGTACAAGAAACTATCAAATGAAAGAGTGCAGACATGAATATCAATACAATGGAAACTACAACAGAGACTACAAGGTGAACCGGCAAAGGCAAAGCCTTTTCATCAAATTAAAAAAATCCAGACCAGGCCATAATGAAGCAAACCACTAACTCAAGTACACCAGTGACACCAATGAAGTCAAGACAAATCAATGATAACACAAAGTAGAGCAACATCACAAGAAGGCTAAATGAAGACATCTAGATATGCTAAAGAGAATAGTACAGTGCAAATCAATTACAACTAGTATAAGCAGTGCCAACAAGATCAGAGGTGGCAACTTGAAACATTAACAAGAAATGAACTCAAATCAAGTGCACCAGTACAAAGCTTGACCAGAGATGCAACTCCAAGCAAAGAGAAAGTGATAGTGAAGTACATCTATGCAGTGTTCAAGACTGAAGCCACAAATGCACATACACCAGATATATACATGAATGATCAGTACGACCAAGTATGAAGTACTCAAACTAGCCAGTGAAAGTGGAAACAATCACAAACAATATCAAGGCGATACCAAACAGAGAAAATAACAGGGTATAACCGGCATATATGCAACATGAACAAATGATCAGTGGACAATGCGTGAAAGCTTGAACAAGACTCGAGTGCTACCAGAACACAACCCAATACAGTGATCAAGTGCAAGTGAAACACAAGAGTACAAGACCAAATACAACAACTTAAGTGTAACAAGTTCAATCTAGCAATGAGCAGTGCACATGTCATGGATGCAGTCAGTTCCGAAGCCATAGCATAAAATTCGAACCAAAAATTAGGTCGCAGGGATTACAAACAAGAACCAAATAATGTCAACAACAGTTTCAAAAGCCGTGGTTGTCAAGAAACCAAATCTAGTGATCGAAATCAAAGTTGAACAGGTCAGAGACATGGTGGTAAGGAAACGAACAGTTCAGATTCAAAGCCGTGGGAAACAAGTATCAAAGTATACGAAAATATACGAATTTGAATCAGTCGGTGAAATCTCAAGCATCCAAGCAATGATCAAACGGCCAAAAGCATAATATTGAAAAAATCGGACGAACGAAATTCTAGGATATCGAATTCATATATAGACCCCAAAATCATCATCGACAAATCATCGAGTTAAAGAAACAAAGAATAATCATTCACTCGAATCAAAATTGAGTTCAAGCATTAAAACCAGCAAAGCAAAGGAACAAAACACATACCGAAATTATCAAATCGAACTCAATCATCGAAGCGGCCAAGAGCGAACAAAGGAGAACGAAGCACGTGCGAATAACCACTGTATCGATCAACAAAAAGGCGCAGCTTCAAAAAGCCCTAATTTTGGAATGGAGAATCGAGCCACCATTTTCACAAAGGAACGAAGCAAAGAGGAACGGGTCAATAAAAGATAAACAGAGAAAATAAATTTTTGGGCTGGCCTTTATTTCTTGGGTTTAAAATTATAATAAGGATCATTAGGGTTCAGTTTTAAGTTTTAATTGTTTTTAATTTGTAAGTTCTTTTTAAACCGTTGTAAATTCTAGTCGTGTAACTAGGGGACAAACTACGGGCGTAGTTTGAGAATTCACAACTCAGTGGCTGAGTTGTGACAGATTTTTGAGCGTAGAGTTAGGTTAGTCAGTAGCGGGTGTCGCGAGTTTACGTGTGTAAGCGTGTGACTACTTAATTTCTAGTAGAAACCTTGAGGGCAGCACGTAGGCAGGGTTTTGCCGAAGCTGGGTAAATTCTGTGTCGTTTTATTTCTGCATTTTATTATTCTGCTATTTTTCTGTGCTGCTATTGTTCTATGATCTGTGTTGAAATTATTTATAAGCTTCCGCAATTAATTTTTATAATTAATACCATCACCTTATTCACCCCCTCTAGGGTGAGATCGATCCTACACATCCTAGCTGAAGTGCACTACAAATGTTCCAAAATGCAAAAGCGAAAATCCTAAGGAAAAGGTTAGTATTTGGGTTTACCCCTTGATTTTAAGAAGAAGATGAGGAATCAGAAGAGAACTTTGAGCTTCTAAAGACAATCGTTCTACCCCCTTCATCTTTATTTCCTTTATTTTCTTCTATGGGTACCTTGGTGGGTGAATACCAAAGGCTTCTTTTTCGATAACTTAAGATAATAAGTTGACCTCATGGCCTAAAAGATAAGAAATCTCCTCATGAGATATTTCTTCTTATCCCCTTAAGTTATAAATAACTTTCAAAGTACAAAGAGTATTGTAGGAGACCGATGGAAAGAAAGCCATGAAAAGGGACCAAGAGGAAGTGAAATCCCATAAGTCAAATACTCCACTAGCTAAGTGAAGCACCCCCTCGACGGAGAATAATAATTGTCAAATGGACTCAAAGCGATAGTTTCAACACCTGTTATACCAAGATCTAGTAGAATTCGATCAAGTCGGAACACTGATTCAAAGACGAGTGCATTTTTCATCTAAGGAGACCCAAAGTATGAAAATTTTAGACCGAAGTAAATAAAAAATAAACCTTTATATTAAACTAAAGAGGCAATAGTTGTTGCTAAGTAAAATATAGCAATGATCTCGAGTTACAAATGATAACAATGCGAAAACTTGATTTAAATCAACCAAATAAAACTTAATCATATAATTCTTACCAACAACATGAGCAATAATTATATCTGAGTAAGATATTTAAACTTAACCCCAAATCGATTACTCTTAATATAACTCAAAAATCCAAAATCAATACAAACTAAAGCAAATGAGCAAAATTAATGTCAAGACACCAATCTAACAGATAATATCAACCAGTTAACCTTAATAAAAGTCAAAATAATACTATAAATAACAACAAAAATTCAACTAAAATAGGCAATAAATCAATCAAATATCACCAATGTTTATACAGCTGTATGAGATTAATTACATATAAGTTACATTTTTATGAAACATACGAATCGAATAAATACATATTGAAGAGTAAAAGTATTTAAAAAGACTAAACTTACTGATTTTCTAATTCAAATAGAAAAGGCCAGTATCTGAAGGTTTTAGGAGACCTTTAATGTTGAACAAACTGCTGTGAAAATAAAAGTAACAAAGAAGAAGGAGACCTAAAACTTTTATACTTTATTAAAAAATAAAATAATTAATAAATCTCCACCATTGATTTTAATAGCCTTTATAATACAATATTATTACTATTTTCAAAAGTTGCAGTGGTAGAAGGCAAATAGTTCTTGCAGAAAAGGAGAAGCCGCCTTTTAGAAAGACCAATTAAACAATGCCATGTGTTAACAACATTAAATGCATGATATACAGGTTTATTCCTTTAATTGTAGTATCTTTGGGAAAAAGAATCGAAACTTAAAACTTTAAAATCCACTTTTCCTTCGATAAAAGTAAATTTACAGGGCATGTATAATAGCATATTTTATTCTTTTAGATAAAATACATAAGTTCGAAAGGGTCTAAAGATAAATCATTCTCGAAAGCAAAGATACACAACTGAATGGGATGGTCAAACTACTAGCCTTGAAACCTTGGGTAATTTAAATAAAGTTATAAAACAAGTGTAAAGCTTAAGGGGTTACATACTAAAGTATCTACGGCACTAAAGGGTCAATTTACTCAATTTACTTTCTAGAGACGTACGACTAGAAGCCTGAACTAAAAGGTCAAGATAACTTCATGTCACGTTCGATTGTAAATAAGTACAGACTACTAATGGGGAACCAGAAGCCAAAGGGAGAACTACTCCAAAGGAACAAAGTCATAAGAGAGATAGGTACAACCCAAAAGAGTTACGTCGGTACTATAATACTACTAAATCTCAAGCATCCATGTGTCATTCCAGAGATAACCAAAGAGAAGGCACTAACAAAATACACATTGTCAATCTGCATGCTATTTTTATGGAAATTCGGTGCCAAGTGTCAACAATCAAGCATCTAAGCCTAATAATGCAATCCATTGTCATCTATTTGTGTCAAATAAATATAAATTGGCACAGATCCCAGTGCAGAATGGATCTTTTGACAGCAGCATGATTCACATATTAAGAACCAATTGTATTTTTCTATATTAGAGCTTTTTTATAACTCATTAATGGAAAACTTAGTTGACTTGGTATAATAATAGCCGCTTGACTTAGTGTAAGTCTCTAAAAAGGAAAGGATAAAGTAGTCATAAGGATTTAGCTCGAACCACTATAAATTTCGGTGTTTCTTTACTGCTTTTGTACACTTTTGGCTTTACATCTAACATGTCCTCACGACATAGATCAAAAACTCTAGCTTTAAACACTAGCTCTTGAACTTAACTTCCGGCAATAACCTTTTTCCTTTGATAAACAGACCATCAAAGCCCCAAATATCAAGTTGATTGTATGAAGCTTTCCCTTCGATCTTTGGTTGTTGGTGTTACAAAAAAATCACACTAACTTAAACATAGGAAGAGAACATGGAATTTCATATGCCATACATACTTCCCGCCCTTTATCATAAGGAGGGCATACAAAGTTGCCTGTGCTTTTCCTACATCCACCTAGATTTATTGAAAAACAACGATGACTTAGGAAAGACATAGTGTTAACCGTGTTTTTAACCAAGCAAAAGTCAATAGAAGTTAGAACACCAAGATGAAGACGGAATGACTTGAAAACTTCGAAGCACACTTAGAAGGAAAAGAGAAACAACTCAAAAAAATTTCAGATAGTTTGCAACAAATGGCATAACTTGGTACCGAGTTACATATGTCAGTACCGACCTATAATTCCTCACCATTTCACTCTCAAACTCCATACTTCTTACATACTACCCTGACAACTCGTGATTAAGTGGTCTTCCCAGAGTTTGGACGACCAATTTCAAGTTTGATGGAAACAAGATTAAGAAAGAAAGATAACTCAAGTGATAATGGAAAAATTAAATTACTGGAATCAATCCAATGTCAATAGAAAAGAGCTTAAAACACATTAAATAGAAGATAAAAGAGCAATGCAAGCAAAATAGTATAACTTGTAGCAATACCTATAAGTTTGTACCAAATTATGTTAGGCCAGTACTAAGTTAAAGTTTTAACTCATGTGCCTCCAGTTTCTCTTGTTCGACTTTGGGCTATCTCCTAAACCTTAGTATAAGTAGGCATCTAACCCAACACCTCTATTTCCTTAAAAATACAAACCATAATGCAACCAAAACAAGATCTGCTCACTAATCTTTCTTCTTCACTCTAGATTTGGATTCCATTGCCCTTCATCATCTTCCTCCCTCACAATTGTCACCAAGGCAGCTACTATTAGCGATTATAGGCCTTATAACTTGTCAACTTCTTGTACTTATGATTCTAATTCTCAGTAATATCTCATACAAATCTCTCAGATCAATATTAATAAAATTTAACAGTGGATGTAGGCCAGAGATTGCCAAACCACTATAAAAATCTTACATCCTACTGTTATTTTTCTTTGATTTCTACAGTTATCTGCTAGATCTAGGTCATTTTGCTCCATTTTGGCATCAACAATCTAGTGCTTTCACTGAGAAAAAATGAATCTAGGCTTAGATCAAGATTGCTATTGTGGATTTGGAGATATTCAGTAGTTAGATCCAGAAAAGTAGCTCTAAGAAGTTTGGGAACTTACTGTTGAAGACCAATGGTGCGTAGTAAAGGAAGATCTGCTTTTGGAAGCTCCGCATGAACGATAGCTAATGGTGATGAAGGAAACACTCACCCAAAGGAAGTTAATAATGGAAATGCAATACTAGAATCGTCTGCTCGATAGGAAGTAACTTAATAAGACGATCCGTGAACGTAACCAAAAGATGGCGAATAGCCATAAAGCTCATGGATAAGATGGACGCGTTACTAACCTTGCAACCATCGGCGACAAGAAGAATTAGATGCTATCCAGCATTTTGACTCTCCTATATTCCAACTGACGGGACATGTTAGATTTGACAATCATCAAGGCCAGTAAGTTCAAAACGGTGAGTGTGGGGTCTTAAAGTCAAGTACAGATGGTAATATGAAGCTTGGTTGAATGAAATTAAGGGATTTTCAACGCACAATGTTTGAAGCATGGAATAAAGTTCAACATAGTGGGGGATCAGCTATAACTATTCTCCAACATAGGGATTGGCATACTTCAAGGAGCAAGTGCAATTCAATGTAAAAGAACCAACCTTTAAAGATCCATAACTCCAATGCATATGAAATTTCGTGAGCAAGATGTAGGGGCCCTAGGAAGCCCACCTTAGGGATCTGACCTCAAAAGGATGAACTAAGAGGGATCGGTCCTCTTCCCTCAATAGGGATTGGCTAAAATTAGAAGTAAACTCACACTGAAGCAAACATGGAGTAATAAATCAAGTTTTACTAATCCAGTTGGCACGAAACTTGGAGTCAAAGCATATTACAACATGGGAACCTACCGTATGGATCAGACCACCTAATTCCTTGAAAATAGGGATCTTCACTGATCCATATTCCTTGGGATTTAGGCCATGAAATCCATCTTATAGGTGCATATGGTCTTGGAGGTCCTTCGGTCGAACTTTTAGGAAGATAATTTGCCATCTTTGTCCATAAATACAGGCTTGGTTGTTCATTTTTTGGGACCTTTACGCTGCTAGTTGATTTGTACTCCATTTTAACTAAGGATTTTCATCTGATCCCTATTGTACTCGGTTTACAAAGTGATTATTAAAGCAATCTATTCAAAATGGACGTAGGCAAATAACGCCGAACCACTATAAATCGTTGTGTCTTATTATTTCTATGATTTTCTGCTATTTCATTATTTATTTCCTCAATTTTCATTTTAGATTCTTCATTCTCTCTATTGGGTGTTTGTGCTATATTTTGGTACAAACATTTTGGTGCTCTCATTGAGAGCAAGATTCTCAGCCCTGTTTGGATCCCTTTTTTGCTACTAGATTGCATAAATCTCGCTAAGAGATACGGAATTATCTTCAAGAAGCTTGTTCGTTCTATTCAAATTTGAAAAATTCTAAAGAAAATTATCTACAATGTTTAGGAATACCCGATCTAGTTTTCAAAACACGGAAGGAAACGAGAACGCTATCATCCAACAAGAAGGCCTGAGAAATCTACTAGTAGGTATGAATTTTATCAATCTAGTTGATGTCCAGAACCCGATTGATTCCATCACAAGAGCTGAATTCCAGAATCTAATGAAAGAGTAGTGGATCGTCGCTGAGAGTTGAATCAGTAGATTCAAACCAATATCGATCTAATGAACTAACTCAGTTAGCAATAGCGCGGGAAAGCTAGGAGGGACCCTATCCCTTATTCTACATTAGAGAGTTCATCAGATGATTATCACAGACATAGTGTCACATAACCGATGGATATCACGTAGAAGCTTCAAGACTTCAATAAGCAAACTAACATAATCTATCGAGACCGATCAGTGCTGACCCATCTATAGGGATCGGTACCGATCCCTTCTTTAGAGGAGGGAGCCTGCCTTTCCATGCTGGACCCCAAGATGGCGCTGTTGCGGTTGATTTGGATGTTGAAGTTCATATGTATGTAGACTAATTTCCTCCCCGGAAAGGCGATTAAGTGAATGTACGTGATACATAAAGAGGTTGTTGAGCCAAGAAGGCATTGAATGGCTTATAAACATCAACCGGACCATTCACGTAGTGGAGTAGGACCATCGCTTGCCCCAACTATCCATTGTTGGCTATGATTAGATAGCTAGTGAGGGAGAGAAAAGGCTTAAACAATGATGATTGGGGCATCTAAAGAAGCCATACCAGATTCGTCGACAATATCTTACACACGGGGTATCTAAGAAAGTTCAACATGCTGTAATGTCTGCCTATGCAGGAAAAATCAACCCCAGGCAGCGTATCATGAGATATGAATGGCTAATGGATTTCGGATGAGATGATGATGCAACAAAGTGTAGATGTTTTCCTATCACCCTCTCTAGAATAGCAACGATGTGGTTTATGAGATTAACCCTACGGTCAATCTTTAGATTTGAAGATTTAGCAACAAAGTTTGTGGAGCAGTTCTATATGCATGCAACTTACCCCAAAGATGTGATGTCCCTATCCAGCATGATCTAGGATTCAGGAGAATCGTTGAAAGATTAATTGGAGAGATTTTGTTCAACTGTCATAAAAGTCAGTAATCAGAATGACCATTCAATATCGACGGCGATAACGAGAGGGATTAATCCAGAATCTGACTTTGGCGATTGGCTAGCCACCAAACCACCCACAACATTGGAATGTTTCTATGCAAAAGCAGCTTAGTATTTAAGAAAAAAGGAAGCTAGATGGTCTAGGAAGAAGAATGTTGTAGGACCAAGTGGAGAGGAAGTGTAGAGTAACATTGTAGTAAAGCAATCAGGTGATAGTTTTTGAAAAGTTCAAGTGAATGTCCAAGATAAACCGAATCAACAAAAGAAAGGCAGGGATTGGAACCATGAGCGAAAAATGGATTCTGAAAGAGGAAACCTAAGATTCTAATATATGACACCTACACACCACTAAATACACCTTTAGAGAACATCTATTGTCTACCTACAACACCGTGTAATACAAGAAGCCATCTTCGAAAGAATCGACGGAGAAACAGATATAGACCGAAAAATATTGTCAGTTTTACGAATTCAATGGATATAACACGATTGAGTATAGGCATCTTCAGGATATAACCGAGAAACTAATTCGGGGAAGAAAGTTACAGCAGTTCGTTAAATCCCTACAGGATGGCGGGCATGGGACATCTGACCCCTATCAAGAACAAACTCCATATAAGGCCGACGAGCCTGGGTGGACCGGTGGAAGATTAGTAATAAATACAGTAGTCGGTGGATCGCATTCAGTCGATAAGAGTTGGCATGAGATGGAGCTATGCCAGCACGATCAAGCATATGAATTTTGAATGTTGTTTGAATAAAGAAAATGGATCTCCGAAAAAATAGCAGCTCACAGTGTCAGATGATATTGTATTCAAAAACATAGATGCAGATAAGTTGAAGGCACCGATGATCGACTCAATGGTCATTTCGGCCATGATCAGCCCCGCCTTAGTAAGGAGGATTTTTGTTGACTATGGAACTTCCTTCAATATAATTTTCAAAAAGGCTTATGATAAGATGGGGATGGAAGCAAAGGACTTGAAATCGTCTAAAACCTGCGTTCATAGCTTTATGGTTGTAATGACCCAGAATTTCTAGTCGTTAGATTTTGAACATTTAATTCAGTTTAAATGTTGAATGTGAATTATAATTTGATTTTGAGGTAAAAATATTTTGGTTAAATTAATAGAATTAGTTAAATTTCAAATACGGCAATTTAATTGGATTAGAATAATAATAATTAAATATTCGGAATTGTGATAATTGGTGAATCTGAATATAAACGGTTATGAAATGGTTTCTAAAATTTATTTTAAGTCTATTTGAATTTAAACAGCCATGTTGGACTTTTGGATGGAATCAAAATTCGATAGGTTTAAGATTTGGGATTTTATATTAATTAAATAATGGAATATAATAATATAATAATATAAATAATCACATTTTGGTTCGAAGTGAATCATAATAGTTTCTAATGTAATTATAAAGTCAACATGATTTATAATAAAGTTAGTAAAATTTTAAAAGTGAAATTTTAAGTGATTTTGACAATTTCGGAATCGTTCGAATTTGTCGATGAGTTAAAATAGCATTCCGGGGCACAGTCTCGGAATTCGACGAAACTAGTTCCATTGGACCTGTAATAGTTAATTATATCGGATTTCAATTTCATAGCAATCGGAGTTGTCGTTTGACCCTGGCAGCTCAAAATGCATAGAAACTACTTTAATCGATTTAATTTAAAATTGATCGTTTATTTCCGTAACTCGCGCATACGACCAAATTAGCCTTCGAAACACGTTCCATTGTGTTCGAAACATGGGTAAAATCTTAGAAACGCCTATCGGCATGCGTCGTTTGGAGATCGTGTGAAAAAGTTGCTTTAAAGTGAATTTAATAGTAAAATAATATTAAATAATGTGGATATATGCAATTTTTGGGCCGAAACCCTAGTTATTTCCACAGCCGCCGCCTCTATACTTTTAATGGCCGAAACCCTTCCTAGCTTCTTCCCTTGATCTCCACTCATCCACTCAATTTCATCGAAAGGTTTCAACTAGAAAATCGTAAAGATCGACGTAGGCTTCACATCCAACGGCAGATCGTGCGTATCGTCGTCGTTTGGAGGCGTATTTTGAAGCCGTTCGCCGTGCGTTCGCATGCGTTTTTCAATGATATGGGGGCGTCGAGCTTCATGCTTTTCTGGGCGTGGATGGAGCGGCGCCGGGTGCGCGTCGTGGTGGTATTTGATCATCCTCAAGACGATCGTGGAAGGAGCGGTTTCTAACCCTAATTGGTGATGATGGGTTCGAATTACCTGTGTGCGAACACGAGAACGAAGAAGATAGGTAGCGGCCTGGATCTCGCTCTTGAATGAACGGTTAGATTTGGTTTGTGTTAAAGATGAAAAGAAATTTATAAATAAAATTATATTCAAACGCTTAAAAATTCATATGTTGTGCATAATTGGTCAGATTTCGGCCAAACTGGAGACGTCGGAATCGCTGCGATGAGTATTACGCCGTGGAGCAGTTCTGGGATCATTCTGAGCAAGTAAAAATTTAGGTTAAATCGAACGCCGTTCGATTTAATTTAAAATTTAAAACACTCGTTGAACTCAAGGTGAGTTAATCTCACTCACATCTGGATACCAATTAATTTATATAGCTAATATTTAAATGTTTCATTGGTTGTTTAGCCGAATGTGATAACTATTATCAGATTGAATTGATATTTATTGGTTGTGCTAATATTTGGAGGTGCAGGGAAACAGGTTGGAGGAATCCAACTGGATTCCTCACAAATAGGAATTTTATTTATATTCTATGATATATCTCATTGATATCCTGTGATAAATTGATTTGGATCTTGATATGCTGTTTTATGGTTGGATAAATATAATTTGGTATTTTTAAAAATATCAATAAACAAATTGGGATTAAAGGAAAAAGAAAGTGGATAGTTAAGTAGTTATACCCTATCTACTAATTTTGTTTAAAAATTAGTTTGGAATTGAAGTTTTATATGAGATATTGGTATAAAGTTTTCATAGCTAATATTTAAAATAAGTATTTTAAAATATTTAAACTCGGCAGATTTTCGGTAGAATTAAATAAATATTTGGAAATTTATTCCATGTGAGGGAAGTGATTTGAAATTTGTTTTCAAAGGATTGAAAGGTGAAAAGTGATTTGAAATTTGTTTTCAAATGGTTGAAATGTGAAATATATCTTGCGAAAATATTTTGAAAATAATAATGGATGGGAAAAATTGTTTAAATCTTGGTGATTGTTGTAAATGATGATTGATAGTTAAATAACCGACTATCAATATTGACATTTAATGTCATTTGAATTTCGATGCGACTGGGGGTCGGATTCCAAGTGGATATCCGAAAACTACATTGAACCTTTGTTTTGTGATGGATCTTTTATTTAAAAGATCAAAGTGAAATTTGTTGTGATTTATTGAAATCTAAATATAACACTAATTTGTTTAAATAAGTGCTCGTTATTCGGATTAGCCGAGAGAGGACCTTTGTGTCATATAGCCCATTCCAAATAATGATACGACGTTATGGATAGCACTTGAAGATCGGTGGTGAAGATCAGGTATTTGCGAGAACGATAGGATGACCTATCAATTGTCTCTACACTGAGTAGCTACGGTATAGAGAATCCCTAAGTGATGGAAAATCCGATCGAGATTGTGAACGCCCGGATTGCAAGGGCTTCTTCGAAAGTGCCTTCAGTTCTGTTCGAACCCAAAAAAGACTTGTATGGATGTGTGTATGACATTACACTTTGAGATGTAAAGCTGGTTTCTATCAAATACATTTCTGCTTGGTGGCGGAGATTTATTCTCTTAGCTTAACACCCATCTCTGAGACATACGAGCTCAGAGGTTATGTAGTTGATGGTTACTAGTGATACATTTCCAATTTGGTAATGTGGCATACGAAGTGCTGCTGATCATTTGTCGATCAAAGCATGACTTTGTGAAAAAGTAGCTTTGTGGACGAGACCTCATCGAGCCTCACAAACCGGTAATGGTCGAAACAGGAAAGATGCGGCAAGGTTTCAGGGGTAGCTCCCCTATGGTATGTCCATTCCTTCTGGAAAAGGGTGGTGTCAGGTATAGAGCCCTGATATTTAACCTATGTGGTTACTGCAAATACTTTTCTTTGTGGTTGTTGGTGTAGTGGATCCTCAGATAAAGGTCGCAAACGACCGAGGGTGGCATATCTTAAGTCTTACTTCCCGGGAAGGGGGTAACTGGCCTTGTGTTGGCAGAGAACCAGGTAGGTTCTCGGGACGTCCCTCCAGAGGCGTACCCATGTGGCAGTAGGAATTTCCTTAGCCTGACCATTTGTTGGAAATCCAATAAAACAATACGCGCCCTGTACGGTTTTAGTTGTATAACCTGCCATGAAATGTGGTGGTAACCTGCTATTGAACATGGTAGGTATAGTAGGCATACAATAACGGTTGTATGCTGGCTAAGATTAATATTATACTTTTGAAATATTTTCTGCGCTATGCACTAATGTTAATATTAAAAAAAGATTTTTGCGTATTAAGCATGTTTGACTATCATAAGGAGAAATCTCATCCAATTCTGCGTTTGCATTGTGTGTGTGGCGGGAGGCCTTATGGTAGTTTCGTTTTCCAAAAAGCATAACGGATTTCTTTTCTTTTCTTTCCTTTATGAAAAAAAATTGTTTTTTGATATCTCACACCAGTCCCATGACTGACCTGGAGTTTATTGTTCCCTTTTTAAACTCTGGATGCGCATAATTTTCCACACGGGCAGCCTAGAGTCAGGTTATCGTTATTCTAGAGCGAAGTCAGAAAAGAGATGTTATGGAGAACGGGAGCAAGTTGGACGGCGAAGCGTATCACTAGTATATGTTATATTCTTTTCCTTTATTTGTTGTTATAACACTCTGATAATGTAATGCGATATAATGTAATAACTGATATAGTTCTTGGTTTTAAAGATATTTATTTATCTATTGTATATTGTTCCGCTGCGAAATGTGAGATTCTGTTTATTTTTTACGTTCTTCTTCTATCTTCTTCTTCTTTAAACCCTAACGGTTCGGTTTTCCGGCATTCGACTGTGCGACATTCAATACAGTGGACGTATTGATGTCGCCTTTCGGGCATCGAAAAATTGGGTTGTTACAATGTGGTATCAGAGCATTCGGTTTAACGACAACCTTGGTTCTGTTGGGTGTTACTCATTAGAGATAGAGTCGGTAGTACTCTAGAATGAGTTTGAGTGTAATAATAGATATGAGCGCGTGTTTAATAGTGAATATAATTTTTTTATACTGTGTTGACTTATCGGTTGAGTGTTTATGAATTCTGGTCGGTATGGGAAGTACAACCGTATCGATAGGGGTTTCTAAACTCTTAAACAAGATAAACCAACATAGTATTGTTTTTAAAGCGGGTAAATGAAATAATTTTACCCAAAATTACATTTTGATATAAAAGGAATAATTTTTTCTGAATTTATTATATATATTTGGATGTTTGGTTGTTGATATTATAATCAAATATAAGAATCTAAAGTTTAAAAAGGCTTATAACCAAATAAAATTCTATAAGTATGATTTATCCAAAAGAAGAATAACTAAATTTGAATTAAACAAGAATTTAAATCCCAGGAATTTTGAAAAGTGTTTAAAACGAGCTTAAACAAAAAGTTTGGAAATTTAAAATCTTGGGAATGTTTGAAATGTTTCCAAAGTGTTTGAAGGCAATGATGGAGTATTATTTTGGGAAATATTTTTGAATGGAAATTATTTTGAAATGAATTTGTGGAAGTGAGGAAGCACTGAACTCACTTCAGTCGTTGGAAAATAATCCTGATGATGATGACCACATCATCAGAATTCATTTTT